>BPTQ01000008.1:29654065-30374492 GCA_019973895.1 Chrysanthemum seticuspe
TAGGACTTCTTGTGCTTACTGTAATAATCATAGGAAATGGAACAATATCAAACATGGTATCTACATGGTCAAAATTTGTCTATATTCCCAATCTTTACTAGGATTCCTATATTGTACCTTTGTAAAATTTCAGTAGCGCGTTTAGTTTAGAAAAAAACAACTATTACTGTATAAGAAGAAACGGAAAACTCTGTGCATAAGACAACAAACTGGTCTTCTAATTATCTGCAGCCAAGTATCTATTTGAGCCGATAAACATGACAAGTGAGTTGGCCATTGCTTTTGTTATGGTAGAAGAGGCGTTGAAATGTAAAATTCAAACATGGTATTTATGTGGTCCAAAACACTTGCGTGTACTTAAAGTCGTCACTAGGATTCTTAGAGCATCTATTGTGGTGGGTTAAAATTGGTCTAAATTAGAAGTAAACGCCCATAATTTTGTGAACCTTATTCAAGTTATGGGTCATGCTTATTTGACATGAAAATGTTTAGGATTACCTAGAGATTAGCTTGTATCTAACAAGTATCTTTTTGAGTTTATTTATTGCTAGATCTGATAGTCATATAATTGGAAACGAACTCGAACATGGTATTTGTGTGGTTCAACTAGTCTTACTAGGATTTGTTTACATCTTTGTGAATTTTCCGTTAGCACTTTAAATGCGTGAAAGACTTTTCAACATGGTTGTCTGTACTTGCACTCGTTACTAGAATTTAAATTTTAGTATCACATTTAAAGAAAGAAAGACGGTTCTTATCACAAGAAGAAAACCAAACAACACTATGTGCACAAGACGCCACGTCTCCTAATTACTCTCGAGCCGTATTCAACAAATATCTAAATGTGCTGGTGGTTGTAGAAGAGTGGTTAGGCAGATGGTTGGGTGTGAATTAAGTTAGGATTGGGTGTGATTAGTAGTGATGGATGCTTTTGATCCTGTTTTGGTCCATGCATTTGTTACAACTTCTTCCTTAAGTTGGTATCCTACACAAAAGTTCCTTACTAAAATTGATGTTAGACAATATCACTATCTGCTATCATGTTGTCATTTATGCCAATTTAATGTTAAGTTAGGACTTTTTTTTCATTACAAAATTCTAATTTTTATTTGATGAATTAGGTAACAAGGGATTATAGCTATAAGTTCTAGTTAGGTATATAATTTTTGGTTTTAAGTTCTTGCATTGTACCTTCATTATTTTGTATGAAATAGTTACATACTTTCATTTTTGTCATTTAATTAAATTAAGGTATGTTGCTAAATTAGGAGAAAAAGTTATGATGTGTGGTATAATGGGCTTTGGCCTAAATTATCTACCAATAATATATCATGACTTTCTTTTTGATAAATTTTTAGTGAACAATAAACTAGAATAAAGGGGCTACGCCAAACTTCTTGAAAATGAGAGAGTTTTACCCGGTTTGAATCTGGGTGGCGGTGGACTCAAATCCTTTGGATTAGTTGGCCAAAAAGTCGGAAACTATGGTTACCGAACATAATAAACTAGAATAAACATGTTTACCCTTTGCACACTTTAGTAAGAAATGGTGAAGTTAAAATAATTTTGTGCTAAAATAAAGTTGATTGCATATATTATTAACTCGTGTTTCTTATATGGTTTATTATATTCAAAATGCAATTGTGAATACACCTATAGTTATTAGCATCCGTTGGACGATCACCATCTCATAATACTCATTGTCACCATCGTTTTATTTTAGTAAAATTACCTCAACTGACTGCTACTTAATTGTGAAAAATATGTGTCACTTTGTTTTAAATTTAGATTTGGTCATGGCACCCTTAAGTTTTGAAATTATATAGAATACTCGAAGCTTACTAAAGCTAATTTACTTCACATTTTCAAGTCTTTCTTGCACTAAACATTGTATTGTTTTCAAGGTTTTGAAAATAATAAAAACCAAAGAATGGTCAAACCGGCTTTATTAGACAAAAAAGCATTTATAATCTGTGTCAACATTAAAAGTCAATCCTATTGTTATGTTAAAATCTAAGTATAGACTTTGGTTATAAATAAACTGAATTGTAATAACTGTTAAGATCTCGATTTAGCTTTTAAGATATTTCAATTTTACAATCTCGCTAAGTAAAACCGAGCAGATCCTTCATAGAATCTTAAGTAGGATCTCGATCTTACCATATGATAGTAAGATCTCGATCCGATTCGATCTTAGTCTTCTTGAATTAACTAACTAATCAAATATAAAGGAACGAATTTTATTAAAATAAAATACTAAAGCAAGTGTGGATAATTAGAAATGTTTTATAAGAGTAAACAATATAAAATTTTAGATTAAAAGATTCAACACCATTAATCATCGATTAGTTAATTAGTCTTTTAAATCCTTAGGCGTTACATTTTCATTTTATTATAACTTTGAAAACTCTTCTTTTTTCATACATTAGCTTTGAATACGAATAACTATCGAGATATAAATATAAGGTTATACCCTTGTACACTTAGAATCCATTTGAGTTTTTCTTTTTTCCTCTAATCTTTTTTACAACAAAACTAATGTTTTAAGTTCACAAGTATAATTAAACTAGAGCTCTGGTTAATATTATAGTTTTTGGACAATAATTTTTTGGAACCTTTGACTCGAAATGCTTTATTTTTAGACCACAAATTCGTTCATACACCTAAAAATCCTCTTTTTGATTGAGTACCGTGAAGAGAAAAACAAACCCTTTTGGTCATATGAACTTTGAAGTGTTATAAAGATGGCTTACACCATACCCTATTTTAGGCAATGTTTTGTCTAAAGATGATGCACTTTGAGTATATTTGCATATTAATTGTCCCTAAAGATTCATAATTATTGCATCAACATTCAACTACAAATACTAACCAATCATTTTGTTTATATCAAACTTATTAAAAGAATCCCATAAAATATCTCAATTAGTGTTTTTTTTCGGCTTTATTGAGCTCAAACTCAAAAAAATCGGTACCAATTCCGTCTTTCACGATACACGAAGGAGATGAGATGTAAACAGTTTTACCTCTACTTAAAGGTAGAAAAGTAGACTTGCTTTTTTGCATGGAGTGAGAATCGAACACTCGCCTCTGTCTAAAAAAAAAGAATTTTTCCAACTGATTCAAACCTGATTGTTTGAATTTTTTTTTCTTCTTCATTCAGTTATTGTCTAAAAAATGTTTTTAATTTATAATGACAACAATTTCACATGGGCCTAACAACTTGATATGAAAAAGGCAAATAAACAACATGATATTTGACTCACCGTCCCAATGGAGTTTTTTTCGGGGTCGAAAAGTATGGTCACTTTAGTCAACATGTTGATAAAAAGTAAATCAAGTGGTAAATTATTCGTGATACTTGATTTCACTTAACTTAAGGTGGTGGCAGTCATAATCTCATGCATCATTTATGCCTTATCATTCACCAATAATATCATTTCATCTCATTCATGCCTCATCATACTTTTTAGTTGCAACCATGATCCCATGCCTCACTTAATTTTTTTTTTTTTTTTTTTTTTTTTTATATTCATAATTATATTAAACAATTTATTAAAAACATAATATTTCATTTAATAATTAAAAGAAAATTACATAAAACTTAGAAAATAACTAGTTATCGAGTTATGCTAAGTCTTGAGCCGCTACGTGTTCCGTAAGATCATATCTGAGACGGTTATGGATATCTTCATCAAGTAACTCCTGTAGTACACTGTCGTCATAAACTGACGCGACCGGCTGATCCATTATATGAATCGGTGATATTGCCATCTCGTCGTCTTTTAAAATCATATTGTGAAATATAATACACGTATAAACGAGTTGTCGAATATTTTCGACCGACATAGCCCGGAGAGGACGACTGAGAATCATCCATTTTCCCTTAAGACGCCCAAAAGCTCGTTCGACATCCTTTCTTGTAGACTCTTGTAGCTTCTTGAATCTCTTTTCCTTCGGGTCAGTGGGATACTTATATGCTTTAACAAACGTTGAATACGTAGGATAGATTCCATCGGTAAGATAATATCCACGTTTGTAAAGCCGTCCATTTAGAGAAAATGAACTGTTTGGCGCCGTTCCATTTCACTCCGTAAGATACAATGGAGATTGATTCAAAACATTGATATCGTTGTTTGCACCGGGAGGACTAAAAAACGAATGACAAATCCACAAATCATTTGAAGCGACGACTTCAAGCATAATAGTCGGGTATTGGTGATCACCTCTCTTATATTGGCCTTTCAAATGTCTAGGACAATTTCGCCAAACGAAATGTGTACAATCGATGCTACCAAGCATTCAGGAATGTGATATTTTTCTTCATGTGCCTCGAATAACCGTGCAACGTCATGGGCTGTCGGCCTACGTAAGAACTCTTGACCATATAATTCAATTATCGCATGGCAAAAATGATCAAGGCATTCTCCTACAAAATATTTAATAGTTAAAAAAAACGAAAACTTTATAAAAAAACCGAATTAAAAAAAATAAATATGAGAAGGTCAACCTGACGTTCTTAGTGCCATGTTTAAATAGTCATCAAATCTATCCGGAGGTTCACCCGTTGCGAGTTGCCGAATGGCCGATGTGCATTTTTGTAACACCGTGAAACTTTTTTCCCCCCTCGCGTCTTGGCCCTCTTGAAACCATTCGTATCTCGCTTCAACACCACCAACAACTCTTAAAAACAAGCTTTTATTCATACGAAATCTATCACGAAAAACATGGGCCGGAAACTTTGGTCGTTCGACGAAATAGTCATTCATTAGAGTTTGTAAAGCTTTTTCACGAAAGCGGGTGACGACTCCCGGGTTTCAGCAATGCTTGAGCTTGCCGTGTTTTCAATGGAATCGTTCACGGCTAAATAGGTTGATAGGGTACTACTGGATAACAATAGTTCAGAAGACTCGTCAGGAAAAACTAACTCGTCCTCGGATGAAGAAGAGGAGGATGGAGACATTTTGTTTAGAGTGTTGTAGTTGATTTGTTTGTGTAAAAAGAATGAGAATTTGAATATAATGTGAATTGAAATTGGTTATGTTAGGTCACTAGTTTTACAACACAAGCATCAATGAAAGAAATAGAGAAGAGAAAGATTGGTTGAACACGTTAAACACACACACACGTAAAGCTTATTAAACCGGTTATGCGTAAAGGTGTAAAGGAGTGAATAAAATGAACAACCAACCCTCAAGTGAGGGTTATTACATAGTATTTATAGGAGGGAAGCTATGGCAACACTCCTAGTCCCTTCCTTTCTCCTATGGGCTTGGGCCTAAGCTCATGGGCCTTCTACATAAGCTTAAGGCTAATAACAAACATAAAGGCCATAATTAAGTTAACTATTACATATGAATCACTAACACTTGATTTAGGTTTAGGAGTGATTCCAACAATCTCCCCCTAAGTGTTGGTGATGAATGAATATGAACGGTTAAGGTGCAGATGTAATAGTAGCTTTGACGTCTTCTGACATTCTTCTTTCTTGTGAGAAGAATTGCCTTGATTAGAACAAAATCCCTAGTGTAGAGAAATTGTTTTCTTTAAACAGTTTTGCTTTGACGTCATCTTTGTTCTTTGATCATTGTTCTTTGTGATGGTAGTGATAGTATGTTGTTGTTGTCTGCATCAAGTCTGCCTCAGGTCTGCTTCGCTGCTCCAGTGTCTCCACGTCATTCTTCAACATGCTCACACGCTCTTTGACGTTGGATTTCAGTACTGATGAAGTTCTTTAAGTCTTTAACTTTGTAGATTCTTTGATTTGACGAAGAATCATTCTGACTTTTGTGTTGCTTTAAGATAGAACTTCCATTAGTGATGATGTTGGCATGAGCATGAAAAGAATCTGCACGATCATTCCGCTCCAGAGCTTCCATAAGAAGAAAACATTAAAACGGTTAGTAATAAGCGGATTCCGGCACTTACAAGTTTGAACTTCGAGAGCGTTAACAGCATAGTGTGAAAACACAACTCTAATTCTCACAAAGGTCGTTCCTGAACTGGAGTCCTACAAGTGAGATAATGCGATGTACTGAAGTACACCTACAGTTCAGATGAGTCGCTGAGGTACACCGAAGCATCACCTCACGACTGTAGACCATTTGAGACACACTAAGCGTAATCCACGGGGAGTTACCGAAGTGACCTGCTGTCAGGGCTGTTTGATGTTGACCCTGGCAGGAGTTTTCATTCAATCCCTGAGGATCACCGATGTGAACCTCTCATAAATGTTCTCGACAGATTGCTAAGATCTGTGAAGGACTCGATAACGTACCACTGATGTTCTTATTGTTGAACATCAAGTGATGAAATGTCAAGTGTACCTAAGAGATCTTTTGATGAATCTCGTGGCTCTAGACTCAATAGTGCGTTTCGGTTTTCCTGAGCGGAGACTAGGGAGAGGGTCTCCTTCTTCAATACCAGCTATCTCTAAGAGAAAGCCGATAGATTATGTAGGGTTCCCTGTGAGAATGAAACAAGCTTCTTTTGAGAGAAACTTGAGTGGCTAAGAAGGTTTAGTGCATGCGTCACTGGGTCCATGACGACTTTTAATCTTTAATACCGGCGTCACTAAGTGACAACCAGTAGCATATGAATTGAACCCGGTGTCTGCCCTAAGTTGAATAATTTGGAGGGCTATTTCTTTTCACCATTTTCTTTGCATTTCTTTTTAATTCTTCAACTCCTTCTTTCTCCGATTCTCATTTTCTCCTTTTTATAATCGTACCTAAGGACTTCTAAGTACTAACTATTTGTGATGTCCTTGGGTAGATCCCTCCGGCTCTGGCGGATCATAGGACGGTTATTCCTAACCTTAGTCACATTATAACTCCATGACTAACCTATGTTGCCATAAAACCAATTTTCAAGAAAATCTCTTACAACGGTTATGATTGTAAAACATTTTGTACCACTGTAAGAGTTTGATCTTTTGCAGAAATACTCCCCCTCCACATGTGCTTAAGAGTTTTTACGTAAATCTGCACAGTGAGGAAAGAGCGCACACTTTATGAATTGATCAACTCAAGATAGACAATCCCCCGCGAGACACGGTTACGTTGCATAGTTAAAGAGTTACATTGTCAGCTTTTAGGTGACAACTAGCTCTAATAACTACCGTCTACCAAGAGTTTCTCGAATGGTACATTCTATTCGGACAAGTCCTTTGCGAGACACGTTTACCTCACTAGCGAATTAGCTTGAAATTATTACCCATCCCGGACAAGTCTTTTCGAGTTACTAACAGTTAAGTATCGTCAATTCGTTGGTTAAGTCTATAGCACAAAGATTCATTTGCATTTACACAACATATTTCTTATCACATAATTTTCTCCCCCTCAAAAATGGCATATTAAATGTTATTTTTGAAAAGTTGAGAATAAATATGACCATTTCGAGTGTTGCGGGAAGATGACCACTGTGAACAATTTGTGAACAAAGTTTTAATTCAAATACTCCCCCTCAACAAGTGATATAAACGGTTGAGGTTTTGAAAATCATAAGGGGAAGTACTTGTTCTTTTGAGCAAAACCTTTAAAAGTGAAAGGTTTGATAGGTTTTACTCAAAAATAAGAAGCTTTCGCTCCTTTTATAAGGATTGTGGCACTGAAGCGTACCACATGGTCCTTTTCTTGACAAGAACGGGTTGTACACTGATATGTGTGCACAAGCCATTGTCATAAATAAATCACACATCCAAAATATTATGAAATAGAAGCAGTTCAAGGGGTACCATGAAGTCCATCAATCTTTCCAGGAATGCGAACAGGGCGTTGATAGCTGGCGAGAGCAATCCTGGGACGACCGCCTACAAAGCTCTCCAGAGTTCTGAACTGGTCCCGTCGATACAACCTTTCATCAATCTTTCTGATGATCCTCCTCACATCCCGTCTTTCCTTGGAATTCCATCGCTTTTGTGACCCAATGCCTTCATGAATATCCTTCAACCTATAAGCCAATCCGTCCCTAACCTTCTTCAATGTGTGATCCCAAAACTTTTGAAGATCTCTACACGCCATCAAGCAGTTGCGATGTGTTTCACTAATGTAAACCACTCCGAATGGTTGGCTGATGAGTGTGTGTTGTGAAAGCTGGTTAATGTCGGGAAGATCTAGCTGAGGTGGAGTAAAGTTGACACGGGTCTGATATGATTCAACTGCAAGCTGGAGATCTTCTACACGTTCTTTGATGACTATGCTTCTGATGAAGATAAGCAAGGACTTGATGAATTCACGTTGTACTTCAGTTGAAAATTGTCTCATGCGACCCTGTACTTTGGCAAGGTACATGTCTTCAATGTCGTTGATAGACAAATTCTCAAAGTCCGCTTCATAGAATGCATAATCCCTTTCGTCTTGCCTTTTGACCACAATATTCTTGAGGAAAGTGTAGTCCCATTTAGACGAAAGATCAACATGTTTGATGGCCACGATTGCTTTAGTACTGAACACTTCATGTTGAGACTTCTAAACCTGGCAGCTTCTGTAGTAGATTCTTCGGCGTTCCGGCCAATGGTTAATCCCATACAATGCATCACGGTCATATACTTCCACATTGTTGGAGAACATGTGGTTAGCCCTTTCCTCGATGGCTATGCAGTTAGAGTATATGGCTGCTGGGAACGGAAGTGTCAGGGATGTAGCGTATTTCCTTGAACCATCGCCACCGTGTAGAAGAAATTCCAAGTCTTTGTTGAAGAAATATCGAAATGGAATCCTAGGCTGATCTGGTTGGCCAATTGTAGGTAGAGGTTTAGACCAGTCGGTGTAATATAGAGGGTTGTCCCGTTTGGTGAAGTCGATGTTTGCTTCTGGGTTGAGCCAATCCATGTTGTTAGACATGGCTCGTGCTATATTATCGAGGTAATATTCTACTTCGATAGAACTTTCCGAGCTGTCTTTGAGAAGTTGAAATGCTTCATTCTTGATTCGCTTCAACTAGGATTTCGTCATCTTTTTCACACGGAATTTTTCTTGCAATATCTTTGCATGCTCCAATGTACTACCGTCTTCCAGATCTTGACCTTCAGTTGGATAGGGAGTGGAATTAACAAGTGTAGAAAACCATTCAAATTCCTCTGTGTCATCTTCGTCTAGCCATGATACGACGTCAGTCGTAGGCGCCTTCTTCTTCTTTTTCTTAGGCCTAGATGAAGATTCTGGTTTCTTAACATTTTCGGGAGAGGCGGGTTGTTGTTGGGGCTCATGGAATTCCTCATCATCACCACTCGTATACTCAAAGTGATCACCGGTTTTCTGAGTCTGGGGTGGTAACTCAGAAGAATCCTGAGGTTTATCAGTAGAAGAACGAGGAGGAGACCTTTGTTGAGCTGTAGTCCGTTAGGGTGGAGGTTGCATAGAAGATGATGATTCACCAGACTTCTTCGTGCGTTTGGGCTCGTTATCCTTATCCTGATCTTTGTCTTCGTCGTCTCTTGAACGTTTAGGCCTTACAGCTTCTTCTATGTATGCCGACCTGAGTTGGTATTCCAGCAATGCTTCAAACAATTTAGCTTCGTGGGAGGCAAATGTTGCAGAGCGTTTCGACATTTGAGCTACTAGCCGGTTCACCAATTCATCATCTGAGAAGATTGTGGGTTCAACTGGATTGATGTTCACATTCATTGGAGATGATTTCATGGTTTGCTTGGCCAGATGTAAGAGATTCGGATAAAGTTGTCTGGTATACATCTCCTTTGTCAGTTTAGGAACGACGTCAAGAAGGAACTTGTGATTGTATCCTTTGATCATCTCGTCCATTTTCCCTTGAAGATCATCTTTCATGAGCTTCTGGACATACTCCCTTTTAACTTTCATCTCGTCATTCTCGTCATGAAGGTACTGTACCTGATCAGCAAGAAAATTCAGCTTCTTGTAAAGCACGTCTTTCTTTCTGACCTGTTTGACAGCTTTAACGATTCGTGTCTTAGCTTGAGAAATCCAAGAGGCAGTTGGCTTCATCACTGATTTGGATGTTGATTTGGTTGATCTTTTTGATGGTGGTGGTGAGGAGTGAGAAGATGAATCTGATGATGATGAGATGTGAGGAGACTCCGGGTCCTTCGGTGGTTCAGAAGTTTTCTCCTTTGAACGGACGGGACTGTCTAAGAGAAGACGATCATAATCGTCCGTTTCATCAATCTTTGTATCATCAGCAGTTGGTTTCTCAGTCTTTTCCGTTTATGGTTCTTCAATGTCATACTCAATAGAACCTTCCACGCGCTTTTGTTGTTGCTCCAAAGTGGTGGCACCAGTTCCCTTATTGGGTCGATTAACCGCATCAGGAATTGGTGTGGATTGAACATCACTACTTGACCCTCCGGGGCCACCCATTTGATCTTTATCAAATTCCTCCGCAACGTGTTGGAGTCTAACAAATTTGAACTTCCTCCTGTAATCAGTTTCCAGTGGCTCTTCTTCTGAGCTTTCCTCTTCATACGGCACAAATACTGGAGTCTTCCCTTTTCCTTGAATAGCTGGTGGACTGGGAGGTTTTGCTACTGAAGGATTAATGTCGGTTGCAGTTTCAGAGTGGAAGATTTCTTCGTCTGATTGTGTGTCTTCAGAGCTTTCGTCCACAAGCTCTCTTTGCGGTTCAGATTTGGGAATGGGAATAGGTACAGCTTCCTTAGCGGGAACAATCCTTTTACTTGGAGGATTCCTCTTGGGGTACTTCCTCTGACTCTCAGTGCTTGCAGCACTCCCTGCACTTCCTCTTCTGGTTCTCCGTGTAGGTGTTCTAGAGGGCTTTTCATCGAGATGACCAACTTTGCCTTCTTTAACTGCTTCCAGATACCTTTTGTATGTGTAGAGCTTTTTGATTTCGTCAGACAGAAGGTGATCAGGTAACACAGCACCCTGTTTCTTTGTTGTCGATTCCTTGATTCTGACTGTTAGGATAGGCTCATTCAACATGTCGTGATTGTTGGGGTCATTGAGCCTCTTGGGAATATCAGGATGAAGCCCAAGTGCTCTCTGGATCAACAGTTTAGTGTATCTGACATAGGGAATCTTTGAGCCAAGTTTTTGAGAAATGACATCATGTCATCCCATATCAGAGCTTCCAGTTCGATGTGCTTCATGTTGATTAATGACCAAAAGATTTGCAGTTCCATGAGCTTGGGATGCTCATAGCCACTATCACGACCAGAGACAGATTTGGTGATAATGATGTAGAGAGTTCTCCACGGTTGAGGAATGTTCTTAAGCTCCACATGAGAATGCTTAGAGATAGTTCCTGAAGCTTCATCATAGCCAATATCAATCAAGAATTGCAAAACTGTCTCTTCAGCAGGTGTGGCATAGAAGTCGGTTGGCTCGATGTCAGGGATGAGAAGAACAGCCCATAAGTCTGCATGTGTGATGGTGACCTGTTTGTGATTGAGCGTCACTGTCACCGCACTTTGACCTTTGATCCTTTGCATTGAATTCCAAAGCTGATGAATGTAGATCTCCGGCACTGTAGCAGAGTGTGAGAGCATGTTCTGGTAAGGATGATTCTTAAGAATATCCATAGCAATCAAGCAGGAAGATTCTGAGCAGGTGAGGGTTTCAAAGTCAACTCGAAGGTTGTTCTTTCAAATCTTCCTCGGATAGCCATTAGGGAAGATATCGGCCATTGTGAGAACATCTGGTGCATCCACATTCATTTGAGCAGCCATGTCGTGATCTGAAATAACATTAGCCAAAAGAACCAACATATCGAAAGACATAATGTTAGTCAACAGAAGGTTTTATTGTCTTATTATTGAATGTGCAATGTCAATGATTGTTACGAGTCCAAAGTCACTTGTTTGTTCAATAGTCCAATGATGTAGTGATAAGTTTCGTGAGTTAGTTAACTTTAAGTTTTAAATTTTATGTTATCACTTATTTAACACAACATATTAAACGTTTAAGCTTATTAGTGACAATATTGGTTTCGTGACGTTATGATATATTTATTTAAAAGTTTGTACGCTTAACAATTCATAATGAAGGTTTGATCAAGGCTTAGGCGTAGAAATGGTAGCTTATGCGTAAACAGGAGAAGTATACACGTAGACGCAAGCTTATGCGTAGGATCCTTACTTACGCGTAAGAAATGTTACGCGTAGGAAAAGGGGACCTTATGCGTAAAGCTTACGCGTAGGCGTATATGAAACCTTACGCGTAAGGCTTACTCATAAGAGTAGACCTTATGCGTAGAGGACACTGTTTACGCATATCCTTCATAGGATACGCGTAGTCCCTTTGTAGAACCTTACGCGTAAACGCTACGCGTAAGATTTCTCTTACGCATAACATGCTACGCGTAAGGTGATCCTTATGCGTAGATGGTTAACAACCTTGATTCTGAGTTTTACGAGTAGCAAGCCTGAAATAACATCATCATAACATCAATATTAACATTAACATTTATTATAAAACAGATCATGGCATGAAACTCATCAAACAGTTTACGCGTAAAAAGTCTTACGCGTAGAACTTAAACCCTAATAGTTCATAGATTACGCTTAAGAATTTTAGCCATAGGAATTACACCAAAGTGTTTCTGGTAAGTCTTAGAGGCATAGTAAGCTGTTATATCCAAGTTTTAACATCAAATTCAAGGCCAATCATGAAAACCCAATTCGTATGAACTTGAACCCTAATTTTCAATTTATGAATCATTAGTGTTTCTGGGTAGTTTCTGGGCTTAGATATGATTAATTCATCTTGAAAACAACATTGTACAACAATCTTTAACACCAAAAACATTCACATATGAAAACGCCCAAACCGAATCATGAACCCTAATTTAGAAAAACAATCAATTTGTGTTTCTGGGTGGATTTTGAGGATAAACATAGTATCGTTGATGTTATTAAAACGTTTTGACACACTTATTTTAACCACAAACACACACCAATGATTGTGTGTTCATACGCTTATGCGTAGAACACATAATCACTCATATCTCACGTTTTAGCCGTTGGCTTTGCATAAAAATCAAAACCCTTGCTTGTAATTACGTTTAGATTACGAAAACACTTACGATTTGATGATCAAAAACACGGAATTGAAGCTTGAATATTAGGCGTAGGATGAGTTTGGTAAGAGTAATAAATGTGAAGTGAAAGTTAGGTGGAGGTGTTTTTATTAAAATAACTTTAATCTTTTGGCAGTGTTAGTCCCTTCACCTTTTCCATTTTCATCCAAAGCCTTTTAACTTCCATTTTGGTTACCAAACGAAGAATTCTTTGAAATAACTTTGACGACACTCCCCCTCGACTTTAGAAATAAAAAAAGGTTATGAATTTTAGTCCGAGGAGTGTCATTGAACCAGAAAAAATTACCACCATTGATAAAAAGAAACAACCGGGATAGTATAACATGCAAGTACACAATTATTTTGAAACAGTTAAGTATATATTTTCTCCCCCTCAACACTTGATCAGAAAAATAATGAATTTTGAAAGATTAGAGTGTTGACGGAAGAAATGGACTTGCCATGTTGAAAGAAAAATTGATAGAAGAATATTTTTGTTGTTTTATCAGGTTTTATATTTTTGTATTTTGTTTTTGAAAAAGTATTTACAAAAGAGATTTTGGTGTTTGACAGGTTTTTAAGATTGTTTTAAGAGATCATCTAGTTCCTCTTGAGTCAAACACCTCATACCAATCCGGTGAACCAACTCATTAAACCTAGCGGGAGGCAAGGCTTTGGTGAGTAGATCTGCCAATTGGTATTCTGTACCCACGAAGTATAATTCAACTGTACCCTGTTCTACATGGTCCTTGATGAAATGATAGCGAAGTTCGATGTGCTTTGATTTCGAGTGCTGAACTGAGTTGCACGAGATCGCAATGGCACTCCGATTGTCGCAGTACATCGGGATTCTGTCAAATACGTAACCATAGTCTTTGAGTTGTGTTCTCATCCAGATGACTTGAGCACAACACGCGGACATGGCTACATATTCTGCTTCGGTTGATGACAGCGATGTACAATCCTGCTTCTTCGATTGCCAAGACACCAGTTTATCACCAAGAAATTGTAGTGCTCCTGAAGTACTTTTTCGTGAATCTAAACATCCTGCGTGATCAGCATCTGAAAAAGCGATTAGTTCAAAACCAGAATCCTTCGGATACCAGATCCCCAAGTTAATGGTTCCCTTGATATATTGGAGGATTCTTTTAGCCTCAGAGAGGTGGGTTTCAGTTGGTCGCGACTGATAACGGGAGCATAGATAAACAGCAAAGACAATATCAGGTCTGCTAGCTGTTAGATACATGAGAGACCCAATGATACTACGGTATTTTGTAGGGTCGACAAGTTTTCCATGTAAATCAGCGTCTAGCTTCTTGGTATGAGTCATAGGTGTGGCATAAGTGTCACAGGTTTTCATTCCAATTTTGTTTAACAATTCAATGGCATATTTGGACTGACTCAAGAAAATACCACGGGGTGATTGATGAACTTGCAGTCCTAGAAAGAACGTAAGTTCACCCATCATGGACATTTCAAAATTTTTCTTCATTAATTTTGCAAAAGCGATTGAGTACTTTTTATGTGTAGTCCCAAAAATGATGTCATCCACGTAAATTTGAACAATTAAGATATGTGCCCCGTGATATTGTATAAAAAGAGTAGGGTCGACCGAACCTTTGGTGAAATTATTGGCAATGAGGAAAGATGATAGCTTGTCGTACCATGCCCGAGGAGCTTGTTTGAGACCATACAGAGCTTTATTCAGTTTGTAGACATGGTTCGGGAATTCAGGATCAACGAATCCATCTGGTTGGCTGACATAAACCGTTTCTTTAAGTTGTCCATTGAGAAACGCAGTTTTGACATCCATCTGATAGACCGTCATATTATTATGAGCCGCGAACGCGAGAAATATCCGAACAGCCTCAAGACGAGCAACCGGAGCAAAGGATTCTTCAAAGTCTATACCCTCTTCCTGACGATAACCCTTAGCAACTAGACGTGACTTGTTTCGGATTACGTTCCCTTCAGCATCCAATTTGTTCTTCCAAATCCATTTGAGACCAATGACGTAGACCCCTGTTGGTCTTTCAACCAGTTCCCATACTTCAAGACGTTTGAATTGGTTGAGTTCTTCCTGCATGGATTCAATCCAGTTGTCTTTTGTCATTGCGTCTTTAATGTTTTTAGGCTCAGATTGGCAGACAGTGAGTGCATAAATGCAATGTTCACCATCTGTGTGAAGACATTGTCTCGTAACGACTGGTTGATTCGGGTTGCCAATAATATTTGCCAGAGGATGGTCTTTTGTCCATCGATGTGTAGAGGGTTGATGTTGGTATACATTGTGCAGATTCTGAGGATTCAAATGGCTTGTTGAAGATTTCGCGACATCTGGTGCAGTAGTGTCATTAGCAAACGGGTTAAAGAACGCATTTGGATCATAATCTGCAGGTGGGGGTACTTCATTAAGAACATCATCAGCCGGTTCATCATTTTTGGAAGCGGTTTGTTCAACTGTTGTGGTGGAGTCAACTGGTGGTGCTTCTTCAACAGTTGTTGTTGTAGCAGGTGTATCAGGTATAAGAGTAGTATCAGGTTGAGCAGCGGAAACAGCGGATACACCTGGAGCACGTTCATCAATATCGTCACTGAACAGTGGAGCAAATAACCGTTCCATTTGTTGACGAGTGAGCTGTGGGCTTTGTTCAGCTGATGATGGGGTTTGAGGGAAGTTTAAGCGGTTGTGACCGGGTTCCAAGCTGTTATACTCAGAAGCCATTTTCGTAAGTTCATCAAAATGAGCATGAATCGTTTCCATAACCTCCTTTGTTCGACGATTCCAGATTCGGAAACCTTTAGAATTATCACAATATCCAATAAAGACTCCAATGTCAGCTTTGGCTTTGAGTTTTCCAAAGTCATCACGATCATTATTCGGATAGCAAAGAGATCCAAATACATGAAAGTGTTTGAGATTCGGTTTTCTGTTGTGGACAAGCTCGAAAGGTGTTTTGTAATCATAGAACGGTTTTGAGTATAGCATGCAGTAGATACAGCTTCTGCCCACAAGTAATCTGGGAGTTTAGCATTGATTAACATTGTTCTTGCAGCTTCCACTAACGTTCGGTTTCGTCTTTCAACAACTCTGTTTTGTTCAGGTGTACGTGAAATAGATGTCTGATGCTGAATTCCCACTTTCTCATAAAATTCACGAAGAGTTTTGTTAACAAATTCAGTTCCTTTGTCTGTTCGGATTTGTCTGACGGTGTTTCGGAGCTGAACCTGTATTTTCGTGAGAAAGGTGATGATCATTTGTGGAGCTTGGTCTTTGCTTCGTAGAAAGTAGACCCAAGTCCAGCGTGAATAGTCATCAACAATTACTAAAATGTAGCGTTTGCCATTGATTGTTTGCACGCGCATCGAGCCACACAAATCCATGTGAAGAAGATGAAGCACATGCTGAGAACTGTGTTCCACCTTTGAAGGAAAATGAGCACGAGTGCTTTTCCCTTGTTCACAAGCTGAGCAAAGATGATCTTTCGAATACCGGAATCGTGGGAGTCCTTCAACTAGTTTGTGTTGAGCAAGAATGGTTATAGTTTGAAAGTTTAAATGTGAGAGACGACGGTGCCATAGCCATGATTTTGTTGATGTTGCCTTTGAAAGTAAGCATATGGGAGATAAAGCAACCATGTCTTGCATAGAGATAGTGTAAAGACTTGAGTTACGCGAGCCAGACATGAGGTCGTTTCCTTGTAGATCACGAATGAAACAAGATTTCTCCCTGAAAGCAACCTCCAAATCTCCATCACAGAACTGACCTACTGAAAACAGATTGTGACCAAGGCCTTCCACATAATAAACCCTGCTAATTTCGATGTTCCCATTGATATAGTCTCCGTAGCCCATGATAGCTGCGAAGTGATCATTCCCGAATCTGACAGTGCCAATGAACTTTGCAATAAAGTTTGATAACAGTTTAAGGTTGCTTGTCATGTGTCGGGAACATCCGCTATCAACAATCCAGAGAATGATCTGTATCACCTGCATTACACACAAACGACACAGATGGAATAGAAGTAGATGTGGAACCCGAAATGTTAGAGGGTTCCGGAGCAGTTATAGTAGACATACGCACATCAATAACTTTAGGCATCCATTTAAATCCTAGTGTGTTATATATCCATTTATGGCATCTCCAACTAGTATTTGCTTTAGTCTTAGTGATTGCACTAGGTGGTACTACATTCCTAGGAGGTGAAACTGGAGCTACAGGGACATCAATGCGGTTCTTAGAATCTAAAGAGGGCGGTCTACCAAGCACAGACTTAGAATGATTAGTGGGCCTAGAGGTATTCCGATTCTTAGAATTCCTTAAACGAGAGATGATAGCTTTAGCAACACATTTGTCATGACAATCAGAATTCATACTTTTATGACAAATAACACAAGGTGCATCAGACTGAATATCAAAAGTACTTAAAGGTTTAGCATTCGTTACATCACTATTTCTATTACATTTGCTAGATGCAATATCTATAGTGGAAGCAACGTGAGTCTTATTCATAGTCCTAGGGTGTTCTTCTACTTTAGCATTCCTTATGGATCTTTTCTTAGGTCGCAACTTCCTATTCTTCGATGTAGTGCTCCTAGGCTGTGAAGTGCGGACGTTTGAAAAAGAGACAACTATTCCTGTTTCAGTAGAAGGAAGCACGTTAGCAACTTGTGTTTTGGCAGTAGGCATTCTAGGTTCACGATTACTAAGTGTTACTGGTGCTATTCTCTTAATCACAGTAGGCGGAAGTTGTTCATACTTTCCTAACATTTCTCTTAACTTAAAGATAGTGTGAATCAAATCTTGATTTTCAGAACGAATATTACCATCAAAATTCATTACTTCTCTAGTGTGTGTAAGATAGTGATCAAGTTCGGTTGATGCTTCATGACGAGTCTTATTAAGTAAATCAAATATGACACCATATTCCTGTTTAACTTTTACAAGTTCTTGTTCATATTTTGAGAGTTGACTTTTCAAAGACACGTTGTGATCATCCAGTTACTCAAATTTTGGATTAAAATTGTTTGATTGCAACTGGTGGATTTTGTTTTGCAAAGCAAGTTCACGATTTTGACAATCTTTTTGACACCATTGAAGACGACGTTTTGCATTTGAAAGCTCGTTTAAGAGACATTCGTTTTCAACTGTTAAAGACTCGATTTGAAGCACATTATCAGTATTCTCAACAGTTACAACATTATCAACAGTATCAGCAGAGATATAATCAGATGCACGTGGCAAAGAATTGAATAACACAACATTATGGATATCAACACAGATAACATCTTTCAAGAGTCGATCAACAGCTTTTCTCAATATTTTCTTTTTACGTTTAGTATTAGAAATAGATGTTTCTGTTTTCTCGAAAACGACCTTCATCACTCCAAGTTCCTTATGAAAGTCCCGTTCCCAAGACAATGCACAATTTTTCAAAATTTTAACATTTGGTAAAAGATTTTTCTGAAAAATGTCTCTTTGTTCTCGCGCCAGAGGCGATTGAAAATGTTGAACTTTGATTTCAGAATGATATTCTATCTCATGTTGTAAGGTTTTGAGGTCAGCCATGAAAAGGTCAAAATATCTAAGAATTTTGCGATTTTCAGGTTTTGAATTTACTTCACTGATGGAAGGTAAAGGACCATAAATTTGTGCATAATCTGGTTGGGGATTAACATTAGAAGACTCAGACGTTTTAATGATAATCCTTGGTGTGTTAGAAGAATCCGTTGGTGTGACGAAAGTGACCGATTTTGAATAGTTAAAAGGTTTGTTGTAAACAACAGTTTCTAATTTTGATCGACTCTCATCTTCTGCATCTAATTCCTCTTGACGATGATATTCAACAACACTCATAACAGAATTATCAATTTTATATTCTGCACTGGAAACTTCAGGATTTGGTTTGAATGCTTTGGTTGAAAGCTTAGGTTTGTAATCAGCAAGATTTGGTCCATATCCATTTGGATTGGGTTTTAAAGTAAACTTTTCAATAGCAGTTACTGACTCACCATGTTTGAAAACAACAGTTTTAAACTCTTTAAGTTTGTTTTGCAAGCCGATAATTTCTTCAAGATGATCATCTATTCGTTTCGTTGAATGCTTTTTGTATGCAGAGAACTGTTTTTGACAAGTTAACAACTCAACCTTAGCTTTTTGATTTTCCAAGGTGAGAGTGTTAATTTGCTTTTTATGTTCATGTTTCAGTTGTTCTATTTCAGACAACAAAGCATTCTTCGAAGCGGCTAGATCACGCATCTGTCTCTCTAAACATTTTTCGTTTTGATGAGATTTAGCAAAGGCGGCTTCAAAACCTTTTTCACGTTTTTCTTGAGTTTTGAAAAAGTTGAGTTGCTTTTGTAAACATTCAAAGTCCTTGGTTAACAGTGCATTTTTACTTTTCAAGTCCTGATTTACTGCACGACATTCTTCCACTATGGTTTGTTGGTCTTGTATTAAACGAGCAAAATCTGGATGAGGCAAAAGATCGGCGTGTTCAACGTGAGTCACAACATGAGCATTACTTAGATCCTCAAGTATAACCACGGAGTCAATTTGATTATCAATGGAAACCATAAGGTCATCTTGATCGTCAAATGTAACTACGGGGTCTAATTGAAAATCGTCGGAATGAGATGTGGAGGACTCATTTTGAACATTCTGAGCCTTGCCGGATTCAGATGTTGGCGGAGATATTAGATCAGAGATAAATATGGTTTGTTCGGGTACCTGAGACAAGCCATCAGTGTCATACACTGGGCATGTGTCACTCATGTGTAACTCATGCATATTAGCCATCAACATAACAGCTGCATTGGCCTGCAAGTCCTCCATATCATCATCTGAGTCTGCATCTGCCATAAAACTCTGTTCTTTGTCTGTGAGAGTTCCACCAGCTTCATCCTTAAGAGCCAAAAGAAGAGCCTCTTTGTGATAAGCACTGCCCCTAGTCCTCGGCTTTGGGCATGCATTAGCCAGGTGTCCCTTCTTATTGCAGTTGTAGCATCGAAGACCATTCAACCCATTATGAGCATTTCCCTGTTCCACTACTTGAGCTCTGTTGTTATTCCTACCCATAGCATTAAACCCTTGACCACCGCCCATCTGACGACCATAACCACGATTTTGAACTTCAACTCGTCCATTGTTCACAACAGCTTGATTCCTTTTGTTAGATGAGGAACGAATGCGATTGTTGGATTTGTTTGTATAACGGCCAAAAGCATTAGCAATCATAACAAATCCTTGTTGCAATGCTTCGAACGGATCGGATTCCTCATTAGCTTGACTATAATGTGCCTGATCATTGTTGTTGTTGTAAGGAACCAATTGATTTTGTTGAGATTGCTGTGATTGATCATTTGGTGTGATTGTGGCAGTTGGTTGAGTTGCTGGTTGAGGAGGATAACTGTTTTGAGCATACAAGGCAAGTTGTTGATTTTCCGGATGTGTAGATGAAGCAATTTTAGCACGGAGAATCCTTTCCTTATCAACTTCCTTTTGATGAGGCTTCAAGTAATCGTACAACAATCCGTATGTAGAATGATGCATGTTCTTCGCTTGACGGAGAAAAATGACATACTTCTCCCATTCAGGACCAAGACTACTCAGGAACTTAGTATTAACTGCAATTCTTGGCATGATGATGTTGTGTATATCCAAATCATTGATGATGTCTGAGAATCGATGATGATAAGACTCTAGTGTCTCTCCAGGTTCAATCATGAAGTGTTCATAAGCCAAGTAAATTTTGGATTCCATATCCTCCTGATTGAGTGCAGATCCTTCCATAAGAAGATGAATATGTTCCCACATTGCCTTTGCAGTCTTTTGAGCATCAACACTTCGAAGAATTGGGTTTGGTAATCCTAAAAGGATATATTGCATTGCAAGCTCATCAGCTTCATAGTGTAGAAGTTCTTCTGGATTCAGGTCTGCAATAGTAGCAATGTTTGATTGTTCATCTCTTGGTGGATTAGCATTTGGATCTCCGGGTACAATGACAGTAGGCATCTGAAAAGGACCTTCCAAGATAACCTTCTTTAAGAACTTTCCATGTGGCTTCTTCAGATCACAAAACCTAAAGAACCTAATTACTCATTGATCATAGTTTCCTGGAGTGAGCATTGGAGGTCTATCAAGTGATCCAGCCTCATGAATTGATTGTTGGCTGCTTAAAGCTTCACACATCTTTGCAAACCAAGTGGGTTCCTTCATAGTGTTCCTTGATGGATGTTGATTGAATTCGTTTGTGTAGGGTTGAACTTGAAGACTTGGTGGTGGTTGAACCATTTGAGGTGGAATTGCTCCAAGTTGTGGAGTATGTTGTTGATTAAATTGTTGTTGATAAATTGCTTGTTGTTGATTCCATTGTTGATGTTGTGGACTTAATTGTTGTTGACGTTGAGTATAAGTGTAAGGGAAATAGTTAGAGTATGGTGGTTGTGACATGTTGAAAAACTTGTGTTATAAAATGGATCTTTGTAGTCGAATGAACCTTAGTTGATGAAGTGTCCTTAGGTGTAGAAATCACAATAAACCAAGTAGCACTTATGCGGAAAAACACCAAAGTTACGCGTAACAGCAAGAGTTACGCGTAGGTTTAGCTTACGCGTAAGCAAGGAAAAAGCACTAAAGTTATGTGTAAAACAAGAAGTTAGGCGTAGAAAACTTAGGCGTAGGATTACCTTATGCGTAAGACTAAGCTTAGGCGTAAGATAAATCTTATGCGTAGGATTTTCTACGCGTAAGCTTTATGCTTATGCGTAATTTTAGGGTTTTATCCCAAGTGATCTTTTACACTATCATAGTGCAAAAGATATCCAAAGTCGACGTATTTTCAGGCTTATCCAAGCAAAAAAATATGGAGTAAACCACGAAACTGAAGATCAAACCAAGGATAAAGATACACGTAAAACTAGGGTTTTGATACGCGTAGCTTTACTCGTAAAAAATGATTTTGCCCAACGATGTTTCTAAACCAGTTTTTGTGTGATGAAATAGCTTCAATATCACCAAAAGAACACAAGAGTGTGAAATTTGATGATCCAAAGCATAAAAAACAGTTACGCGTAGGATGAAACCCTCGTACAAAAACAAGCTTAAAAACTATGATCCACGCATAAAGTTTGAAACTTTTTGCCAAAAGCAGTTATTTTAACACCTTAAAACATTGAAAGTACAAGAATCTTGGATTAAAAAGTGTAAAAAACGTGTTTTTAAGCGAACCAAAGTATCTCGTTAGCTTTACGCGTAGGACCAAAAACCCACTTCAAAAGCAATAACGATTCACCCAACTAGTAGGCGATTGATACCACTGTTAGGTAACTAGTTTTACAACACAAGCATCAATGAAAGAAATAGAGAAGAGAAAGATTGGTTGAACACGTTAAACACACACACACGTAAAGCTTATTAAACCGGTTATGCGTAAAGGTGTAAAGGAGTGAATAAAATGAACAACCAACCCTCAAGTGAGGGTTATTACATAGTATTTATAGGAGGGAAGCTAGGGCAACACTCCTAGTCCCTTCCTTTCTCCTATGCGCTTGGGCCTAAGCTCATGGGCCTTCTACATAAGCTTAAAGCTAATAACAAACATAAATGCCATAATTAAGCTAACTATTACATATGAATCACTAACACTTGATTTAGGTTTAGGAGTGATTCCAACAGGTTATTATGTGTATATTTATAATGAGATTTTTTTTTAATGAGTAACGGCTACATATATAGCCGTGTAACGGCTATTTCTTCCACACGCTCCTCCAAACCGATTCGGTAAAACCTCCCGAAATCCTCTCATGCCGCTCCATGCCGCCACTGTAGCGACGGTGTTGCCGCTCGGCATCCCCCCAAACCAAATACAAACCGCACCCATTGCCACCCCTAACTAGCAAACCACTTTGTACTTTTTACTCATGTAACCAATACAAACTCTTAAGTTAAAGAAACAAATGAAATAGTCCAAACCCTTTTCCACATTTTTTCTATATCCACCAATTTAAGTAATATGGAGTATTAACTATTTAATACACAATTTATTATCACCGATAACTATTGTATTTTATCTTTTATATGATTTAAACAACGTGATTTATAGGTATAGTACTATAGTTGTATCAGGTCTCTCATATTTCACTCTCACGAATTCAAATATCGTTGTTCAAAACAAGTTTTAGACTTTTTTTTAACAAAGATTACATTTCATTTCACACCTCACAAATGGAGGTAATTTGAAAACAACAAGTTACATCGAACATAAAGGGCAAAATCGAAGCTGACTTGCCAAACAAAATACACGAGGCAACAAGTTAAGCCAAAAGAAAGCATACACCCTAATAGTTGTGACAGACCACAGCAACACCATACAAGGGTTGGGGGAATCACCAAAGTGAGCTTTAGGGAGACACAACCATACAAAGATGTAGCTTGACAAAAGTACACAAAGTACAGAAAACATACATAGAAGATAAAACTAAGCATCCTAAAAGGAGCCAGAGCAAAACCCAACAAATCTAGAATCAAGACCCAAGGCTACAGCAAGCTATCGATGGCGGACCACAATAGATCTGAGCAGACTGAGCAGGTGGCGGCAGCGACAACAACGGCAGCGGCGAGAGATGACAGATCTGTGAGTAAGGCTTTTATTGTAGGAAAATAAAGTACAAGAAAAGGATCCGGACGGCCGGTCGAAACCGACCGCCGGAGAAAAGGATTGAAATTGGTTGGATGTGTTTTAGAGAGAGGTAGGAGTGTTTTAGAGAGAGGTAGGAGATTTAGTTGAGTTAGGTGGGATTTCAATCGTGTTCTTGAGTTAACAAGTTTTAGACCTTGATAAACATTATTTTGCTCCTCTAAAACTATTGCAATTCAATAATTTAACACAACATATTATATATATAGACATATTATATGAACCAGTGAAATAAGACTAGTGGAAAACAAATTTTAAGTTGAAATATAAAGTGGGAAGTAATTTTTATTTATTTATTTTTTCTAAAAAAGTGACAATAATTTTTAGTTGCACATTTTAAATTAGAGAGAAAACTTTAAAGAAGATGTATATATTTTATAAATGCATCTAAAATATATGATACGTAAATTTTTTTTACTTTTATCATTTTAATTTTTGATCGTAAATCTCACCAACAATTTCACCATAGTGGAGCTCCACTTCCGTTGACCAACTTTTTTTATTCACAAAATTAATTATTTGTTGCAGTTAGTGATCTACTCAATCCTCTTACTCAAACACCTTATCAACTTGTTGACTTCTTAACTTAAGCTTTATATCGCTGTATAACTTTTATAAATGATAATATACAACATACATGATTTAAAATACTACTAAAAAAATATTTGCTGTAACAATCACATAAATTGTTTTTTATTGCATCATAATAGTGAAATACATGGTTATTCATGAATATGAACCAAGAAAAAAAAAAGAGTAAGTACTTATATTTAAATAGGATTTTATTTATTTAGAACTTCGCCTAGCTATGCAAGAAAATATATTTTAAGTTGTTAAAAGTAATACTATTTATAGAAATAATTTAGGCTCAAACATTTAAAAGCACCATGACATTATATCTCTTTTTATTTACTTTAATCATAGGTTTTGAACTAAAAGATAAAATAGTTGATGTGGTTGCTTGGCTTACTTGCAGTTTTCAACTTGTAACAGAATTTTTCTAGTGAGTGGCTCAAAAGCTACTTCACGCAACTTGTAACCACTCAAAATCATATAATAAAATTTAGAGATTGTATAGAGAACTAAATCATGAAATCAAATATAACTACTATACTTATTCAAAGTCTAATAAAATATAAACTTGAAATCTGTCAAATCTTAGGGATGCTTGTTTCAGCTTATATAGTCGGCCTATGACCTATTTGGCTTTGGGTTTATGTTTCATAAGCTCACAACCGTGAAGTTTCAAAATAAGGCACAAAGAGTGAGCTTATGAAACATAAAAATAAAATAAGCCATCAGCCGACAATATTAGCCGAGACAAATACCCCGTTAATATATTTATTTTGCTTTAGAAATATATAATGATATTAAGGAAGAATAGATATATTATTTTCTTTAGGAAAAAAGAAGGTTACAAACAATTATTTAATGGTTTAGATAATGGAGATTGTTGCTAAAAAAAGAAAGTGACATCAACGTGTGAAGCACACTCCCAAATGATAGGTTTTTATACAATTTGGTTATTGGATTGGCCATCATCTTAAAATTTCATAAAATTGATAGGCATGTCACATGTGGTAGAAACTAGAAGAACGTTTAGAAACTTTACATGGGAAATCATATCCTTACTTTTATTTAACTTTTTGCACTATGGCTATGAAATGAGATAAAATAGAGAATATGATAGTGAATCTTACATATGTGGTAGATAAAGAGTTGAAGGAGACCTATAAGATAATTTTGCTTAATGGATCTTTATATCTTAACCACTTGTCAATCTTTAAAACTTTAAATATTTAGAAGTTGCTTAATTTAAGTTGAGGATTCTGAAATCAATGGCTAGTGGTTGATGATGGTTAATGTTCTAATTCACAAGAACTTGATCTTTCATATTATTGAGTCAATTTATTTAAGTCATCAATCTTTAACTTTAATTGTATAATAAGTGTTAAAATTGAACCACATTAAAAGTTCCTAATGTTAAAACTTGGCATAACCAAGAGACTCAAATTTGTTTATGTTACTCTTGGATCAAAATATATATATAAATCATTTTGTTAACTTAACCATGGAATGCCTTTTTAAAGCTACACTTGAATTTTGGGTAGCCTCTGCACACCCAACTTACCTAACTAACTCATTAATTTACCCCAAAAATAGATTCATCATTTTTCCTCACCATCACCACATTTTGTTTCGGCTTTTTATGGGGCTACACCAAATCAAACACCATTTTATTTATCTTCTACATGCCAAATTATATCAAAATATACATTCACCAAAATCTCAAAAACTTCATTTCTATATAAGATGATATTTTATGACGCACGACGCGCAAACAAATTCTTTTAATCCTAATCCAAAGGTTGATAACGAGGATAAAACATCATGGGAGTAGAAAACTAACAAGACATCATGGGAGTAGAAAACTAACAAGAGATAAACTCTTAAAAACACGTAGTTTATTAATAATCAAGATCAAAAAGTGATTGACAATGAAAGCCTAAACCCTATATTTATATGGGAAAAGTTATATTGGACAAAAAGATAACTAGATAAGTAAAAAACTAAAATTTTGACTTCCAGCCAAATATCCCAAATGCAGCGCCCAAGAAGAGGAGGTGCAAATCATTTTAACCACTTAAAATGCGGTGCACCATGAAGAGGGAGGGGGAAAGCATTTTGGATTCAGGCCTCTTGCCTTGCTTGTATAAGCTCGGTCGTGATTCTTAGCCTATCATTCCCCATCACTTGAAAAGAACTCGCCCTAGAGTTCTTACAATCAAAGGTTTAATCAACCTCGAGCATTTTCTCACATGTGTACCTTGTCTTCAATAGCTTTACACTTCACTTCACTTTACATCAACTCGACCCTTTTCCTTCACTTTTTCACTTTTTTTCTCACGTTTTCCACATCCACATGATTCACACGAAACACTAAATCCTTCTTTATCGCCCCCTCATCATGCTCCCTCTCTTGAAAAGAACTCGTCCTAGAGTTCTTGGGATAGATAGTTTGTGTTGACGAGGCTTTAAAAACTTCAAATGTTTTCAAATCTTGAAATGAAACCTTTATTTCCCAGTTATCGTCGTTAGCAAAAATTTTGGGTCTTCGATTTGAACATTCATGTTTAGATCACGATTCCAAACCTTTACATTTTCATTATCTTGAGAACCCACAATTTTTCTATACAAGTCTGCAAAATACCAACTTTATTTGTTTTTTCATCACTAAAGTTGAAATTTTGTTATCATGTTTCCACAAATTTTGGGTCTTGGATTTCCTGATCAACATGATCTTCAACAATTTCAGCCTTTAAAATGTTTTCTTTAACCTTAACCTTGGATTTTGGCAATTGTGGTTTTACTTTGGGTGGAACCACAACAATTTTTCTTCCTTCCCATGAGATTTTGTTGAAGATCATATTTTCATTAATCGCATATCACCATTTTTTTTCCAAACAAAATATGACGCACATCAGTATCATCCACAATACAAAGTACTTCCACTTTATAGAAATTTCCAATGGTCACTCGAACCCTACAAACTTGATAATCCTCAATTGGACAAACCTCCATTGGTAATTTTAAGAAGTTTACCAGTTTTCTTGAAACCAAATTATTTAAACTACAACCATTAAAAATTGAACAACATACCTAACTATTAATTTAGATTTTTGAACGAAATAATTTGGTTGTAGATTCCCGACACTCCTTCTTTGATCCTACCATTCTTTAACTCTTCTATTGTTAAACGGTGATTGGTTGCATGCACAATTGTCGCCAAATTTGCCTATGGTTGGACGAGTTCTTTGACCTTCATGTTTGCTACCCTCGCGATTCTTGTGGATTGATGCCCCATCTACGATCACGAAACATAGTGTAACTCATGTCAAGTTCTTTCACGGATTTGTTTAAACTATGATCCATGTACCCTCCAAACCATACCATACCAATGCTATGGGTTTTTGAATCTTCTACACTACTCACAATCCAGAATACTAACAAGCTTTAGATACCAACTGACGCATGATGCGAAAGAGAATTCTGTTAACCCTGATAACGAGAATAAAACCTCCCAAGAATAAAACTTCAATAAAAGAAACTTTTAAAACACGTAGTTTAATAATAATTAAGATCAAAAAATGATTTACAATGAAACCCTATATTTTGAAGGAAAAATTATCTTGAAAAAAAAAGATAAAAATAAATAAAACAAAATTAAAATAAATAAAATTTCTTTAAAAAAAAGAAAAAAAAAATCGGACTTACAACTAAACACCTAAATGCAGCGCCACAGGAAAGGTAGGGCAAAGCATTTTAACTACTCAAAATGCGGCGCCTAAGAAAAAGGAGGGGCAAAGCATTTTGGACTCGGGCCTCTTGTCTTGCTTGTGTAAGCTCAATCTTGATTATTGCCCCCATCATTTTATATCATACTTTCTCCGTCTCATAAGAAATGTTCATTTAAAATAATACGGTTTTAAAAAGTTCATTGTCAACAAATAAGACACAACTTTACTTTTCAGAATTTTCGGATCTGTGAAAACTTAAAAAGCGAACGTTTATTCTGAGACAAATAATATAGTAAATGATTATTTATTATAGGACGGATGTAGTTATAGAAAATTGATTTTGAGAAAACTTAGTGGTCATGACTCTGAATTATAATATATTGGTCCCAATTTTGTAATGTTCAAAATTAAGGGGCTATATGTGTTCTAGATTAAAAGAAGAGGAATTAAAGAGTGGAAGTGAAGAAAAGAATGTTGCTTAGTAGTTTAGTTAGCTGGTTAACCTCACTGGATTCTACTTATTTAACGCTTCCACTTTAAAAAAAATGTAAACTACTAAAAATAAATGGAATATATATACTCCATTATCTTCTGTAGATAAATACAGTAACATTTTGTGAAAGAAAATCCATTTATAATGGTTTGAAAGGTATACCAATCTACCATTACAAGGCAAAAAAAGAATAAAACGTAACAAGAAACAATACTCGCGTTGACATTATGTCCATATGTAGTTGATTTAATCTTGGTTTTAATTAGGTGATAAGCAAAGGTCAAGTATCATTAGCAAGGAATTGACAAATCAACAAGATAATATTCTCAAATGTCAACATTACATAAAGGGAATGTACATGACAGTTTTATCAAGTTTTTACACTAAAAGTTACTATGACATAAAAAAAATGTTCAAACTGCCTTTTTCTTTTTCTATGTTTTTTATATTAATGATTTTGATTTATTTTTAATATTGTTGTTGTACAACTGCCAAAAGCAAATTTATAGTTGCATTGGTTGCACTTGTTTCCGCCTTTAATTATTTGACAAAAAAGGTAAGGAAAAGAATAAATAAAGTGAATATGGTGAGCTCACATAATGCATGCACACCATTCCCATTTTAGATAACTATACACAAAAAATCCCTAACTAATTATAAGAAACCCTAAATATAGGCAGATACATTTTAGCTTTTCATGTATTCACATTGATGTAGTTATTTAATATTTGCCTATAAATAATATGTACTAATTCGTAGCTAATGTTTATTTTAGTAACGTCGTGATATATGTTTATCGTCTAGCAAAAATTTCCATCCGATCGACATAATGATATTTTCCATTTTCGTCAAGTTATAACTTGTACTCATAGTTAGCTGGAAAAGTATTACTACATGTAACATAAACATCTCTTGTATCCATTCGCCGACCATGTCCAACTTACCTTAATGGTCACATTTAGTCACTAGTCGATTTTTCTTTTTTTTTCGAAAGACAACTAACTAGTACTCAACCTTAACATTTCATGATAAATTTTGATGAGTTTACAAAGAAAACAATACTTAATCATGAAATTAAGATATACATAGGTGATAATAGGTAGGTTTAAGTAAGTAGTAATAAAGTAAAGGAAGAGAATTAATAGAGTGTAATGGTCACAAGATTACCTGTAAAATGAAATATAGTAATGGTGTACACACTCAATACCACCCATAACATAACTAACTCATTAATCTCCTCCACCCCTACTTCACACTTACTCCCTACTCTCTTCCCACCTTCTATCTAACACCATAATATATTATGTAGTTAACCGATAAACACACTCACAATAATATGCCTCAATAATATGATTTGAGTAGTTAGCCTATTATTATTATCAACTTGGTTCAAATTAGTTGACCTTGTATATATCATGTAACTAAGCCACTTATAACTTAGTTCATGTTAGTTAAACTTGTAGTATCTTGTAAAACTAACACACATAAGTTTATATATGCACCTTACACGTGACGTGACATAATTTGAACCTGCAATCACTTGGCTTAACCGAAAAGTATTTGCTAAATAATTGATATTGCTATATTAGTTAAGGGGTGAATTTAGCAAAAAGCAAAGAAGAATAATAGATGAAGGGTGGAGAAGTACTTTCCTTTGAGATGAAGACGACATCGAGTGAATGAGGGATAGCATACCTTTAACGTGCATCTTCTTAATAAAATCTTTTAAATGATTTCTTAATATATATATATAGTTATTTAATGCAATTAAATCCATTTTGAATTCTTAACTTAATGTATATTCTTATGGGTAATCTTTTAATCATAGCGATTAACTAAATACAGATAACTAGCCACACCGATCGACATACATATCATGTTTATACTGACTCAACAGTCTGTTCAAAAGAGTGTCTATCTACTTTGAGCCGTGTGACGATTTTCTTAGCAACACTACATCACTAAACTACAATATTTGAGCTTTTTTTCGTATTGACAATATTTTTAGGAGAGTGTCAAGAAACGTGATTTAAGTTGCTAGTTAAAAAAATGCAATTTTTAAAAATCGGTTTTTTAATTGACCCGATCAAGCCATCGGGTCATGGTTTAACCGGTTTAACCAACGCCTTAACTAGGTTTTTCGCTTAAAACTGGCTTCCGATCTCCTAACCGGATCACGATCCAACCGGACAGGTTAACCCGCGTTTTAAAACACTGCGAACAAAGTGATGAAGTGGGAGATTGGATGCATAGCAAGCGAAGAACATTAAACAAGCGCGTGAGACTCACGCATCCACACAAATTGTTAAAAAGCAACTTAAAAAGAAAAGATTGTTGGCAACAAACTACTTGAAGAAGAAAAAATAACTTACATTTTCACCCCCTATACTTATACTTATTTACACTTTTCACCACTTAACTTCCTTTCCACTCTTATACTATGTATATATATTGAGCCAAGACCCCTCACTCTTTTTATACCATCACTAAACTTAACACACTCTCTCATTCACACACACAAAAACACTTTCAATCCACCATGGAAATTGAGTTACAATTCACAGAAAATATGATACGAGGCAAACGTACTAAGCGTCCCAAACCGTGTTCACCGTTATATGACAGTAGTAACGGTGAACACTGTCTGGCATCAACTTTGTCAGAAGAAGATGAAGATATGGCGAATTGTTTGATTCTTTTAGCTCAAAGTGTTTGTGTTTCTCCTATCATCAAAGAAGAAAAAACCGACCCAATTCGTTACAAAACAGAAAAAATAAACAGCCGAAAGTTAACGGATATAACAAGTGGTAATAAGTCGTACTATGTTTACGAGTGCAAGACATGTAACCGAACTTTTCCTTCTTTTCAAGCTTTAGGTGGACATAGAGCCAGTCACAAGAAGCCGAAACTTAACACCGAAGAAAAAGAACTCGAAAGCATGGTCTCATTAGAAACACATGATCAAAACAATGATAACTACGAGAAATCGCCTTCACCAGACTTATCACCTGCACGAGCACAAATAAGGATTAGTGTCCATGATCACAGCAAAGAACACAGCAACAAACCTAAAGTGCATGAATGTTCGATATGCGGGTCAGAGTTTTTATCTGGCCAGGCACTCGGGGGACACATGAGGAAGCATAGGCCAATTCAGCTACCTATAACTCGAGCTGCCACAAGTAGTATTGATGACGATAAAAGTGGTGATCATAGTGTGTTTTCGTTGGATCTTAACCTTCCTCCACCTGAAATGATGGAAGATATCGTCGTCCAGTCGAAATTTGAGTCGTTCAAGTCGATGTTTTCGTCTCCGGCTTTAGTAGATTGCCCTTATTGATCTCAATTATACTGAAATATTACATTTTTAATTGTTGTCATTAGTATTAATTGTTATTATTCATTGACTATATATTAATTAATCAAAACTGATTATATTCTTCTTCTTCTTGTTTAATTACCATGCCTTAATTAAGTTCCTTATTAAATTACATATTGTTTGTATGATGTTAGGTATGATCAAATAGTCCTCCTAACTAGTTTATAACCTTGTGTATTTATTTATATACAGCCAGTTTTGACAAAATAAAAAAACATTAACTAAATGTTTAACATCATTTTCTATATCATATAGAAAAATGTCAAAAAAAAAAAAAAAAAAAAAAAAAAAAAAAGTTTTGATTTAAGTGAAATTGAAGTAGTGTGAAGTGTAGTGAGTGTGGAATACTTTGAGTAAGTGGTTAGTGTTGAATAGTTGCTATGATGCATTTCATGGGTTGCCTTTCATTCACGAAAAGTGAGTGATAGTGTGAGTAATACATGGGCATCTTTCTTTTTCTTATAATTTTCATTTTTCATTTTTCTTTTTCTTAATATGAATATAGCTACAAAATTATGTTCTTTTACAAATTTATATTTCAGCATCTATATTTAGAAATGAAAACATGATGCATATATACATAAAGCTTGTAAAAAATCTTAATATTTTCAGTCTGTTTTTCGTGTTTTTCTTAGAACGAGTATGAAACGAAACACACGTCATGTGTAACATATGTGTGTGAGAAAGAGAGAGACGGCATGACACGAGAACTGAATGACTAGGGTTGGGCAGTACCAGAAACACAACCGATCGAAAGATGTGGTTTATCACTTTAGTTGATGAGTTTTCGTTTCTCACACTAAACTAGTTTCTTTGGTATCGATATGATATCGACAAGTAATGTGTTAGACACCATGTTGTATTAACGTGTTTGTAACTGAAAAATGTAAGATAAAATTAAAACGGGTATTATTTGAGTGTAGAATAACTAAAAGGAAAGAAACACATGGTTTGTGTCACTCTAGCACACACATGGAGTGAGTGAGTGGTAAGGCAGTCTGTATCAATAAATGGTTGGAAAACAAAGATGAGTTGGCTAATTGCATGCCTTTCCCATTTCTATCCAACTTCATCCATGTATTTAAATACATTATTGTCTTTATTTATATCTAATAAATCATCTAAAGATATGTCAATTTATACAAACAAAAAAATTTCAAAATGGTGCCATATACATGCATGTGTATATGATAGAGGCATGATAATATGCCTGGTAATTATCTAAGTAGTTATTAGTATTATTTTAAGTCATCTATAGTAAGTTTTTAGGGTGTTGACTATAGTAGATATGACTTTACCATCTCATCGTTTAGAAGTCAAGTAATTAGTTTGGGAGTGGTTACTAATTATTTCATCCATGTATTAAAATACATTACATATAAGTATGTAAAGAGAGAGTTTTATTTGGTTTGAATCACTGTACGTTATATGTCCACGAGTGGTTATTGATTATTGCATTAGTCGCGCCAACCTTTTGAAAAAGGAGGATTTTACCTGATTTTAGTCTATACGGATATGAATTCAAACCTTTGGATTAGTCAGCCAAAAATGATTTTGATTATAAATATATATGTGTAACTTAATCACTTGCAAAACTCAATGTCAAAGACCCATAACTTATGGTTTACTACAATTCTATGGTTTAACATGGAATAAACATTTATATGGTTTCTTGACGTGTCTAATGTCTTGAATGCAAATTTTAAAAAGTGGATATATTGTAGGTAATAAGTTCAAATCCTAATCAACAAAAAGAAAATTATCTAGTAAGTATAATGATATAAAGGTAACAAAAAGGTTAAGGAAGGTTGGAAGTTGTTTATGAATAGATGTACCTAATAAATATGTACTAATTAATTATAAAGACTAAATAAAATTAGGCGTTAAGCTTGATTATAAAGTGAGATAGTCCACATGATAAGGTGAGCGGTAGCAGTGACAGATGCTCTTGCCATAGCTTAAAAAAAGAGAAGAAGAAAAGAAGAAAAAAAGCATTGTACGTCTACGAAAACTTTACGTTATTTTTTAACTTTTTAACCGACTAATCTATACGATTCAAACTCATCGTCACACATGCTTAAACCGGGTCATTCATAAGCCAGGATTGCTCTATATATAAACATGCACGACAATAACTTTTTTACGCAGCAAGTGAATTTATATGTAATTTCAGAATTATAAACTATGTAATTAACGCCATGCAAACAAACAATGAAACAAACTGGTTTGAAATTTACCAATCTCGTATAAATGTGATGTGTATAAATTAAATCATTGAATCAAATCTTACCAACAAGGAAATGGTATTAATCGAGTTTAAAGTCAAGGCATGTATAACACACATTTCACAACCAAAAGGTCAAATGGTGAACCACTATCATCCCGTAATATGAAGGTCAATGGTGAACCACTACTATCATAGTAATTAGTATCATCCCATAAAATGATAGTCTAACCGTCATAAAATTATAGTTCTCATTTGTATTTTTGGATGCCTAAAATAATACTACATAGTTCTTTTCTTGTGTCAACCAATCATAAGAGAGTTTAGTGAGCGAGGATAATATTTTGATTGGTCGAAGAGTGTAATAGTCTCACTTCTCTTAAAATGTGTGTTTTTTGTATAAGAAAAATAATTTTGGAACGGAGGGAGTACTTATTTCTTACTTAGCTGTTTTATCGAATTAATAAACCAAATTAGACTATTATTTTGAAAGAAAACTAGTTATAAGTCTCATGCATGCACAGGGTTTACACATGAATCAAATTTATTTTAACTTAGTTTAATATACGGACATATAAGAATTTGTTCGTGTTTAATTTTTGTAAGTGTGATATAAGTACAACTAATAATCATGCACGAGTTTTTTACATAAACTTTTTCATTATCTATTAATATCGATTAATATTTTAAAAAGATTTTTGTTGGATGAAATATTTGACTTTGTTTAACTAACATAGGTGTTGAGGTTGATGTTGTTTGTTAATACAAATAAGCCGTAAAAACGTTTATTTATATTTTACGATCTTCTAATGTTTTGTCGATAACAAACGTAAAATCATTTTAACGAAACAAATAGAATACGTAAATAGTTTGAGTTAATAGTTTCCTAACACACTTACGTTTTCACATAAAACACTAAAACAAGTATAAGTGATTTTATGCTTTAGATATACATATGTACAACAACTAGTGTTTACATATTGGGATAACATATACTTAACTAAGTATACACTAAAATGGGTAAAAACAAGTATATACTTAAATGGGTAAAAACAAGTATATACTAAATAGGTAAAAACTAGCAAATGGTTTTGACCCATAACCCATGGTTTTATTTATACCACTTAACCAAGTTCATTGTATCCTTAAGATACATTGTATTTAGAAAGAAACCCATAGATCAATCCATAACCCATGACCCATGACCCATAACCAAAAATACCCATGGGCAAAGAGGAGCGTTCCACGGATCCCTGGCTTTGTGCTAGCCGGATCCCAAGTGGAAGGGATCCGTGGGATCCGGGGAAACAGTAGAGAATTTCCTCTATAAATAGAGAGTCATTTCTTCCTTTCTATTCATCACTTTACACACATACTTTCCCCAAATATTCTAACCCTCTAACCTCAGATCCAAGTGATCTATGTAGTTTGTCTTTTGTTTTTGTGTGATCTTCTAGGTTCCTCTTAAAGGAAAGATCACCACTTCTTGAAGACGTGCAAGCTCAAGTCCATGAGTTTTCATGCTTCGTCATCATCAAGACAATGAAGGTTCTCTTGTTGATAAGTTCTTCCTTTCTCCATAGATGTTGGGTTAAAGGCATTAGTGAAGGATGCCGAAAGTGTCAAGATGAAAGCATTAGTGAAAGGTGCTTAACGTTCGTGTCAAGAGCATTAGTGAAGAATGCTATAGGTGTCAAGACGAAGGCATTAGTGAAGGGTGCCAAGCGTTGTGTCAAAGGCATTGGTGAAGGATGCCAAAGAATCAAATCAAGTAGCATTTGTGAAGAAATTCCTAGGTCGTATAATCGATGAGGTGCATCGTTATACATATAAGTATTTTTTTATTTACAAGGATGGTGATATCCTTGATGGTGTTGTAACAAGGAGTAGATCTCCTTGAGATTAGGTGTTGTGTCGTGAAGGGTAGTAGTTCCTCCATAGTAATGGAACTAGGTACTTAGCCTAGTACCTAATAAAGGGTAGGCGACGTTGTGATAGGATTAGTTCTCCTAAGGTGTGAAAGAACTCGGTGGTTAGCCTAGCACCGTATAAAGGGTAGGCGACGTTGTGTTAGGTGTGGTTCGCCTTGGTGTGAAAGAACTCGGTATTTAGCTTTGGTACCGGAAAAAGGTTAAGCGACGTTGTGAAGGCTTCTCCGCCATAAGGAGATTGGTGTAGTGATTACAAACTCTCGAGTAGGTGACTCGGGGAGTGGAGTAGGGCAAGGAAGGTGTCCTTGTAGCCGAACCACTATAAATAACTTTTGTCGTGGTGATGTGCTTCTTACTCTTTATCTTTCATTACACGTTTATATATCTATCTATCAACGTTCAACATAAACAACCAAATAGATTGACATAAGTCGATCTAAATATTTAAAAGGAAGTTTTAAATTGGTAAAACTATTCAACCCCCCTTCTATTTTTCCACAATTGGCATTAGAGCTTCGTTACCAAGTTTCTTAAAGTATGTTGTACTTTAAAAACTTGATACGATCCATGTATGTTTGAAAACTACAAAGAAGGATTGTTTTTGTCACATTTTAAAAATTCATTATGTTGCTTATTGTTGGACAATGATAGAATGTTCTAACATTTTTTTTAAGCATTATACATACTTGGATTTGGAGTCATCAAGAAGATCATAAAGAATTTCTCGAAACATTTCGCAAAAATAATGTTTAAATATTCTTACAACATAAATCTGAAGATTCCAAGAAGATCACAAAAATATCTAAATACTTCTTTTATTAAAAAGAATATTTGGCAAAGGTATGATCTATAATTACTTACATTCATTGTTATTATCAAAATGTTAGTTGCATGACTTACTAGAAATTGTTCTTGTAGCTTTTTATATTATTGTCCATATCTTATTAGTTTTCTCCGACTTAGTTAAAACTACATCACCAACTCACAATAATGATATCTTAAGTTATATGATAACATCAATCATTATTCATCACAAAGGATTTATTGACATTTCATGAATATCAATAAATATTCATGTGAAACTTCTTATGTTATAATAAAATGGGATTTTATTATAATGTTTGAAAAGCTTCCCAAGAATTATGACTAGTTCTTAAAAAGGGAACCTCGTCTAATAGGAATAGCATTAAATCATCAAAACCTCAAACCACAAGTTTTAGAACCTTAACACCAAAACTTTAGGCGTTTTAGAACTCCAAAACCATAGTTATCAAGGAATGCTTGAGCTGACTTTTGCTGTTATGCCGGATCCCTCAGGTTATACTAGCCGGATCCCAAATGAGAGGGATCCGCGGGATCCGTGCAACAGAAGACAGTATAAGCTTAAAAATGATCACTGTGGAAGTTCCACAATCATTCTCACCTCAAAGACTCACGAACAAGGACTCTGGTACTGTTCATAGGAGCAAATTGATCATTCTTCTCAAGCTTAACAATCACTTGTGTAAGTATAATCTTCACTACATTGTTAATTTAATTCCTTGATTCTTAGAATTACAATATCTTCATCTTTAAGAGTTGGGTTCAAATGGGTTTATCATAATTTGTCACCACATTGTTTTCTAAGATAATATAAATCAAATAATTAACATTGTTAATACAAATTAAACACATTTCGTGAACTCAACAAAGATGTTGAGAGCAAAATTGTGATTAAACCCTTTAGGTTACTATTCACCATTAACACCACATTGTGGTTGTATTATCTAGGAACAATCATGCCAAGCAACAAACAACAAAATTACCAAGACACCGCTCACTACATACCCATGTACCATAGGAAAGATGGTTTAAGTCCGGACGATAGGAAAGCGTTTAAGTTTCTTGAAAGAAGAATTTTTCATGAAGGTAGAGTTATTGATCCATCATTCCTTGCAAATACCGACATAAGGGAAGTATTTGAAACTATTGGGTTTGATTGTTTATTGGATATAAACGAGCAAATTTGCCCGGTCTTTGTGCTTGAGTTCTACAAGACTATGGGTATAATTAGAAATGATGATGGGTCCATCTCAATTGAATTCACCATAAATGGACATGAGTACAATCTTTCACTTGAGGAGTTTGGAAGAATAATAGGGGTTCCATCCGATGGTGTTTGCATGTATTCTAATGAATGGTCGTTGCAGGAGCTACACTCTATGGTTGATCATCACGACATTTATCACACAATAATCCCGGAAGCAACCACGGTAAGGGACAACGTGTTTATGCCAAGAGCATCCCCTTCAAGGGTGACTAGAAAGTCGAAAGTAATCTATAGGGATCCTCTTCAAATGGAGCTTTCGGAGATGTTTGCATTATATAGAAAATGGGAAGATGTGATAAGGGAGAATGTGGTGTGTCTAGTAGGAAACAAGGATCACCCCAACGCATGTCTAAGTTTCATGCTCTATTGTCTTGTGACCGAGACCCGCTTCAACATTGCCTACTACATGATCAAGATAATGGCAAGTGTGAGAAGCATGGACAAAATGGTGCTTCCATATGCAATGCTTCTAACCCGGCTTGCCAAATTCATCTTTGCATTAGACCCTCCTCCACAATCCTTGGATCATAGCTTTTGCAATAAGGTTATGGTACCATTAACCGAGGGTGTTCAACAAGGTTTATGGTGGAAGGCAAGAGGCCACACCCACCCACGGATTCCTCGGACGAGAGGGAAAGGCAAAGAGAAGGTGAAGGTGAAGGGAGTAGTAGCAACCCACTTGAAAATATCGATCTTGACCCCTTGGACTACATTAACCAATTGCCAAACATCCCTAATGAATCACCCGAATGGCAACAAACCAAGGGAATCTTCAAATGCTTCGCCAATTTCTTAAGGAAGAAGAAGTGAAGATAGTTCGATAAAGAGTGGAGGACGGGTGAAGAAGTGAAGGAGGAAAAGAGAGGTAAAGTCTTAGGACTCAAGTGCATGATGAACAATTTCAAACAATGGTTTGTAAACAATTTAAACTATGCTTGTAGTATGTAGGTATTGCCATATCTTGGCACTAAACATCCTAACTTAGGTATTTGGAAAAATGAGATTTTACGACCTCTTGGTGTGGTCGTCGTCACTCATTCTAGGAATTTCAGCTTTTCTTACTTTGATACAAGTTATATTAGTTGTGCTCTTGCATTTAGTCCCCATAGAAACAACTAGGAAAAGAATTTACTATAAAGTGCAATGTTGCACATTTCCTGAAAGCTCTCTGAGCTGCAGTTGGCGGATCCCAGAGTTTGAACTAGCCGGATCCCTCCCATAAGGGAACCGTGGGATCCGTATGCACCTGATGTGCAAAACAGTTTTGGCTACATCATAATAGTCCATTAGAACACTTCAAACAAGTCAAACATAATACACTAGAGCCAACTAAGTCTCCCGCTAATAGTTGAAAACCTCATTCTCATCCATGGCTTATCTAGGATCTATTTTCGAAATATTTTGTTTTCTTATCAACTAGTCAAAACTCACCATAATTCCGCTCCAACACTCACACATGATCTATCACATTTGATAACACTTAGTTTGGTCTACCCTTCATTTTAGCAAATTGATCTTAATCATCTTTGACTCAAAATTAGGACCAATAACTAGTTTTTAATTTTTTTTTAAAAAGACTTTAGTAAATTTATCCTAGGACATCATCTGACTTTTAGAACTTAGTATCACCATCTCTCCACAACAAATTAAAAGAAATCCTTGTCAAACATATGGTTAGACTAGCCAAGGTAAATGTTCTTGGCCAAAACCATCATTAAGCACCATTACTTGTTATGGTTAAGGATTTGAGATATCCAACAGCTAAAGACTTCTAAATTAAGTCAAAACCTCGAAATCCATTAATGATAAACCCTACAAAAGCATAATGACTTCACCTAAATCCTGTCTGATAGCCGGATCCCTGGTCTATAACCAGGCGGATCCCTGCTGAGTTGGATCCACTGGATCCGTACATGCAGAAAGATTAAATCAGCCTCTCTATTCAAATTCAAGTTACCTTTTGGTTCTCTAACCACTTTTAACATTCATTAATTACCCTCCTAGAGCTGATCAAAACCTCAAGAGCATGCTTAGTCCTCTAAGTGGGCAAGGATTTAATCTCCTAATTCAAATTATCCTTTATAAACCAAACAACTTTAGGACTAAGTCACCACTCTCAATCACATCTCAAAAATCAGCAACTTAAGAAGCTCTTACAAGCACCATCATCACTATGACTAAGGCTCTTAGCAACAACTCTTCAACCTTAGGATCATCCAAGAGAAAAGGTCAAATGATCCATGAAATCTCATCCACCGAAACATCTCCCATTAGAGATAGTGAAGCTAGAATTTCACCTCATCAAACTCATCCAAAGGCTAAGAGAACTGCAAGGATTAGCATCAAACCTTTCGGACTAGAAAAAGGGCCATCTAGTTCAAAACCAAACATGGCTAGTTCTAGCAAGCCATCAAAACCATTATTCATTAATCATGGACTGCAATCCTTGAATGAGCCTCTTCCTCACCCGAACATCTACTCGTTAGATCATTCACCACTAAGAACCTCCCATTCACCAACTTTTTCATTGAATAGGGAACCACCCACAACACCAACTAGCCCATCATGGGAGACAAGGAATAACCTTGAAGAAGTTCCATTACCACCCTTATTTTTAGAACCTCTTCCTACTTCTATAAATGAAGACCCACAAGCACACATAGAACCTCCTCAAAGTATCCATTTCCCTTCGGGTCCAAACCAAAACAATAATTGCCCAAATTGTCTAAACACTCAAGGACTTGTTCAAGAAGTACGAAATGAGATACATTTCATGTTTAATCATCTTCTTGCAAAGTTGGATCAAATCAACAAGTCCACTCATCCCTAGACTCAAGCACATTGTAGCATTTTAAGTCTAGTATCTAGTTAGTATTTAGTGATACTTGTATTCCCTACTTCATTCTCTTAGTTTTAGAGATTTGGTTTGTTATCTCTTGTTTTATTGAATGAACACTTATTTGCTATGTGTTGTGCGTTGTGCTTTGTATTTCTCATATATATATATTATCCTCATAGTAGCATTGTTTGACACTCTCATTGCTGAAGAAACTGTCAACAGACAGCCGGATCGCTCCATAATGCCTAGACGGATCCCTTCAAGAAGGGAACCGTGGGATCCGTGAATCAGAAGCACAAATTTCTACTAACTTGAGTTTTACTTGTAAGAAATTATGCATTATACTCTTGTTTTCTAACCTTTACTTTGTAGATTTTCAAATTAGCATATGAAGATTTTGACGCCATAAAGCTAGGGGGAGCTTTGTGTCAAACAACATTGCAAAATCATTTGCAACTTAATCCGATCTAGGATTACATTTCATGACACCCCATTGCAACATTGCAATATTCAAGGGGGAGCACGTTTTCGTCACTTAGACGAACCATTTTCAAAGTTAATTGCAAACACAATTAGTTTATTTTACGTCATGTCCTTGACGCCCTTTCAAAGGGATGGACTCGTCAAGGGGGAGTTAAGACGAGTACCATTCCCGTCACTTGCTCTCTTTACATTTTTACATTTTTTTATAAAAATTGTGTTAGTTTCTTTTAACACTTTTTGTTTCGACAAAAAGGGGGAGAAGAAAGTAAAAACTACAAATTCAAACTTCTACGAATTTTAGCTTTTCCTTAAAATAATTTAATGTTTTGTCATCAACAAAAAGGGGGAGATTGTTAATACAAATAAGCCGTAAAAACGTTTATTTATATTTTACGATCTTCTAATGTTTTGTCGATAACAAACGTAAAATCATTTTAACGAAACAAATAGAATACGTAAATAGTTTGAGTTAATATTTTCCTAACACACTTACGTTTTCACATAAAACACTAAAACAAGTATAAGTGATTTTATGCTTTAGATATACATATGTACAACAACTAGTGTTTACATATTGGGATAACATATACTTAACTAAGTACACACTAAAATGGGTAAAAGCAAGTATATACTAAAATGGGTAAAAACAAGTATATACTAAATGGGTAAAAACTAGCAAATGGTTTTGACCCATAACCCATGGTTTTATTTATACCACTTAACCAAGTTCATTGTATCCTTAAGATACATTGTATCTAGAAAGAAAATCATGGATCAATCCATAACCCATGACCCATGACCCATAACCAAAAATACCCATGGGCAAAGAGGAGCGTTCCACGGATCCCTGACTTTGTGCTAGCCGGATCCCAAGTGGAAGGGATCCGTAGGATCCGGGGAAACAGTAGAGAATTTCCTCTATAAATAGAGAGCCATTTCTTTCTTTCTATTCATCACTTTACACACATACTTTCCCCAAATATTCTAACCCTCTAACCTCAGATCCAAGTGATCTATGTAGTTTGTCTTTTGTTTTTGTGTGATCTTCTAGGTTCCTCTTAAAGGAAAGATCACCACTTCTTGAAGACGTGCAAACTCAAGTCCATGAGTTGTCATGCTTCGTCATCATCAAGACAATGAAGGTTCTCTTGTTGATAAGTTCTTCCTTTCTCCATAGATGTTGGGTTAAAGGCATTAGTGAAGGATGCCGAAAGTGTCAAGATGAAAGCATTAGTGAAAGGTGCTTAACGTTCGTGTCAAGAGCATTAGTGAAGAATGCTATAGGTGTCAAGACGAAGGCATTAGTGAAGGGTGCCAAGCGTTGTGTCAAAGGCATTAGTGAAGGATGCCAAAGAATCAAATCAAGTAGCATTTGTGAAGAAATGCCTAGGTCGTATAATCGATGAGGTGCATCGTTATACATATAAGTATTTGTTTATTTACAAGGATGGTGATATCCTTGATGGTGTTGTAACAAGGAGTAGATCTCCTTGAGATTAGGTGTTGTGTCGTGAAGGGTAGTAGTTCCTCCATAGTAATGGAACTAGGTACTTAGCCTTGTACCTAATAAAGGGTAGGCAACGTTGTGATAGGATTAGTTCTCCTAAGGTGTGAAAGAACTCGGTGGTTAGCCTAGCACCGTATAAAGGGTAGGCGACGTTGTGTTAGGTGTGGTTCGCCTTGGTGTGAAAGAACTCGGTATTTAGCTTTGTACCGGAAAAAGGTTAAGCGACGTTGTGAAGGCTTCTCCGCCATAAGGAGATTGGTGTAGTGATTACAAACTCTCGAGTAGGTGACTCGGGGAGTGGAGTAGGGCAAGGAAGGTGTCTTTGTAGCCGAACCACTATAAATAACTTGTGTCGTGGTGATGTGCTTCTTACTCTTTATCTTTCATTACACGTTTATATATTTATCTATGAACGTTCAACATAAACAACCAAATAGATTGACATAAATCGATCTAAATATTTAAAAGGAAGTTTTAAATTGGTAAAACTATTCAACCCCCTTCTAGTTTTCCACATTGTTGTTTAAATTTAACTATTGATATAATAGTGTACACAATATGCGAATTTAATAACACATAATGACCGTTTATGAAGTTAAAATATAAAGTTTTAAAAAAAATGTTTTCCGGATATCTTTATAAAAACTATAAATAGCAATTGCAAAGTCATTGTTATAAGTATAATCGCGTATATTTATTTCCATCTTTCAGTACACGTGCTTATATTTGATATTTATATTCTCGTTAATAATAATTTAACCATATTTAACTTTCAAACCCGTGTACGCATGAGTTAAAATTTTAAAAAATGAATAACACGAGTCCTTATTGAATATTTTTTCAAACCCGTGTCTTTATTAAAATTTTCCATCAAATTTATCAACGTTTGACTATTTTTTTATTCAATTTTGATTTTTAATTGGCAAATGAGAATGCTAAATTTTATCATGTGTAAAAATATAGCAGCCTGATTGGCCTAATTTTCTTTTCAATAAAATTGTTTTAGAAAAATAATTTCGAAATGATTTTAATATTTTTATTAGACTAAAATACACGGTTGGTCCCTAAACTTGTCAATCCGCTTCGCGTTGGAACAAACCTGGGCATTATCATCGCCGGAGGTCCAAAACATGGGCTTTATATGCCAAACTCGTCCCTTGACCAATAACGTCGATGTCAACGTCTTGTTTATGTTAGTTAGTGGAGAGTATTATAGTCCATACACATTTATACCTCACCTTAGTTAATTCTAACCCAAGACTATTCCACCAACACATAAAGGGGTTATTGTTTGAATAAATTATACCAGTGTACCTGACCACTTAAGTATGACTTTATAAAAGTCAACTGGTAAAGAATGTATAAGCTCACATAATTTTACCCAGGACAAACAAACAAATTTATACATTACCAACTACTTAGCTAGTTGACTTATAACAGTTAACTATATGTTCAGTTTTGATGAAACTGGAAAATAACTGATACTACGGAGTCATTGTCTGATACATGGTTATACTGACATTTCACAAAATATAAAAGATGAATTTGAGCCCAACTTCAAAACGTTCAACTGCTGAATCTTCAAATGATCTACACAGCTCTGATCGATATCCATAAACTGTTGAACCCACAAAACATGAACCCTAAATTGATGATGCTACTGCTACCCTGTCTGCAAAAACAAGTATACAAACAACAAACATATAAGTTAGGTACTGTACTGTTACAACTTAATGGAATTAAACACATGACATGGTATTTATCACTGAAACATCACCTAGGGTCGCCTTTGGGCGAATAGTGCTAGGATGCAGTTTGTAATCTTTTCTTTGCTCCTAAAGGGTGTCTTAACACCGCTAGAAACATCAGCAGCAGCACCACCAACCCTTTTAGCCTTCCCCTTCCTATCAAAACCAGGCAAGTTCTCAACATCAATCCCTGCAAACTCAACCATTTTAGCCTTCCCCTTCCCATCTAAACCTCGCTTAAATTCTTGAACAACTTCTTTCCCCTTTTTTCTGGGCAAAACATCCTCTTCCTCAACCAGCTTTCCTTTTCCTTTTCCTTTAATTTTCTCCCTTTTTTTAGCTACAACCCCTTCTTCCTCTTTGATTACAACACCAACTTTCACTGTTGGTGTCTTGGTTCCACTCCCCTGCATTTTTTTTCTTATCTATCCCCTGCCATTGACGTCTAGTCCTAAAAGGTGTTGGACTAAGCATTCTAAAGTTAGCATCCTGCTCTACCCAACCCACAACTTCAAAACTGATGTTTTTTTAAGTAAAATTGTGCTAACTTTTGGGGCTTGTGGGCAACGAAGATATCAACTGACTCATGTGTTTCAGCCATTCCAAACAAAGTATGAACATCAAAATCAGTATGAATAAAATGCAAACCATTTTCTAGGGATTCTTTAGGATCCAGAAAAACAACGCCCATTTTTGTTCATTAATCTCTGATAACACATTATCAAGGCTTGAACTAAATATATCCCTATCACTGGTAAAAGGCACACAGATTAATTAATGAACCTCCTTCATACCTGAGTGGGTTATAAACAAAAACCCCATTATAGTGGATTCTGAACAGGACCTCACCTTCGTCTTCTTCCTTCACATCCTTAAAAGTTGAGACGAATATGCTTCTGTCCTTCATTGTTATTTTTTTGTTTTTCTACGAATGGGTTTGACTAGATGTGTGTTTCAGTACGTGACTGTGGATGTATGTTAGGTTTGGTTTTGATTGGGTTTTGTTAATTGGGTCGGGTTATTATGATAGTGTTTATTGTTTCGGATCTTGTTAGTTGGGTTGTTTTGGTGTTTCTCAACACATTAATTATGTATAAGCGTATCAAGGAAGACAAAAGGTCAAGTTACAGGGTAACAGGTTTCAAATGTCACACTTGGTCCCTGAATTTGGTCAGTTAGCCGTTTTTTTCACTTAAAATTCCCGCGTAGTTTTCCTCACACAAACTTGACTATTTCTCTTTTTACTAACTTCACAGTTAGTCCTTGAATTTGGAACGTCCCGTTGGTTTTGGTATTTATGGGTTAATAACCTATACCATTTGCATACCAACAATAAAAAAAAACATATCCTAACAAAATCTCAACAACCTCCCAATGGCTGACTTCCCACTTCTTCAAGAACTCGCCAAAGCTTCGAAGTCTGACTACATGTTTGACTCGATTTCTCTCTTTTATCAGAGAGAAAACGATAAGGACATCAAAATTGCTAATGGCCTCCAAAACACTTTAACTGACTTGATTCTTGGTATGAAGAAAACCCAAGAATACATCTCTGAGCTCGAAGGCTTTCGAACTACAATGATGAACTACAAGGTTCTTAAGGATCTTTGCAACAAGCAAAAGGCTAATGTCTTGAAGGCGTTGGAGATAAGGAGGATGATCTGTCAAACACACTCACAGGTGTGTGACAGGAACAACTTCCTTGATGATCTTAGGAAGACAAAGTGTTGAGAAGGAAATGAAGTGGTAATGTTTTCCTCTTTTTTTTGGAAAAATATGTACTGAATATTTAATGTTTAATATGAAATTAATGAATTTATATGTTATGTTCTAGTGTTTTAATTTGTTAACTTTGTTGTTAATTGTTGTATTCGTCTAAGATAGTTGTTATATCGGTTTTGATTGTATTGGGTGTTGGTAGAACTATGGTCCTTGCTCAAACAGTTTAAGACTATAGGGGACTAAGGTTTTAGTCCCCTATCCTGTCCTCACATTTACATTAAGTTATAGGAAGCACTGTATTCTCACATTTTACCACAAATTTGAATTCATAAACATAAAGCCTCAATTCAGTGAAATTGCGTCAAAATGGGTAAATCTAGAGCTCGTAAACAGATTAAATGCTCCAATTGTCAAACTGTTGGACATAATAAGTCTAGCTGTCAAAAGGATCAAGTACCAAAACCAACAAAGGAAACTAAGGTTCGAGGTAGAAAAAGGCATTGTGATGGCAGAAGGCAACAGGTATTCATTTAATTGTCATTTGCATAACGATTGTTCTTGTATGTTTACATTCTAGTTAATGTGCAAATGTATTACTTTTTTAGTGGATGGATGAAGACGATATAAGGAAGACTATGGAACAAGAGTTTCTTGAAGCTCTTTATGAGCAAGAAAAAGAACACACAATTTTGGAGGAAGATGAAGAGCAGTCAAGGTTGGATGAAGAAGCATTCCAGCAGTTTTTGGAAGAGAAGAGAATGTACAAAAGAATTGATGAGGAAAGGGAGAGGAAAAATTGTCTTGAAGATGCAGAGTCTGAGGCAGCTTACTATGGAGTGTCTTTGGAGGAGTTATATCCAAGACATCCATATGTGCTGGATAAAAGATGTTGAGCTAGTGTTCGATGGTTGTAGGCTTCTACTCTTCTAGCCATTTGTAATTTCGACAATATCATGTTTGAACATGTTTTTGTTTTTTTTTTTTTACTTTATAAGTTGACTAGATTTTAAGAATTTATGTTGTCTTTACTCCCATCTACTTGTTCAACAACCACAACTCCCATCTACTTATATAATACATCTTAAGTCATCAATTCTTTATCATACAAACATATTATCACCATGGATGCAGAGAATGGTTGTCAAATGGTATGCATTGACTGTTGGGTTGAAAGTGAAAACAGGGCTGGATTGACCTTTTTTGCAAGGCGTCCACCTTATAGAGATTTCATGTGGTATGTTTGTCTAGTGTGCCTTGAGATAAGGGGAAACACATCTTATACTGGTAGAGATGGTGTTACAAGGGAAAACACAACCACAGGAGATAGTGGTCGATATGTGATGAGTCTACATATTTCTGCATCTACTAGTGTTGGTGCTTCCTTGGGCAGTGATGAAGAAGAAAGAGAACCACCTGCAGCTGAAATAGCAAGTGGAGAACGCCCAAGCCAAACACCACGTGAAGCACCTGCAACTGAAAGACCAAATTGAGAACGCCCAAGACAAACACCACTTGAAACAACTGCAACTGACAGGCCAAATGGATCACCTACTAGTCATTTAAAGCAGTGAATTCCTAGCAAGAAATGCTATGTTGTCTTTCAGTCTAAATGTAGCTTAACTGATATGTGTGTGCTTCTTTTGTTATAATAATTGAATTTTGGTTACAATTTGAATCTGATGACTTTATAAGTCAAACAAAAGAGATTTTAAATACTAACAATTCGGTGTGGTTCCTCTAATATTTTGGTTTATGTTGACCTTATAAGTCAAAATGGGTTTTCCCAAACACACACCTAAACTGCATAAGCAACTGCAAACTACAAAATGAAAGCAAGAAATCCAAAATATACATACACCACCACCTAATTACACCTTATCAAGCAAAATATACATGTTAACAAGTATCGTTTTAAGTAACCATCATCAGCCAAAAAATATACATCTTCATGACATCAACAACTAAAAATAACATGTGAACTTCTTGATGGGAGACTTGATATTCATGGGGGGAGACTTGAGGTCCTTAGGGGGAGGCACATACCACTCATTCCTATTTGTGCTGGAGCATCCCACAGCCGCTACAAGACCTAGTACAACCTTGGGAGCGGAAGCCTTGGACGCTTGGGAAGTGGAACCTTTCAAAGTAGTGGTCTTAGAAGACATGTTCCCACACTCATCATCAGATGTGTCTGAAATAATGATGGCATCAACTTCATTTCCTTTCACGTTAGTATCTGGAAAGATAGACAAAACAGAAAGAAATCAGAGTTCACCCATTACAACTTTCTTAGCTTGCAAACATTAACTCTAACCTTTATCAGACTCCTTATTCCCATATTTTTCCCACAAGTCTTCAAGTATCACATCAGCAATGTCATCTCCTATATCCCACTTATTCCCATAAGTAGCCATGGCATACTCAATCATATCGTCATATACTTTTAGCTTGCTATAATCCCTCTTTTTGACAGATTCTGACACTACTCGGATTTCTGTCAAATAAAATAGAGTTATTTATGCTCATCCCTTGAAATGCCAATCACACAAATACAAAAAACCCGACTAACCTTTCATCACTTCAGCTTCTTTCGCAAATCTGCATAAATCATCAAACATTTCATCAGACATTTCACCTTCTTGTAACCAAGTATCCCCATATTTTGCCTTCACATAATTTACTATCTCATCAGTTACATCTGTAAAAGTAAGCTCCTTGTCTGCCATTGTTAAAGTGGGTGTGAGGGTTGTGTGACGAAGGAGGGAAACGATCAAGATGGTATACGGTAGCTTTTCTCAGAATTAACTAAGGTGGGATATAAATGTGTATGGACTATAATACCCTCCACTAACTAACAGAAACAAGACGTTGACATCGGCGTTATTGGTCAATGGACGAGTTTGCCATATAAAGCCCTTGTTTTGGACCTCCGACGATGATAATGCCCAAATTTGTCTCAACACGAAACGAATTGACAAGTTTAAGGACCAAGCGTGTATTTTAGTCTTTTTATTATATATAAGACTAGTTATCATCAATTTGGTAACCTTTAAAATCCCGGCCCACTCCATATTGCTGAGGTGATACAAGCAAATAGTAGCGTAGCTTTGAGACAATTGGCCATCTTTTTCAGAATACTAAAATTGAGTTATACTTTTCATCTTCTATATTCATTTTGAAAAGTAAACTTGCTAAGGAAATCATATATGACAATCTTTAGTTAGTAAACAAATAAAGCTAATACACTAATCCATTGGCATACAGGTGTTTATTCTAAAAGATCATGTAAAAAAAAAAAAAAAAAAAAAAAAAAAAAAAAAAAAAAAACTATATTTAAGATATTCTTAGCTAGACTTTATTTATTTTTATTTATATATTTAAATACCAAAAGAGTAGGTTTGTTTGGGGTAGGAGAGAGTTACTTAAGCATGGATGGTGCTAAAAGTGATAGTTAAGTACACGTTTTGGCGAATGGGTTAATAAGCATGGAACATTGCGTGACTTTGCATGTTCCCCAAATTCTCTAAATACTTATATATGTATAAAATATCTTATCTTTTTTTAAATAATTATCTCATGATACTCCATCTTCTGACTTTTGGAATAGAGCTTAGATGGAGTAAATTGGATGTAATATTCATTTAACTATTTTTTTTTTCATTAGTTATGATTATTTATGTGTCAGCAAGCATCCTTGTAGCAACCCACTCTAGTCAATACATGCATAACAGGATTTTACGAAAAAATATCATGTTCTTCACAGTAAAAGTACACTCTCTTGAGTTGGTCATTAAATATTGTCTTCGACATATTGTCCTTGAAGCGGATGTGCAGGCTGATCAACATTTCCGTTTATCAACGTTTTACTAAAAACTTTACAAACTTCACTTATTAGTTACACCTCTTTTTTTGAAACAACAGCTAGCTAGTGTACAATTCTCGTAAACATGCTTGACTACAGAGTTTCATATGAGATCGTTTTAAACTATTAGGACAAAACAAGCATGCACAAATGTGATCGATTGACTGCCAAAACACACATCCTCGACATTGAACTCGAAGACTTGTCTCTTATCGAAACATATTGAAGCAACCATTGATATTTTGGTATATGGTTGGCTTCTTGTTTGTGGCTTTGGTCCTCATTTAGTTTCTTGTTGTGTATTCTTTCTAAGAATGTGATACATTAGATTAATGGTCCTATTCATCAATCAATAATCATTGACATTTGTATACATATGATCATCCTATCTTTTTATCTCTATCAATAATTGAATAAAGATATGGCAAAACTACAACCCTAATCCTTTTCTATATGTAGCAACGAATATTTTTCAATGAGTGAAAGTCACAATACGCTAATACAAAAGAATTACTTAATTAGTCAAGGGACTTATTCTTAATCCGTTTTAAAGAAGTTTCAGATAATTGTAACTTTCTGATTAAACACATCATGTATTTTTAGGAAGTTTATATTATATAGAGTTAATTAAATAAATCGTCCTTGTGGTTTGGTAAAAGTTACGGATCTTGTCCCTGTGGTTTTTTTTAGCGGGTTTCGTCCCTGTGGTTTACAAATCTTACAGATCTTGTCCCCATGTCTGACCCGATCTCAAAAAAGGACCTCCCTTGCAAATACTCCCTAACGTGAGGGCTAACATTGTATTTTGTTTTTAACGATCGTTATACAAACCACAGGGACGATTTATGTAATTTACTCTTTAAAAAAAAAAAAAAAAAAAAAAATCTTTTTAATTTTATTATTCAAAATTTTTATAAATTTTATTACGATTAAATTTTTTAATAGATTTTTTAATTTAATTTTAATTTTATTATAATAAATTTAAAAAAAAACAAATTTTAATTTTATTATAATAAATTAAAAAACTATTTTTAATTTTTTTTTAATTTAAAAAAAAAATCAAAAAATTATAATAAAACTAAAAAAATTAATTTTAATTTTATTATAATATTTTTTTTAAAAAAAAACTATTTTTTCTTTAAAAAAAATAATTTTATTAAAAAAAATTAAAAAAAACAAAAAAAAAAAACTTTTTTTAATTTTTTTATAAAACGGATGAAGGCGTATAAAAAAAGTTTTTATATGGTTTTGTCCGTTTTATACGTTTCATTTGTTTTTATCCGGTTTCGTTCGTTTTTGTATGAAAACAACGTACAAAAATGTATGAAAACAACGTACAAAAATATATGAAAACGTACAAAAACGAACGAAACCGTATAAAGCGGATGAAAACGTACAACAACGTTGTTTTTGTACGTATGAACGTTGTTGTACGTTTTCATACATTTTTGTACGTTGTTTTCATACATTTTTGTACGTTGTTTTCATACATTTTCATACAAAAACGAACGAAACCGTATAAAAACAAATGAAATGTAAAAACGGATAAAACCGTATAAAAACGTTTTTTTATACGCCTTCATCCGTTTTATAATAAAATTAAAAAAAAAAAATTTGTTTTTTTTAATTTTATTTTAATTTTTTTAATAAAATTAATTTTTTTTAAAGAAAAAACAGTTTTTAAAAAAATATTAAAATAAAATTAAAATTAATTTTTTTTAGTTTTATTATAATTTTTTTGTTTTTTTTAAAATTAAAAAAAAAAATAGTTTTTTAATTTATTATAATAAAATTAAAATTTGTTTTATTTTTTTTTAATTTATTATAATAAAATTAAAATTAAATTTAAAAAAAAAGTTTTTTTTATTTTAATTTAAAAATTTAAGCGTAATAAAATTAAAAAAAAAAATTGAATAATAAAATTAAAAAGAAAAAACTTTTTTTTTTAAGAGTAAATTACATAAATCGTCCCTGTAGTTTGTATAACGATCGTTAAAACCAAAATACAATGTTAGCTCTCACATTAGGGAGTATTTGTAAGGGAGATCCTTTTTTGAGATCGGATTAGAATGGGGACAAGATCCGTAAGATTTGTAAACCACAGGAACGAAACCCGCTAAAAAAAATCACAATGACAAGATCCGTAACTTTTACCAAACCACAAAGACGATTTATGTAATTAACTCAAGTAAGTCTTACTTATTAGAGGTGAGCAGAAACCGCACCACAATCCGCAATCCGCAAAAAAACCGCAAAATCCGCACCGCAAAAACCGATCCACAACAAAAACCGACGGTGCGGTTCTTAAAAATAGAAAAACCGCATTTTGCGATGCGGGTTGGGTTTTTCACCGAAAAACCGCACTAAAATAACCGCACCGCACCACTATGTTATATTCATTTACATTTTTTAATTTTTTAGAATAACACACTAAAATTTATAACTTTTATGACTTTTGTCTATACTTTTATAATAAATTATTTCAAACACATCTTAATGGTAAATTATCATCTTAGTTTTTAGTTAATATAACTTTAGTTTTCTTTCAATTTTTCATCAAAGTTTATAATATTCTTCATCTCACTTGACTTTTACTATTATATTGATTTATAATTTCATACTAATACATAACATTTTGTATATATGTTTTACCATATCATGCAACATTATAATATATTTATTGTATAATAAATATATTACAAAAAATATAATTAAAAAAAAAAAAAAAAAGATAAAGAAAGAACTTTGACCCAAAAAACCGCAAAACCAACCCGCAAAACCGCATAAACCGCAAAAACCGAAACCGCGAAACCGCGCGGATGTGGATTCTCTTTTCTTAAAAACCGCAATTGTGGATGCGGGTTGGTTTTTACCAAAAACCGCACCAACCCGCACCACGCTCACCCCTATTACTTATAATAGTATTATAGTATTACTTGAAACTAGCAGGGTACCCGCGCGATGCGACGGTGGGTACCCTGTGACTATATTTTATGGCAATGTGATGTTATGCGACTACATTTTTTTAACAATTAATTTACAAATAACAATAAATTTAGTTAAGACAGTTGTATAATTTCATCTCCTGTTAACCGACAATGACCTAAGAGGACCGATGAGTCAACCGACCCATTGCGTCCAGCCTAATGGCTTTATTTTTAATTGATTGGCTTAGTAGCTTGATTAGATTGTAAATTGTGGTTAAATACTTGTATATTTTGGTGAAGGGTGAATTAAATTGTGTATAAAATGTATGTGTTGAATAATGTTTTTTTTTAGTTTTATTTGTGCTTCAAATACTTGTAAAGTTGTAAATGATGCTTCTTTACTTGTATTTGCTTAAAATTCTATTTTGATAAGTCTTAAAAAATTAATAGAAAGAAAGTGTCAACATGCTTTATAAATAGTATAGATAACAATATTGATTAGAATATTAGTGGTGAATATTTATGTTAGTTTTGAGTGGGGATGTATGTAAATGCCCCTATTCAAAAGTAGTGAGGGGCTACCTTGTTAAAGAGCAAGCCTGACATATTGTCCCTTTATTGACTACTACTAAATAACTAATAATTTGATGTAATTTTAGAAATCGTTTTACACACTTGAGTTATTGAAGAGGCTAAGCAAAATACATTTTCGTTTAGTACATTTAGATTGGAGAAGACCAAGATACATATTTGTTTGTGTTGGTCGAGTTTAGGTGTCTTCTTAGGTTCGTTTTGTAGTTGTACTTTCTTGTAGCGCTTGTATCTTATAGAGAATGTGATTTCTCAAGAATACGTTTATCTGAACGGCAGAGAAATTTTATTAAAACTCAATCTCGACCCAGAAATGGTGGGGGGGAAAGTGATTCAACAAGAATATAGAAGATATCGGTTGAAGGTTATGCAAAATCTGCCTATTTACTTAATCAACTTAAGTTCATGAGGTTTAGTGATATAATATAGGTGCAAGTAAAACTAGTACTACTATAGAGTAGAGATGGTAAAAGGAAAGGATTAGAATGGGTCAAAGATTTAACGAATGCGCCCAGATAGATGTTGGCAAAATAGACCGAGTAGAGTTGATAGATGCATCTACATTTTTTAAGTATGAGAAATAATCAGTATATTAAGCATGATTACGCCAAGTATACTCTTAAAATAATATTATAATGATTTGCGAAGTGGTCACTTTTGGCGACTTCTAATTCTTTCGACTCATACTTGAACTAAAACCAGAACAATGTGAGTGGCGTGGGTCAACAGCATAACAGAAAAACACCCCTTAAAAAGCCAATAAGCACTCGGAATAAGCTTAGCCAAACACCCCTTTAAAAAACCAGGTGCTTGTAAAAATGCACAAAATAAAATTTAGACGAGTCAACATCTATCCACTAAATTGTAGTCAAATAATGGCATAACCAAAAGTTTCATTCTCCAATGTCGCATACTGGCAAAGCCACGTACTTGGCCTGACTTGGGTCCTCAAAAGATGATCTCTATGATTTAATCATACATTTTGTAAAGGGAGCGCGACTGGTTCTAATGGTGATATACTTGTATGATTCCAAAAATATAACCGACATAGAAGCATTTTTTAGAATTTCACTAGAATGAAACAATTACCATCAAAATTAACAGCTATGGCAAAGGATGTGTACATACCAATGTTATAGAGTGAGCACATAACATACGAAACAAAAGAAAACCTTACAATGCTAAGCTGGAAAATACAATTACCAAACATGTTAGTCTATTCCTTTGAAATCATTTAGTTCAATGAAATAACCCCCGACTTCTCTTCCACTCAGTCTTTAATCACCTTTGAAACAAGAACTTCTCCACGTTCATTCTGAGACATTTTAATTTTCCCATCCGACGCCAGTACTGCACATTCCATAATCTTAGGATTATCTCACTATCAATTTAATATGCATAACTGTAAAGAGTATTGTGGATGTACAAAAATATACTTGAAGCCTGGTAAAACATGGAGGCAATCATGGACTCATCTTGTCCTTTCAAAAGCTCTGCAAGCTCCACTGGCTCTTCTGTGAGCAACCTGTAGATCGATATCAAGGCCACCCATTAATCTAAGCAACACATATTAACTGTATAGGGGTTGATTGGTCAAATCCAAGATAAAATAAGACTAGATAGCAGTACTCTTGGAAAAGATTTTCAGCCCAATTTTCCGCCGTGGGATTAGGGGAGGGCAGATCTGAAAAAGTAAACACAATATTACTAGTCATATATTGCAATATTTAGGAAGATTATCAGAAAACTGAACAAGTATAATTCAAAGTAAACATCAAGAACGTGCTCTCACCATAAGGCGAACTCAGTGGAGATGTTCTTCCACCCCTAGACGTATATTGCGTGAAAAACAGGAAACAAGGTACAAAGTTAGTGTAGAAATGGGGATAGTAAGCAAATTTTAAGGAAATCCACATGCTCTGAGTAAAATTGTGAGGGAGAAGTTACACTAAAAGCATTATAAAAAATTCAAACTGTCGTAATACACAGTTATATGCGCAAGTATATAGTAATTAAAGTGGATTCTATAAAAAAAATTGTCAAATTGCATTATAACGATGTATAGTAAGGATTAAGGAACTAAGGACTTTTATTTACCTAGTCACAGGACTTCCATCAAATTCGCCTATCTCGGGTTCCTTATTCAGAGAAATCTGTACATAAGAAGAAAAAAAAAGACATGAGGTCAGGCCAAAAGAATTTTAGTTGCAAGGGTTTTTTTATATGTAAACAAGACGATGTTCATTATAATGGTTATCAAATAAATCGGAAAGTTTACCACATCGTTTGATGCAGGTCCAGGGGCTTCAGAATCTTCATCTCTACAAATTATATAATAATTTAAGTCCATGGATTCCATAAAAACTTTGTCAAACTACAGAACATAAAAATAAAGTCTAAAAAAGTCCGTTATCAAACTATAGTCAAATGTATATTGTATGGCCAAACCTAATGTCAAAACTGAAAATGGGCTATTGATCAAATATAAATGATAATCTTCGGTGTGTGTGTAATATAAGTTTTGCTTCGATTGTAGATTCATTATATATTTCAGCAATTCAACTCAGTAGCAGATCTATGAACACACAGCGTATGCACTATTAGTCTATGATCACAGTTGAAGTCTTAATGTTTTAATAATAAACTACGGAACAGGCCACTTAGCTAAGCCACTGCCTCCTTGACCACCTCCGCACCCCCACCACTCAACCCACTCCCGTGGTCACTCGTTCCCAAGTTGACATTGTCAAATTTTACTAATAATCTGTCTGAATAAAAAATTTCTAATAATTAATATTAACAAGCCAATCTCTAGACACACTAGTCCATATTCTATTTAAAAGAATGTAGGACTTACAAAATTCGAGGGGAACCCTTTCTTGCCCACATCGGATCCTGTAAATTTATTAACTCAGTTTAAAAACAACCACATTAAACAATAGACTAAAAAAGACATTATATAATTTTAAGTGCACGCACCTCAAAAAGTTGATGAAACCTCTCTGTGAATAAGAAGAAACGGGTTAGGAATTAAAGTTTATATCAGGACATAATGCAAACAGTCGATGAAGTACTCACCAACTAAGCTATTGTTTTCATGGTTGTAGAGAATATTAAGTCCACTATATAATTCTGTAATATATGTGACAGGCGTATCAGCTGGTAGGTCTTGCATTTGTTTACTGCGCGCAATATGGATCTCGATCATCATTTGAAATCAAAACAAAACTCTATTTGATCACGTATTGAAGGAGTAAATGATTACCACAAATCAGGTATTTCAGGATAGCTGCGATCGACAACTTTTCTTGATCTACTCACCTTGATTAACCAATCTAGGTCAGGGTGGCTAGACATTGTTAGCTTCAGTCGAAATCCTAATAGTACAAATTAGATTTACATAATCAGGTTTCGATCATAGAAAGTAATCAAATTATACACTAACAGCATTCAAGATACATAGTTAAATCACGCACGAGAATTATTAATTACCCTATTAAAACTATATAACAACAGTCACATAAATATTACGTACAAATTAACTTGTAATAATAACATCCTAAACATATATAACTGGTGTTTGTTTAAGCTTTTTTGACCGGCTTATTGAACTATTGAAAAGCTCATAAACTCAATTTTTGACGCTTACATGGCTTTTTTTTTTAACGTGATTTTTTTTTCACATCCTATACTACCTATCTCACAAATGCCTCCTGCTAAGCTTGAACCCACAAACACTATACCAAAGGCCTTGGGTGGTCATATGGCTTATTTAAGCTCATAAACTCAAGTTGATAAGCTCATATTCCCCAAAAATTGAGCTTTTAAAAAATTCAATAAACAAGCTTCAAAATTTTAATCAATAATGTATTTAATATCATCATACAACTTCATAATAACAGCAAAATTAAATAACCACAATAAATGAAACCCCTTTGTAAATGAGCTTCGGAGGATATTGTACCGTATGTGCCCTCTAGGGTATGTTGGGTAAAATCCGAATAAACCGAAAACCGAAACCAAACCGGACCGAACCAAAAATAACTGAACCGAACTCGTAACCAAACCGAATTTCTCAAAACTGAACCGAACCGAATTAAATATTCGGTTATGGTTTTAGCAATTCAAACCGAAAACCGAATTCAAATAAATTTATATATTTTTTTATATTATTAAAACTTTTTTATACTATATATATAACATTTTTTGAGCTTGAAAAAATTTTTTTGCTAAAAATATATATAAATAATGAATAAATAATAAAATTTATGTAATTTGAGTTATTCGGTTCGGTTTTCAGTTCGGCTTAATCAATTTAAGTTCGGTTCGGTTCTCGGTTATATCCAGAAAAAAAAAATTAACCGAACAACCCGATAACCAAACCGATGAATACCCTGGTGCCCTCCATGTTTTGTATGCTTATATGAAAAAGATTGACCTCAGCCCAAATTCAAAAGTGCCCTCTATTATCTTTTAGCCCATTACCAAAACCTTCTCTTAAACATGGACAAAAGTTGGGCGTTCATCGATTCGGTTATTGGGTTAATCGGTTTATTAGGTTATTTTTTTTTGTCATAACCGAAAACCGAATTGAACCTAAAATATCTGTGATCAAACCGAACCGAAGTTCGGTTCGGTTATGGGTCAAAACCCAAAACCGAAAACCGAATTTTCTACTTGAATTACACCATTTATATTTTTTTTAAATTTAATTATATAAATTTTTGGAAAAAAAAACTATTTCAAATATAAAAAGTGTTTTTTATATTAGGATAAAATTTTATTGTTTTTTATATATATAATAATATAAATATATAAAAAAATATATACATGTTTATATAAATTGGTATTTGGTTAAGATAGCTAAAACCATATCCAAACCGAAAATCGAATTTTTTGTTCGGTTCAATTTGGTTTTAACAAATTCGGTTCGGTTTAAATTCGGTTCGATTTTTTTTCGGTTCGATTTTTTTTCGGTTCAATTCGATTCGGTTCTGTTTTCGATTTGTCGGGTTTATTACCCGAACCATGAACACCCCTAGACAAAAGCGTATAGTAGGGAGAAATTTATTTTAAACGGACACTTTATTGTAGTACTTTACGAATTTTTTTTTGTGTTTATAACGATGTAACAGTGTAAACCTTTTTAGTTACTTAAACTTTGCTATAATTGTTACTGTATAATAATTGGCTAGAAGTCTAGAACTATGGAAGGATACATCAACATTCGAAATATACTTTCATCTTCAACTTTATCTTTTTTGGACTATATTAGCTCTATTTTTGTTGTTATGCCTGGTATAGGATGCACTGTGTACGTTGTTTGTGTTGCTGTTTAACTACACCTTTGGCATAATATACGCCATTATGTTGATGCATAAGCTGGTTTTGCATAATTTTAACTTTTTATGCAAAATTTTGGTCGGTAAAAAATGGTCATTTTTTTTTTGTGAGCAACTTTTGTTATGATGTTAAAATATTTGCCCGCATGCTCTAATATCCTAAGGGCACGTTTGGTAGAGAGAATTTCAAAGAAATGAAATGAAGCAGAGAATAGAATCTCAGAGAATAGAAATCAGTAGAGAATTTTGTTCAATTCTAATGTTTGGTAACGACAGAGACTTGACCCGAGAAATGAAAAATTATTTTTTATTTTTTCTAAATAACAATTCTTAAAAAATATTTAAAAAAAATATATTTTTTTTTTAAATTTATTTTTTAAAAATTTATGTACTTTCTTTAAAAAAAATTATTTAAAAAAAAATATTTTATAAAAATGTATTTATTTAAAAAAAAAAACTTGTTTTTTTTAAAAAAATATTTTTTAAAAATGTATTTATTAAAAAAAAACATTTTTTTTTAAAAAAAATATTTTGTTTAAAAAAATATTTTAAAAATTTTTTTTTTTTTCAAATGTATTTAAAAAAAACTTGGTTTTAAAAAAAAATAAAAAAAAATGTATTTATTTAAAAAAACAAATTTTTTTTTAAATATATATTTTTTTAAATTATTTTTTAAAAATGTATTTATTAAAAAAAAAAAAAAAAAAAAAAAAACTCATTTATCTGAATTCTCCACCAAAATGATGGAAATGGAGGTTAACCAAATTACACTACCATTTCTCTCCAATTCTCCACCAATTTCCTTTCAATTCTCCGCTTTTTTTATTTCTCTATACCAAACAAGAGAATTTAATCCAATTTCATTTCTCCTATTTCTTTTCTCTCTACCAAACACACCCTAAATGTTTTGTAATCAAAAGACTAGCGACTCTTTTAAAACTAGACAAAAATACAAGGGAACATAATCCATGCTGCAAACAGCATGTCCTTCTATGTTGCTAAGGGTAGTGGCAGTGGTCTCGGTATGCCTTCGGCATGCCTCCATACCGAGCGGCAATACCGCTGCCACTGTTGTGGTATGGCATGGCATGGGAGGAGATCGGCAATCTTTACCGAATTGGCATGAGGAAGGTTTAATGATTGAAGATATTAGTTTATTTGTCGAGTATAATAGAAAAGTATGATGAGCCATGAAATCATGGTTGCCACTAGAAAAGTATGGTGAGGCATGAGAGAGGCATGGGATGAGATGGCAGAATATTATTGATGGGTGATGAGGAGAGGCATCGGATCATGACTGCCACCACCCTAAGTTTAAATCCGGTACCATTTGTGTACACCAAAGATGTTATCAGGGACGATTTGTGCATTGCAGCAACAACAGATAACTCCCTGTTGCGATGTTATCCCCAAAGTATAATTATCCAAATAAATAAAAAAGTTGTATAGTGACCTATTGTGCCTCTTTTAAAACTAGACAAAAGTATAATAATCCAACTAAATAAAAATAGTGACCCATAAACCAATCCAGCTTGCTCTCAAAAGACCAAAAATCGCAAAACCTTTGTGTATTACAACTCGGGTCAGTTCGGGTAGTGAGAAAGTAACCATGTTCACGGTGTAAGTCCATGTTTTACCGATCGACCCATAAACCTATCACGTGTACCCGTCATCCTCCCGTCAATAAACACATGGTAATGGTGGAAAGGGGCTAATTTGAGATTACGACGATATCATCACTCTTTTAGTTTCATTTTTTTCGTTTTAAAAAAGATAGAAGATCGCAATTCGCAACAACAAACGTGAGATAACCCGAAATGATGTAATGCAACGAGTTCAGCACGCCAAATCAACCAACAGTATATACAACACGAATTTCATATAAGAGTCTTGCTAGTTTATAGACTAGAGGTGTGACTAGTTTCGACTGGTGGTACGATAAGATAAATCAATATAGAAACGTTTCTTTAAGTTTCACTAGAATGAACTAATTACCAACAAAATTAACAAATATGGCAGATGTGTACATACCAATGTTATAACATACAGAACAAAATAAAATTAGATCCTGAACATGGGCAGCCGTATCTGCAATTCTAAAACAGCTTTCAAAATTTTCATCCTGCATACAAAAGATAAGAGACATTTAGTAATTTAGTATTGCACAAATTTTCAGCACCATTACTCGACACGTATATTATGAATCACAAGATACAGATACCGGAAAATGAGTAAAATTATTTACATTATCATATAAAAAGATGCCTTGTCGCCGAATGTGTAGAAACAATGGTCTATCGAAAAAACTAATTTGTAGAAAGAAAAAAACACAAGGTCTAAAACTATTATGGATAGAATAGTTCACGTACCTTGACATAGACCCTCTTTAGAGAGGTCGATTGGGCTTTTGTTTCATTTCTTAGTTGGCAAATACAGTCAATCTTACTTGAGCACTAACGTCGGGATGAAGCTTTAACTCTGCAATGTACTCTCCTGTTTCTCGAATCTCTGGTAGAGAAACAATTCTTTTGTCGATATCCCTACACGCAAATAACAAGAACAATCATGAATTAGGATTTTAATATAGAAAAACCCCTAAAATATACATGTTCACAGACTAAAAAGATTACCGCTGAAGTTGTGCCTTAATTATGTCAACAAGATCTTGAGCAGTAACACTGCAAGCAATAAGTTGCATTAGCAGCACGTTCAACAGTAATATGTGAAAGAAAATAATCTTTGATTTCTATTTTGTGCAGACCTTCCAAAAATTTGCTTTCCTTTCCCTCCCTTACGTTTCACCTTGAAAGCTCCAACAGTTTCAAAAATACGAGCTAGCTGCAGAGCCTCTTCTTTTACCTAAGTAACACAATGAATAAATAATCAAACACAGTCAATAACTTAATATATTAGAGCATATTATTAATATTTTGAAAGTCTATGCAGTGATTAACTACGGCCAGCTTTCAAATGACAACAACGGTAACAAAAAGAAAATCGATGAATACCCGTTTCTTCTCAGCCTCTATTCTTTCTTCTTCAACCTTCATTTCCCTGGACAAACAGCAAATGATGATGATCAAGGAAAGATCAGACATTTCATCTGTCTAAGTCTTAGACATGATTTTCAGAAAACAAAATCTACATTCCTACTGCAACATTAGAAGCTTACTTATAGTTCAAAGATATGTGATTAGGGTAAAAACACATTTTCATTATTCACACTCTCGTTAAACAACTTCTTAACACCTAGTACTCTCATAGTGAGCAAACCTTACGATCATAAAAACTCACCGCACAGGTGAAAGCGTATATTCTGTGTTTTCGAATTACAGAACCAAAATATAGATGTCTCACAGTATAGCAGGAGCACATTTATCACATATTAAGTTCTTGAATATGATTAGTTTGACCCCTTACCTAATTTGTAGTAGTACTTTGAATTAAAAGAGTGCAAAGTGAATGTTAAAAGGTTTGAATCTCCCTTACTAACATAAATTGCAACTATAAGCCTACGAAAGTGTGATTCCCTGATTACAGCTAGGCACCCATTGTATCCCAGACGCCAAGTAACTAACACAAGACTTCATGGGATAAAGTGTAAGCACACACTAATAAGGCAATAACCAGATAAGACTATACAGCAATGATTCCAAATTGCAAATAAATACTAATGTCACGGTGAGCAATAAATTTATGCTAATCTGTAGCAAAACATACGGTTGGCTGAGTATGGACAAGCGTCTATTATAACAGATGTGTATGTCTTATATAGGGTCAAAAGAACTCACACCACACCATGGTTATTTTTAAATCCCAAAAGATTTCTCTTCACGCTCGATGATAGTGGTCTGGGGTCAACAGATGCAAAGCTTTTTTTCTTCTCATATATATGCGTTTCCATACATATATCCCAGTTACAAAAACTTAATCTAAAAAGCCAAGTTATCTGCAATCACATACACATAACAAGCTCACTTCTCTACTCGAATGCACTTGCATTCCCAACTAGAATCCGATTCGCACCACTCGAGTATAAACTCTAACTAGTGTAGACAATTTGCCCCATATCTGATAAGAGAGGGGGGAGTGGTCACCTAATACCCTAGGTGCCACCTCACCTCCATCCAATAAAAACCTTACACATCAAAACTACCCAATTTTACCCTAACAATACCCTAAGTGGAGGGAGTGGTCACCTACATTACCCAATTCTACCCTAACCCCATAAAAAACACATACACTCACACAAACAACCCTTTTTTCACACACAACTCAGTCGGCTTGGTAAACCGAAAATGATACCCGAATTTGATACCCTAGGTGGTGGCGGCGGTGTTACCGATCGGGTACACCTACCCGATTTGGTACCCGATGCCCACTCCCTCCCCTCTAAGAACTACAAGCACAGTTGTTTAGTACTATTCGACCTCCAGTCCATATTGCCTCAAATTCTTTCAGTTAAAATATCGAAATGAAAAGTTTTAAAAGCTAACACGCAAATCCTAACATTCATTGGAACTTTCAAAACAATAAAAACCACAACAAACCATACATAAAAAGTCTAAAATCAACCCAATTAGTAGTAAATAACACAACACACTAAAAAACAAGCAAAATAAGAAACATTACTTGATAAGATCAGTAGTAACAATCCTAGCCTTGCCAGAAGGATGCAAGAAATTCCTATAAAAACCAGCTTTAACATCCAAAAGCTGCCCTTTTTTACCCACATCAGTAACATCTTCAATCAATATTATCTACAACACAAAAACAAACAATACCCATTATTCCATTAACCTCAAAAACATTACCAAATTCACATCTTTAAAACTGTACATACCTTTCTTGTTTTCTTGGCTTTTTTTTGGGCTAAGACTAGGAAAGGTGAAGAGGGTTTAGTAATGGGGTGGATGTTAGAGGTTGTTAAGGTTCTGTTGTTGAGAAATGAAGATGAACTCCATGACAAAGTTGTTGTTGCTGCCATTGATGTTTGGTTTGGTCGGATTTTATCTTATCCTATGCGAGTGTGTTTTGTTATACGATGATGAAAGTGTGGAAAGCTAATGTACATACAGTTAAATAATGTACAACATGCTTATGCACAAGATGATGAAGTGTATCAATACGAAATACTACCATGTTATAAGGCTGCCACCATTAAGGGGATTCAATCCCCCTCATTTTTCCTGTCACGTCAGCTTTCTCTCTCCAGCGATCTTCAGGCGATTAGGTGACCCAATAAGGGCGATTGGTTCATTTTTTTTATTTTTTTTTTAAATATTTTTAATACAAAATAAAATTTCATTAATAATTAAAACGTTACATAATAATTCAAATAAAATTAAAACATTACGAAACTTATTTAAACATTACAACACTTATTAAAAATCTAGGTTGTGGCGTGCCTTGATCGCCTCTTTGAGTTTCTGTATTGTTTGTTGTTGTACTGCGGGCAAAGATTCGTCGATTGGCGTGCAATAGAACATGAGATCTGCATCATATTTCTTTTGTCGATCTAATTCAAGTTTTTGTTCTTCAAGTGCCAATTTTTTGTCTTCCCTTTCTTCTCTCTTTTTCTCAATCTCCAACTCGATTTGCCGTTGTTCTAGCTCTTTCTTCTTCAAACCATAGTGCAGGTCTGCCAGCTCCTTCTTCTGCCCGAATGCCTTGGACTTGATCTTGCCCCATTTCTCGGCAACACCTTCCATAATCACAGCTTTCGAAAACTCCGAAGTTTTCTTTTTATTCTTCTTTGCGGTATCACGACCAATTGGTCTATCAGGCACAGACGAAGGCACATCCGAGTCAGTTGAAGTCCTTGCTTTCTTGTGACTATCATATTGGCTTAAAAAAGCCGGCATCTCATTATCCTTCCAAGCAGAATGGTCCCTCAAAATTTTCCAACAATGCTCCAAAACAAACGGATGACCACACACTAGTTGGTATTCATCACACGCTCGTGTATAAACAGTGAGATCATTCTCACCACTTCCGTAATTCCTGATAGCATTGTTGTAAATGGCACAAAATTGACCAACTCTAGGACGAATCCTATTTTTCCACTTTGTAATGATAGAGTTGTAGGTTCTTTCTGCACCAACCTCCTTCTGAAAGTAATCAATAATTTTCTGCCAAAATCCTCTAGCAGTTTGGTTGTTTCCGGTTACACTATTCTCAAATACATCACACCAAGCGTTGCACAAGGCGATCTCTTCTTCTTTGGACCAAAGCGACGAATCATTCTTGGCTTCTTTCTCGACAGCCTTCTTCTTTGCCTTTGTAGCTTGTTTCTTTGGTTTGACCGGTGACGTCTCTTCTCGACATTCTTCTTCTTCTACATCATTAAGGTTAACCGAATCGTGATACGATCCATGAGCCGAACCGGTACCCGAACCGTGATACTCTTCGACGGGTGACCCATACATAGATTGGACGGTACATAGATTCGGGTGACCCATACATAGATTGGTTGCTTCGACGGGAGTAGCTTTGTTGTTGTTGTTGGTAGTGGATGTTTTGTTGCGGTGGAACAAATGGACGATTCATACTAAATGGATTGTTAGGTTGTTGTTGTGGAGCTTGTTGGGATTGATATTCGAAAGCAGGGGGTTGGAAATTGATTCTTGGTGAGACACCGGTCAACCGGAAAGTCGGATCCGGTGTTAAAATATGCGGGGCGTTTTGTGCCAAACGGGATTTTCGGCCTATGGTTGGTGGTGTTTTCTTAGACATTTTTGCTAGAGAGGATTGTGAGATTTTTGATAGAGAGGATTGTGAGATTTGTGAGTTTAGTGTGTAAATAAGTTGTGTATTTATAGGATAGTTTTAGTAGTGTTGTTTTTTTTTTTTTTTTTTTTTTTTTTTTTAAACCAAACGGTCCAAAATTTGTGATTTTCAAACAGTTATATATATTTTTTTTTTTGGACTTCAACGGCTAGCAACAAAGAGGGAGTATAATTTGCTTTGTTCTTATCGATCGTCTACACGAACGATTCATGCATTTTTCCTGGCGATCGACTGGCTCCACATCAAGGGGATCGACAAGACATCGATCGCCCTATGCCTCGATCGAGTGACGATTTAGTCCTACTGCATTCAGCCTAAAACACTTAAAATTCAGTATCGTTTATTATAATAAGATTCAATAGTTTCAGCATTACAAGTTTTTAAGTTAAAAGTACAATTACTTTAATGCTATTAATATAGTAAATATTTTTAATATAATTAATTAATTAACTGGTCAATAAATACAATTAATGTAGTTATTAAAATATCCTTTACATAAGAAATACAAATTATCAAGCATATTGTACAACCAACTTAAACACAATTTTTGCATTAAATGTCACTAATACAAATAATAAAGCACATTATACATATATTCAAGACCGAACGGGCAACGATTCAAACGGGCTAGAGCTCGAACGGGCACGTGCGACTTTTGACTTTTGACGTCGTTAACATTTATTTTAGAGTACATGCCGCTGCAACGCGCGAGTACCCTACCAGTGTAAATTAATTCTCTATCAGCATATAACATATCTTTACGTCTCCGCAAAATGAAAAAAATACATAGTTTAGAAAAAATAAAACTACAATTATCATCACTCATTAAAATTTATTTTCACAACTAATTATTTTGGAACATTCTAAAATAAAATTTTGAAAAATAATTTTAGGTCGGGTGAGTAGTAAATATGGTGGATGGGAAAACTAAAACATTATGATTTAAGATCATTTGAGGACAAAATATTATTTACATACCAAGGATCAATCTATACCATTTATTTTTATTTGATCAAATGGATGAGATTAATCCCAACAATTTAAAAAACTCACTGTCATCATTTTTATTCAAATATTAATATCTTTCAAACCGTTAATCGTTAAGCGAAAAAAAAATATATCATTGCGACGAGCATTTAATTATCTTTCTATAGATAGGCACTTTGATATACTTTCGACAAAAATATTTTTTTCGTATTTTTCACGTTTTTTTTAAGTTTTTTCATTTTTTTACATTACTGAAATTTGCATTAAAAAATCATATATGATAAAACACTAATTTGAATATCACATGTGATATTAGTGTAATATCATATATGATATGTAATATCACATATGATATTACATATCATATATGATTTAACACTAATATCACATTTGATATTTAATTTAGTGTTTTATCATATATGATTTTTTTCATGCAAATTTCAGTAACGTAAAAAATGGAAAAAAATAACGAAAAAACGAAATTTTTTTCTTTTTTCGAAAGTATATCAAAGTGTCCGTCTATAAAAAGATAATTAAATGCTCGTCGCGATGGTATAAATATTTTCACTTAACGATTAACGGTTTAAGAGATATTTAAATTACTGTATAAAAAATAGGTGAAATAATAAAATGCTTTTAATCTCAGCCATTAATTTCTTTTTAGTTGGATGGTGCAGATGAGTCCCTTGGTATTTGAGAAAAGTTTGGTATGTAAAATAACTCTACTTAAACATTATTTGTCAAACTACTTTGCTATAACATTGTGTGATATTTTTTTGTACAACTTTTGCGGATATAACATCTTTTTTTAATAAATAAAGTGTCACATATACCCTTTTTTGGAGATCCTGATTATGTTGTTTACCCGTCGTTAAATCAAACTGGAAAGAGTTTTATTTTTATATTATGTAAGAGTTTTAATAATCATTTTATGTATATAAATATATAAAAAATTATATATATTTATATAAATTTAGTTTCGGTTTAGATTGCCAGAATCATATCCAAACCGAAAACCGAATATTTAATTCAGTTAACAGTTTTGACAAATTCAGTTCGGTCACAATTCGGTTCGGTTTCGATTTTCGAGACCTATGGGTATTAACCGAATTATGAAGTATTAAACTTTCTAAAACTCATATCTATATTTGTGATTTGTCTACTAAAAACAAGATACATGGTGCAATTATTAAATTTTGTTCCCTCGATCATAACTTTACAGCATTCACTTTTCTTATTACTTCGTCGTGCATGACGATTTACGACATAAAATCTGACTTGAAGACATAAAAATAAGTGGCTAAGAATCGGATATACCACAATGTTTATCGTATTCGGGTATGCGCGATGGAGTAATAAGAAAAGTGAATGCGGTAAAGTTATGGTCGAGGGAACAAAGTTTAATAATTGCACTACGTATCTTGTTTTTAGTAGACAAATTACAAATATAGATATGAGTTTTAGAAAGTTTAATACTTCATAATTCGGTTAATACCCATAGGTCTCGAAAATCGAAACAGAACCGAATTTTAAACGAACTGAATTTGTCAAAACTGTAAACTGAATTAAATATTTGATTTTCGATTTGGATATGGTTCTGGCAATCTAAACCAAAAACCGAATTCATATAAATATATATATTTTTTTATATATTTATATACATAAAATGATTATTAAAACTAATATAAATATAAAGTTTGTTGAGCTTGAAATTTTTTTGTTGCCAAAAATCTATATAAATAAATAAATAAATAAATAAATTAAGTAATTCGAGTTATTCGGTTAGGTTTAATCAAATGTATACTAGTTTTAGACTTCGTGCGCGCATAGGATTTTGACATAAGTCATACGAACGGAGTTTTAACAGAAGTCTAATTTGGAAAACAATATTGTTGTTTTTGCAAGTTTGCATTAGATACGATGGTTTTTAAAGTCAATAACTCATCAACCGTGTGCATAATAGCCCATGGTGTCTAAAAAGTATTTGCATGGTTTAATGTGAGCAAGAAAAACTAACTTGAAAACTTCAAAAGAAAGAAAATTTTATTTTGAATAAGATATCTTCACGAAGTCAATCACCTATCGCCATCCAATGATCCAAAACCAGTGCTTTTTGTTTAAAAGAACAATGTTTGGTTTTACAATCTTATAGTTTCAACTTCCATTAAAGCTACTAAATGTATATCTTAGATTATTCAAGTTTAGGCAGATAGACAAGTAGTTTATGATTTGCACACATATCAGTCCAAAGTTGATAAACTATAAATAGATATCGACCAGAGGTCATGAATATTAAGAGAGTGATATGAAATTTATGTCATATGACTAATTTATTCATTACTTGATATGTGTTTTATCTATTTTATTTTTTATCATTTTCACTTTGCATCTTTGTTTTAATCCTTTTGTTAGACATGTATTTAGGCACAAGTTTTAAGTACGGGTGTTAATCGGGTCAGGCTCGGATCAATTAAGGTCGGGTCAATGCTAAAAATAACATACCCGAACTCGACCCTATTTGAACTCGGATTAGTCGGGTTCAATTCTACTCGGGTCGGGTCTAATCGGGTCCGGGTCAACCCAAATATGAGTAAAATGATTAAAAAATGGCCTAATTCAATATTTTTACATAGATAATTTATAAAAATATATCAAAAAAATAAAAAATCATAATTCGAGTCAATCGGGTCGACCCGAACCCGAGTTAGCTAAATATTCTCAACCGAATACCCGACCCTATTTAATATTCGGGTTAACCTGAATAAAAAATTTGACCCGAGTAACCCGACCGATTAGGCTTAATCGGATTTGAGTTCGAGTCGGGTTCAAGTCATGTCGGCCTCTATTGACACCCTTAGTTTTAGGCATGATCAATAAGTAGTAAATGTGTGCAAATGTGTAGATCTATATATGCTTGTATTATTTGTTTATGCTTGTTGTTAGGAAAAAATATAGGGGCCGTTTAGTTGGTGAAAAATTTCCCATTTTTCCAGGAAATTTTTCATATGAAAAGGGAAAAATTGAAAATCCGTTTAGTTACACTTTTTTCCAACAATTTTCCAAAAATGTGAAATTCTCATTTTCCAAATTTTAACTACAAATTTGAAAAGCTCATTTTACTCTTCTCACTTTTTTCATTCTCAATTTTTATACATCCGTTTTAATACGCTTTCATCCGTTTTTTCGATTTTATAAGTTTTTATTCGTTTCTTTACGTTGTCGTCCGTTTTCTTACGTTTTTGTCCGTTTTTTTTTTTTTTTTTTACATTTTTGTCCTTTTTTTTTACGTTTTTAAAAAATGAAAAATATCAATCCATCTAAACGGGTTTTCAAAATTCTCAACTCTTTTCTAGAGAAGAAAAACCAATCCCTTCTCTAGAAATTTGAAAACGGAAAAACAAGAAAATTTTTCACCAACTAAACGGCCCCATAACTTTTACGTCTTGTATATAAGTTGTAACAAGCACATGGATTCTTCTAACGATTCTAGAATAGTAAGAAATGCTCGATTGTAAATTTATAACACCCGAAGCGAATTTATTAAGTCTTATTACATAGGACCCGCTTTGAAATATTCCATTCAAAGAATATGCGTGTGCACAATCACAAATAGCAAAACCAATTTTATTTTATTTTTGACCAGGCAATATAATCGTGCACGCCCCAAACACTATGTGTTTACTTTTTAATAGGTGCTTATTGTGTTAGTCGAGCACCTAAGTTTCATAGGTGCCATGACATAGCCAACCATCGGGGTCGCTACTCCTACTTTCAACAAGCTCAGATAGCTTTCGCGCTGCAAAATGGTTAGATTTTGGAGGGATTGATTGTTTTTAAGTATGAGATACTTATTATAGACTCCTTTTGTGTTTACTAATACTAGTAGTTTGAGTACATAACTGGATTTAGTATCATCCGCGCCACCTTCTTTTTTTGACATTTCAACGACTGCTTATGGTATAAATTTTCTAGTATGTTTTGTCATTTCTTTCGTACCCACTAAACACCTTTTTTTTTAGACAAACTCATTTTCTAAATTTGTTTTTGCTTTCTTATCACTTATTGTTACAACTAGTATGGAGTAAAAATTTTAGCTTTACATTTTTTGGCACGTTATATGTCCCATATTAATTCATGTCATGATTGTGCAGAATTCGTTAAAGGAACAGGTCCGCCTCCGGATAAACATTTCCATCAACATCAATGACACGAATCTTTTAATGTAGTGAAATGTTTAGTGATGTAGCGAATTTGTTGTTTTGATTAAGAGCATGAACATAATTTGCATTGTATCATTTATGTATGTTTCAAGTAATATGATTCTCTATTGGAGTATTTAAAATTCTCTGAAATGAAATATATGATTAGTTTGGTTGAAATGGATCAAACGTTAGGTGTTGGTTGCCGCATCTATGGATCATCCCAAATATTTTGTTGGCTTTAATATTGTGTGTGGGTATGAAGATGACGAATGAAGATTGGTGTTTGATTTAGTTTGTTTTTTTTTTTTTTTTCCTTTTTTTTTTGGAGTGGATGGATTAGATTTGAGAATAGTTTTGGTGTTAATTTTAGAGAGAGAATCAGAAATTTAGAGAGAGAAGCAGGAAAAGAGATGACATGAGGGTGGTGGTAGTGATGGTATAACTTTTTTGTTAAGTGCACCGTTCGTCCCTAAGGTTGTACCACCAAAATAATCAACCAAAACGATAAAATGGTCATTTTGCCCTCATGTGCAAGGCACATTAAAGAAGATAACAGACGTTGACTAATAGAAAATACGTCAAGGGACTGATTTAGACTGTAAAAACCTTGTTTTGGACTCCCCACGATGAAAAAGGCAAGTTTTGTCTCAGGGTGATGTTTATGTACAAAATTAGGGACCAACCGTGTATTTTACTCTTTTTTTTACATAAAACTTATTTAATGTTTTGTATCAACCTCAAACAACCCTTCAATCGCTAGCTTTTCATGTTCTCTCAAACAGCCTTTCAACCTTAAGTTGGCCGCGTCAACCTCTCAAATAAGTGAGAGAGTTTTACCTTGTTTAACTCTGTGTGATGTTGAAATCATGACACATGAAATTTAACCGTCAAAAAAATCAAAATTAACGATTAAAAAAAGTTATCTTAATGAAACAAGTATCCTAGGGTTAAAAAATAAATCAAAATTAACTATTAAAAAAAGTTATCTTAATGAAACAAGTATACTAGGGTTCAAACAAAATCATGTATTAAAAAAGACTAAACAATGGTTAACTTGGTTGGGTTTTTTTGCAAAATAATTTATCCTACTAACTTAAAATCAAGTCTCTTCTGATATTATTTATATTATTTTGCGTAAATCCCAATGGCATAAAAAAAATGAGAAGACTAAATCACTAACATGTCTACATACGAACAAAACTTAAAATAATACATCTAATAAAAGCTAAACAATACTAGAAATACAATGCTTCTGAACTATGTGTGCTAAAAAAATCGATGCGTTTCTCAAAAATTAACACTAAGCCAAAAAATATTATGGGTGTATCGAGAGCTACCGGAACCCACGATCTTATTGCTTTTAGATTAAAAAAGAAAAAGTTACATGATGAAGAACAGACGAGTGACCAGTCTACGTACGTAATATATAAGACTTCATAGGTTAGGCAACTAGCGTTTAAATGAATACGAAGTCGACATAAACCCATATTGATTCAATTGGTGTTTCCTACATTGCGATTAAATAAAGAGTTATGACACAAACGATGTTACTTTAACTATATATTGACAAAAAAATCTTGGCTGAAATTATTTCAAGAAATCTACAGTACCATTTTGGTTTCTTTTGAGTAAAACACCCTCATTAATTGTTGATATCATGGTCTCAAGTCTCAACCCTCAATATTCAGCTTGTATTTTTGTTGAAAAGGTAATCTTATTATGGCTTTGTATATGTCCAGGGGCTTATTGTGTACATTTGGTATTTTCAGTTATACGTAGTTTGGGCTTTTGAGAGCATGTAGCAAGAGTTCAAAGTTGAAGGGCTGTTTATGTCAAGTGGAGAAAGGGTCTTAAGTTGGAGTATAAAAGCTGGAGATTGAGGTCTTCTTCTCAGAACCCTAAAAAGGCAAAAATATGTTTTCTCTCACAACATCACAAACCCTGTTGATATGCTATTGTTATGATATTCATTGTTGTTCTTTCTGGTTGTAATAGAACTATTATCAATTTAGATAATAGATCCCCACCTGAGTAGCAGTGGGGGATTTGGGTTGAGTATCATTGTTTGGTTGTTATATTGTGGAACTTATTGAGATAAGTTCTTGTTAGTGTTCTTGATATAGTTCTGGGTTTGTGATTGAAGTTAATAAAGGTTCTTGGTTTGAGAACCAAGTTTTGTTGATTAGATTCTAAATTTGTTCATGGTATCAGAGCAGGCTCTTCATCTGCTCTATATCTGATCGTTAAAAAAATTTAGGGTTTGAGTAAAAACTTTGGGGGTTTTTCAATTTGGTTTTGATTTCTTCAATTAACCAATGTTAATTGTTCTTCTGTGTGTTTAATTGCACAGATCTAAAAGTTTTTTCAAAAACACCTAATTTTTGAAAAAATTAGGGTTTCTTAAAATTTAGGGGTTTTGTTCTCATTATCCTCCTGGGTTGATTAACGTTGTTAATTAATAGATTGATTGTTGGTTTGGGGATCTTGGAGTAGATCTTTCATCTTCTTGGTTCTTGGAATCTGGATTTGTTGGTTGTGGATCTTCGAGTTGATTCTGGTACTTTCTGGGTTCTTGGAAGTTATTGGTTCTTGTGAATCTTGGAGTTGATTCTGGGTTTCTTTTGGGTTCTTAACTAAGTGAATCAAGAACTCAGAAGTGTGTGTGCTTCCGTGAATATTGCTGATTGAGAGCACTGTAACACCTCTCTCACATTTTAATACTTTATCTTTGTTAATTTCTTGCTTTTCTGCTTGATTGTTAATTGGGATTCTTGATTGATTGTGTGTTGTGTTTTTGGTGTTTGTGCCTTTTTACTGTTGTTTGCTTTTGTGCGCCCTTGACATACCACCTTGAGTGGCAAGGAAAGCCTGGGAACTTCTTTCTCTCCTTTTGAGTGTTTGTCTGTTTGTTCTGATTGTTTGTCTGCATCATGTCTGTGCATGATTCTGAGTAGAGTGCATCTCTTCATGAAGATGATGATGCTGGTGTTGAAAATGTTACGTTAATAAGTAAATTGGACTTAAGTCACCCTTTGCATTTACATCCCAATGATTCTGCTTCTTTAATTGTGATCTCTATTAAAAGGTAATGAAAATTATAATGTTTGGTCTTGTGCTTTGTTATTGGCCTTAGAAGGTAAAAATAAGACTGGCTTTATAGATGGTACTTGTAAAAGGTCCAATGTGGATGAGGTCTTAAGGAGACTGTGGTTCTTGGTTGGATTCTTAATTCTATAACTGAGGAACTTTATTTGGGACAATTTCTATCAAAAAAGGCATATGATGTTTGGAATGAATTAAAGGAAACTTTTGATAGAGTTGATGGTTCAGTTACATTTAATCTGCATCATAAGATAAACTCTTTAAGTCAAAATGGTACATCTATTGCTGAGTATTTTAACAAGCTTAGTACATTGTGGAAACAATTTGATGCTCTTGTCAAGTTACCTAGGTGCACTTGTCATGCAGTAGATGACTTTAAAAAAACATAATCAACTTATGAAGTTAATGCAATTTTTGATGGGATTGGATAACTCTTATATGCAAATTAGAAGTAATATTTTAGCTAGAGATCCTTTGCCTGATGTTAAAGGTGCATTTTCTATTATATCCAGTGAGGAGTCTCATAGAGTTGTTGTGTCTGGTTCTAGTTATGGACATCTCAAAGGGCCCAGTCTTCTGTGTTCTTTTCTAATGTGGGTAATAAAGGTAATTCTCAGAGGTCTCAAACTTTTGGGAATCCTTCTAGACCTAGTTCTGGACCTAGACCTAATGATAACAGAAGAGTTTCTGGGGGCTCTTCTCTTGTTTGTGAACACTGTGGTTTCAATGGTCACACTATTGATAGGTGTTTTAAACTAATTGGATATCCTGTTGATTTTGGTAAAAAGAAAAAATTTCAATATACTAAAGGAAAAAATGTTTCTAACAATTCTGTGGGTACTAGTCATTCTTCTGCCTTCACATATGATCAAATGGCTACCCTTATTTCTTTGATTAAGGAAAATTATGTTTCTGAGAGTGGTGTACAGGCCAATATGGCAGGTACTTTTTATAACTCTAGCAGACTGTTTAGTGAAAACTTTGATAATTTTTTTTTGTTCCAATACTCAATTGCATAATAATCTTGTTACTAAGGGGGTCATCACTGATTCTTGTGCTAATCAGCACATGACTTATACTGATAAATTTCTTGTTAATGTTGTTGATGTTTCTCATCTTAAGATAAAAGTTTCTCATCCTAATGGTACTGAAGCATTTATAACTAAAATTGGGAATATGCCTTTAACTAGTTACTTAACTCTATATGATGTTCTGGTTGTTCCTGAATATTGTGTCAGTTTGTTATTTGTTCATAAGGTTGCCAGGGATAGTAAATTGGTTATTGCTTTTGATGAGGCTCATTGCTATATCTTAAATCAGGACTTGAGGGCAGGGAAAATTCAGGGGACTGGTAAACAAATTAGTGGCGTGTATTACTTTGATGGAAATTAAAGTAAAGACCTTGAGAGGTTTTTTGTTAACACTGTGTGTTTTCTTTCTAAATACACTTGGCACTGTAGGCTTGGCCATCCTGCAGACCAAGTCTTAAATGTTTTAAAACCTGTTTTGGGATTTTCTAATAAAGATTCTAACATAACTTGTGACATTTGTCATAAAGCAAAACAGACAAGGGAACCATTCCCTTTAAGTAATCATGTTTCTAAACAATTGGGTGATTTGGTTCACTTAGATTTACGGGGGCCTTATAAAGTCACTAGTAGGGATGGGTATATATATTTCCTTATTGTTGTTGATGATTTTTCTAGAGTTGTTTGGGTTTATCTGTTAAAAAATAAAACTGAAGTTTTTGAAAACTTGATGGTGTTTTATAATTACCTTAAAACTCAGTTTAATCATAATGTGAAGTCATTTAGGAGTGATAATGGGACTGAATTTGTTAATCAGCAGTTTACTAAGTTTTGTGAGCAAAATGGTATTGTGCATCAGACTTCATGTAGTTATACCCCTCAACAAAATGGGATTGTTGAGAGGAAGCATATGCATCTTCTTAATGTTGCTAGATCTTTTTTGTTTCAGGGAGGGCTTCCCTTGAATATGTTGTCTGAGTGTATTCTAACTGCTACCTATTTGATTAGCAGATTACCTTCCTCTGTGCTAAATGGGCAATCTCCTTTTGAACTTGTGCATAATTTTGCTCCTCCTCTTGAGCATTTGAGGGCTTTTGGGTGTCTTGCTTATGCTACCATTCTGAATAGTCATGATAAATTTGGAAGTAGGTCTGAAAAGTGTGTCTTAATTGGATATTCTAATTCAAAAAAAGGTTATAAACTTTGGAGCCTTGATAAAAAAAAACAGGTTGTTTTCTCTAAAGATGTTAAATTTTTTGAGGATATCTTTCCTTTTAAACAAAGTGTTTCTGCTCCAACTCAACCTGATCAAGGTCCTAGTCACCTAAATTTTTTCAATTTTGATACTCTTGATGACCTACCTGATATACCCAATGATGAGAATCATAGTGAACCCAGCCCTAAGAGGCATGGCAATTCATCTCCTTGTCTAGGCAGTCCTTTTAAGTCAACAAATGAGGGTATTGGGGGGCATTCTTCTGACTTAATTGCCTCTACAAGTAAGGATGAGAGGTCTGCAGCCCTTGAGGACATTGTAAATAGTCCAACTTCTGAGGGTAATGAGATTCATATTCATCTCAGGAAGATCATCATCAAGAATATGTGTTTAGAAGGTTTTCTAGGCCTTCTGTTTTTCCAAAAAACTACAGTGATTTTGTGGTGGATTCTAAAGTAAAATTTGGTTTAGAAAAATATGTTAACTATTCCAATTTATCAAAAGAAAATTTTTGTTTTTCTACCATCTTGAATCAACAATCTGAACCTAAATTTTTTTGGGAAGCTTCCCAGCATAGACATTGGAATGATGCTACGAATGATGAAATGCTTGCTTTACATAGGAATGATACTTTTGAGATTGTTGAGCTTCCTGCTGGTAGGAAGGCTATAAGAATTAAATGGGTTTTTAAGATCAAATATAAGTCTAATGGTGAGGTTGATAGATTTAAAGCTAGATTAGTTGCTATTGGTTTCAATCAAAGGGAGGGAATAGATTTTGATAAAACCATCTCTCATGTTGTTAAGATTGTTACTGCTAGATGCTTAATTAATCTTGTTGTTCAAAATGATTGGAGCTTGTTTCAATTAGATATTAACAATTCTTTCTTATATGGTGATCTTGATGAAACTGTTTACATGAAACTGCCTCCTGGTTATTATGATTCCAGTGATAAAAGAGTTTGTAGATTGAAAAAGAGTTTATATGGGTTGAAGTAGGCTCCTAGGCAATGGAATGCCAAGTTGACTGGTGTTTTGATTGAAAATGGTTTTGTGCAAAGCAAAAGTGATTATTCTTTGTTTACTAAAACTTGTGATGATATGTTTGTTGCATTACTTGTTTATGTAGATGATATTATTATTACTGGGAATAGTTTGCATGAAATTGAAAGTGTTAAGCAGTTTTTGAAAAGTAAGTTCATGATTAAAGATATTGGCAAATTGAAATATTTTCTTGGTATTGAAGTTTTGGAAACTAAGAAAGGTTTATGTTTAACACAAAGGAAATATTGTCTTGATCTTACTTCTGATTTTGGATTACTTGCTGGAAAACCTGCTTATGTTCCTTTGCAGCCTAATCTTTCTTTATCTAGTGAACCTTCTGATACTGATCCTAAACTTAAGAATATTACTGAGTATCAGAAATTGATTGGTAAGCTTATTTACCTTACTACTACTAGACCTGATATTGCTTATGCAGTTTCTTGTCTTAGCCAGTTTATGCATAGTCCTTTGAAATCTCATTTGGTTGTTGCTTTAAAGGTAATAAGATACCTTAAGGGTTCTCCAGGTAAAGGGTTGAATATTGAGAAAAGCACTAGCCCAATTATTGAGTTAAAAGCTTTTTCTGATGCTGATTGGGCTAGATGTGTGGTCACTAGAAAGTCAGTGACTGGTTATTGTGTTTTTATGTGTGGGTGCTTAGTATCTTGGAAAAGTAAGAAACAAAATACTATTTCAAAATCATCCACAGAAGCTGAATACAGAGCTTTAGCATCTATAACTTCTGAAGTTGTTTGGGTTTTAAAATTTATAAAAGATTTGAATTGCAAAAACCTTTTACCTGTAACAATATTTTGTGATAGTAATTCAGCAATTAAGATTGTTGTCAATCCTATTTTTCATGAGAGAACAAAACATGTGGAAATTGACTTACATTTTGTAAGGGAAAAAATTATTGTTGGGGTAATTGAAACTGTTAAAATAGGCACTGCTAATCAAATAGCAGATGTTCTAACCAAAGGATTGGATACAAAACAACATAGCTTGCTATGTTCTAAACTTAATCTTATTGACCTATTCCAGAATAAGATTAAGGGAGGGTGTTGAAAAGGTAATCTCATTCTGGCTTTGTATATGTCCAGGGGCTTATTGTGTACATTTGGTATTTTTAGTTATACTTAGTTTGGGCTTTTGAGAGCATGTAGCAAGAGTTCAAAGTTGAAGGGTTGTTTATGTCAAGTGGAGAAAGGGTCTTAAGTTGGAGTATAAAAGCTGGATATTGAGGTCTTCTTCTCAGAACCCTAAAAAGGCAAAAATATGTTTTCTCTCTCAACATCGCAAACCCTGTTGATCTGCTATTGTTCTGATATTCATTGTTGTTCTTTCTGGTTGTAATAGAACTATTATCAATTTAGATAATAGATCCCCACCTGAGTAGCAGTGGGGGATTTGGGTTGAGTATCATTGTTTGGTTGTTATATAGTGGAACTGATTGAGATCAGTTCTTGTTAGTGTTCTTGATATAGTTCTGGGTTTGTGATTGAAGTTAATAAAGGTTCTTGGTTTGAGAACCAAGTTTTGTTGATTAGATTCTAAATTTGTTCAATTTTACTATCTTTATACCAATTCCATCATTATAAAGCAATATAGTGTTTTTTTGTAAAGAACACTCGCTTCTCTGCATGACCGTACGTAAGATTATCATTATCCTGTTGCATAACTTTCATGGTTACTACAATCAGTGACGTTCTTTCTAGACAATGATCATGAGTAATCGGAAAGCTGTTTTGTAACTACTTCCCAACAAAGGTGGTCTAACATAGTAACATTAACCGGTCATGTGTGACATGCTTCTCAACTAAGTGCGGTGTGTTTCTATTGTCTATACTGCGATTTAATACCGCGTTTATCAACAAAAAAAATGTATTATTGTGTTGGACTTTAAATTTCAAACATGTTCCTGTGATGTTGAAGTTAGGATCAGATAATAGAACCCTCTTATGTTCAGTCATTATCCGACTAAGCATTTTTGTATAGGATGTCATTAAGGGGACTTAAAAGTGACACTTATAGTTAAACTAAAACAAAAATATTAACCTATAACATAATTTGATACATTTGGTTAAAACATGACAAATATTCTTGTTTATTATATGCAACAAATATATTTAAGACTAAAATACACGGTTGGTCCCTAAACTTGGCAGGACGCTTCGCGATGGGATAAAACTCGGCCTTTTCATCGCCAGAGGTCCAAACCTTGGCCTTTAAATGCCAGAATCGTCCCTTGACCAATAACGGCGTTGTCAATGTTCCGTTATACGCCACAAAAACCCGTAATCATGTTACTGTTGAGGATACAATAGTCATTTTAGTTTATTTACTGTAGCAGATGTCTTGTCCAATTTCCCGCCATTATGTACAATATAACAAAGCTGTGTACTCATTGCTCATCCTCAAACTTGTTTTGGAAGCCTACCTAGAAAACCCTAATGCAATGTCTATCATCAAATTAAATAATCTAAGTAAGAAAATAACAAACAACCACCTTAGATTTACTTTGTGGCGAGTAAGGGAATATCCTTTATATGATGATCGTGAAATGGAGGAATGAGCTGCAATCAGAAGATATTGTAAGTTTTTTTTGGCTAGAGCCTATTACAATCATATGTTAGTACGACTGATTAAGTTATTCCCCTTTTAGGTAACTTTAGCTTAACATTGTTTTTGTACATTTTTTATACAGCGAGTGAACCTGGATCGTTTAGCATGATGTTCCATTATGAAGGTACATTCAAATACTTTCCAGGCAGGATATATCAAGGAGGCAAGAAATGCCTTGTTGATCTTGTGGAAATAAAAGAGGTATCTGTTGATGAAATGGATGCTCTCATGACCCAAATCAGTTATGAGACTGGACAAACCAATTATTTCTACTTTCTTAAGCCTGGTTGTACATTTGACGACGGTTTGTTTTCTTTGCGTGAAGCTGCTAATGTAGACTTGTTGAAAGATGTTGTCATACAACATAAGCTGATAGACGTCTATGTTGAAATAGGGAAGACTAGATTAGAAATTTCTGAAATGTCCCCACAATCAATTAAGACTGTGTTTTGGGAGATGGATGAAGATAGGAGAAAAGTTGCTACTGCGGCTATTCAATCCTATTGTAGACGGTTGGTGTTAGATGATATAGATAATGAACCTGCCCTAGATCCTTTTATCCAACTTACACAATTGCCTGTGGACGTCAATGATATTGGTGAATCTAGCAATTTGCCAAACATTGAGCCAGTATTTTCCACCTTAGACTGCTCATTTGCTAGCCAACCTGTTCATAACAGTGAGCGTGCTTTAGTAGTTATTTATGAGGACAATGCAATAAAGGAGCCTGATAATGTTGAGGTTAATCTGTTTCGAGTGAGTCAGGGGAAGCACTTAGACAAAGTTACAACAACACTAGTTGATGTCAATAACAGCTTTGAGGAGCCTGAAAATTTTGAGGTTAATCTGTTTCAATTGACTCATAAGAAGCATTTAGACAAAGCAGGAAGAGCACTAGTTGATGCCAATAACAGGTTTGAGGAGCCTGATGTGGATGTAACTCTGTTTCAATTAACTCAGGATAACATGGAAAAAGATCTTGTTGTTGATGTTACTCTGTTATAAGCGAGTGACACTAGTGACTTAGGCAATGCATTTAATGATTCAATTGAACCAAATGAAGAGAACACTTGTCAGGAGAATGATGCACAACTTGGTATGGTACAAGTAGGTCAGAGTAATGATTTAGGTGAAGCAGGAACAACCAGTAATATAAGTGATGACAGGCAGTTGGTAAATGATTTACCTGTGATGGTTGATGATGTATTTTGCAGTGTCCATGTTAGTTTCCAACAGGAAGACTTTGCTAATGGCGTCTATACCACTTTTTTCTATGCTGGTCAGGAGTTTGGTATTGCAGGGGAAGTAAAAAACCTAGTAAGAGAGCATTCAATAGAAACTGGAAGGGAGTTGTTTTTTGTGAAAAATGACAAAACAAGAATAAGGGTCAGGTGTAGGGGTTGTGTTCCACTTTCAGGCCCAAGTGAAGGTCCTGGACTGGATATAGGCCCATCTAGAAGTCCATTAAGCAGAAGGGGTATAAATGCATTGCTTTATGGCAAAAAGGACCCTTCACAAATACTTTGCAAATGGCTATTGTTTTTCGGCAGGAATGGTGAGACAGGTATCTGGTCAGTCAGAACATATAATGAGCAACACACTTGTTTGCAATCAAGGGAAGTCAGAGCTTTTGACCTTCGCTATACCTCACAGAAAGTTACAGCACAAGTTGAAACAAATCCACAGCTTCCTATCAGGTCTGTGCATAATCAACTTGCCAACCAATACGACCTTCAAGTGTCCCTGCAGAAGGTTTTAAGGGCCAAAAACCTAGCAATAGCAGTCATCAGGGGTCAATTCAAGCTACAATTTACCATGTTGAGAGATTATGTTCAAGAGTTGCAGAAGACAAACCCTAATACAACAGTTGTGATGAATGTGGAACGACCTCCAGATGAGTCTCTTCCAACCAGAGAATTCAAGAGAGTGTATGTTTGTTTAGGTGCACTGAAGCAAGGATTTAAAGATTGTGGGAGATCGTTGTTGGGGCTGGCTGCTTTTCCAATTCGTGCTCCTTTCAATGGTCAATTGATGACAGCTGTGGGAATTGATAGCAACAATGGTATATACCCTTTCGCTTATGCTTTTGTTGATTCAGAAAACATAGGATCATGGACTTGGTTTCTTCTTTGTTTATTGATAACGCTACACGCGTCGTTCGGGGTCAAAGGAACTTCCTTTTCTTCGAGCAAGTTTTATAACACCCTAGGCAGTGAACCTAATCATTGTAGTGTAGTATTAGGGTAAGCCACGGGTATTGATATCGTTCTCTAGGGGAATAGGAATGCTAGTGAGAAGTTACTACGCTAAGGTTGGGGTTGAGGAAGATTATTTTTTATCTTTTTATGTTTTTTTGGAAATGGAAAGGTACGAATCTCGGGGTTTGGATTTGGGGGTTGGTATTTCTACCGATTACTTTACCTATCTAATTATCTAATCTAATGTGTATGTAGTCTATGTCTAATTATTGTGTGCCCGTATGATAGTTTAAAGATGTGTTCACTTAGGTTTTATTACTCCTTAATTATCTCATATTGATGGTTGAATTGTCACGTCCTTATTCTTAATCGCGTTGTGTGTCTAAAGTCGTAGGGTATGCGTTTATCCCTAACTCTTTGAACTTACCAAAGGGTCTCGTCTACAAAACCCTCTAGGGATTATAAACTCTAACTCTAAGGCCCTCTTTGGATGGTTTAGCCTACAACCGCTCTAAGTGCTATAGCTCAAGGTTCACAAAGATTAATCAAGCATTAATTACACAACGAATGACCTATCGCATTACTAGATCATTAATCAATTAAGATAAGAGACAACCAATCAATATTTAATAATTAAGTTTCATATTCTCTAAGCAAACACACAAGTAAATTAGCCGGACATGGAGAACATGCAAGCATACACACAAATAATTGAAGACATAATTGAATTAATGAAGTAAAACACTTATCTTGATGTAAGTTAGGGTTTGGAACCCTAAAATACTGTACAAGATAGCCTTGGTTCGGTTTAGGTTTTTACTCCAAAAGACTACACACTAAAACTGAAAAATTCGGATTCTATATATAATATTACAATCGCGACGGCGTCACCTTATGATTTGTGATGTCGTCGGGTCGCCGTCATTAGGGTTTCGTCTTGGCCACGTTAGTCTTGCGACGGCGTCACCTTGTGCTTTTGATGCCGTCCTCTTCAGCTTCTGACGCCGTCTGGATCAAATCTAGGCCGCCTGAGTTGCGACCGCCTACTCTTTTAAAGCCTGACACCGTCACTTGAAAATAAGAAATTTGGCTTCTGTGCCGTCACAAAATGCTCCGACGGCGTCGCAGTTAAGCAGTGACGCCATCACCTTGTATTTCAGCAGCTTGAGTGTCTCGATTCTTGACTTTGGCCATTTTCTTCGTATATCCGCGCCTTTTCGTCCAAATAAGTGCCATTACAGCAATTTGCCTTCAAGAGACCTAAAAAGTGAAAAGGAACGATATTAAGTAATAACTGATACAAAAGTGATCAAATAAGGGCTTAAACGACCCCTTAAAAAGGTACATTTTAAAACCTTATCAAATATCCCTACACTTGGTATTTGCTTGTCCTCAAGCAAATGTGCTTTTAGCCAACTAATTTATAAGTTAGGGGTCATGAAACATTGGTTTAAAACAGTCCACAACACATATAAGCCCCGCAAAAGTCATAACAAGCACGGAAATTACATACTAGCACCTCACATGGGGTGTTTGGATACTCACATCTCTCTCGGGTGTATATGAAATATAACAAGTTGGAAATGGAATATAAACACTCATTAACCGGTCCTAGTACATAGATTACCATAGGCTTGAGAATAGATCAAACCTCCATCGCTTTGGCGTAAGCACCTAGGAAAGACTATCAAAGAGGTCTTTAAAGGGTTGTAATGTTAGGCTTACGATAGGGAAACAAAGGGTTTGGTGGGATAGGCTATTTAGTGGTGGCAAGTCAAAAATCTCTATGTTACAAGCATACGAAGAATGGCGTTGCTAAGCCAAGACTCGACACTCTAAACTCTAGATAACTAAAACAAACAAACATAAATTTAAAGGATAGATGTAGGATGGTAGCCCGTATGTTTTTTTTTGTTTAACACTCTATTTTTTTTCTTTTTTTCTTTTTCTATATTTTTTTTTTCGATTTTTTTTTTTCATACACTTTTACTCTACCATCCTCTACGGTAACATCAAAATGATAGGGATTTATAGGCACATCCCTACACTTGAGTTTTTATTACTCTAACACTAATTTGACCCGAATTGAAAGATCAAAACACTTGGGGTACGTTATTACGCAAATAAGGGAATTTAACGTTCCCTTCCAGTCATTTCATAAACTTTAACTTTTTCCCATGAGTCCCAATCGTCCCAAAACTGTATACAAAAGATATGACTCGACTTAGAAACTCATGCAAGCAACAAGATAATTGAACTAAGGGTTTGGGGTGATAACAATAATGCACTAAAAGTGAGTGCATACAAGGTAGGCTAAGGCGATTTGGGTGTATATTTGGGGGTGGGGTGTAAACAATGCTCTTCATTGATATTCCGGAAAAACCGAAACATCACGAGAAACGCGAAAAGGATAGGCTCTGAGGGGTTAACTAGGGGTATCGTGTACTAAAGATGAGTACAACGCAAAGGTGTGGGGGAATTACTCAACCGATGTGGAAGAAGTAATTATATTACGGGTATCAAACAAGGGTTATCCTAATGCCTCTTATCATTTAGTTATTCCTAACTACACAAGTGTAGTCTTACTAGCGATCTCGGAATGCATCACAAAACAAGTTCTAGAATCTATTATACTACCGGTTCACACTCTAAGCATTATAGATGAATGCTTTATTTCCTACTAATCTAAGGGCGATCCTCACATTTTGGGTGGAATTTGGGTGGTAAAGGGTTTTTGTGCTAGTCATGCAAATTCCTATCCGTGAGACGCTTTTGTTAAGACTAATGGCCCACTCCTATATGTCATGAAAAATTTTAAATTTGGTGCCAAAATTACCCTAACCGACATTTTCTCATGGTTTATTACACAATTACAATTGGACAAAGCAAATAGTCAAGGATAAGCATAGTTTCAAAGTTCCCGTTTTGTTTTCCCTCCCTACACTTAAACTGAACATTGTCCCCAATGTTCCCCGAAAGTATCAAAGTTATGATAATGGAAGGTAATTAAAAATGAAAGAAACTAATACTCCCCTGATCAGCTCGGTAGGATCCGTGTGTGAAGTAGTGGTTAAATCCTTTCCAAGAAAAATGTATGCGTGAAAAGCTCCATCCAATCTTTTGTTTCTTCTTCTTGATAAATAAAACCTGCACATTCGAAGAAAACAAACGAAACCTTCGCGTAAAATCGGCGGTAATAATATATATAAGACTCTACTAAACTAGGATATAATGCTTGTGGAATAGTTGTTTACAGAATTTCTGGAAAATTAAGACCTGGAAAATTCCAAAAATTTATAAGTAGCTCAGAAAACGAGAAAAAAGTAATCTGTTGTTTTTACTCCTTCCTGACGCCGTCAGGTTATCCTGACAAAAACTGGTCTGCGATTTTCTAGAAAAAATTCTGGAAAATTTACATCTTTAGAATCTGGAAAAATTTCTGCAAAACATCCATTATGACTCGATACAAGCATTTGACTCGAACAAACACACATATATATCTTTTAATGAATTGCTATTCTCATGTTTACGTTTCTTTTGAAAACGTGTATAATCCTCCCTACACTTATCCTTTATGTAAAATACCTTTATATGCAATTAAGACGAGGTTAAAAACAAAATAAAGCATTTTTACAAATTTAAACACGAGAATAAACGATCAATAAAAGATATATGACACTAACAAGAAAACAATTAAGCATGGGGTGCCTCACACGAAGCGCTTTTCTTTATTTAAGAGTCTTGTAGCTAAACTCGTAGTCGTGCTCCTACGTAACTTCATTACCGTCACCTCCTTCGTCATGACAGTCTCTATTGGTGGGATTCCATGTTGTAGAAGTGCCCTATGATTCTAAGAGTTCGTCCTCTCCCCACTCGGTCCTATATTTCGATCCTAAGTTCAAGCAATCCTTATAGAATCCGAAAATCTTAGCCATAACATAATTTACTCCTTTTTCCTTATCCTCCTCATTCCTATAATAGACCGATAGTTTAAGTTCCTTTTCATCATTAGAGAGTGATGAAAACTTCTCAATCTTAAATGGCATTTGGTAAGCTATGTCATCGGTCTCATCCTTGAATCGCACTATTCCTGATGAGGGATCATAAGTCATCCCGGTGTTTTCTATGAAAGGTTTTCCTAGAATAACGTGGGACAAGCTAGGATCTATGGCCGTGCTAATATCATCCAAAATTATGAAGTCCGTAGGAAACGTGAAACTACCTACATAAACAGGCAATCCCTTAACTCTACCAAGAAAATTGCACCTATCCCTAGGATTATCGGGGTCTTGCCTAGCTGGAATAGGCTTCTTCATTACCCAATTGTAGTAGGTGCTAGTCATTATGTTGATTGGGGATTTACGATCAATGTAGGCCTTTGCCACGAAAAGGTGTCCTATGCAACATGGTATGTTAAGATTCCAAGGGTTCCCAAACTTGATTCTAAGGCTTTTCCTAACATACATGTGACGGAGGTCACGCACTAAGTGAGGGTGGCGAGATAGCTCTTCTTCCGTAGGAAGCTTATTGAAATAGTCATTGTCTACTTCATCTACTTCCTCGGTTGTTTCATTATTCTTAAGTGTATGGTCCTCTTCGTCATTTGTTCCATTGGGTTTTACTAAGGTGATGGTATTGACGAATTGGACGTGTTTCGCTAACTTATTTGGGTCCTTAATCTCTATACCAGAAGGCTCGGGAGTTGAGATAGCATTAACCTTCCTATCACTATTGGTCATGGATTTCAAGAGGTTATCTATCTTTCTATCCATCTCGGCTTGTTGTTGGTTAAAACGGTCCGAGAGCTTAGCTATTTGAGCTTCTTGGGATGCAACTAGGTGTTGCAACATCCCCTCAATGTTTTGTTGGTTAGGACCGTGAGATGGGGGCCATGAAAAATCATTGGAAGTGAATTCTTTGGTTTGTCCCCAATAGAAGTCGGGCTTGCCCTTCCATGCTTCTCGGGTTTCATTGAAATTCCTAGGTCCGGGTATTGTAGGGAATCTTCCTCCCGTTCCATTAATACGCGAGGATGCGTAGTCAACGGAAGCATGTTCGGGGGATCGGGTGCAAGTGGGCGTGTTATGAGGATCACAAAACGGCTCACACGAGGAAGAAACTTTGTTCACATGGCGTGAAGACTTAGGATTTTCGTAGGAACTCATTAGGAATTTAACTTGATCTTCAAGCTCGATCATCCTACGGTCGAAAGATTGTGAGTCAAGTGAAGGCAAGGAGATTGCCTTAATGGTTTTGGGCAACTCACGGGGGTCATTCCAACTTTCGTTGTCATAGAGAGCAAGGTCCTCTATTATACCCCATGATTCTTCCGCGGTGAGATCACTAAGTTTTCCACTGGCCGCTTGGTCAATGGATCGCTTTATGGGGAAGTTGACATGATCATAAAAGATTTGGACTTGAAGCCAAAGATCAATGCCATGATGAGGGACTTTATGAAGTAAGTCCTTGAATCGAGTCCATGCTTCGTAGAGAGATTCACCTTGACGTTGTTGGAACATCAAGATGTCATTCCTAAGCTTAGTGGTTCTCCCCAGTGGGAAAAATTGAGCAAGGAAGCGAGAGGTGAGATCATCCTAACTTGAGATGGAGCCTGCGGGAAGTCGCTCAAGCCAATTACTAGCTTGGTCCCGTAGAGAGAATTGGAAGAGACGCAGACGCGTGGTCTCCCGAGTAGTAGCATCAAGGTCAATGAAATCGACAATTTTGAGGAAATCTCTCAGATGCTGATTAGGATCTTCGGAACGAAGTCCATGGAATGCACATCCGTTTTGCACCAACCGGATGGTGTCGGATCGCAGGGCCGTAGTTTGGGCTTGGTCGGGAAGCTCAATGGTGTTCCTATAGCCTAGGTGGCTTGGTCTCAAGTATTCACCAAGAGTACGGGCTCTTGGCGGGTCATTTGGTGGTAAGTTGATGAATGGTGATTGGTTATCACCTTCCATGATGAAAAGTGATGGGGTTACGAACAAAGGTCACGAAGAAGGGGGATAGACTACGAGGAAGCTAAAAATGAGAAAATTTTACTTGATAGGAATCAAGCAAAGAAACCTAAACGAGGTGGACTACTAACTAGCTATTCTATTCCCCGGCAACGGCGCCAAAAACTTGATAACGCTACACGCGTCGTTCGGGTTCAAAGGAACTTCCTTTTCTTCGAGCAAGTTTTATAACACCCTAGGCAGTGAACCTAATCGTTGTAGTGTAGTATTAGGGTAAGCCACGGGTATTGATATCGTTATCTAGGGGAATAGGAATGCTAGTGAGAAGTTACTACGCTAAGGTTGGGGTTGAGGAAGATTATTTTTTATATTTTTATGTTTTTTTGGAAATGGAAAGGTACGAATCTCGGGGTTTGGATTTGGGGGTTGGTATTTCTACCGGTTACTTTACTTATCTAATTATCTAATCTAATGTGTATGTAGTCTATGTCTAATTATTGTGTGCTCGTATGATAGTTTAAAGATATGTTCACTTAGGTTTTATTACTCCTTAATTATCTCCTATTGATGGTTGAATTGTCACGTCCTTATTCTTAATCACGTTGTGTGTCTAAAGTCGTAGGGTATGCGTTTATCCCTAACTCTTTGAACTTTCCAAAGGGTCTCGTCTACAAAACCCTCTAGAGATTATAAACTCTAACTCTAAGGCCCTCTTTGGATGGTTTAGCCTACAACCGCTCTAAGTGCTATAGCCCAAGGTTCACAAAGATTAATCAAGCATTAATTACACAACGAATGACCTATCGCATTACTAGATCATTAATCAATTAAGATAAGAGACAACCAATCAATATTTAATAATTAAGTTTCATATTCCCTAAGCAAACACACAAGTAAATTAGCCGGACATGGAGAACATGCAAGCATACACACAAATAATTGAAGACATAATTGAATTAATGAAGTAAAACACTTATCTTGATGTAAGTTAGGGTTTGGAACCCTAAAATAATGTACAAGACAGCCTTGGTTCGGTTTAGGTTTTTACTCCAAAAGACTACACACTAAAACTGAAAAATTCGGATTCTATATATAATATTACAATCGCGACGGCGTCACCTTATGATTTGTGACGCCGTCGGGTCGCCGTCATTAGGGTTTCGTCTTGGCTACGTTAGTCTTGCGACGGCGTCACCTTGTGCTTGTGACGCCGTCCTCTTCAGCTTCTGACGCCGTCTGGATCAAATCTAGGCCGTCTGAGTTGCGACGGCCTACTCTTTTAAAGCCTGACACCGTCACTTGAAAATAAGAAATTTGGCTTATGTGCCGTCACAAAATGCTCTGACGGCGTCGCAGTTAAGCAGTGACGCCGTCACCTTGTATTTCAGTAGCTTGAGTGTCTCGATTCTTGACTTTGGCCATTTTCTTCGTATATCCGCGCCTTTTCGTCCAAATAAGTGCCATTACAGCAATTTGCCTTCAAGAGACCTAAAAAGTGAAAAGGAACGATATTAAGTAATAACGGATACAAAAGTGATCAAATAAGGGCTTAAACGACCCCTCAAAAAGGTACATTTTAAAACCTTATCATTTATCCGATGATATAGCACTTGGGCCAATTTCAAGCATCACTTTTATTACTGACATGAATAAGGTACTCTCTTACTCTGTTCATGAATTTAAGTCTCTCTGTTTTGAAATAGACAGTAAACATATCTGATTTTGTGCAGGATATAAGTAGAGCTTTAGCAGAAGTTTTTCCAAGTGCAGAACACAGATTCTGTATTAGAAGCATTCATGAGAAAATGAAACTGCAATGGAAAGGTAGGGCCTACAAAGACCATATGTGGAAATGTGCATGTTAGGAATTAGAAATTCCATGTATTAAAGAGTCGGTCACCTCAAGTATATGTAATCGTTAGAAAGCTCGTAGTCGTAGTTATTTTAAGTTAAGTAGTATTTAGTTAAGTAACACCGTGGAGGACGGACGGGTCTTTACCCACTGTATGCCTGATCCACAGCCCGTTGTGTGGCGTTTTATTGTAAGACTATAAATACTCTCTACCTTCCAAGGTAGAGAGTTGGAGCTCATAATAAGAATTTTCTTTCTCTCACTAAAGTTCCCTAAACCTCTAACTTTCTCTCTCTAGAATTCCACTTATTCGCCACCTTGTTGTTATGGTTTGATGTGTATGTGAAAACTAATATCTAACAATTGGTATCAAGAGCCATGGTTAGATCATATCTTGCACATCTTTGGATTTCTAGTGGTAGGTGGTTTTTGAGTTTGAAAAAGTTTAGTGTTTTTTTTTTTTTTGCATCATTTGGGTGATTTCTAGTGATAAAGTTTGGAGTTTGATTGTACTTTTATGTTTAGAATCATCACAAGTGTTTAGGTTTTGATTTGGTAAGCTTGAATCATCGTGGTTGGGTAGTTTTTGGATTGAAAAGTGATGTTTTTGTGGTTTTCTTGCTAGCGACTTGACATTCGGACTTTATTCTTCGTAGCGACTTGCTTTGCAATTTCGTGGCGAGTTACAGTTTTGGAGCTAGCGACTTAGATCTAGCGATTAACAGTACAAGTAGTGGACTCTCCACTACGGGTAGCGACTTGGTGGTAGCGACTTGGTCTGTAGCGAGTTGCTCTTTAACGACTTGTATCTTTAGCGACTTGAGTAGCGAATTGCTGCCAAAATTTTGCTAGCGACTTGAGGCTTAGCGAGTTACTACTTAGCGACTTGCATTTGTCTAGCGACTTGGGACTCTAGCGACTTAGTGGTGTAGCGAATTAGGTGTTAGCGACTTGGTGCATTATCTTCTAGCGACTTGGGTGATTGTTTACGGTTTTCTCTTGATTTAGTAAAATCCCGTGAAAGAATCTATTTCTCGGTTTAATCATAGAGTTATAAAATCCCGTATTATCTGTTAACATGTCTACCAACGTTCCTACTATCATCTCCACTGTTGCCGAGGATGTTCAAGCAGCTGGGTCAGATACTCGTCCACCCATGCTTGATAGAACTGACTACGATTCTTGGGCTCAACGAATCAGATTGTACTGCCTTGGAAAGGAAAATGGTGTCAACATTCTCAAATCCATTGATGAAGGACCGTATCGAGTTGAGACGACTAGAGATATACTTGATACTAATGAAGATGGAACTCCTATTTACGGAATGGACAGACCTAAAATGTATGATGAGCTTGATGATAAGGAGAAAAAGAGATTCGATGCAGATATCAGGGCTTCTAACATTGTTCTTCAAGGTCTTCCTAAAGACATCTACAAGCTGATCAATCACAACACCGATGCAAAGGCAGTTTGGGATAATGTCAAGATGCTTCTCTCAGGTTCAGAATTAACTATGGAAGACAGAGAATCACAACTCTATGATGAATTTGAACACTTCAAGATGAAGCCAGATGAGAGTGTCTATGAGTACTATGTGAGATTTCATAAGTTGGTGAATGACATGAGGAACATCAGAATGACTATGCCTAACATTCAGCTGAACTCAAAATTTGTGAACAACATGAATCCCGAATGGCACAAGTTTGTCACCGCTGTGAAGCTCACTAAAGGATTGAAGAATACAAACTATGAGCAACTCTATGCCTTCCTCCTTCAGAATGAGAGACATGCTATGTTTGAAAAATTAATTCTCAATCAGTTCAAAACCAACCAGGGAGAGACAAGCTCGTCTAATGACTCAACTGCCTTCTACTCAAACATTGGAATCACAACCAAAGCTTCACAAGTCATACCCTTGGGTAATGGTAATCACAAACTCATTCCTGATCCTATGTTCAAACAAGCTGATGCTGATGCACACGTGGGTAACTTCATTAATCAACTAGCTCTTCTGATTAGTCAAAACATGAATTCTCTCCCACAAACCAACAACAACCTCAGAACAGCATCTAACCCACACAATCAAGCTACTGTTAAAGATGGAAGGATCGTGGTGCAACCAGTTCAGGAAAGACAGTATAATCAGGGAAGAGGTGGAGCTGGTAGAGGTTATGTTGGTAACCAGAATCGAGGAAGGAATGGTAACCAAGGTCAAGCTAATTCGATCAAATGTTATAACTGTGGTGGTGAGGGACACATTGCAAGAAACTGCACATCTCCAAAGCGTCCACAGAATGCTGATTACTTCAGAGATAAGATGCTGCTTGTACAAGCTCAGGACAATGGTGCTGCTCTGGATGAAGAGGAATTACTGTTTCTAGCTGAGGGCAATGCCAAGACCTACGATGCAGATGTGGATGAGCAGCCTATTCAGGAGATAGGTCACAATCATCAGAATGCCTTTCAAGTCGCTGATTGTGATGCATACGACTCTGATGTGGATGATGGACCTACGGCACACACAATTTTTATGGCTAGCATTTCTCCAATGGTTTCTCCCAAGGTCTCTTCTTCACCACAAGCTGGATCATCCAAAGACAAACTCATCTCAGAGGTATTAAAACTATACGATGATGCTGATGTGCAACAGATGCATGACAAAGTACAATCAACTAAAACTATTGTATCAAATGTTGAAAATATGGGTAATACCGATATTGTCTCATATGATCAATACGTGAAACAAAGTGAAAGTGAAGTTGTACCAAGTGATGCATCTTCTGCAGTCAACAATGACTATGTTTTTTATGAATACACTGCATGTGCCCCTGATGATTCTGTAATTTCTGAACTAAATGCCTATAAAGAACGTGTTGCTATTTATGAACAACGTGCAAAATTTGAGTTGACCACTCGTGAGCAGGAAATGGATGACCAAGTGCGTACAGTCATTAGAAAAAGTAATTTTAGAGAAGAAGTATTGAAACAAGAATTAAATTCCTTACAAGAAAAGCTTTCTAAAACTGCTAAGCAAAAACAAGAACTTCAAGAAAATGTGAAAATGCTTAAGCAAGAATTTTATGCAAAGGAATCAAAACTCTTGAAAGATTTTGCTAATCTAAAAACTTTGAAAAACAAACTTGAAAACAAGTTGTACATACAAGGGAACACCATTCAGACTGCTCACATGATCACTAAGCATAGGGTCTTAAGCGATAAGCATAGCATTCCCCTTGTTAAGGAACCCAACCCAGAGGTCATTAAAAGGGCTAGAAATGCTCATAAGGTTCTTTATGATGGCAATGAAATCCTTAAACCTAGACAGAAACCTAGTTGCGTTGAGTGCACTGAGCAAGATAAGAAATCAGATGAAGTCACTAGGGAAAGGATGAACAAAAAATTAGATGATCCTAAATGCAAAGAGAAAAAAGTAATTATCACTCCCCATGACTACAAGAAGGAAAACTGGATTTCCTTGAACATGTTCAAGCCTCAGACATTGTTGACTCCCGAACAAGTTTTCTGGAAAAAGGATTTAGATAAGCAGAAAGCTGAAAATATTGTTGAAACAAACCCTCCCCTATGGAAAATGCCTAGAGCGACTGTGTATCCTCCTAATACACCAATGCATCTTGTTCCTAGAACAATTGCCACTAAAAGCAAGACCTTAATTAGCCAATATGTTATATTTCAACTATTTGTTGATTTTGAGAAAACTTGCAAGAAAAGGATCACACCCACTGGTATAACGGAAGGAGAAAGGGGTTTTGAGCAAATGAAAGAATGTTATTTAACTGAGGTCATGCCTTTCTTTAAACTTCTGAAAGATCACTTTGAGAGTCTTAAAAAAGGGATAGAAACTGATATCAAGGGAATGGAAAAAGAATTTGATGCAATGATAGTTGAAGTTAGTGATTATGAGCGTGCACTAAAATATAATGAGATTGAGAGGAAGAACTTGCATACATTGAATGAGACTCTTATTACTGAATGTGTTGCTCAAGATATGTTTTTCACTGCTTCAAATTGCTCTATTAATGCTTCCAAATTTCATGAACTATCTGTTGCCCTGAAAGTTTCCCATGATTGTGTCATTGAGCTTGAAAAAACTAATTCTAAACTAAACGAGAAAATTGAACTGGATGATCACGACAATTTGGTTAAACATTTTTCTAAACTAGAAGTTGAGCATTTTAATTTACAACTAAAATATCAACATCTTAAAGAAAATGTCAAAACTTCAAATATCAAGTCATCATCAGATGCTCCAAAGTTTGATGCAGTTTTTCAAATTAACAAACGTGATGAACAGATTCAAGCTCAGTGCAACACGATCAGAAAGTTGAAAGCCCAAATCTCTCAATTAAAGGGTCAAACGAACAATATGACAGGCTCCCAAATGCCTCCTCCTTTAGATTCTCAGAATTCTCAAACGTTTCATCTTCAAAACCTAGTAAATGCTTTACAAAAGGAAAACGAAAGTTTTCTAGAAGAAAATGAAAAGGTTAAACGTCATTTCAATGAGTTATTTGTATCAATTAAGGTCACTCGTAACAAAAATAACGAACAAATAGCTTCATTGCAAAAGGAAATTGAGAATCTGAAGAGTCAGGTAAAAGGGAAAATGCCAATGACCAATGGGGAGAATGGTGTATCAAAGGTTCACTCTTGTAATAAATATGCTTTGTCTGTGACATATATCCCTCCTCATCTAAGGAACAACAAACTTGCTATTCAAACATACTTCTCATCCCTTAAGGAGTGCCTAGAATGTCTGCGTGAGATTGTTGAAGATGATAAGTTAGAGAAACCTCATGACAATGCAATTGGACATGCATGCTTATATGCCAAACGATCTCAAGAAATCTTAGAATGCTTGATCACAATATGCCCAAAGTCATTAGGTGAGAGAGTTAATCCTTTGATTCCATGTTCGATGCCTATTGCCAAGTCTGATATTCATTCGATGCCCAATGCTATGAAAGAGAACTCAAGTGTGCCTTCTAGGAGTACAAATCCCAGCACTTCTAGTTTTAAGAAAGTGAACCTTAGTGTGCCTACATGTAGTTCAGATCCCAGTACATCTAAACAGGTGTTGCAAAGAGTTGTAAAACCCACTAATGTTCCCATTCCCTCTACAGGAGTAATCAATGACATTAAACGGAGCAGGTCAAAGTCTCAAGACAATACAAGGAATGATAGGACCTCTCAATCTAAGAATGTGCACTGGAAGAGAGTAGAAGAACAATCTAGGAACTTTAAGCTTGAATTGAATAAAACGAATCGTGTTGATTCTAGTATTAGCCATAGGCGTACTGTAATTAATTCGAATTCCGATACTATTTGCAAACCTTGTACTGATGTCTGCTTGAATTATGTTTCTAATCATGAATGTGGTGTTAATGTTCTGCCTAATGATGTTAATTGTCCAGTTAATATTGTTAATGCTAAAATTCATGCTAAGAAGGCTAAAAGGCAAAAACGAAAGAAAGTTAGAAAACAGTGGAAACCCACAGGAAGAATATTCTGTAAAATAGGCTTTTATTGGATACATGTTGGTCATAAGACTAATCAGATAATGCCCACTAGAAAATGGATGCCTACTGGTAGAACTATTCCCTTATGAAGTGATCACACTGTAAACAGGGCTAATACAGACACTAGTACTGCATCTATTCACAATGATTCCATTGCCTCACTTTCTGATATGAATGCTTCTATTTCTGATGTGGGTGTTCCAACCATTGTAACTAACCAAATGGAACCCATTCTTGCATGGGGATCCCAATTATCCAGTTATCCATTCTTGTCTGTGTTCAACTGCAGATCGTTCAAATCATTCTGTGGTACCTGGACTCAGGCTGTTCCAAGCATATGACTGGAGACCGGTCGCGGCTCATGAACTTCGTGAGCAAATTCATCGGGACTGTTAGATTCGGTAATGATCATTTCGGTGCTATTATGGGTTATGGAGATTACGTTGTTGGTGATAGTGTCATCTCTAGAGTTTACTATGTGGAAGGTTTGGGTCATAATCTGTTCTCTGTTGGTCAATTCTGTGATTCTGATTTAGAAGTAGCCTTCAGAAAACATACCTGCTTTGTTAGAGATCTTAATGGTAAGGAACTGTTAAAAGGAACTCGTGGCTCAAATCTTTACACCATCTCTATCGATGACATGATGAGGGCTTCTCCAATCTGCTTGTTATCAAAGGCTTCAAAAACAAAGTCATGGTTATGGCATCGTCGTCTCAATCACTTGAACTTCGGCACCATCAACGATCTTTCCAGAAAGGACTTAGTTGTAGGTTTACCTAGACTAAAGTATGAAAAGGATCATCTTTGTTCAGCATGCCAACTGGGTAAAAGCAAAAAGTATGCCCACAAATCCAAACCTACAAACTCAATTACAGAAGTTCTTCATACCCTTCATATGGACTTGTGTGGACCAATGAGAGTGCAGAACATCTTTGGTAAGAAATATGTGTTGGTTGTGGTTGATGATTACTCTAGATTCACCTGGGTCAAATTCTTAAGGACAAAGGATGAAACTCCTGATATCATCATCAAACTCGTCAAACAGCTGCAGGTTCGACTCAACAAAACAGTCAGAATTGTCCAAACAGACAATGGAACTAATTTTGTTAACAAACAACTTAGTGACTTCTATGAAAGCATTGGAATCAGCCATCAAAGAAGTGTTCCACGAACTCCTCAACAGAACGGTGTAGTTGAAAGACGAAATCGAACCCTTGTGGAAGCCGCTAGAACAATGCTGATTTACTCAAAGGTTCCAATGTTTCTCTGGGCTGAAGCTATAGCCACTGCATGCTACACACAAAACCGTTCTCTGATTCACACTATTCATGGAAAAACTCCATATGAACTTGTCCACAACAGAAAACCTAATCTCTCTTTCCTTCGTGTGTTTGGTGCATTGTGTTATCCAACTAATGAGGGACAAGACTTAGGCAAACTTAGAGCTAAAGCAGACATTGGAGTATTTGTAGGGTATGCTTCAAACAAAAAGGGATACCGAATCTACAACAAAAGAACCCGAAATATCATGGAAACAATTCACGTTACGTTTGATGAGCTGACCGGTCAAATGGCTCTTGGACACTCCAGTTCAGGACCCGCACTTCAAAACAGTCCCATTGGTTCATCTCTTGTTCCAAACTCTTCTCAAGAAACTCCATATGTACCTCCATCTGAAGATGATTTAAAGAAATTGTTTGATCCTATGTTTGATGAACTTTATGATCCAAGTAATAATGAGGTGTCGATTCCTACAACAGAGGCTACTCATATTCCTGTGAATGAAGGCAATTCCTCAGTCTCAATATCTTTAAGTCAAGAAGCACCTGCTGCTAATCCTTCAGTCTCATCAACAAATCATCATTCTTCAAATGTACATCATGGAAATGTTTCTGGCATCAATGATGAAGTAAATCCCTTTGCTACTCCTGAAGATGCTCCATTTGAAAACATATTTGCTCCTGAATCATCATCAGAACCATCTTCTTCAGGAGACATCGACTCAGCTACCTCAGTCCCTCAACAACTACCACATGAACACCTCAGAAAATGGACTCACGATCATCCATTAGACAACATCATTGGAAATCCCTCTCGTCCTGTATCAACACGAAAACAACTTGCAACCGATGCCTTGTGGTGCTTCTTCAACTCCGTACTATCTAAGATCGAACCAAAAGATGTTAAAACCGCCATGAATGAAGATAGCTGGTTCAATGCCATGCAAGATGAAATTCATGAGTTTGATCGACTTGATGTATGGGAGTTAGTACCTACTCCAGACTGTGCTATGATTATAGCTCTTAAATGGATCTTCAAAGTGAAACTTGATGAGCATGGTGATGTGTTGAAGAACAAGGCTCGATTAGTTGCTAAAGGATACCGTCAAGAGGAGGGTATTGACTTTGAAGAATCTTTTGCTCCAGTTGCTAGAATTGAGGCAATCAGAATCTTCTTGGCTAATGCTGCTAGTAAGAACATGATAGTATATCAGATGGATGTGAAGACGGTATTTCTGAACAGAGACCTTAAAGAAGTCGTCTACGTCAGCCAACCTGAAGGATTTGTAAATCAAGAGCATCCTACTCACGTTTATCGTTTGAAGAAGGCCCTTTACGGTTTAAAGCAAGCTCCAAGGGCATGGTATGATACTCTGTCAAAGTTTCTTCTATCTACCGGATTTAGCAAAGGAGCAGTTGATCCTACATTGTTCACCAGGAAGTCAGGCAAACATTTAACTCATGTTCAAATTTATGTTGATGATATTATTTTTGCCTCGACAGACCCAATGGAATGTGATCGTTTTTCTAATGAAATGAGTTCAAAATTTCAAATGTCAATGATGGGACAAATGTCATTTTTCTTGGGATTACAAATTTCACAAAGTCCCGGAGGCATTTTTATAAATCAATCTAAATATGCAACAGAGATCTTAAAGAAATTTGGGTTTGATTCAAGTGACCCTGTTGACACCCCCATGATTGATCGAACCAAACTAGATGAGGACCACTCAGGGATCATGATTGACCAAACGAAATATCGTAGTATGATTGGATCCCTGATGTACCTCACTGCTAGTAGACCAGACATTTTGTTCGCTGTTTGCATGTGTGCTAGATACCAGGCTAAGCCTACTAAAAAGCACCTTGAAGCGGTTAAAAGGGTCTTTCGGTATCTCCAAGGAACCATCAATATGGGTCTTTGGTACCCGAAGAACACCGGTATGTCACTAACAGCCTATGCAGATGCTGATCATGCAGGGTGTCAAGATACTCGTCGAAATACATCTGGAGGTGCTCATTTTTTGGGTGATAAGCTTGTGAGCTGGTCTTCAAAGAAGCAAATGAGTACTTCTATTTCCTCTACAGAGGATGAATACATAGCCATGTCATCCTGTTGTGCTCAAATCTTATGGATGAGATCTCAATTATCTGACTATGGCTTTGTATTCAACAAAATCCCTCTGTACTGTGATAATAAAAGTGCTATTGCTCTCTCATGCAATAATGTTCAACACTCAAGAGCAAAGCATATCGACATTCGACATCATTTCATCAGGGAACAAGTAGAAAAAGGTATGGTGGAACTCTATTTTGTGAGGTCTGAATATCAGTTAGCTGACATCTTCACCAAAGCTCTTCCAAGAGAACGTTTTGAGTTTATTCTTCCGCGTCTTGGCTTGAAAAGCCTTCAACCAGAAACACTCAAACGTCTTCAGGAGGAAGACGAGGAGTAAAGGTCTATCTTCATCTATCTCTTGTAAATATTTATTCGAAAAACAAAATACAAAATTATAAAACTTTCAAAATCCATAAAAATCTGAAAAATTCGAAAAATCTTCAAAAATTATTGTCAATTTGTCATGTTTTTTTTCGGTTCGATAACATCTACGGTCTTTGATGTTGACATTCAAAGAATGACAAGGGACTTTAGATGTTGTTCGAATTTAAAAAAAAAATAATAAAAAAAATAATAAAATAAAATATTTTTGGGAGAAAGAGAAAGATATGGTTTATTGTCATTTTCAGGCAATAACCCGGTTTTAAAAGAAAGAACAGAGCCATGTTTTATCATGCTTTCAAAATTCCATGCTCTGATTCTATTAACATTCATCTGCTGAAAACTAAATGTTTTGAAAAATAACTCGGTTTCTATTTTTGATAATCATCAGGACTTATTTGTCAAAATCTCTATCTCTCAATTAACAACCTATGTCATTGATTGAGGGAGAGAATAATTTCAATTAAATTAAAAAGTTATTTGGCATTAAACTGTTTTCAAAAGATGAACATGCATGTTTTATCAATGGAGTTTAAAGTCTTAAAATCCGATCCTTAACAGTTAAAACAGTTTCTTAATCAAGTCACAATTCTCCTTAAAAGCTTTCAAAATTAATTTAAATCTATAGAGATCACAAATCTCAAATGATTTGATATTTGTGATCGGGGGAGAATTTGTGATTTAAATTAGATTTATACTGATAAATTGGTAAATGGTTTTATAAGGATGTACATGTTATCCTTCCCACATGTGCCAAACTATTTTAAAATTTTCTTGCACATGTTGAGGGGGAGCATATATCGTAAACCAATATGTGTTGAAACGTGATCATTTTTCTCAATGTGCAGGTTTCCTCTATTATGTGCAAAACTCTTTTCAAACTTAGATGCACATATTGAGGGGGAGCAAAATCATGAAAACCTCATCCTTCCCCAAAATGCTCTATCTACTTGATTTAATGTGGGAAGTGATGTTGATATCTTTTAGAAAATGGTAATCAAAGAAGTTAATTCTTTCTCTTGCCTCCGTGTGCAAAACATTTTCAAATACTTGATGCACATGTTGATGGGGAGTTCTCGTTCTAAAAATATCAAAAACAATTTCAGGTATAAAATGCTTTGATAATATATCATAAGTATCTGAATTGATTTTCAAATGGTTTTCAATTGGTTCAATATGGCAGATGAACAATACCAAAAAGACCGACCAACTTTACTTTATGTATGGTGATATAAGGATGATAAGGTTAGGTATTGGTTCCCATGATCCGCCAGAACCGGAGGGATCTGTTAGTGCAAATATTACGATATTTAATCTATACAGTCTCGTTTGTTTTGATTGATGACAAACATGTAACTTGTAATACATAACGTAAAATGTACAAGTTACTTGTAATCACACTTTGTCTCAACATACATTCAACACCTCTCGATGTCTCAAGTCCTCGTATGTTACAACACAGGTTCGTACATGTTTGTTATGTGGCATTATGATCAAACCCATTAACAAATCATTTAGAATGTTTAAAATACATTTAGAGTCACTAAATATTTTAATAGGTTAACCATTCTATTTCGAACCTCATTTTACATCTTGCATTCACAAGTATTTCAAAAGGTAACTAGACATTTTATTAACTAGTTACATAATACATTTTACAAGTTTACCTTGATAAACCTTTTAATCTAAAAATGGAAATACATGTTACATCATGTCATGCATCATCCTTGAAATCCTTGGAAGATCACTTGAATATTTTGGTTAGATTGATACTCAATATATCAAATGTGATCTTAGTAAGATTTGGTAATATCTTGCAAAGATTTGAAGAAAGATTTTTTTATATTTTATGTCAGGCACCCACGGTACCAAATTGTATAAAGGACGGAACCCTTTTAAGGGGTCCGTGGTCCGTGGACGCTCCTGTCCACTTTTGGCTATAAATAGAAGCCCATTGTTTTCCCATTTCTTCACCACTTGAAAGCACATCTTCTCCACCTTCTTGCATACATTTAGATCAATCATTAACAATGTAGTAACACACATTAAACACCCTAATGATCATGATCATAATGCTTCTAACATTCATCTTTGTTGTAAGCATACTCTTTGATCAACCAAGGAAATCTTGGAGATCTAGCCATCCCCACTCACCACAAGTTGAAGATCCATCACAAGAAGTTTAGGGAACTTGTGATCTTCATCATGAAGGCTTCCTATCAATGGAAGTTCATTTAGAAGTAGTTATTCATATCCATTAGACATTTGTGTCATGGATCATTAGTGTAAACATCATTGCATCATAACAACATTTTCACCAAACTAGATTAGATGGTTTATGTGTTTGTGCCATAAAACACAAGGTTTGTTATGTTGGGCCATAAAACATAGTGGGAGTGGTTGTACCCTTGTAAAAGAACTCGACATCTAGCTTAGTGTCGGAAATATTGTATAGGCGACGTTAGGTTGGTTCTACCTCGAACTAGAACCCGGTATTTAGCTTTGTACCGGAAAAAGTGTAAGCGACGATTGTAAGGTTTTCTCCGCCGAGAAGGGAGCTTGTTGATTTAGTGAAGTAACTCTCGAGTTGGGTACTCGGGGAGTGGAGTAGGGCGGAAAGGAGATCCGTGACCGAACCACTATAAATCATCGTGTTCGGTTTGCACTTTCCTTTGTTTATCTCTTTACTTTTATAGTTGCACTATACTATTGCTTGTGATGTGGTTTGATGTTAATGCTTGTGTGACAACATGGTTTACTATGCTTTACATTGGTCACAAACATTAATTGGAACTTTCATATTATAACAAGCTTCATAAGCAATTTGATACTAAAGATCTAAAGTTTTTAAACAGTAACGTATTCACCCCCTCTACGTTTCCACAATTGGTACCAGAGCCATGTAGCTATTATTTTCAAAACAAATGGTTTTTAAAATAGAGTACGATCCATGTATCAAATTACCATTAAAGCGAAAAATAATATGAAAAATGCTTTGCTTGTTATACTTAGAAATTTTGTTGTTAAATGTAACTTTGTATACAAGCTTGAAGGTTTTCTTGAAAAATAAAATAAAAGGTTTGTTGAAAGAACTAGTAAGTATTGTATTGTGTGCTTATAGAAAATTTACGAAAAAATATGATTTTAAAGGAGTGTTTGGGATAACTATAAATTTAGTTGAAAAATCACCTCCGTAAATATTTAAGATAAGTTACATAAGTAGATATGTTGTTAAATATGTGTATTGTATGTTTACTATGAAATCTAGTAAGTCACACACGTTTTCTCTATGTCAAATACTAGTTTTGGTGAATCTGTCTCAGAGGACCACGGCACCAAATCTTATAAAGGGCGGATCCCTTTATTTGGTTCCGTGGAATCCGTGTGTACAGTATGCAGTTTTTTGGGCAACTTCAAAAAATCATAACTAATTAACCATAAGTCCGTACGAGTCGAGCCACCTATCATTTTAAAGGGAATTGAGTCTACTTTCATTTAAAAATACTCTCATGGCCTGAGTCTAAATTTAAATAAGTAAAATATACCAAATACTACAGTATGTCTAAAATATTGAGTTTCGCTTTAACATAAAAACTCAAATTTTTGAATCAAGCAATTTAAGTTGGTATTCTTAGAACTTTGATACAACTTCCTTTGAAACTAAATAATTTGGTAATATGTTTAAAGGAAACTAATCAAGCTTGGTATACATCGTCATATTTAAACGCAAAATGACGAAAAGTGTCTTTCTTGTTACGCTATGCTAAATGACCACTTGTTTATGTTGTTTGTATATATGTTGCTTGCTTACTTTTCAAATTGTTGTTTACACTTGTTTGTTTGCATAATATAAGTGTCAATCTTGCCATGTTATTTATTCGCTTGTTTGACGATTTCTTATTTATGCACAATAGGTTATTTGATAGATTTTGTGCACTAAGTTGGAAAATTGTTTTACCATCGCTTGTAGAATTAGATCACTTCATTTGCATAGGTTATACTAACATCTCGCATAACTTATGAAATGTCATAACTCACTTAGCAATAAGTACTAAGTAAATTAGTCAAGTACTTTGAAAAATGAAGGTTTTAAGAGAGTGTTTGGTACAAGGACAAAAACAATGTTGTATGATGAATTTTATGTGTTTTCGCTTCGTAGGATGATAAACTAACTTAAAATATTGATGTATGCTAACCGGTTCATGCAGGGGGATAACACACGGGTGTTATCAAATTTTACCCATTTTCACTTATATGTGAAAATCGTTAACCCTTGATCAAAGTCTATGCTCCACTATGTTTGTATATGTGTAATTGACTGCTCCTAACTAGAAATAGTTAATGCCATTTGTTTTGAGAAAAATTTCATGTTTCGAAAAAGTCCTCGACACCTAAAAAATGGGTCTGTAAAGATTTATGGTCTCCACGGACCAGACGGCACCATTAATTTGGTTCCGTCTGTTATGGATTTTGGTACCGCCATACCTGTACAGGCGGACCAGGCGGCACCAATTTAAGGGTTCCGGCTGTGTAAAGAAATGGTGTCGTGGATCCTACAGGTAAGTTATTGAATTTTACTAAATCCCGCAATCTAATTTACCAAACTTCGTTTCTAGGATAATTGTTAATGCATATCTTTCATACCTCACTCAACACATCCCTCAATGGGTTAACTTAGGATGTTTGACATGATTTTAGACACTTCCATCTCATTAGAAACTACCATCTTTGTATGGATTAACATCAAATCCATGAATCCTTAGTTCCATAAATCGACACATTCAAGATGATCATTTTTACACCTTCACTGTTACTTTTCCTCAAGCTTAGCATTTCTTAAAGCAAAGTCAAAATGACTAAATCCTTAACCTCAAATAAGTCACTTAAGAAAACCACTAGGATTAGCATTCGATCTTGTTGCTTCATTAACTTGAGCTCTTTATCCTCAGACTCATTACCTCCTAACATCTCATCACCCATTCAAGATGTGAACTTTCTAAACTTGAGTACTCCAACTCCACCACCAAAATCACCCACCATCATCCAAAACAACTTCACTACCAAAGTCTGCAAAGCTTGTACCTATCAAACTTTGTGCAACACCACCAACATCTCCTCACCCATTTGCGGATGACTTAGATGACTTACCGAGACTAATAAACCTGGACTCATTATTTGCAAAGATATCATACCCAAGTCTAACATATGACTATAGATATTTTTTTGTATCTACATGTATTGCCTCACCTGGTTAACATGAAAATAATGTGTCATCCTTCAAGACGATAAGTATTTACATCGAGTCATAACTCACACATATGTTAAATACATATTATCAAGTCTTGTTATCCTTGAGTTCAATCTAAGCTTTATAATCTCAACAAATTAGGATTGACAACTTAAGTATTTCATCCGAAATATTCAAGTATATGCGACTTACGATTGTAGTCATTAAAAGTCATATCCGAAAAAACAACACCCAAGTATTTTAACAAATGTTGAAACACTTATCCAAAACAAACAACCCACTGTGCTACTTATCCCTCTTAGACACCTACTATCCCTCTTCCATCTTTTGGCACCATTAAGTGTATTGTTCATGAACTTCCAAGAGCATCCTTTAAATCAAACGTGCCCTTTCAAGGTTAACCTATACCTCAACCCCTAAGCTTCATAGACATAACCAAAACTTCAAGCACTTCACCCGCTAGTTGTAGCAACCAATAAACCATAAGAATTAGTATCCGTACTTTTTGTGTTCAACATCTTTGGACAAATAATCAACCTAAGTACTCCCATAGCACAACGAACCCCTACATCACCACATCCTTATTTAGACACACTAGAAGACCTACCACCTAGATCAACCAATCCACCATCCTTACCATCATTTGAATTCGTTGAGTGTATTGCTCAAAAAGCCCTTGTGTCCAACACTTGTACTGAATCAAATGCACGTTTGAACAAACTCAAACATTCTTTCCCACATATAAGGACTTAGATAATTCATTATGGCTAGAACCTCAACTATCAAAGAAGCATGGTGCTTGATTCGCTCCAGAACAGTCAAGCTTTGTCACACAAGCCTGCCACTTGTGAATGGCAGACCGTAACAAGCTTAAAACGGCTCAGGAACGAACTCAATGAAGATCTGGGGAGTATAGTGTTTCCCCGGGTCGTTATGTCCCAGCGAGCTATGCAATGGATTATCAAACGTATAGTGATCGGGAGATTTGAACGGAAAAGGAGATTGTGAATTAATTATAACTACAGAAAAGCCAACAAATTAAAACGGCTTAAATGCAAATTAAAGAAATTTAAAAAGATAAAATCTATTAAATAAACGCTATCACTATATTTAAAATGATGTTTTTGTTTTTATGTTTTTATAAAACGGAAATTAAAAACTACGCGACGTACAAATAAAAACGTAAAACTTACACAATATAAATCCTAAAAATATGAAAAATACATTTTTACAAACCTAATGATAAAAGAAACTTTATAGAAAAAGAAAATTATTTTTATAACTAATTATCTAATTAATTAAAAACTATTTTTAACTATTAAATAATTACCTAAAATACAAGAAATTAGGAAATAAAGCTTGAAAAATAAAATTATGAATTGGAAAAGTCTAAAATATCAAAAAAAAAGTATTTTCAAAACTATTTTTGTATTTTTCTGATTATTTTTGAATTTTCTAGGAATTAAAAACTATTTAAAACTAATTAAATTATTTAAAAATACAAATTTAACTAAGAAAAATCTATAAAAATATTTTTTTGGATTTTTGTATTTATCTAAACTTAAGAAAAATGAAAAATTATTTTTTTGAACCTTTTCTTAATTTTTTGTATTTAAAGCTAATTAAAAAGTGCTAAAAAATGATTTAAATTAAGAAAAATAGCAAACCAACTTGGAAAAATCTGAAAATTGCAGGAAAAGTCTAAAATAATATTAGGAATATAAGAAAAATTGAAAAATAGGGGCTTGTGTGCAAGATATTGAAACTGATGAGGAAGTGCTTATTGAAATAAGCACTTGAATAAGCAAATGGAATCCAAAGGCCACCAAACCAAAACAGAAGCTACTATAAGCTAAAAGAACTAAAATGCAACAATATTCAACAATCCCTAACCTCTGAAACAACAAGCTCAACAGATTTGATGTAGTGAGCTTTTTGCTAAAACAGGTTCTGGGGGGGGCAACTTTGAGCTAAAGAATAAGCTTCTAGATAAGCTGGAAATGAAAAGCAAAAGAAGGGATCTAAACTACACCTGGCTGGGAACATGCAAACCAAAAATCAGACCTTGCCAAGCTCAAATGAGCTTGTGGCAAGGGCTGCAAGATCTGCAAAAACCCTGTGCAGGCTTAGTGCAGTGCACAGGGCAAATTGTACCATTTTGACAAGCTCCTTAAGAGCTTAAGAAAAATTTGCAAAATTATGAAAAAATCACAAATATAAACTAGACCAAGAGGGGTTTTAAAAGCCACAATTTTCACTTGATTTGACCAAGAAATGAGTACAATAAAAATATTTCTAGCTAGGCCAAAACTGAGTATTTCACTTTTGACTTTTGATAAAAGCATGGAAAGTTGACTAAACTGAGTTTTGATCTAGATTTACCAACTGAATTTGATGAAATATGTTAAATTAAGGTTACATAAGGCTACTCCTATGAATTATGAGCATGAAACAAACTTTTGGTTTTACAAAATTTCAACAGATTCACTGTTAAGACAGAATGCATGCAATTTTGACTATAAGCTCTTGCAGGCACAGGTTTAAAACAGAAATGAGTATATTTAAGCTAAACAAGCATAAACCAATAGACCTTTAGTTACTGAACAATCATGAACACAGTTTAAGAACTAAATCCAAACACACCTGTTGCAACTGTTTTGCAGCTACTTATGAAACAAACTACTGAACCAGCTTGTACCAAAGATCAAACTGAGCTTAACTTACCTACTTACAACTAATTAAACACATTAAAAGCAATAGTGACCACAGATACAGGTGCAAGCTAAAACTGCAAATAGACTTGAAAATTTGAAAGTGAGAAAATTACTAACCACTATCCAGCTGGTGCCACAGGCTAAACCAGACCCAATATACCCTATCCTACTCTATTCCAACCCCAATAACTGCTCTGCATCACCCATTCCTTTTCCAAACCTGGATGAACCAAAACCTCTTACACTGTTGACTTTTGTTGACCAAATACAAAATGTATTTAAACTTGAGTTTTAATCTTGCCAAGAGCTTTAAACAACTTTAATAAGCTTAATGGAATTTAAACATAAGCTATTAAATATTTGAACATAAGAATTTGAGAGTGCATTTTCCAACAGTGAACATGAGTTTATGAAACTCAAATGAAACCTTAAATTAAGACTGAAACTTGGTTACAAACACTTAATTAAGTTAAATCCAATACATAGAAACTGATATTACATTATTTTGATTTAAACTACTACATTTGTTTAAAAAACGACATTAAATGAAAACTTAAAACTAGCTACTCTCCTTTCCCTTGCTTCTTCACTCTCTTTTATAGCTTCAAATGATTCTCTCACATCTTCTGAGTGGATCCCACCTGATTCCAGAGCATTTGGGTGACTTTTGTGAGTTTTGGCCAAAATGTCAATTTTGGCGGGAAAGGTCTTATAACAGCTGTTGGGGTTGAGTGAGATGAGGGTGAAGGTAATAAATGTTATTTGGAGTGTAGGAGAGGAGGGGGGAACAAGGAGAAGATAAGGGGATGGGGTGGTTGTTTGTAGCAGGTGTTGCAGGCACCAAGTGGGGGAGAAGGGGATTGGCGCCAAAAGGGGTGTTTGTTTGACTTCTGTTATTTGACCAGATATTATATCAAGGGGGTCCAGAATTGATTATGACAGGGGGGTCAAATGGGTGCAAGGGTCCAAATTGGTTTAAATAACAAGGACCTATGATGTAAATTCTGAAAACACAAGGACCTAAGCTGCCATTTCATCAAAGTTACTTCAAGGGGCCATGAATGACAAGTTTCCATACTACAAGGACCAAACTTGACATTTTCCAATTTTCCAGGGGCCAAATTTGCCAAATTTCAAACTTGAAGGACTAATTTTGTAATTTTCTCAAACTTTTGACATTTTTCACCAAAGGACTAATTTTGACAAGTTATGATTTTAAAAGGACCTTTGGTGACTTTTCTTTTGAAATTTTGGCTCAGGGACTAGTTTTGACAAATTTTGAAAGTTGAGGGACTGAAACTGCCAATTTTGCAAATTTGATACGTTTTTCATCTGATTTTGATATTTTTGCATTTAAAACACATAAAACACTGATTTGTGATATTTTCATCATTTTGATGCATTTTTGAGTGTTTTCAGATGATTTTGCAGTTTATTTTGTACAAAAATGATGAGTATTTAGAGACTCATCAGTGCTCTTGGTAATTGTTGTCAATTTCCACTATGTATAAGTAGTACCACCTTCACAAATTATCAAAGTATTAGTAATACTTTGTCGTTAAACTTCTGCATAAATTTCGTTAAACCTCAAATCAACATTTTAACAACATATGTTAAAATACAATCTCAAAGCCAACATCATACACCCCAAGCAACAATGACTCTTGAGGAGTATATATAAGAAACTTGAGTGAATTCCTCTTGTCATCATCTAGTGATTATAATCTTGAGACCAAGTTTATTTAGATGGGACTATCCGATTCAAACACTTTGGCTTCACATCTTCATTTAGGAAAACATGATGTTTTGAAAAACATTATGCCTAAGAAATCATGCGTTAAGTTTTCATCTTGTTAAAAGGATATTGTATATCCTATGCATTATTCTCTCCTTGCGACATAAATGGTTGTGTTACAAGAGATTTCATTACACCTCATTGGCTAAATGATCTTGAAACGAACAAGTTATATGAACTAGCATATCCAATTCATCTAGTCATACTTATTTTCATAAGCATGATAACTTTATCCCATGCGATAATCTCATTTGTTGAAAGATACTATTTGTATTCATTTCCTTTCAAGCATACATCATAACCTAACCTTGCTCAAACCTTGTGCACATCCAAGGTTAAAACTACACATCTCTAGAACATAAAAATGATCTATTGAAGTTAGTAACCTTATTTAGATTCTTGTCAAATAAAGTTTCAAAGAGCTTTCTTGAGAACATTCTTAATTTAACATATTCCATTCCCTAGTCTTAGATAAATCAAATCACTTTTAAATTGTACACTTCAACATTAAAGATGTCATCCATTAGATCATACAATTAGCTATGTAATTTAAACAACCTTAGATTCTAAACACAAGATTAAAACATATTGTTTATCAACACACCATTGTTAAAATTCACGTGTATAACATGACATCTTCATCACCTTAGTTATATTGTATATTAGTTGTGTCACATTAAGCCAAGTATTGGTAAACTATCATCTTTTATGCACTTTAATAGGCAAAAGTAGGAGTTCCCATCTTTCTAACATGAGAATGACTACTGGAGAACCTATTGCACTAGAAACTCAATTTGACCTAACGGTTCAATTGCTTCCTGGAGAGAAGTTGGGTATGTGGAATCACCCGTAAAAATGGTCGTGTTTAGCCTTAATTGAGCACCGCTAGTAATAGTCTCATATTCATTCTCCAACTTGAAAAATCTGTATTCCTATACTTGCCTAAAGTAAGTGTTAAAACATTGATAGTTTGCCTCGCCTTAGGAATACTAATCAAACAAGTAGTATATATGACTTTTCTTTTAAAACCACTTGCATTGCACTTACATGTGTTGATTACATGTTCTTGTTTGATACGATAAGTTGATCTGACATTATCTTAGTGTTTGATAACTAGTCAAATGTGTAAACCTTGGTACGGTTTTATCTTTATAATGGTTGTATTCTTGTTTCATGCTACTAAACGTTTAAACCTAAACTTTATTTGCATGATACTTACTTTTGAATTATTTTTAGCATGATTAACATGTTACTTATGAACTCATAATATGTCATTTTGATACATGATAATTTCAATATGATATATTTATGTTTGAACGCTATTAGTTGGCATTCATTATATCTATGTGTAGTGCGATCCAAATGATACATGCTCCAAATTGTTATGTCTTAAACATGGCTTGCATGAATCTTTCATCTTGTTTCTTTTGCTTCTTGTCACACTATTTGTTTACTACGTGTGCACATATAATCTGTCAAAGTGCTTTTGGTATGACAAACTTTTAGAAGCCTTTTTATCTTACAAATTAATCACATAGATTGTTGTGTTAATTTATAAGCCAAGTATGCTTAAGCGTCTAAGTCTAACGACAAAACAATCTCAAAATGAAATGTCTTGAATAAAGTTGTATTCTTGCATAATATGATTGTTTTGATGCTATCTTGTGTGGTGATTTCTTGTCTACTAAGTGCAATGTGTTATTTTTGTTTATACAATATGTTATCATTTAATTTCTATCATGTTAACATCTTTTGTCACTAACAAATTTGTTTTGTAGTTGATAACAAATTATTTGTTATCTCAATTGGTTCTAACTTTTATATGCTCATTTTGTATAATCCCCTTTATTGGTACGTAGATTAGTACTATGCTTTATGGGACCCCTACACTTGTATATAGTTTAAAAGCATATAGAATTAAGTTCTAGAGGGTTGGCTTTGCATTTTTGTCTTTCAACCGACCTCTTTCCAAATCTCATTTTTGCTTCCGCTTTCCAAAAATCACCTTTATCATTATTTAGTTATAACAATACTCTAATCCTCTTCACTTCCTATTAGGAAACCACATGCCTCATCATACGATCATCTCGTATTAATCGAGAAGAGGTACGTGACTTTAAGGATGAAGTTCATTGTATGCTAACCATCATCCAGAAAAATATCACTAAGCTCATCTCTTTCGTTAACCGAATAACCTCCTAAACACTTTGTTGTCATTCCGTATTTGATACACATTATGTTGGATGTCCACCAATTAAGGGGGAGAGAAATCCATTCACATAATTGTCTTTTGTCAAATTTTATGTCTCTTAGACTCTAAAATACCAACACATAGGCAAACACCACTTAGCTAAAACCGGTTCACAAAACCACAACTAGTTCAACCTCTTTTAACCTTATTCTTAGACTCTAAAATACCAACACATAGGCAAACACCACTTAGCTAAAACCGGTTCACGAAACCACAACTAGTTCAACCTTTTTAAACCTTATATCACAAGTTTGCACCAATACCTCATCAAGTGAAAAACACATCATGTGTTTTACAAACTTCTTTACCTCCACAATCAACGAATCTAGGATTTTCCTTAATCTAGCACCTTACAACTTCACTATCTAGAACACCATCATAGGATCTTATCCTTTTCTCGCTTGACATATATCATGCATGCCATTGTCAGTGCAAACGATATATTAATCAAAACAGCCATTTCCAACACGTTGGTCCATCCAACTCTCACTTATATGATGTCATTCTCATCCTCATATAGGTACTCATTATTATTATTATTAGTATTTTCCATATTGTCTTCACTTCTTTTCAAAGTGATAATCATCCATGTCGGTCAAAACCATGCTAATACTACCTTTCCCATTGTCACCTAGAATAGATCATTTTTATAATCCGTGTCAATCAATGAACGAATTTATCTTCATGTTATCACTTTTATATATTCTTAGATAGAACGCATTATTGATTATTCTTGGGTTGAAGCATATGAGAACTTGCTCATAACAATAGGTTGTTAGTATCAATAAATCATTCAAATTATAACCCTTATGCATCATTGAAATGCAATGTCCATTCACATTTTTTTTCCTCTTAGCTTTGGTCACTTGACGTGACGAAAGGATTGCATGAGTCCATATTTTTATATTTGCTATACATACGAGTTTCTAACTCCTTAATAGCTTCCTACCTAATCACCACCACCTTCCATCACCACTTTCACTAATCATCACCACCATGGATTAGCGAAAACTTGCTTTTGTAAATGTCAAGTCATCTACCATCACCACATGAATCCTACTAGTAAACCGACACCAACACTAGCACCACTAGTGGCACACCCGGTGGAAGACTTCATATCTTCTTTTTAGGAATTATTTTGTAGGCTTTTATCATATTATATTCTCACTTTTCTTATGGTTGTAATTAGGAGACTACACTTCATGAGATCTTTGATTATATCATTTATCACATATATTCATCTCATTTTTCTTTGTGAAAAAGATGAAATATATTGCACTAATGTTTTTATTGTAGGTTCATCATCATATACACTCGATTGTATATAACTTACTCATCTAAGGATGAAGTTTGCATCAATTATTTTTCTTATTTTAGGTGCTTCTTGACACCCTCGAGCAAGGAGGAATATCCTTTAAGCACTCATATAGCATCGTCTATACACTTGGTTGTATATGGCATATTTGTCTAAAGACAAAGCTTCTATTATACTAATATTTATTTTGAAGGTTCATCTTGACGCCCTAGAGCAAGGGGAGCTTCCGTCAAGAATTTACTGAATGCATCTTATACATACTTTGTTGTATAACACTTACTCGTCCAACGACGAATATAGTTTTGCACTAATATTTGTTTTGTAGGTTTTTAATCATACCCTGACGCCTCAAACAAGGGGGAGCAACCGTCAAGGGGGAGCATGCACGCATTTAGCATCATTCTCACTTTTCAACAAGCATTTGTGCTTCGATAAAAAGTGGAGAAAATAGGCTAACATTGCTATGCATTTTTCTTTTTCATATATTTCTCATAATTTTTGTTGCATAAAACTAACCTTGTTGTAGGTTAAGCCTCTTTATTTGATCCATGGATCCGCTACCAAACAAGGGACGGATTGAAGTGGACGGTTTAACTTCACTAGGGATGATGCAAGCTCGCCTTTTTGGGGAGAAATAAAGTTAAACTCCAAGGACACGCCCTTTTTGTTTCGACAAAAGGGGGAGAAGAGTGTAAACGGAGAAGGTAATGTAAAGGTAGTAAGGATACAAGTAACTTTTTACATTTTACTTTCTATTACGTTTACATATATTTGTCATCATCAAAAAGGGAGAGATTGTTAGTGCAAATATTACGATATTTAATCTATACAGTCTCGTTTGTTTTGATTGATGACAAACATGTAACTTGTAATACATAACGTAAAATGTACAAGTTACTTGTAATCACACTTTGTCTCAACATACATTCAACACCTCTCGATGTCTCAAGTCCTCGTATGTTACAACACAGGTTCGTACATGTTTGTTATGTGGCATTATGATCAAACCCATTAACAAATCATTTAGAATGTTTAAAATACATTTAGAGTCACTAAATATTTTAATAGGTTAACCATTCTATTTCGAACCTCATTTTACATCTTGCATTCACAAGTATTTCAAAAGGTAACTAGACATTTTATTAACTAGTTACATAATACATTTTACAAGTTTACCTTGATAAACCTTTTAATCTAAAAATGGAAATACATGTTACATCATGTCATGCATCATCCTTGAAATCCTTGGAAGATCACTTGAATATTTTGGTTAGATTGATACTCAATATATCAAATGTGATCTTAGTAAGATTTGGTAATATCTTGCAAAGATTTGAAGAAAGATTTTTTATATTTTATGTCAGGCACCCACGGTACCAAATTGTATAAAGGACGGAACCCTTTTAAGGGGTCCGTGGTCCGTGGACGCTCCTGTCCACTTTTGGCTATAAATAGAAGCCCATTGTTTTCCCATTTCTTCACCACTTGAAAGCACATCTTCTCCACCTTCTTGCATACATTTAGATCAATCATTAACAATGTAGTAACACACATTAAACACCCTAATGATCATGATCATAATGCTTCTAACATTCATCTTTGTTGTAAGCATACTCTTTGATCAACCAAGGAAATCTTGGAGATCTAGCCATCCCCACTCACCACAAGTTGAAGATCCATCACAAGAAGTTTAGGGAACTTGTGATCTTCATCATGAAGGCTTCCTATCAATGGAAGTTCATTTAGAAGTAGTTATTCATATCCATTAGACATTTGTGTCATGGATCATTAGTGTAAACATCATTGCATCATAACAACATTTTCACCAAACTAGATTAGATGGTTTATGTGTTTGTGCCATAAAACACAAGGTTTGTTATGTTGGGCCATAAAACATAGTGGGAGTGGTTGTACCCTTGTAAAAGAACTCGACATCTAGCTTAGTGTCGGAAATATTGTATAGGCGACGTTAGGTTGGTTCTACCTCGAACTAGAACCCGGTATTTAGCTTTGTACCGGAAAAAGTGTAAGCGACGATTGTAAGGTTTTCTCCGCCGAGAAGGGAGCTTGTTGATTTAGTGAAGTAACTCTCGAGTTGGGTACTCGGGGAGTGGAGTAGGGCGGAAAGGAGATCCGTGACCGAACCACTATAAATCATCGTGTTCGGTTTGCACTTTCCTTTGTTTATCTCTTTACTTTTATAGTTGCACTATACTATTGCTTGTGATGTGGTTTGATGTTAATGCTTGTGTGACAACATGGTTTACTATGCTTTACATTGGTCACAAACATTAATTGGAACTTTCATATTATAACAAGCTTCATAAGCAATTTGATACTAAAGATCTAAAGTTTTTAAACAGTAACGTATTCACCCCCCTCTACGTTTCCACAGGATCTACCCAGGGACAAACCACTAGTTAGTGTAGAAGTCCTTAGGTATGATGATAAAAGGAGAAAAGTGAGATATGGGAAGAGTGCGGACTGAGATAGAGCAAGTACTGGAACAAACCCAACAAGGTTCTTGCTATGAAATCTCGGTAAGCACTGAAGGGGTTGAAGAATTAAAAAGAATTGAATGAGAAAAGGGTGAAAACAAATAGCCCTCCATGTATTCAACCTTAGGGCAGAAACCGGGTTCAATTCATATGCTACTGATGGTAACATCGGTATTGAAGACAAGACGTCATGGACCCAGTGACGCACTGCACTTCAACTTTCCAAACCACTCAAGTTCCTCTTAAAAGGACTTGTTTCATTCTCACGGGGAACCGACATTATCTATAGACTTTCTCTTAGAGATTGTTGATATTGAAGAAGGAGACCCTCTCCCTAGTCTCCGGCACAGGATCCAAATATGCACAAAATTGAGTCTAGAGCCACGAGATCATCAATAAATCTCATTAGGACACCTTCAATGAGGACTCTCTGTTTCACACAATGTGGAAAGAGAGATTATATCTTGAGTCATACGCATTATCCTTGTGGTATTGCCAGAACATCTGAGTGATGTGTTATCATATTCACAATGAAGATGGAAAGCCTTCTGGAGCCATCATCAAACAAGCTCCTGGTAGGTGGCATGTGAGATCTATTATATAGATCAACCATGTGACAACTGAACAGAAACAATGGGGCAATTCAATCTCTTGAATCAATCCTGGTTCAGGATATGGATTGACGGATACCTTTGAAAAACCGGTCTTTGTGCTTAACAATTCTTTTCTTTAGCACATCGACCGTGTACTCATTTCTTCAAACCAAAAGGTGTTTTTATGATTGATAATTGATTTTCAATAAAACCTTCGTTGTATTGCAAAAACAATTTCTATTGAGCAATACACGATTGTTTTTCAAATCTCTTTTCATCAATCAGTGGACTTAAATTCGCTGGTTCACTCACTCCGTGTTGTCTTCTTTGAGACGTTCCGGTTTGAGAACAGCTAGAGCAGCTGCGAAACCCTGTCAAGGAAATTCTTTGGAATTATACCTGATCACAGGCAGTACTTGTACTGACCAACGGGGAACCGTGGGCCGTGTACCTCAATTCAACGAAAGTGATCAAAGACACTTTCATGCACTTTATTGCTAACTGTTGTATGCAGGTACACCCGACGTTTGCAGCTGATCAGAATGAAGCGGTCATTCCATAGCCGCATGCTCACACTACACATTCATCTCAAAAGAAATCATGATAAGTGCATCAATGACTCTGATATTTTCACTCCATGCTTCTGCTACGCTGCTGCTAATATCATGATTCAACGAAAGCTTCCGTTACTCTGATGAGAAGATATCATGATCCAGAATGTGAGCATGTCGGTCCGTAAGTCACAACATCACATAATACCAACACCACAATGGATGTCTCAGAGATTTTTTGATTGCTGATGATCTCAAAAGCTGGCTCAACTTTATTATCACGTGGATCAGTAAAAGACCTCCACTTGGAATAACCAAACATGTAATGTGAAGAATTAATGACTACGAGCTTAGGAGCAAAGGACTACATCAAGAATTCAAGAACAATTGTTAATGTCATATCTGTTTGTATTCAATGTAATTTTAGTACATGATTGAGGTGACCTCCCTTAGGGGGAGATTGTTAGGAATTAGAAAATCCATGTATTAAAGAGTCGGTCACCTCAAGTATATGTAATCGTTAGAAAGCTCGTAGTCGTAGTTATTTTAAGTTAAGTAGTATTTAGTTAAGTAACACCGTGGAGGACGGACGGGTCTTTACCCACTGTATGCCTGAACCACAGCCCGTTGTGTGGCGTTTTATTGTAAGACTATAAATACTCTCTACCTTCCAAGGTAGAGAGTTGGAGCTCATAATAAGAATTTTCTTTCTCTCACTAAAGTTCCCTAAACCTCTAACTTTCTCTCTCTAGAATTCCACTTATTCGCCACCTTGTTGTTATGGTTTGATGTGTATGTGAAAACTAATATCTAACAGTGCAACAGCCTCAACTGTTGTACATTTTCTGAAAGCTATGGCTGATCTCAAGAAACTTAATCAACCAGCCCATGATTGGTTAAGTAAGATACCACCGATCCATTGGTCAAGGTCACATTTTTCATGTAAGTGATCTATCTATTTCAGTTACTTTGTATTTGTAAATGTAATATAAACAGTTATAATTAATACATGTTTATTACTTTTAATCTTTAGGGAGAGCTACTTCTGATGTGTTACTTAATAACATATTAACATATGTCAAGTGTTTCATGAGAAAATAATTGAGGGTTTAAGCAAACCAATTATTACAGCCTTAGAATACATCAGGGAATACTGTATGAAGAGGATAATGCATGTTCTTATGGTAATTGAGAAGAGTGATGGGTCACTAACACCAACTGCACAACACATGCTAGAGGGTATTAAGAAAGAGGTTGTTAAGTATAATGTTTTATGGAATGGGGGATCTAAGTTTCAGGTTAGTGGACCATGGGGTGACCAATGTGTAGTTAATGTTGTACACAAGTCTTGTACTTGCAGAAGGTGGGAGATAACAGGTTTACCATGTAAACATGTTGTTGCTACCAATTGGAATATGGCTTTAAATGGCCAACAAGTAGGAGCTGTAGAAACATGGGCTCATCCTTGTTACTATCTTCTCAGTTGGGAGGCTACCTACAAACACCATGTCCAGCCTATAACTAGCAGTGTACATTGGGAAAAATTAACTATGCCAACATCAATTGTTCCACCGAAATCCGAAACAACTCCGCCTAGCTCAAGAGGTAGAAAAAGAGTTAGGATAGCTCCTGAAAGTGAAGAGATTGTGAAGGATGGTAAGCTTTCAAGGGCTTGGAAGAGTGTTAAGTGTGGTATTTGTGGCATTGCTGGACACAACCAGGTAACATGCCTAGGGTATGGTGGAGCTGAAAGTAGTGGAACTGCCAATAAGGGAAATGTCAAACAGGTGCCTACTAAAGCTACAGGAAAAAAGAGACATCCTAAAGGTAAAAAGGTAGCAGCAGATAAAGAAGTTGAAGGTATAGGTCTTGTTGTTGAAAGTCAAGTTAGTACAGTTCAAGGAAGTGGTGTTCAATCTGAAAATCAAGATCCAGCAACTGAAGATCCCATCATACATGATGCATCCCAGTCACAACATCAAGATGAAGCAACTGCCGATCCCATCATGCATGACCAAGCCCAGTGTGAATCCCAGCAACATGATCAATCCAAGTCTGATTCTCAGATGCAGTCAAGTGATGTTCAAGCAGTTTCTGCTTCAACCCAGCCTGCTACATGAAGAATGACTAGCCAGCAGGCTGCACTGGAAAGAATGATGGCCTCACCATAGGTCAATTTTGTTATGCTAATTATCTAGACGATGTTTCATCTAGTTTATTTCCTATGGACAAGTTATGTACTATAAAAACATATGTGTGTGTGTGTGTCTAACTGTAGTTCTCATGCTTTGAAAAGTATGAAATTTTATGCATTTGGAATTATATCAATTTGCATTAACTATGGAACCATGTCATTATTGTGTATTTTTTTTAGATTGACTAAGCTTGATGTGTGAATAATTTGCATCAAAAGTAACCAAAGCTAAACAGAACCTCATAAGAATGTTGACATTTAAAAGTCAACCCTAAACAAATTGCTAACCATCTGCATACCCATAAGGCATTGAAAATCAGAACCCAAACCGCCGTTCAAAAAAAATCAGAAAACCAAACCGAATACTTCATAACAAGGTTACTACAATTGAAGATACAGAACATTAACCATCTCGCGTCATTACATAAAAGGTAAAAAAGTTATCCCAATGCATAAACAATGAAGAACAACATCCAACTTAGCATCAGGTAAATCTTCCACTTCCACACATCACCTTGAGCAGCTACTAATCTTGCCTCAAGCTCATTTCTCCCCCTCAAAAGGCCTGGTATGATCATTCTTGAACGAGCACAGATTTCAGGATTATACATCTTATCCACCGACAAGAAGACCCCTATTGATGATTATGACAAGTCATTAAACAACCACCATTGTTACAAACTTACACAAAAAATATTAAGACGCACTTACTTCAACAGGACAACCAAAGAATCGACGCCCTGGGTTGGCAGAGGTCCACGAGGTGCGAATAATAGCTTGCTTACCACACCAGCAACGTACCATCTTGAAACGATTATCGTTTTGTAGAAGACCGGTTTTTAAGGATAGTTTAGGGATGGATGATAAATGTCGACCAAACCGTGTTACACACACATATACTAGCTACAAGCATTGTACAACGGTTTTTATTTATTACGCTACAGTGAAAGACGGTTTTGCCCTCACCAACATAACGTTGACAACGGCATTATTGGTCAAGGGACGATTCTGGCATTTAAAGGCCAAGGTTTGAACCACTAGCGATGAAAAAATCGAGTTTTGTCCCATCGCGAAACGTCCTGACAAGTTTAGGGACTAACCGTGTATTTTAGTCGATATTTAATTAACACTCACACTTATACCAAGTGTCACACATTTGACTTTATAAAGTTGTCATGTGTCTTTAACAACACAATGATAAAAGTATTTAATGATAATTATTTTTAAACTTTACTTATTATTGAAAAAAATAAGAAACTGTAATAATTCCATTTTAGGCAAAATTGCATATATATCCCTCCCAAAGTGAATAATTGCATATATATCTTTTTTACAAGTTTTTTATGCATATTGTACAATGGTTTTTATGCATGCTTTGGATATATATGCAATTTTGCATTTTCGAGAAGATATATATATGCAAAAGCCCCACATTATTTTATAATCAATTAGAATCTATTTTTATTTCGTAAAATAGCACGCCTCTTTAATTTTAAAGTATCAAAAGTCTTATTCTTCAATAATAATTTTAACCATTGTTTAGTTTTGAAACAGTATGCACCATTAATCTTGTCGTATCAAAAGTCTTATTCTCTTTTGTTTTTCTAAAAAAAATCAAACAATAATAATAACAACGTTAAAAGGGGCAAACAATTCAAATCACATGTAATACACTACAAGAAAAATGGGCAACATTTACGAAATTTTCTTAGGAAATTTTTTCGTAAGAAATTACCTAGGGAATTCTTACAAGTTTCTCACGAATTATCCGCACAGTTATTAGTGACGCTTTTTTTAGTGATTTCCTAGTAATTAGCGACAAAATATATATGTGTAAAGGTCTATATAAATATTGAGCTGAGAGGTGCATGCTACTATACATCACTCACTATTTGCTTTCTTTCACGAGCAACATTGAGTAATCTTAGTTTGATTGGGTGATTTTGTGATGGGTTTGCTTCTTTTTTGGAAGCAAAAAGTGGTTCTTATTAGTTGTATTTTTGGGTCCCCTTAGTTGAGGTTTTCTAATATATTTTTAGCCTTTGCTCTTCCAAAAAGACATTAGCTATCTCAATCCTTTTAATACTTCAAAATCGATATTTATTTGGGGCCGTGCTTAGCAAGGCAACAATCATGCCTAATTTTTTATTCTACTTCCAATATTAAACTTAAAAACCCATATCCCATTTTATCTATAACAAATTATAATGAGATAATATGTGACGACTAATGTTCATGGTGTTACTTGAGGAAGGTGGCAATTGGTGATGGTTTAACCTAGCTTAAAAGTTGACCTTCACTTTTTTCTTTATTTTAATATCTATCACTATTATTTTGACACTTAGACTTATAACTAAACTTCCTTATATACCCCACCAATCAAAAAACATTCACAAAACACCTTTTCCAAATGGCTGCTGATCAACCAAACTATTGTTTCTCAAACACATATGAGGATGTTCTAGCTTCCTCAATTCACTCATCAACTAATGACAACACTATGTTTAATCTTAACATCCTTAAAGACAAAGCCGAACAAGTTCATTCCATCGCGGCCATGTATTTTTCGCAAACACAAAATCAATCCATTGGTTCTAACTCAACATCCTATAACATGGAGAATATTGCGAGTTTGCTCCAAGAAATCATTGTGATCGCGTCTAACGTCATGTTCACTTGCCAAAATATTGGTCCTCAGGCCAACCATAGTAATCCTAGCAATAACAACCATGATGACACACTTGAGTTTGATCATATGGCTAACTCAAACAATTTGTTTGAGTGGTCTAGTGGTGGTGGGATTGAAAATAGTTTTGGCAGTGTAACTTGTAACGCAAGAAACGAGTATGGTGATCTAGAGAAACGAAAACAAGTTCAGGTTTTAAAAGATAGACACAAAGAGATAGGGTTAGGGTCTCAGAGATACTCGCCGATAGACTATGACATCATAGAAATGAATGCATCCGATTTGCTAGCTAAATACACACACTATTGTCAAGTGTGTGGTAAAGGGTTCAAGCGAGATGCAAACTTGAGGATGCATATGAGAGCCCATGGGGACGAGTACAAGTCCATTGCAGCTCTAGCTAATCCCGTCTCATTAAATGGTAATACTTCAACAAAATTGGCTAGAAAGTACTCGTGCCCACAAGAAGGGTGTAGATGGAACCGTAAGCACGCAAAATTCCAACCATTGAAGTCTATGATTTGCATGAAGAATCACTACAAAAGGAGCCATTGCCCAAAGATGTATGCATGTAAAAGGTGTCAACAAAAGCACTTTTCTGTGCTTTCAGATTTACGGACTCATGAGAAACACTGTGGGGATGTGAAATGGCGATGCTCGTGTGGCACAACGTTTTCAAGGAAAGATAAGCTCATGGGTCATGTTAATTTGTTCATAGGGCATACACCGGTAGTAGTTGATACGGATTCTTTGATCAAGAGTCAAGAAAATTAGGAAGGTTGGTTGGTTTGTTTGTAAAACGCTTGTTTAAGTGTCTAATTAAAATGTACTTATCATAACTGATATGCGTAGTGCAAGATAGGCATGAGTTGCTAAAAATCTTTTAACTCCATTGTTTTGGCTTCTAATGAGTTCAGAAGGCATGTAGTGTGACGGCCTGACGGGATATTGTGATCTAGTTTTTGAAAGATAATTGCTTTTTTATGCAAATGATTGAAAGATGACATGTAGATAATATATAATTGCAAAGTCATACGATACATTTGTATCTTTTACAGGTATATATGTATTTTGGTTTGTTATACACGAACATACAGTACTATCACATTTACATCCAGTTTAATTAGGTCTTGTATTCTATAATTTTCGGTGAGTATGAAAAAGGATCGTTCAGTAATCTTTTGATGTGTTCAACTTATCATCTACAAGTCATGGTCACCTGCAGCTTGGTACTAATTAAACTAGTAATGCCATTTGGTCCCGGGTTAGACCATTCAACTACATTTATGTTCGGTCTCTATTATAACCCAAGAATCTGGTTATTACAATTAATTTTCCAACACTTTGTCAAGAATCTTTAAGCAATGCTGAAAATATGTATATGTGTAGCTTACTCCTTACTCAATAGGATTATTTAATCACTTTGACCAATGCTTTAAAGTTATGTAATTAGTGGTTTTGTGATGCTTGTGTTTAGAAGGAATCATTATAACATGTTTACTTTTCATTAGACAGTTTTAATGATGGAACACATTTTTCATGCAATATAAAGTTCTAGATTGCGACGAGTTAAAACTTAAAAGTGCTATTTGTGCTAAACCGGTACCAAAAAAAAACATCAGGTCACACTAATTTTGATATTAAACTATCGCTCCTAATAAACATATCTGATCTGAGACATCTAACTACAGCACTAAGCTCTAACTACAGCACTAAGCTCTGTCACTCTCCAGTACACCATCGTTTAGAATAAATCAGTTTGAAGAAAAGCAAATCAAACACTAGATCATGGAGAAAGCATTCTCAGAAGTTTTTGTTGTTTGACACAAAAACTCTTTGAAATATCAATGATTTTTGCCCGAACTACAATGAGATAAAATACCTTAAAAGATTGATGAATGTAATTATGTAAACATAACCTTTGACAGCATATAACCTTTCATCTTACTAATATAAAAACTTTCAGATAAATAAAAACTTTATTAGACGCACTGTTAAAAATACTCACAGAATATCATAATACCACCGATTTACCAATATTTTCTTCCTTCAAATAAGTCTTCAGCAATAGAAAAGTTCTTAGTACCACTAACATCATACCAACAACAGTCATATGATCAAATTCACTCCAACGAAAAGTGTTAAAACAAGACAGAACATTTTAAGCCTATAGACCACATAATAGAGTATTAAACATAACTAATAATCATTTCTAGATGAAATGAGATAGCTCTTAGTACTGTAATATATTATACGCCATCATGCCAGACTAGCAAATCAACATAGCAAGCAGGGATGACTAAGCTTGAGCTTGGTTCTCTTGGTTCTGCTGGAAGTTCACAGGCCTCCTAAAGAGCATGATGTGTGGCTCGGGTCGGTGAATTGCATAGTGCACCCATCCACGACTCTGCTGCACTCCTATTGCACGCCATTCACTCTGCAGGAACAAAACAAAAATTATGTTATCAGAAAAGCTATATGTATATTAGACTGATCAAATAGCTACTGAAATATATACTCTCAAAACATCAGAAGTTTACAAGTCTAATTTCACAGCTGAATGTAGATATCGTCAAGACAAGGGCATGTTTAAGTAGAAAACTGTCTTTTCGTTTGTAAAGGAGTAGAAATTAGGAAATCTGAGAGTGAAAAAAAAACATTTAAACGGACAGCAAGAAAGTTCATTGTCCATACTTGTCACCGATCACACTAAGGTATTAATCAACAATCACTAGGCATGAGTTTTAGACCAGACTCAAATGGAAATGAGAATCAATTTCTAAGCCCCAAACTTAAGTTATTATTCCAAATTATAAACCCATACACTCAAACCAACTGCTAAAGTTCACATAACATCCACAGCACATCAATTTGCTCAATTCCGGCACCTTAATCCAAACACCTTCTAATTTTTATCACATTAAGTGTAGTAGATAAGAGTCTAATACAAAGAAACAACATGTTAAAAGCTCCTAAACATGCTTATAGATATAGCTTAGACTATCACTGATTCCTAAAGCTGCCGAGTAAATATCACCATCCCATCATGAGCTTATTTGATTTCGGCTAATATTTCATAAGCCCCAATTTTTCGGCTTAATTTGAAACTTATGCGCTTATATAAGTTTATCATATCATAATAAACTTATATAAGCCCACAAGTGTTGAAATAAGCCGGAAACTTGGGGCTTATGAAATATAAGCCGAAACACAAATTTGTTCATAAGGCCACATATAAGCTTATACAAACACCCTCTTAGTGTTACATTACATTATACTTTAGTAACGCTACCATCGTCAACTCGTCCACACTTCATAACAAAACAAAAGTGGGCCAAATAGATTTTTGCAGATCCCTAAAAATTGTGTTAACTGACATGAACGGCGTCCGGGATCAAATGTTTTTCACCTAAAGACGCGTTAATTAAGCTAAAAATATGTATGTCCAATCCCAAACACCCAACAAACACAATCTTCTAACATATTTACGTAAAATCATATGAAATAATTAACAAACATACTTCGGAAAGAAGGCGATTCTTCGGAAGAAGCTTCGCGACTTCGGACGGAAGAACAACATGCCTACAAACAAACAAACATCACAGGTTAATTTTTTTTGTTTTAATCAAACGTAAAAAAACAATAATAAAACAAATAAAAGGATTAACCTGTATTCAAAGGTATCATCAAAGTATTTTTCAGAGTACTGGATCTGTCCCATGATGATCTGTGTAACAATTTGAATCAAAAGATGTTAGAATTAATTAATGTATTTTTGTGATTTAAATATGTGAAATTGAAGAACCCTAATTTACCTTTTTTTTTTATAGTGTGTTTTTTGTGTTTGTGTGTGTGTGAGAGAAGAGATGATGAGAGTGGAATGGAAATAAAAGGAAAAGAATATTGTAATGTGAAACGTTTTCGAATTTCGAATTTTGAAATTTTCCCGCCTATAATTTTTATAACGTTACAGCTATTTTTAAGAGTAAATTGCAAAATCGTCCTTGTGGTATGTTCAGATTGCAAACATAGTCTCTACCTTTTCGAAAATGCAGGCCTCGTCCTTGCGAGATCATTTTTTGCCTCAAAGTAAAATGACTAAAATGCCTCAAAGTATAGGCAACGTAATTTTAGTCATTTCACGAGGCATAGACGATTTTCGCACCAAAAGTTTCTCAAAAAGACAACATTTGCACTTTTCGAAAAATATAGTGCTTACGTTCGCAATTTGAGCATACTACAAGGATGATTTTTGCAATTTACTCTATTTTTAATTTATGAAAATAGTCGCATTGTACTTTTTAAAATTACCGTCAATTAGTGTGTAGCTCATAATTTAGCGAAAAGACACATGAGGAAATAGTTTATAAGAAGAAGACACTTTTTTCAACCAGTTTTACAAATGAACACTTGTTTCGTGACCTCAAAAGTGTGTGGTGCGAAATGCACTTGGCACTTCCACCATTAGATACATGCAAACACGTGTCCTTTAAGTGTTTTTTTTTTTTTTTTTTTTTTTTTTTTTTTAATTTGACCAAAGGTTTCTATTAGAGAGCTGGGTGTGGGAGACAACAACGCATTATTCGTCTGTCACCTCATCACCCTCTCAATAACACACCAATAACTAAAATACATTCTCTAAAAAAAAAAAAAAAAAAAAAAAAAAAAAAAAAAAAACGTAAGTTGCATTTCTTGTCTTATTCCAGATTCAGAGCCTTATATATATGTGGGTCCCTTTGTGATATAGACATTGTAACAGATTTGTGTGGGCCCCAACAAAAAAAATATTAATATATATGAGTGGCCCCACCCACGTTACCACACAAAATCCCAAAAAGCAAAAAGAAAAAGGCCCTTATTGAATTTCACAAAATACCTCACAAAAATATTCACTCACTCACAAAACCAAAAAAAAGAAAGACGAATGGCATGAGGCATTGTACTCACTATTTTACTAATAGCGAACGAATGGCATGTAACATGGTGTGGTATAACACGTTGTTGGTTCCTAAAATTTACCAACAACACGTTGTTGATTCCCCATACCAAACACTCTTATCTTATAATTTAAGTATTCTCAAGTATTTGGAGCAATAACTTAAAGATTTATAATGAAAATAGTAATTTAAAAAAAAATAGAAAAATAAATAAGTCTAAAAACATCTTTTTGTTATTTAAGTGTTTTGAAAAGTACATTGTGTTATAAGAAAGATCTTTTAAAAACAAATTACATTAGAGGTGCTCTCATTTTAAGGTGGCAAATAGTTTATAATACAACTATGTGTAGATCTAAGTGTTGAAGTGAAAGTGATTAATATCGTAAGTAACATTTGAGACAAGTGTAATTTAGAGCATTCATAATGCATAAAGTTTTTTAAAGACTTTCTTATTAAGAAACTACAAAAAAGCTATTCATCATAAGGTTGCCCGCAGTGGGCTGTAAAAAATCGGTCGAAGGAATAGGGTGACCGACATTGACATCGGTCATGGCCACTGTGGCATTTGGGTCACCATTGGTCGAATGTCGAGAAAATTGCACAATCGATTGAAATTTCAACGGATATTAAACACACACAAAACACAAACAAAACACCCCATTTTCACTATTCTCTCTTTTTATTTTATTTTTTTAATTCGTTTTTTAGGAGAAGGAGGAGGTGGAAAAAAATGTGTGTGGAATGTGGAGTATGAGGTAGAAGAAAAGGCTAGTCAAACTTTTGTATTTTATTTTTATAAATAATTAATTTACAGTTTAAACCCTTAAAATTTGATTTTTTTGTTATTTTTATCCTATAGTTTTAAGTTTCTTACATTTTAGCATAGAGAATGGATAAAAATTAATTTATATGTAATACTTTGTTTTTAAAAAAAACATCGATCATCGACTGTGGCAACTTGGTCGTGTCTGGTCATCGGAGAGAGAAAGCTGATGTGGCAGGTGATGACCCGAGTCACGACTATGCGTAGCCTAACATAGCTTAAATGCAAAAAAGTCATTAGGCTGGGCACAATCGTGACCAAACATGACCCATGTCACCAGGTGCCACATCAGCTTTCTCTCTCCGGCGACCAGACATGACCAGGATGCCACAGTCGATGACCGACGTTTTTTTTTTTTTAAAATTCAAACATTTTAAACATCAAATTTAAATTCATTAAAATTAAAATAAACATTACAATACTAAATTAAAATAAACATTACAATACTTAAACTAATAATCTAAACCGTAACGTTCCTTGATTGTTGCCTTGACTTTCGTCAATTCTTCTAGTTGTCGTCCGGTCAAAGTTGGGTCGATTGGGGTGTTGTAGAAGATTATGTCGGTCTCCCGTTTTGATAGCCTCAAGTTTCTATTTTTTCATCTCGAGCTCTTTTTCCCTCAACCGTATGTACGCATCTTCTAAACCCTCCTTATTCTTACATTTCTCCCCTTTTGACGGCTTCTTGAATTTGAAGAAAGTTTTGGCGATTGATTTTACAAATGATTATGATGGTTCATCATCAGCACGAGAGGAGGAGGATGATTTCTTCCTTGCTTTGTCACGACCTATCGGTCGTGATTCTCTAGTCTTTTCCTCATCATCAGAATCATCAACATCTTGGACATCCAAAGGATCACGAACTTGGGTTGAACCCGAGGTAGTGGTAGAACCCTTTGTTTTCTTCCGACTATTCGTTTGGAAAGCCGGCATCTCAGTGTTCTTCCAAGCATCATGACCCTTTAAAACTTTCCAACACTCCTCCAAAGTGAAATCATGACCGTACGTCATACGGTATTCTCTAAGAGCTTTTGAAGTGTCGTCTATATCATTTTCACCACTTCCATGGTTATTCTTGATATTATCAATGATAGCGCAATAATTACCAACCCTATTACGAATCCTATTCTTCCATTTAGTAGTGATGGAGTTGTAGGTTCGGTCTGAGCCAGTTTCATTTTTAAAGTACTCTATCACTAACTCCCAAAAGCGGAAGCGGTTCAGGGCGTTTCCTCTCTCCGAGTTTTCCGACACATGAACCCAAGCTTTACAAAGCGCGATCTCTTCCGCCATTGTCCATGCTTCAACGGTCTTCTTGCCTTTCGCCTTGCTTGCTTCGGGTTTCTTGCCTTTGTCATTGGCCTTTGAAGCACGTCTTGATGGCTGCTTTGGTTTGATGGGGGACATTTCTTCAGCATCGTCGGTTTTTTCATCATCAGAATCTTCAACGGGAATGGAATCATGGTACGAACCGTGGTGCGAACCGTGACCCGAACCTTGCCCCATCGAAGCATCTTGAGTTTGGTAGTTTTGTGTCGGATACTCCGGCAAAAAATCTTCCAAATTCATGTCAAGATTAGTACTTCGAAGCGGGGAATAAGGTTGATACAGTTGAGGAGGATAAATGAAGTCCATGTTTGGATGGTACGACGACCCACTAGGTTCTTGCCGGTAATCGGTGTAAGGACGTTGCGGTGGGACAAAAGGACGGTTAACGTAAAACGGGTTTTGGTTTTGATTTGGTTGTGCTAGTTGTGATTGATATTCAAAACTTTGTGGACGAAAGCGAATAGGCCGATTTTGTTGTGGTGTTATGCCGGTTAATTCGAAGTTGTTTTCCGGCGAGAAATTCATATTCGGTTGATTTTGTGGTAGTCGGGATCGTCGGTTTTTTGATGGTGGGATATTTTTCTTTGACATTTTGAACTTGGATGAGAATTAGATTGAAGTGAATATAGATGAGAAGTAGTTTGAGGTGAATTGTGTTTGAGATTATGTTTGAAGTTGGTATTTATAGAGTGGTAAAAAAATTTTTTTTTTTTTTTTTTTTTTTTTTTTATTATTTTTTTTTTTTTTAGTTTAAAACTAACGGCCGAAAATTTTATTTATTTTTTTTTACTTTCAATGCCCCAAACGGGCAAAAAAAGTGGTTGGGGAGTAATGTTAATATCGGTTAAAAAATGGACCGATGTTCAAATTTTTGGGTTGTCGACCGATGTCTTGACCTTGTGCCACATTGGGGTCGACCGATGTTAACATTGGTCGTGGCTCGTTTTTTTCGGTGACCATCCGATGTTTTCTGATCGATTGTGCCCAGCCTTATATATTTGTGTGTACATTGTAATCATAAAGTAGTAACTTATGTGAGGAAGGTATTCCCCAAGTCATATGAAGTTACTTCATTCGAGATGCGCTTATAAAAAAATTAATTTGTCTTTCAGTACTAGCTAAGACCGGTAGTAGTAAGAGACGCAAGATGCTTTTTACGTCTAGGTGGCACCTCAAGCACGCGTCCAACTCTATTAGCACCACTCTCTAAACACGTGTCGTAGGCGCTATTTTGGGAGAACACGGTCGTTCATACGATCGAGTTGTGGTTGTGTGCGTGTGATTTTGGTTTTGGTTGGGTATATTTAAGTGGGTAGTGATATTGTTTGTAGAGAGATAAGTCGACTTATCGCTAAGTTGGCGGGGCCGACGTTGATTGCTATTACCACTAGCCTAAGATTTAACTGAATACTATGCGACTCATTTACATGGGACATAAAATTTTAAACAGCAAAACACTTTGGATGAGGTTACTTTAGAAATTTTTTACTTTGTCTTTCGGTGCCAGCGAAGCTTTAATTGATTTCCATGTGATCCTTTTTACATGGTACTTAAAAATTTAAGAGTAAATTACATAAATGGTCCTTGTGGTTTGTCAAAAGTTTCACTCACCGTCCTTCAAATTTAAAAGTTGCATGAATGGTCCCTTTCGAGGCAAAAGAATAACATAAATGGTCCTTTTATTAATGGGTGTTAAGTTTATTCCGTTATAATTTACACTTTAGCCCTTGTTGGTTAAAGGTTGTTGCATCGTCGATCCTTTACTGCAACGGCCGTTTATAATTTAAAGTTTTCGACTTTAGCTTCGTTTTTTTTATCCGTTTTCGTCCGTTTTTATACGTTTTAAACCGGTTTTATACATTTTTATCCGTTTTCATCCATTTTTACATTTTTCTTACGTTTTCATCCGCTTTTGTCTTTTTTTATACGTTTTCATCCGTTTTTAAACGTTTTCTTACGTTTTTATTCGTTTTCGTCCGTTTTTATACCTTTTTCTTATGTTTTTATACGTCATCATCCGTTTTTATATATTTTCTTACGTTTTTATCCATTTTCATCCATTTTTATATGTTTTCGTCAGTGTTTTTTATGTTTTGATATATTTTATCCGTTTTTATACATTTTCATCCGTTTTATACGTTTTCTTACGTGTTTATCCGTTTTAAATGTCTTCGTCTATTTTTATTACGTTTTTTTCTTTTGTTTTAATACGTTTTGTCCGTTTTTATATGCCTTTTTTTTAACGTTTTCTTAGGTTTTTATTTGTTTTCATATGTTTTTGACCGTTTTTGATCATTTCTTTACGTTTTCATCTGTTTTATACGTTTTTATCCATTTTCATCCATTTTTATATGTTTCCGTCAATTGTTTTACGTTTCGACATGTTTTTATACGTTTTCATCCTTTTATACAAATAAAAATGAATGAAAATGTAAGAAAATGTATAAAAAATGATAAAAATGTATATAAACGAATGAAACGGTCAAAAACATATGAAAATGGATAAAAACCTATGAAAATGAATAAAAACCTATGAAAACGTTAAAAAAACGTATAAAAAGGGACGAACACATATTAAAACAGAAGAAAAAAAAAACGTAAGAAAAATAGACGAAAACATATAAAACGGATAAAAATATATGAAAACCTAAGAAAAACATATAAAAATAGATAAAAAAAATGTCAAAACGTATTAAAAAAAAGAAAGAAGAAAAAGACGAAAACATATAAAAATGGATGAAGATGGAAAAGAACGTAAAAAACGGATGAAAAGGTATAAAAACGGGTAAAACATATCAAAACGTATAAAAACTGACGAAAACATATAAAAACGGATGAAAACGTATAAAAACGGATGAAACGTATAGGAACGAATGAAAACGGTAAAAAAAACATATGAAAACGGATAAAAACTTATGAAAACGTAAAAAAAAAGCGTATAAAAACGGACGAAAACATATAAAAACGAACATAAACGTAAGAAAATTGACGAAAACATATAAAACGGGTAAACACGTAAGAAAACGTATAAAAACGGATGAAATCGTATAAAAGCGGATGAAAACGTAAGAAATATATATAAAAACAGACGAAAACGGAAAAAATGTATAAAAACGGACGAAAACGGATACAAACGTATACAAACGTATAAAAACGGACGAAAGTGGATAAAAAAACGAAGCTAAAGTCGAAAACTTTAAATTATAAATGGACGTTACAGTAAAGGATAAATGATGCAACAACCGTTAACCAACAGGGGCTAAAGTGTAAATTATAACGGAATAAACTTAACACCCGTTAACAAAAGGACCATTCATGTTATTCTTTTGCCTCGAGAGGGACCATTCATGCAACTTTTAAGTTTGAGGGACGGTAGGTGAAATTTTTGACAAACCACAGAGACCATTTATGTAATTTACTCAAATTTTAACAGCAAAACACTTCCTGAGATATTAGGCTGGGCACAATCGTGACCAGACATGACCCAGGTCACCAGGTGTCACATCAACTTTCTATCTCCGACGACCAGACATGACCAGGAGTCCAGGATGCCGATGACCGACGTTTTTTTTTTTTTTTTTTTTTTTTTTTTTTTTTTTTTTTTTTTTTAAATTTAAACATTTTAAACATCAAATTTAAATTCATTGAAATTAAAATAAACATTACAATACTAAAGCGCGACCTCTTCCGCCTTTGTCCATGCTTCAACGGTCTTCTTGCCTTTCGCCTTGCTTGTTTCGGGCTTCTTGCCTTTGTCCTTGGCCTTTGAAGCACGCCTTGATGGCTGCTTTGGTTTGATGGGGGACATTTCTTTAGCGGAAGCGGTTTTTTCATCATCAGAATCTTCAACGGGAATGGAATCATGGTACGAATCGTGACCCGAACCTTGGCCCATGGAAGCATCTTGACTTTGGTAGTTTTGTGTCGGATACTCCGGCAAAAAATCTTCCAAATTCATGTCAAGATTAGTACTTCGAAGCGGGGAATAAGGTTGATACGGTTGAGAAGGATAAATGAAGTCCATGTTTGGATGGTACGACGACCCACTAGGTTCTTGCTGGTAATCGGTGTAAGGACGTTGCGGTGGGACAAAAGGACGGTTAACGTAAAACGGGTTTTGGTTTTGATTTGGTTGTGCTAGTTGTGATTGATATTCAAAATTTTGTGGACGAAAGTGAATAGGCCGGTTTTGTTGTGGTGTTATGCCGGTTAACTCGAAGTTGTTTTCTGACGAGAAATTCATATTCGGTTGATTTTGTGGTAGTCGGGATCGTCGGTTTTTTTATAGTGGGGTATTTTTCTTTGACATTTTGAACTTGGATGAGAATTAGATTGAAGTGAATATAGATGAGAAATAATGAGTGGTGAATTGTGTTTGAGGTGAAATTGGTATTTATAGAGTGGTAAAATTTTAAAAATAAAATAATTTTTTTTTTTAGTTTAGTGCCTCAAACGGTCAAAAATTTAAATTTTTTTTAACTTTAAATGCCCCAAACGGGCAAAAGTAATTGGGGGAAGTGTATATTAATTCGGTCGAATATTGAACCGATGTCCCAATTTTGTGCTTGTCGACCGATGTGATGACCCGAGCCCACATCCATGTCGACCAATGTTAACATCGGTCGTGGGTCTAAAAATTATGTGACCAACCGATTTATTCCGTTCGATTGTGCCCAGCCTTATAGCTATGTGTTGACCCAGCTAAATTTTCACTTATGCGACACCTCTTATTCATGATCGACAATTAATCCAATCCGGAAGAGCTGACTATTTTGGCAAGTTGTCGTTCATGAATCATGCATATTTGTTTTTGATTCGCTATTTGACTACCACCTACAGGATATATGGCCACCACAACTTAAGCTGATTCTAGTTTCTACAAATTACTTTTTCGGTTATTAACCCATTACAAGAAGTTTGGCAGCTCAATACAATAATCTGGTCATCAAAGAAACAGACCAGCAAAGATATATACTAAACGCATACTTTCTAAAATAAAGGGTTGTTCAAGTATTCATTAAGCCTTTTGTTAGCAGCTTTATGTTCATGGTAATTATGCACATTCTAATCTCTTATCAACCATATTTGGCAAACAGTTGCAATACATTCCCATTCAAAACCTGAAAATCAACATCCTTAGCCCACATCCTAAAAACCTGTTCACGCTGCTTATATTTATATGTACATCTAAATTGTTTGCTACAAAGTTGACTACGGAAGGAACAACATGAGCAGGAAAGAAAGGAGCGAAAAAAAAAACTGCAAGAAGATAATTATGACTTCCAAAATTATATGGAGTATTCTGATTGTCATCACCAAATAACTCCAAATCAAAACTACAGATCTCCAAGCCAAAAACGCCTGAGCGGCAAGCCCATTTAATCTTGGGACAATATAGCAAAACAATAGATATTTCAAAAATGATACCAGCTTGAATTGTATACCCACTGGAGATATTTGCTAGTTCTGTACTTGCTTTTTCCCATATATAATCTAGAATTATATAACCCCAAAAATTTCTTGCTTATATTTATAGCCAATTGCCAACGTTCCATCAGACCAGGCAAACTTGACTAACCATCAACTATTCGTTGCTTGTTTCAGACTTCTGGACAGTCTTGTACAGCATAGAGGTTCCTTCAAAAACCATCAGCTGATAATTCTTTCTGTACTCCTTTAACTGCAAGTGGTTATTGGTAAACACTAATGAGCAACAAAGAAAATACAGTGTTTTTAACAGAACCAAAAAAAGAAAAGTGTTGCAACTGCCACCACATGTTAGGGGGTGTTTGGCATTGCATTAGAAAAGTAAACTGTCTGATAACTGTGATTTCAAGTCACAGATAATCATTTCTAGTATTGAGTACAATGAAAGTTATATGGATACTCTAATGAATTAAAGGTCAAAAATCACTTTTGGATAATCATTTTTAGAAGGTTGCTGCAACAGAAGTGTTTCTGGTTACCTATTTATGGTCATTTATCATGTAAATGCATTGATAAATAGATATCTCCAAACACTAAAAATATTTGCAAGCTTATCATCTAAAATTTAATGTTATATCATGTAAATGTAGTTTTTGCTTTTTTCTACAACAACAACAACAACAACGAACCCAATCCCGCCGGAGCGGGGTATGGGGGAGGGTTTATCTAGTTCTGCTTTATTTAGGTCCTTGAGCTTAATTGTGTGTGATTACGTGATTATCAACCAAGTGTAAAATAAAAATGCAGACCTCTATATCAGGAATCTTCTCAAACCCAAACTTCTTGGTCCATATGGATCCAGCTTCATCAGCAGCAGGAAGTGCTAAGATCTTGATGTTCAGAGAAGCTAGAAGTTCTTCAATGCAAGAGAACAGAGCTTGGAAATAACCCTACACACAACGTTTAAAATAAATTGGACGAGGTAAACTACACACAAGCCCACAAAGGTGACAATTTTGACCCGTTTCCTTGTAAATGGGGTTTACTGGGGTTATGTTTATCTCTAACAGGTCAAAACAGTTAGGATAATAGTTGCAATTAAAAATAAAACAGGTCAGCAGAACTGAAAGTCGCCCAAAAGTGTATTTTTTAAGCAACGAAACTCCTAAATCATTTTATTCAAGCAATGGATTTTAATTTAATTAAATTGTATCATCTTTTTTTGAAAAACACTGAACTATGGATTAAATAAATTTACCTCAATCCACAGCGTACAATATATTGCTTATTTTGACCCATTATCCAACTTGCCCAACACACCGATTTTGCCACCTTAAAAAAAGAATCATGTTTCGTGCTTACCAATCCTTGACATTCACTACTTGTTGCTACTAAAGGAAGTTCGGCTACTTCATTGCCAAAGATACGAAAGATGCCAGCAGATACAACCGTTGAGCTGCACATAAAGAAAAGTATCACAATTATAGCAACATTATATAACAAGCAATAAATAGTGTTAAATCAAAGAGATTGTCTTACTTGACTGTCAATATAGCACAGTACATCCCACCATAGTCCTGTTGTTTTAAACTTCTCCTGATATAATGTCAAATGGAGTATAAGTTGGAAGAAGAAATTTTTGTCAAACAATGCACTAAAGCTTCAAAGCAGTTGGCAAAAGCAAAAATCATATACCCATAAACCATGTGGGGAATCAAATCAAGACGGCTTGTAGTTGAATCAGCAATTGGATCAAACCGATCCTGTAGCATAATAGTGGCAAAGGGTTAATTCGGTTACCTTTTGTCTATTATCTTTATCAGGTATGATACAGAATTTACTCACATGGAAAATAGCAACAGCCTTAGAAAGCAATACTCTTGTATCATCAGAAGCAATTTTACCACTCAGAAGCCTCCATCTAATATCAAGTTCAGCACTTGGTTCTAATCCTTGTTCAACCTGCTTCTTCTTTATAGCACCCATAGAGGTATCTGGGAGTCTTTTTTCACCACCAGCCACCAGTTCCCCCAAAGATGTATGAATCTTATCACAATCTCCACAACAAAACCATTCTCCTGTAGGCAATGCCTGTAATTGAAATCATGTCAATATACAAAGCAGACCAATTCTAAATCTAAAATCTAGGTCAGTAACAGATCAAAACAAACAGCTTTGGTAGTGGTTGACCATATACATGATTACTTTTCTAGTAACATATGTGGAGGTTTTATGCAATAAGCCAATAATTATAGGCTTTGGATGACTTTGTTTTTCTCTTGATCTTTGACCAATTGGAGATGAAACATAACCCAAATGAACCGAGTCATTTAAGTAAACTGGTCAAAATTGGCCACCTCTAATAATGATACACATGTTGTGAAGATAAGTACGGTAAACACAAAACATGTTTATAACCAAAAATGTTTGCCAATTGCCACACACCTTTAGGTCGTCCATCTTATGCTCCTTTAAGCAACCAACATGGTATTCTTTCTCGCACTGAAAAATGAAAACCGAACAAAGGTTATAATCCATAGGCATTCAAAAGCAGCAACAGTTACGATTTCACATATAAACATTTTTACAAAATGGAAAAGCACCTGATCGCATATGATGACAGTTCTTGGGCCGAATCCAGTCTTGCTAAAATCAAGTGCCCTGCACATGTCAAGAAGACAAGAAGACATAAAAAGTTAAAAATGAAACACCATCCTGTTAATATGCTCTAAGAAGTGTGCCCGTTGCAATAACCCTTAATGAATAACACAAGCTCAATTAACCGGATAGGAAGCATCCTACCATAGAAACTTGACGCAAAACAAATAATAATAAACTGCACAGAGCAAAACCATGTAGCATATTCAATTGTTCATCCAACCAAAGCATGTAGCACTTTTCTTAGAAGGGGGACAACAAACTAATCAAAGGGGGTTAAAAACAGTGCTCGATTACAATAAGTCATACCTTACATGTTGTCTAATTACTTGAACTATGATTCTAATATATAATTGTGTACACGGTGTAAAATATCATGGACAGAATGGCAGCTACTTATGCACCTTCAAAATTTCCTTCTGGCTTGTGACATTATCTTGTTAGTACACTCCCCAAAAGAAAATGCATTAATGAAGTTCTGTGTTCCAACTACGTACTGTAACCTTCATACAGATCATAACATTAATCAATTACGTCGAAGTTAAGCAGCACTAAACTAAAACACTTTCCCATGTCTAACGTAATATTGTGAATGATAATCAAGGCATCGAACCCACTATAATGGCCTATGATAAGAAGTTAGCCAACACAAATTCACTTTTTTCCGCAATGGATGATGATTCAGATATGTTAATTTGCAAAGGAAAAAAAAAAGCATTTACATACTTGCATAAAACACATGCTGGGGCTCCTTTTTTAGAGGGAACTCCTCGCTCTCCAACCTCTGGGTTCGCAACAACACGGATGCACCTTTTAGTTATTTCTTCAAGGGGATCAATACCTGCAACCCTTCCAGCAGCACGTGCATTTTCATTTCTTTCCACAAATTTCTCCTTCTGGAACATGTTTTGGCAGTACTTGCAATACCATGTACCCTGCGGCACAGCCTCAGATATGCATTCTGCAGTTTAGCCATTTACATACATTGAATTTACGCAAAAACATTCAATAAACTACTATTGCAGTACGATAGGTCACGAATGTGAGGTTCTAGAGTTATCAAAAGAGCATACAAAAGCGCCAATTCAACATCAGGACATGTATATCATTTGGCAATCTTGACATAGTCCAAAATTCTTTAATTAACAGATATACTTAAAACATTAAATGTCACTGCCAAATATAGACATAGGCTTGAAAATGTGAACTATTTAGTTGTGACAAGGGGATATCCGCATTCATAATAAATATGTACTTAGATAATATAGCCAAATATAGACAGGCTTGAAAATGTGAACTCTTTAGTTGTGACAAGGGGATATCCGCATTCATAATAAATATGTACAAAGATAATATAGCTCAACCATAAGTAAAGCGAATATCCATAATTATTAACTTTAACAAAATGTAGGAAAAATGGGGCAGGACATCACAAGAAAAGATGATTATATGAGAGCAGCTAATAAAGCAAATGAAGCTAAGAAAATCTCACCAGGGTGAAAAGCTCTTGGGCAATTATCACAACAAAGAAGCTCCCCTCCATCAGCACAGATGGAACAGAGATCGTCATTGTCATCTGAAGAGAACTTCCTGGTTTGTGAGAGTCTTATTGACAGCTCATGGAGAGACACGCCATTGGATGTGTATATGTGTAAATAACTGCCACAATAAAAAGAAATTTCACAAGACGAAAAATAAGGAAACATCATGAGATCATGACACTAATTCAGGTGTCAACTTTTTCCCCTGTTGATGGTGTTTAAATGCCAAATTAGATACAACAATCTCCTAAATAAGGTAAAAAACAGAAACTCACGGTTTGCGACGTGAAGCCCAACCAGCATGTGCTTCGAATTGTGAGGGGCTAACCTGATCATAAAAAGCACAAAGTCAGAAAAAAAAACTGGTTTCAACCATAAAATTTTTTAAAAATTACATTGCACCACCGTGTACCTCCTTCTTACAGCAAAAGCAATAGATTCCAGACCCTCTTTTATAACCCTCCAACACTTTCTGCCAACCACAACAAATATTGGATTGTCAAACAAGTTGAAAATATAAACCACATAAAAACTAGAGATAGCATATAGCATCAACAAGCAGAAAGCTAACACAACATATAACAGTTACCTCCCCACGAGCAAAATAAGCAAGTTCGGTTCCATCAGGTAACACATCTTCCTCAAACACCAGCTTGTGCATTCTCAAATCTCTACGTAAAACAAAGAATAAAAAGTGTGAAACAAAATTTATAGAAACTAATACACCAACATATCAATAAAAGTAAAAAAGAAGAGAGTAAGTGATAGAATGAGATTACTAACTTTCTAGTTATTCTTCCCTGGCCCTTGCTTCGGCTAGAACTACTGGTAGTTAGTCGGGCAGTAGACTTTGGAGCGGATACCGGAGATGATGACCTGAAGATATCAAATATATATATATTATACAAAAGAACTAAAAACACGAAGCATAGTATATTGTTATCAGTCAAGTTCGACGCAAGATCATATCGCACAGCCTTTAAATATATATGTTCCTGCCTATTGTGAGATATTCCCAGCCAAGAGACCAAAAAACAATTGAAATTTATTATAGCAACAATGCTATTGTCAAAGGGGCAACTCGCCTATGTCAAGTTCAGCAAACGTAGCACAGTAAGGTTCTACATACATCATAGACTTTCTCAGCACAATAGTTGAAAACAAAGGTTCCTACGAATCTACTCTGCATTTATTTATTAACATTCATAGGGGGGAGATTCCCTAAAAGCACTAAACTAACAGAGTAAAAAAGTAATGCCTAATTACTAATTAGAAAATTGTTCTCTAACACTGTTATGATTATTAACCACTTGGATTATGAAAGCAAATACCTGTCACTATGATCATCAGGTAACACAGAGCTAGACTGAGACTGAAGCTGGGGCTGAGGCTGGGCCTGAGGTTGAGGCTGTGACTCTTTTAACTCCACGCACAAATCACACAACAGCATTGCCTTCCCACTGCCTGATTCAGGTATGGACCCTATAAACCAATGAACATTGAACAATACAGCATTACAAGATAGTCCAACAGATACAGCATGCAATCTGTAAACTCTATATCACATCACATGTAACTCACCTTTACAATTCAAACAAAATGTAGGCTTCTCTTTATCCAAACAACCAATTGCTTTTAAAATTCTTCCTTCCATTTCCTCCAAGGGAGCAGTTTTACAGACATTGAGCACATCCCTTAAAGTTTTACCATTATCCAAGAACATATACTCGGGTGGCCGTTTATTTGAACTTCCAGCATGCAACTCAAACTGATTAGGAGTCACAACCTAAATTTAACAACAATTTCATTCAACATCACAAAAACATATAATTCCAAATCCTCTCAATTTCAATTAAGCGAAACTAAAAAAATTAACAAACTCACTTCTTTTCCACCACATGTTTCACAAGAACATATAATTCCGGATCCTTTTATAACACCTGGTAAACCTTTATCTGTCTTCAACTTCACTCTCCCCTGGATCAACATTGTCACACTTGTAAAACCAGAATAAAACAAAGACAAAAAAATTATAGTATAACATTGATCAACACTGTTATACTTATCAAGGGAGTGTTTGGGTTTCCATATTTTTTCTGCTTATCCTAAATTTTGTGTCATCCAAAATGCTTCTACTTACCTGTTTATTTTGTAAAATAAATAAGAAGTTCCTGATATGCAGATATGCACGTAGTGAGCAGCTTATTTAAAATTGCTTATTTCATATAACAAAAATAAATAGCTTTAAAACCTCATGTCTGACTAAAAACCTTGTATTAATGAACTTGATTATAATACTGAAACAAAATGATTATTTTTCCGAGTACTATTGCGAATTTTAAAAAATAAGCAAATCCAAACACTATTTCTTAAACTGAATATTCTAGAACACATTGAAACTAAACAATCCAAACACACCCTATAGAACAGTATTATACTCATTAAGCAACAATACACAAAAAAAACATAGACTATAAAATTAATCAACACTGTTATACTTATTGATCACATTATAAGAAGCGTTTAAACAAAATCCTAAAGCTACAACTATTATCTAGCTATTGCACTCCAATCCGAAACGCAAATAAAATAAGCATTTAGCATTTTACTCATTTTTTGAACACTTTATAATTACAGCCGCTATGTCACCAGACACTTTTATAAAACAAACATCTCATTGTAACAACCACTGTAACTGCTATTACTAGTTTTCCAAACATATTAAATCCTAATAATATAAATATTATATAACATAACTAACTAATATTATACTTTTATACCGCGAATATACCTAACACTTAAATTTCAGCTAAAACTACACTTTTATAAAACAAACACCTACCGCTAATATTGCTAGTTTCGCCACACATAAGTGCTTAAATCACATTGTAAACAATAATAAAACTAATTACTATATAATATACCTTTGTAGCGCGAATATACCTAACACTTAATAATTTCATCTAAAACTAACAAACAGTTACGGCTACTGCTAGTTTCACCAAACATAAGCGCTTAAATCACATAACATTATAAACAATAAAATAATAATAAAAATATTTATACCTTAGTACCGCGAATATATCTAACACTCAATCCTTCAAGCAACCCCGTCTCCAACAGCTCCTTCAACTTAACCGGAAAAAACTTCTTCACAACCACCACACCACCACCACTCTTCCTCTTCCTCTTCTTCTCCTTCACCTCATCATCCAAAATCACCTCATTCTCATCATCCAACGGTCCAGATTTCATCTCATCAATCACCGTATCAACCACATCACTCTTAGACTCATCATCTTCATCATCATCATTCACAACAACATCAATAGATTCAACCTCATCATCATGACCTAATTTTGATTTTTTGTTATGATGATTAATAGGTGGTGGTGGTTGAGATTCCGGTAACCTCCTGCCACGTGTCCGGCGATCTAGTAATAAGTAGTTTTCGGAATGTGATTTCATTGCGAATGCGAATTCGCGTTTTAATCCTGGGCGTATTGATGAAAGTAAGAAATAATTATCATTATTATTGTTATTATTATTTTCATTCATTTTTATATAGAAAGTTTATAAAAATGGAAATAGTATTTGCTAATTTATCGGAGATATTTGTTGCATCTTAAACCCTTGAAGAAGTTGTGTGTGTTTTTGGTGTGTGTAAAAAGGGGGGTGGATTTTTTGGAGATATGAGAGGGATGCATGGTTTGGGATGGGGGTGTTTGGGTGGAAAATGAGAAGGGTTGGAAAGAAGTCTGGACGGTTCTTTTATTGGACGGTATTGCCCTTTGATTTTACATTATGGTCCTTTGAGATGTGCTTATTTTTTGGTTCGGACATAATCTTATTTTAATTCACGTAAAGTGTGTAATTAGCGGGAACATCTTGATTTCGGGTGACTTTTAGCACTGGTTATTGTCCATCTCATAAGAAATAGCTTCGAAAATTCTTCAAACCTAGCGCGGCACAAGCTGAAGTGAGCACGAGCCAAGACTCGAACTCGTGTCCTTTATGCACAAAAATCTCTTCAATAAATTCATAGATTTTTCATATGTGAGTACCAACTGAGTCAAAGCCCTTTGTTTAATCTTAGAATGAACAAATCTTATGAGTTCATTTATGTTACGAGACTAAGAGACTAATTCAAAAAGAATAAAATATATTGTGTTACTCTGTATTATTTTACGAGACTAACTAAAAAATAAAAAAATAAAAAATTGAAGATTTATATTGGTTGGTGGTGACACTCATCACATTCTTAAACTTTGTATTTAAGGACATTGAAGGTGTGCACCAACAATGAATGTGTTGGCTTCAATTTGATGTGATGTATATAGATCACTATATTTAAACAAGGAAATTTTTGTTTTTTTGAACAACGTGGGATTACAAATTTATAAACTTAGTTTTTCACGAAAAGTAACAAAGCAAAGAGTTATTTAAAGATCTTAATCTATATTGTATGAGATAATTTTATACCAATCTACAACATAATTATTTAGGGAAAATGATTGGGAAGCCTAATTATGTGCCTAAAAACGTGTGGCATGATCCTGATGGTTTATAAAAAAATGGGTCCCATTGTTGTAGCCATCAGGATGATGTAACATATGGTTAGTCATATCTTTAGGCACATGATTTAGGTCTCCCAATCACTACTCATTATTTAGTGGCACAAAAATCCATTGCATTCTATTTATTTTGAAGCTAACAGAAAATTTATACCAATCTCAAATATGGTTCTTTATTGGGTCATATGCAATGTTTTGAAAGGCTCAAGGCGCACTAAGGCGTGAAGGGGACCAAAGAGCCTCGAGGCAAGGTGCATAGCGAGGCGCGGGATTCACGAATATGAGGCACACTAAATACATTAAGTTTTTTTATAATATATGTGACCATTTATGTAGTTTAAATAACACAAAATAACATTAAATACTTAATACATGACACATATAGCCATTATAAAGATTAAAATGGATCAGTTGTCCTTTTTCAAACGGATCAACTATTTGGCTCGATGAACTACATATAGATTAAAATCCATATCAGACTAAGTATGCTTGTGTCCTACACTTGCAGACTTACATCTAACAAAACTCACAATTTAACCAAAAATATCAAGCAAACAACATATTAATATTCAAGGCATAATGCCACATTTTCATGATAATATGTCATAAAAAAAATACTTAATCAAACAAAGTAACTTGTTAAAAAATAACAATCAGTAAAATAAACATAAAATCAGTTAAATATTACAAATCGTACAAATACTTACTCTATGATGTGATTCTTGAAGATAAAATAAACTTATGTCATTATTTACAAATCAATAAAATAAACAATCAATAAAAATCAGTTCAAGATATAAACTTACGACGTGAGAGAGATTGCATATTTGTAAAATAATCATAATCTATAGTTACCCACTTGATTGTGTGCTTTTGTTATTTTCCAAATTAGGGTTATTAAATATAACTTAAAAAGCCCATCCATATAACTTATGGGATTCATGAATGTCCTGAGCCTCGATCCGAAAAAATCCCTAGAGCTTGAGCATTGAGCCAAGGCGCGCTTTTAAAAACTATGGTCATATGTTAACGCAACTTATCATGAAGCAGAACAAGTACTATATTGTTGTTTGATATCCAGTATTACAGCATATACTAATTGTGTTTGTCAACAAAACATTATCGTGTTCGCTACTTCCACACTCTTATACAACCTCCATACTTTACCTACAAAAGCAAATAACGCATGGCTTTATATCTTAACCCATTTTCATTCCAATAACATATTAAAAAATTCTTAATATACTTGTGAGTTTTTTTTATAAATTGTTATTACATCCGTCTTAAAATTATTGTCCCCTTTTGACTTTTTCAGTCTTTACTTTTCAACTTTGACCTTAAGTACTTTTATTTATATTAAATAATACTTGATACAAAATATATGAACGTATTGAGTTTTAAATGTATTTTTATTTGATATAATTTTTATCAAAAATTGTATAGCACAAATAAAAATATTTATAGTCAAAGTTGAGAAAGAAAGACCGAAAAAATCAATATGAGACAATAAATTTGAAACGGATGGAGTATTAGAGTGTGATAAGTTGTATTTAGAAAATGCAAGTAAAACTTAAAACAAAGGGTCACTTAAACCTAAATGGTGATCGTGTCCATTGTGTAGAAATATACTACGTAACTATGGTCCAGGGGCTTTTTCGTCATCACATATTAATTTAATGCGGGCTGATCCTTTCCATGTAGCAATTTTAATATTATTTTTAAATTTAAATTTTCCTTTTACTTGAATTTTCATGAAAATTGAAAATTTCTGACAACCGTGAAAGCGGGTGCCTTGCGCGCCACTCTCAATTTGCTGTCACTGTGTCAGCTCCACTAATCAGTCTCCACGTGGCATGTAAGTGGGTGTCACAGTAATTATTTCCTTTATAAAATTTTCTAAATAGCCATCGATAGTTGCTTTATTTTTGTTTTCCTGAAATTAGTAAACACAAGCTATACTTTTTACGGAGTAACTTTTTTTAGAAGGAAGAGACATTATATACGGAGTATATAATCATTTGTGGAGGACTTAGGCTGCCCTAAGGAGCCCCAATCTCCCTCATTTTCTCTGCTACGTCAGCTTTCTCTCTCCAGCGACCTTCAGTCAATTAGATGTCCCAGTAAGGGCGACTAAGTTCATTTTTTATTTTATTTAAAAAAAAACATTTTTAACACAAAATAAAATTTCATTAATAATTAAAATGTTACAATACTAAATAAAAACAATAATATATTAAATATAAAAATGATACGAAATACATAAATCATAAATTTAATCTGAATGCTCCCCGCATGCAGAGTCATACGAGGGAGTACGATAACCGGTAAATCCCTCGATGCGAGCCAAATCTTTCTCGTCTAGCAAAGGTTACCCCGGTAGATCGAAGTTGGTAGTCGAAGTTGATGCACCTACACCATCTTTTTCGTTCTCCCGGTAGCTCCAATTGATTTTGGTGATGATGTTGTCCGATACCTTTTGAACACACCGCCACAACTTGTCAGCAATCTCGCTAACTTTGCGGGCTTGATCTTTCAAAAATTTGTCGATCACAGCTTTTCGTTCAGGCGTAATGTCGTTGCAACTCTTGTAGTTTTCTCTCATCTGTTCATTCTCCGCCTTCGCATGGTCAAACAATTCGATGACGCTTATAATAGCCTTTTTTCGAGCCTCATCGTCGTTATTGCATTGATTTTGAACGTACACTTGCATATCTTCAACGGAATGGGAGAGACGGCAAGCCATATTAAATCTTGTGTTGAGAAGTATTTTGAGTTTGAATTATGTGAAATAGATTTGTGGATTGAAGTGTGTTTGTACTGTGTATTTATAAAGGTTAATTTTTTTTTTAAACCGTTGCAATAACGGTAATTTTTTGACATTTTAAAACCTTTATACTCGATCGTGATCTTGACCAAGTTGGGAGAAACTTTAGTGTCGATCGATTCGCCACATCAAGGACGATCGATTATTCACTCAATCGAGGCAAGCCTCGATCGAACTATTCTAAGCAGCCTTATGGAACCGTGCCCCCCAAACTTATGGAAACGTGCCCGGTAACTTAAAAAAATGTAGCGGGTCGGGTTTCTCTTTCTTGGGTCGTATCTCCCACAAATTTCTCTTTCTTGGATCATATCTAAATAGCGATAACATGTGTCCAATTTGCTTGATACGTGGCCTTTGTTAACCTGATCGCCTCTTTCTAATCCATATTGACTTGCACCGTCTTTGGATATTGATCTTCTTGGCACTGTTCTGGAAGCTCTGTTTCCTCCGCTGGTGGGTTTGCGATTTCTATGGTAGTGTGTTGTGCTTACGCGTTTTTGAACGCCGTTTATGATATAGATAAATAAGGGGGCATTAGTGGTTTCGGTTTATGTGGTTTCTTGATTACCCTAGATTAGGATTTGGTTGTTGTTTTCATTTTGTTTTTGTTTATCTTCCTACCGCTTTGGGGCTTCTCAAAAGTTCCGGTACACACATATAGGCGGTTATACAATCAAAGGTTCGAGAATTCACGCACAAGAATTGCGGATGCAGGTTTGAGTCTTTTGTGTTTTTTGGCCATAATTTGATTCATGTTTAATCATATAAATATACTGAATACAAAAATTTGGGGTATTAGTTTTCGGCACAAAATTAAACAAAAGTACCCCTTGATGTTCAAGGTATAAAACAACGTTTATTTCATTAATCAATTTACATCTTTTGTAAATTTCGAGTATGTTTTAGATTGTTTGTTAATGATCAATCCAGCGATCGATGCTCCACGTGGTTTCCTGTACGAATGGTGGACAATATTCTGGGATGTTTTTGTTTCTAGGCACAGATATCACCAAAACGCCATGGAACCATGTGATGAGGTAAGCCTACGTGATGTCATATTTGCTCAGGAATGTTGACTTTAGAGGTCAAATATGATCATTCAAATTTATTTAATAAGCTTTTGAGAATGTTTGCATCAACAGTCAGGTTCATAACTTTATGGCAAAAACTAATTTTCAAATGTTGGTATGAATATCAATAGTTTTCCATGTTGGTATCGAATTTACAATATTACATGTTTGACTTTATAAGTAATGAACTGATGATACTATGTGACCAAAGCTTTTTAGACTACTCTTTATCGTCACCAAAAGTATCACCTCTACATCAACGTCACATTAACATTCAATACATCCTCAAGACTATCACCGTTTATCTTCTATGATCGCCACACATCATAAAAACAACCTTAGGTGTGTTTATGAGATTTCATTATATGCAAAGATTAAACTTACAACAATATAAAACCGAATATTAGAACCGTTTTTTACCTTAGACGTTAACATCAACTAAAGATGCGTCAGTAGGACCGTAACAGTGTTGAGCCAAATCTCCTTTTTCATTTGCTTAGAACGACTTCTTTGCAAAAACAGAAAACTATGTCAGAAAGTTGTTGCAAGTATTAAATTTAATAAAAAAAAGAAATTTTATGCATTTGGTTAGAGGTATTTCAAGTATCGGGTGAATGGTCATGGGTAGTTTACTAAATCATGTCGATTGAGCATTTAATTAATCGTTTTAAAGCTTAAAAGTGTCTGTATTGGCAGGTTACTATACTTGCAGCCATGGTGAGCATATCGTCTTTTTTCGAGCTTTGGTCCGTCTGGCCCACTTTGTCTGCTGCTGCCTGCTTTCTTGATGTTGGGCTATTTTCAATGAGTATAATGGCATAAAATGATGCTGATATTCATTACAAGAGGTTATGATGAGTTTATGGTGGCAGGGGGATTAAAGTTGAGATGGTCCATATCTTGGCTTGGCAAGTTACTATACTTGCAGCCATGTTGGGCGTATCCTCTTTTTTCGATCCATTGTCCGTCTGAGCCTCATTATATCTTCATTCAATCACCGTGCCAATTACGAGTCGTGTGTTATTGCAACGCCTCACATACGACGGCAAATTGGGAAACGTTGCAACGTTTTACAACAGTTGATGAGACTGTAGCCCGACTGTTATCGTCAGAAGGGGCGTTGCATGATAACACTTAGAAGATGACGAGTGTGAACGAGAACGCCTCATATATCATAAAAGGGGTTAACGACTCAACAATACAAAGTTGGGTATCCTAGTTGGGCTGAGGGGAAAATAGAGAGCCATGCACGACACACATATGCACTGTTTTGTATCCTAAAATTAATATATTACCACAGGCTATGATGACTTTATGGTGGCAAGGGGATTAAAGCTGAGATGGCCCATATATTGGCGTGGCAAGTTACTAACCATGGTGGGCGTATCCTCTTTTTTCGATCCTCTGTCAATCTGAGCCTCATTATACATATAATAATTTTAGGATACTAAACGGTGCCACTCCCTATCGTTTAGGGCATGCGTTTTTCTTTTCAGCCCAATTGCAATGTCCATATCTACTTTCCTGGCCCGCTGCCGCTCCTCACAGTATATGTGGCTTTCACCTTGGTCAACGGATGCCGTTTAAGGCTAATTCTTTTCTCCTCAGCCCAAGTGATGTGCCCTGTCCAAGCCCTTTGATGCTTGTACGGACATCATTCAAAACCATATGTATGCTTTCAAGGTTCGATTTCCTTCGCTTCCGTTAATTTGTATATATCAATGATTGTCTTATCTGATTTACTTTTGTATTTATTTGGATTTTTATATGATTTATCGTATATTATTTTTTCACTCATCTTATGTTTATTTGAGATACCAAGTTAGAAGTCAGGTATGTGTTACATCCTATAGCTACTGGGTGTGCAGAGAGTTCTTCCTCTTTTATTTCGACTAATTTGAGTTTCGTTTTCTCAGTTTTGCAGGACATATAGATAAAAGGGTAACAAATAACTATCCATGTTCACTCGCGTATTTATGGTGTGGGATCGCTTATAAATTTTCTTATGCATCCTTTACCGAAACCCGTATCTTAGCGGGGTAGCCATACGAGGTTCGTGGTTGCAGCAATCACAATTTCTTGGTATCGGAAAGTGATTTCATACGATGCTCTAAACTGTGGTAATAAATATGTTCATAAACTGTGGTCACATGCCGTGTATAAGATGCGATCATACTCGCTGATTTTTCATTTTCTTGGTTTGCAGCCGTGGCAGGTTTGGAATCCTTTTTATCTGGTGCTATGTTACATATGTTTGAATGATGGTCGTATTGATTATAAAAGGCTTTCACACTATCTTGGCGGGGTAACCGGGTACGGCCTAGCGGTTGCAGCCAAGAATGGTGTTTCTCACTATTTTGGCGAGGTAACCGGGTTATACCTTTTTGTTGCAGCCAACAATGGTTTTTTGTTTCTGTGTTGCATACGTAGCGGCCTGTCTCATCTGTCATCACTGGCTAATTGCAGTTGTGTGTCTTACGAATGTTATAAGATACGTCAACGGGTATGTTAGTTTTCAAAATAAATGCTATTGCTACTTTATCATACCATATAAGAAAGGAGATGATGACAATATCCGGATTAGTATCTTGGCTTGGCAGTCAAACCGAGGGTCTAATTGCAGCCATGTCGGGTATTTGGTACTACTATTGCACACGTAAGTCTGAGCCTTCTGTGTATGATAAGTGGACGACGTTATGATATAAGCTGAAGCAGAAGATTAGTAGTCGTATGGCAAATTTGAATAATCCTTTTCTAGATATTAGTTATAAAAGTAGTTGCTAATACGATGGTGTACATAGTTGCTAATGAAAAAAAAGTTTATACCTTTTGATAATGGTGTTTCTCAGTATTTTGGCTGGGTAACCGGGTTATACCTTTTGATCGCAGCCGACAATGTCTTAAGCCCTATGGAAATGTGCCCCAAAACTTATGGAAATGTGCAAGGGTACTCAAAAAATTATATCTAGCAGGCCGAGTTTCTTTTTATGGGATAACGTGCCATATATAATAAAAAAATCATATATCCAGTGGCCCGTTATTTAGTTTTAGGTAGCCCAAGGTCAATGACCTTTTTTTTCCCCAATCCTATATTGGTTTTCCGTTACTGTAATCTACCATATTCCTGACGGTTCTCGCGCCGACTGTCTTGGTTGTGTGACACTGGTGTGCTATTCAACAAAGATTCAATCGTAGTTCAATGCGTTTGGTACCTTTGTTTCTACTGTCCGCAACCTGCAACGATGGTGTTGGGTGTAAGAATGTTGCGAAAGAAAAACTTGGAATTGGATACAAGGTTTGGGTTTTAGGCTTTTTTTGGTATGACTTTATGGGTTTTGTGTAGTTTATATGATTTTATCATGTGGGTATTCATTAACTTTTTGGTTTGTACCGTTACAGGAAAGTTGCATAGATAAAAAAAATGTATTCGCTGCTTCGAATTGCAGGTATGTTGTTTCAGAAGATTTAGAGTTTCTTTTTGATTTGCGGAAATTAATTGATTTTTATTATAGTCAATTTTTTTAGGAAGGTTATAATCGCTTATGTTTTGCTAATTGGGTTTGTTTTCTTGGATTAAAGATATACTAAAGTGTGTTTGTGTGTGTTTCGTTGGATTTATACATGTTGTGTTATCAGGGTCCGATATCAACAATCTGAGTTTAGCTTCTAAGGAGGTTTTTTATGATCTAAACTAATTTGCTTGAGGTAACAAATTTTCAGCTTTTTTATATATATGTGATGACAAGTTATCATCTTCAACTTATGTCTATGAATAAGCTATAGGCTCAACTACACAACCTCATAAGCCGAAATAAAGTGTGTGTGAAGCTATGCGACCACAAACGTAAAAAATATGATTACTGATTAGGATAATTAATTAAAAAGTGATTTTCTAATGTTTTTTTGTTTTGGTTTTTCTACAGCACCGCACACATAGGGAGTTTGTTCCAAGTGAAAATTTTGGAATAGATGTTGTGCCATAGATTTGGCGAGGTACACACACACGAGTAGTGGTTGCAGCCGTAATGGGCACTTGGTACTGCTCCCATATTTGTAGTTCTGAGCCTCATGTGTCATAGGCCTTATCCACATTTACAGTTTTGTTACACGAAGGTGAGACAAAAGAGCTAACACGTATATGATCCTCATTTGCAGTTTTGTTTACATTTTTTAATGAGGTTCTTTTGTATTGTAAAGTTTGAATCCTCAGTTTTATTTGCCAATATTATGATGCATCAGTTGAAACCAACGTGGGAGACATAGGACTATCGTAAATTGGTTGACAGGAACAATTCGTTCTTTGAAATCTCAAAACTTTGGAATCTTAACATCCGCAGGTGCATGATGGTTTTTACCTATTCGAATTTAGACAATTTTTATGTCCACATGTCTCAAAAGTTTTATAAAATGAATGCACACTGCCTTCTGTGGAAGATCCCACTGTGTTTTTGTATATAGCTTAATCAAAAGCCCACATGATACGCTATTTAGTAACTCCTGCTAATCATGTAATTGTTATAGTTGTTCTTTATAACCTGATATATTCTTTGATTAAACTACTTTTTCGTTTGATTTGTAGTGAAATTCTAAATTACATTCGCACCCTGCAAACCGAGTTATAAAGTTTTTAATCAACGGTCAAATGGGTTCTATGACAGGCACATTACAAAAACTAGAGGCAATGCCGGACTGAAATGGGTGTGCCACTCAGGCCTGGAATAGAGGCCACCATGGGTCAGTTTGAGTGCTGAGATAGGAGATTAAGTGGGTGATGCTTGGGCAAGCCATGGGTCTACTTGGGTACCAAAATAGGGCATAAATGGATGTGTTTACGTACTGAAGTTGAGGCTAAAGCGGGCCAGCTTGCGGGCTGAAATAGGTGTGGAATTAGGGACTGGAATAGGGGCTGCTATGGGTGCATTTGGGGTTGAAGTGGGTGGGTTTGAGGTGAAAAAATGGGGGCTGGAATAGGTACAGTTTACTTGCAAGGTACATGTTTCGTACCTTTATAATCAACTGCCTTTATTGGTAGTTTTAGTTGCACTAACTGTTAACAATTTGTCGTTGTAACAGGTGATACCGAGAACCAAGCTTAGAAAACTTTTGATTCTTATCTACACTAAATGGCTCTTCAAACTGCCTTACAGATCGTTTAACTGGAAAAAAGGTCGCGTTCAAAGCTTAGAAAACTATTGATTCTTTAATTGTTACTTTTTTGTAATAGTATTTGATCTTTAGATTTTTTTCATGGCATAGTTAAAATCTTGGTCAGATCGAACCAGTTTTGCCTATTTCCTGCCAACTTTTAAACCTCATTTGCTTATTATATAATTATTTGAATGCATACTGAGAAGATTTTTTGTTCCTGCTGGGGCAACAAGGGCTGCTTACTTGCAGGTTAGATGCTCTTGGAAAAGAGCAAGGGGCTCTTCAAAAGGAACCAGATTTTGCAAAAATATATGCTATACGAGGAGCCTATAGAGACGTTGGAAGAGATTTATTAAAGCTCTTTTTTTTTTTTTTTTTTTTTTCTTTTTTGTTGAGATCAATGCCGTTGGATTGCGCAAGATCCTCAAGAAATTTGACAAACTTTTTAGTTAAGATTTACTGATTATTATGTGAAAACTCGAGCCAACCATCCTTCTTCCCAGCTAGAACAAGTCTTTAAGCATGTTGGTAAAACGCCACCTCCGCATTGCGGCGGGTTTCATGCTTGTTTTTTACAAATAGTTACACCATTTTTTACAAACTACATCACAACACGTATAACACTGCAAAGTTAAGATCAATATATATTTCATATTTATCATAAATCTAATGAATCAATTTTAGGTCATACATTTTCATCAAAATTAATAAAAATATATATATATTTTTTTTAAAAAGCAAACATATCTTGCAAACGGTGAATTTTCAGGCTACATAAAATACAATATCGCAATGAGATTTAAATTATCTATTTATAAATATGCACTTCTACATACTTTTGACCATTTTTTTTCAAAATTTCTGACAAAAAAAATCACATGTGATTCATTTTAAAAATCACATGTGATTTTTCCGAATCACGCCACTCCTTGCTATGATGAGTTAGGTGAAATAAAAGTCTATTTTGGTCCTATATCGCAGCATCATGACTCATCAATGAAGTAGACACTGGGTTATAGTCATCGCATCAAGCATTGGCACGTAAGTTGCGATCCGCTCCGGTCAAGTCGAACCTTACCATTTAGCTTCTGGAGATCGGGTTCTCACTACCATTCTAAGTGGGAATTATTTTAAGAAAGCCCCTTCTTACAGTCTTTATCTTGAATCTTTCTTATTGTCTTTCCTGTGATTTTTTAGGCGGAAATTTTGAAAAAAAAAAATAGGTGAAAGTATATAGAAGTGAATATCTATAGAAAAATAATTTAATTCACATCTTAATGGTAAAAAAAATTCGCGTAACAGTTAACGGTTTACGAAATATTTAATTTAAAAAAATATATTTTTTTGTAATCAAAAAATGAATGTACATAATCGATTCATTTGATTTATGACAAATATGAGATATATATTGATATTTTCTCAACACTGCATTGCACAAATAGTAATGTATGCAAACACAATGATGTATATCACTTTTTCTTTTAATGTTTTCTATCTTACTAATTCCACTCAGACTTACTCGTTTATATCAAGTAACGAAATTATCCTAATTTTAGTTTTAAATTCATAATACGCATGATTTTTGTATGACACACGCTTTGCACAAATCTAAGATGTTTAAGAAAAATAGAATATGTATAAGTGTTTCGTTTTCTAGCGGCATACAATTAAGGATATGCGATATTGTGGTAAGTGCTTCGTATAACGTCTGTTAGGTTCCCATTTATGTAACACAAGCATCAATATAAGAAGTATAGATGAGAGATAGATCGGATGAACAAGTTAACACATGCACGGATATATGAAGAAAGGTTTATTCGTAGGATATGTGATAAAATGAACAACCAACCATCTAAGGATGGTTTACATGAGGTATTTATAGGAAGGAACTAGGGCAACATGCAAGTTCTCTTCCTTTCCATATTAGGCTTGGGCCAAAGCTTATGGGCCCTCTACATAAGCCTTAGCATAATAACAAACACAAAGGCCTAATTAAGCTAACTATTACATATTAATCTAGTTTAGGAGTGATTCCAACAATCTTCCCCTAAGTGTTGGTAATTGATGATATGAGTGAAAAACGTTGTAGGTGCTGATGTAATAGTTGCTTTGACGTCTTCATCAATCTCCCCATAGTGAGGATCTTGTTTACTTTGAAGATTTCAGCTTTGACGTCTTCATTAATCTTTGTTCTTTTATCTTGGTTCTTTGTGGTGGTAGTGATAGTACGTTGTGGTTATCTGCATCAGGTCGGCTTCATTGCTCCAGTGTCTCCACGTCTTTCTTCAACATTGATGCAGGTTTTACTGACCAGGTCTTAATATTTATAGTGTCTCGCTATACCTATGGTCTACCCTAATGCACTAACGGGCAGTGTACCCGGTCGTGTGTAGTGTAGAAAATGGTAAAGCCGAGGTCGTCCCAAGAGCTATGTGTGTTGGATTATTACTAAGTCTAATTGTCACAGAATTATAATGGTTTGATAGGGTTTATGACAGTTAGGTTACCCAACTTTGCGAGTTTGTTCGCCTAAGTTACCCAACTATTTTTTTGTTCAATTGGGTTACTGATCTTTACTTACCGGGCTTAAAGGTTACCCAACATTTTTTCACTTATGATACCCGGTTTCCATCCACGCTGGCAGCTGACGTGCGTTTTTTTTAATTGTAAATCATTTTTATATTACAAGTATTAATCCCAATATCTTAATACTAATAATTTATTAAACGAAACCCTATTTCTTATCTCAGATAAACACACACACGCTTCCACACACACAATCTATGAACCCTAAAAATCTAAAAGTATAAAGTTGATTGAATCAAGTTGCCATCTTCACAAAGAGGTATGCATTCATTCCCTTTAATTGATTCTTGAAGTACAATTAGTCTGATTTTGTTTTGAAATATTAGGGCTTTTGATTAAAAGTTAGGGTTTTTTATCTCAAAACTTTGGAACATTCAATTAACAGTAATCTTGTTTGATATTTTTCACAGATGGCATCGTCATCTCAACCTTCAAGTTTTGTGATAAACTTCCATCGTGGTGGTTCATTCACAAGAAACCCTCTCTCATATGACTTTGAAATCCTCTCAAAGGTAGAAAATGTGGATCTCTCTTCCATGGACTTTGCTGGATTAGTTACATTCATAGGAGATGAATTTACAGGTGATGTTAGAAGTTTGTTTTATTTGCTTCCTGGTAAAGATTTGGATAGTGGTTTAAGGTCCTTAAAGTCTGATTGTGATTTAAAGGCTTGTGTAGAATGTGGTAAAAAAAATGAATGTGTTTTGGATATTTATCTGTCAAGTTCTGTGTTTGAGTTAGATGAGGTAACTGCTGAAGTAGATGGTAGTGATAGTGAACTAGAAGATGATCTTTATGATTATTTTAGTGATGATGATAGTGATACAGCCTCTGTTGATCATTTGTCTGACCATGAGGAAGAGGTATTTGAAATTAGGACTCAAAAGGCAGCCCCTAAACCTAGGAAGAAATCCTCAAAAATGTTTGATCCAACTTTTTTGTCTAGGATTTACAATGCCTTGGAGAGGGAGGAATTTGTAGATAATGATATTGACAAAACAATAGATGATTATGATATGGAAGGTGATCAGTACCCAATCCATGATCCTTCTACAAAATGGAACATGATGACACCACTGTTAGGTGAAAGGTATGAAAGTCCTGATCAATTGAAAAGAGCGTTAACCTTTTATGCTTTAAGGAATGGATTTAAGTTATATTATGAGGTTAATAATACTAGGAAACTACATGCTAAATGTTCTAGAGATGCAGGAGAAAACCAATGCCCTTTTAGGTTATGGGCATCATGGATGAAGAAGGAACGATCCTTTCAAATTAAGACACTGGTTGATAAGCATACATGTTCTAGGACATATGAGTATGGGACTTTGATTACAAGTACTTGGATTGCTAGGAACTATGCTAAAAAGATCATGATGAATCCAAATATTAAGATAAGGGAAATTGTAGAAATGATCATGAAGAAATACAAATGCAGAGTCACTCTTAGTCAGGCTAGGAGAGGAAAGGTGAAAGCTTTATCCCAATATCAGGCATGCTTAGAGGACCACTATGGCATGCTATGGTCATATGCAGCAGAGATTTTGAACTCTAATCCTGGAAGTACTTGTAAGATAGCTGTTGAACCCATGCCTGATGGGAAAAACTACTTCAAGGCCTTTTACGTTTGTTTTAATGGTCTCAAACAAGGATGGTTACAAGGGTGTAGGAGGGTTATAGGTCTGGATGGGTGCTTTCTGAAAACATTATGCAAAGGGGAATTGTTGTCAGCTGTAGGAAGAGATGGAAATAATCAAATATATCCCATTGCATGGGCAGTTGTCAGTGTAGAGAACAAAGAAAACTGGGGTTGGTTTATGAAATGCTTAATTGAAGACCTGGGAATAGATGCTGGTGCAGGTCTTACTATCATTTCAGATCAGCATAAGGTAATTGTTATCAAGGCCTTTTTCATTAATGTTGTTGTAGATGTAACTGTACTTAACTTAATTTGTTTTGTTTTAGGGACTCATGGAAGCTGCGAAAGAGACAATGCCTTTAGCAGAACACAGACAGTGTGCAAGGCATATTTATGCCAACTTCAGGAAGAAGTTTAATGGTGTTCTGTATAGGAACTTGTTCTGGAAAGCAGCTAAGGCAACTTACCCAGCTAAATTTGAACAAGTCATGACTGAGATTAAGAAGGTTAGTAGTGCTGCACACCAGCATTTGATGGAAAGGAAACCTGAAAGCTGGAGTAGGGCTTTCTTCAGTACAGATAAGGCATGTGATGCTGTCGAGAATGGGATCAGTGAATGCTTCAATGCAATCATTGTGGAGCCAAGAAGGAAACCAATAATAAACATGCTGGAAGATATAAGGCAGATGGTGATGTTAAGAATGCATAAGATGAGGGAAAAGCATTTGCAATGGACTGGTAGTGTTTGTCCAAACATCATAAAGAAACTTGAAATTATCAAGGATAAGCACAGGTATTTGTTGTTAACCCTAGCACTATTTGTTAATAACCCTATAACTCTTAACACTTGACTGTATGTTTTTGAATGTAGGAATTGGAAAGTCATACCAGGTGGTCAAAGTAAGTTTGAAGTCAGAAATGGTTATGAGGGATTTACAGTGGATGAGGGGTTACACACTTGTAGCTGTAGGTCTTGGCAGTTATCTGGTATACCATGTGAGCATGGATGTGCAGCTATTTACTATCTTCATAAGAATCCAGAACATTATGTTTCTGATTGGTATGGTAAGGACAGGTTTGTTTCTGCTTATACTCCTTACTTAGAGGGAATGAATGGCATGGACCAATGGCCAGCCACAAACTATCAAAAACCATTGCCTCCTATAATTAGAAAGATGCCTGGAAGACCACCCCATAAGAGGAAGAGGGATTCAGGTGAGAAAGATGATGGAAATAGAACTAGATTAGGAAGAAAAGGGGTATTAATGCATTGTCAATTATGTAAAGGAGAAGGACATAATGTAAGAAGTTGTTCAAAAAGGAAAGATGGGGATAGTGTTAGGGGTCAAACTGTTAGGGGTGAAAGTGTTAGGGGTCAAACTGTTAGGGGTGAAAGTGTTAGGGGTCAAACTGTTAGGGGTGAAAGTGTTAGGGGTCAAACTGTTAGGGGTGAAAAGTCTGTTAGGGGTGAAAAGTCTGTTAGGGGTGGTGCTAGGGGTGGTGCTAGTGGTGCAAGTGTTAGTGGTGGTACTGCAAGAGGGGGTGTTAAGACTAGAGGAGGTGTTAAGACTAGAGGAGGTGTCAAGACTAGAGGAGGTGTCAAGACTAGAGGAGGTGTCAAGACTAGAGGAGGTGTCAACACTAGAGGAGGTTGTCAAGGGTCTGGAATGGGTAAACAAGAGGTTGCAACAGATGTACAAGGGTGTTTCATGGTAGTGAATGGTAAAAGAGTTAGGCAAAGAGGAAGGGGTGATGGGTCAAAAACCAGTGCATACCCTCAGGGTATAAAACCAATTGGTTACGGTGTTTCGTGGGATCCAATTGATGGAGAAACAATGCTAGGGGTAAGTATTTGTCTTTATCTTTATATTTGATTGTTCTCCTTATATGTTTTTATCATTAAATTTGATTGATTTCAATTGTGTGCAGAATATGCAAGGAATACCTGTTCCTGCTTGGCCATATGAGGGAACACCAGATGACTTGCTTGGTGCTGATGAAATCCCAGTCACTGGTTCACAACCAATGCCATCACAAGCACCACATGTTCCTGCATCACCACATGTTCCTGCATCACCAACTGTGCCTGCATCACCAAGTGTAACTGCATCACCAACTGTGACTGCATCACCAACTGTGACAGCATCACCAAATGTCACTGCATCACCATCTAACGCACCAGCAATGAAGAGAAGGAAACCAAACAAACCTGTGATCAGAAGGGAGTCTGAAAGAATCAAACAGATTTTGTTTAACAGGTCACCAAGTCCTGGTCCAGGATTGACACCAGATGATGCAATGCTTGTAGAATAAGCTTTGCCGCTTCTTTTATGTAATATAACTTAACTGAATTTGCCCCCTTTTTGGGTACCACATGGCTTTTATGGGCAATTAGTAAACTGTATGTATGTATGGATGATGGTAACTTACCATTTGTGCAACTTAACTCATCTTTTGTAATAGCTAACATATGCTATCACAAATGGTATTAATGTAAATCTTAGTTTATCTTGTTTGTATATCTTTTGCTTTACTTGTTATTATTGTGAGCACAGATGGTACCAAAACACATAGATAAACTGTTGTATGTTTCTTGCACAAAACCATACTTAAACTTGCATTACATTGTTGCACAAAAACCATTACATTCTTGCACAAAAACCATACATAAACACTACATAAACCTTACATCAACCTACACTACATAAACCTTACATCAACCTACACTACATAAACCTAATAAGTAACATAGCCACCACCAAAAGAATCAACATCTTGTTGAAGAAAGCAATCCGAGACCTTTGTGCTTGCACTTGAACCACCTCAGCTTGAGCATTCCTCAACTCATTTTGAGCATCCCTCAAGTTGACATGAAGTTCATACATCCTTCTTTGATACCACTGATTTGGCAACTCAACATCCACCCACATAAAGTAGTTGCAATTAGTTGTATGATCCAAGTAGTTAGGGCAACCAAGAAACCTTCGAGCTGGGTTGTTCATTGTCCATGATGTTCTGCAAGTTGCTAATTGTCCACACCAACAAAGATTGGCCATTGATTTTTGGAGTGGATTTGGTGGAAGAACCCTAAATGGAAAGGGGGAAAAGTTTTTTGGGAGTGGTGGTGAAAATGGGGTGGGTTAGGTTGGTTAAATATAAAAAAATTATGTGAAATCTGATTTGGTCTGGTGGGGCCCACAAAAAGCTTACGTGGACACCATGATAACTCAACTCCCGGTTGCCTGTTTTTTGGGTAATCTGAATGAACACGTTTCTGGTTTCGAGTAACCTAAGTGTCAAACCCGTAAAGATCAGTAACCCAATTGAACAAAAAAATAGTTGGGTAACTTAGGCGAACAAACTCGTAAAGTTGGGTAACCTAACTGTCATAAAACCCGGGTTTTAATTAATTAAACTACTAATGCATAAAATAAAATAAAAGCAAATAAATGTGTGAAGGGAAATCAATAGAGGAATAGTGGTGCTAACCTAGTTGATCCTCCTAGCTAGTTATGTCTACGTCTACCTACTTCCAATTACTTCAGGTGGGGTCAAATTCGAGAGGACAAAATTTGGTCAATTCGCCCTAACCTATCAGCAAAGATGCCACCACATGAGAAATCAGGCGCACCGTCATAAGTCCTGTTGTTCCTGGTCCCCTAAGCCGAGTCATTAAGTACCGCTACATGCTAGATTCTAAATAGTGAGTGCCCGGCCGTTAGGAACTTAGACACTACACCCCTAATTCTTAAGTTCATCCAAACGATAGGTGATCAGTTGGTCAAATCGCACAAGTAGAAAGGGTCGTCAGTTGGTCATATCTTACCCTTCCCGTCTCAGTCTGCTCACCTAGGGTCAGTTGGTCATATCTCCTAGGCAATTGGCCTCTATCGCCATTCAAAACTACCGAACCAATGGTGACTACCAAAGAACTATGCATGCATACACTTAGAAATAATTGTACGGAAGTAAAGGTAAACGCAAACAAAACAATTAAGGAATCATAACTAGGCTAGCACCAAAGGGTGCTTAGCCGCCCATATTAATCATGCAAATTAATTCAATATTCAAAGGTACGAAATACATGAATTGAAAGTAAAAGAAATAATAAACGCTAAAGCTTATCGTAATGGTGTGACTTCTCCCTTGGAAATAGCTCCGTATGCTTCCCTATACCTCCATTGAGCTTTTTCCCACGTTCTAAGAGTGTTGTGTGTGGAATGGGATGCTTTGAAATGCTGAAATTCGTGGGGTATTTATAGGCCAGTTCTGGGTTACGGCGTAACCAATAGAGGAGTTACGCTGTAACCTTCTATTTCTCCGTAAATGCACTAGATCTGCTAGTTACGGCGTAACCTTATAAGTGGTTACGCCGTAGTGTTCAATAAACTCGGTTACGTCGTAAGTGATGCAGTAATTACGGCGTAAGTATCAGCGGCGTGGAACCTCTTTTGACCTAATGGAGTTACGTCGTAACCTTTGGGAAGAGTTACGCCGTAACCTCTTGATAAGTTGGACTTCTGGGTCACGCAATAGTTACGGCATAATGTGAGAGATGAGTTACGCCGTAACTTCTTCAAAATAAGCATACTGTGATAAATCTTTAGTAATGTTTCCATTTCCGTGTCTCTTTAGCTCCAATGCTCGTAATTTACCAGAAAGTGGAAAACAATGGAAAACAAGCATAAATCCATATAAATGATATAAATAACAAGCATTATCGGGGGAAATTGACACTTAATATTCAGGACTATTTGATGTTATCAAACATGCTCACACGCTCTTTAACGTTGGATTTCATTACTGATGTAGTTCTCTTAGTCTTTAAACTTTGTAGATTCTTTGACTTATACGAGGAATCATTCTGACTTTGTGTTGCCTTTTGAGAGAACTTCAATTAGTGTTGTTGTTGGTATGAGCATGTGAAGAATCTGCACGATCTTTTCCACCCGCGAGCATCCATAAGAAGAAAAACATAAAACATGGGTTAGAAATAATCGAGCGCTTACAAATTTGAAATTCGAGTGTGTTAACAGCATAGTGTGAAAACACGACTCTAATTCTCACAAAGGTTGTTCCTGAAATGGATTCCCACAAGTGAGATAACGTGATGTACCGAAGTACACCTACAGTTCAGGTGAGTCGCTGAGATACACCAAAGCATCACCCCACGACTGTAGACCGTTTGAGACACACTAATCGTAACCCACAAGGAGTTATCGAAGTGACCTGCTGTTAGGGCTGTTTGATGTTGACTCTGGCAGGAGTTTCTATTCAATCACTGAGGATCACAGTTGTGAACCCCTCATAAATGTTCTTGACAGATTGCTAAGATCTATGAAGGACACGATAATATATCACTTGTGTTCTTATTGTTGAACGACAAGCGATGAATTTTCAAGTGTACCTAAGAGATCTTTTGATGAATCTTGTGGCTCTAGACTCAATAGTGCACTTTGGTTTTCCTGAGCGGAGACTAGGGAGAGGGGGTCTCCTTCTTCAATACCAACAATCTCTAAGAGAAAGCCGATAGTTTACGTAGGGTTCCCTGTGAGAATGAAACAAGCTTCTGTTGAGAGAAACTTGAGTGGCTAAGAAGGTTTAGTGCATGCGTCACCGGGTCCATGACGACTTTGATCTTCAATACTAGTGTTATCAAGTGACAACCAGTAGCATATGAATTGAACCCGGTGTCTGCCCTAAGTTGAATAATCTGGAGGGCTATTTGTTTTCACCATTTTCTTTACTTTTCTTTTTAATTCTTCAACTCCTTCTTTCTCCGATTCTCATTTTCTCTTCTTTATAATCATACTTAAGGACTTCTAATTCTAACTATTGGTGGTGTCCTTGGGTAGATCCCTCCGGCTCTGGCGGATCATAGGACGGTTATTCCTAACCTTAGTCACCTTATAACTCCATTGCCATAAAACCAAATTTCATAAAATCTCTCAAAGTGGTTATGAGTAAAAGCATTTAATACCACTGTTGAGAGTTTAAGATTTTGCATAAATACTCCCCCTCCACATGTGCTTAAGTATTTTGACAGAAATCTGCACGGTGAGAGAAGAGCGCGTACTTTTTGAATTGATCGACTCAAGATAGACAATTCCCCGCGAGATACGATTACGTTGCATAGTTAAAGAGTTGCATTATCAGCTTTTAGGTAACAACTAGCTCTAATAACTACCTTGAAGGTATGGACAAACCTCGAAAGGTTGTCAAACCCGTCAAAGATCATGTCTATCCAGAGTTTCTTGAATGGTACATTCTACTAAGACAAATCCTTTGTGAGACAAGTTTACCTCACTAGCGAACTAGCTTGAAATTATTACCCGTCCCGGACAAGTCTTTTCGAGTTACTAACATTTAAGATCTCATCAATTCATTGGTTAAGTATTTTTAGCACGACGATTCATTGGCAATTCACAACATATTTCTTATCACATAATTTTCTCCCCCTCAAAAATGGCATATGAATGTTATTTTTGAAGAAATTTGATATCGAATATGTCCATTTCGAGTTTTGCGGGAAGATTACCACGAAGAACAATTTGTGAACAAAGTTTTTAAGCAAATACTCCCCCTCAACAAGTGATATAAACTTTTGAGGTTTTGTAAATCATAAGGGAAAGTACTTGTCATTTTGAGCAAAACTTTGAAAATGAAAGTTTTGATTAGTTTTACTCAAAAGTAAGAAGCTTTCGCTCCTTTTATAAGGATTGTGGCACTGAAGCGTACCACAGGGTCCTTTATTTACAAGTACGGGTTGTACACTGTTATGTGTGCACAAGCCATCGTCATATATAGATCACACATCCAAAATATGATAAGAGAAACAAATCAAGGGGTACCAGGAGTCTCAGGTATTCCAACAATAACTCCAGGAATGCGTTCTGGACATTGGTAGCCCGTGAGAGATATGCTTGGACGACCACCAACGAAGCTTTCCAATGTTCTAAATTGATCCCGCCTAAACAACCTTTCATCAATCCGCGTGATGATCTTCTTAACATCCCTCCTATCCCTTGAATTCCATCTTTTCTTCGACCCTATGCCTTCATGAATCTCCTTTAACCGATAAGCTAATCCATCCCTGACTTTCTTCAATGTATGATCCCCAAACTTGTGAAGCTCTTTGCACGCCATAAAGCAATTGTGATGTAGTTCACTTCGGTAGACTACCCCAAATGGCTTCTTGATAAGGGTGTATTGAGCAAGTTAGTTTATGTCGGGAAGGTCTAGCTGAGGTTTTGTGAGGTTAACATGCTTCTGATATGATTCCACGACAAGTTGAATGTCTTCTACACGTTCTTGGATCACGATGCTGCGGATGAACATGAGTGTTGACTTGATGTACTCGCGTTGAATGTTCGTTGAGAAGTGTCACACTATTCCTTGTACCTTGGCCAGGTACATATCTTCAATGTAATTGGGCGACAGTCTCGGGAAATCCGCTTCAGAAAATTCATATTCTTTTTCGTCTTGTCATTTGACCACGATCTTCTTTAGGAATGTGTAGTCCCACTTTGACGAAAGAGTGATATGTTGAATTGCAATGATCCGTTTGTCACTGAACACTTCCTTTTTAGACTTAAGAACCTGGCAGCTCCTGTAGTAGATTCTTCTTCTTTTTGGCCAATGATGAATCCCATACAGTGCATCGAGGTCATACTTTTATTCTTTGTCAACACACATGTGTGTTGCGTCTTCCTCGATGGCTATGCTGTTGGAGTATGTTGCTGCCGGGAAAGGGAGTGTGAGTGATGTAGCATATTTCTTGGAAACATCGCTACCGTGTAGAAGGAACTCAAGGTCATTGTTGAAGAAATAGCAAAATGGAATCCTGGGTTGATCCGGTCGGCCAATGGTAGGTAGAGGTTTGGTCCAATCTGTGTAGTATGGAGCTTTGTCATTTCTGGTGAAGTCGATGTTTGATTCAGGGTTAAGCCAATCGATGTTGTTAGACATGGCTCGTGCAATGTTGTCGAGGTGATATTCGACTTCAATTGCACTGTCTGAGCTGTCTTTAAGTAGTTGAAATGCATCATTATTGATTCGCTTCAACTCTGCTTTGGTCATTTTCTTCACTTTGAACTTTTCTTGTAAAAGTTTCACATATTCCATTGTACGGCCATCTACCATTTCTTGACCTTCTGGTAATGAGGGGGTAGCATCAACAAGTCTAGAAAACCAATCATATTCTTTGGTTGTGTCTTCATCTAGCCATGAGAGAACATCAGTCTGCTTCTTCTTTTTCTTTAGCTTTGATGATGATTCTGGTTTCTTTGTTATGGCAAAAGAGGTGGGTTGTTGTTGGGGCTCAGGGATCTCTTCATCGTCACCACCAGTGTATTCGAAATGATCACCGGTTTTCTCTCTTTGGGGTGGTAACTCAGAGTCTTGAGGTTTTTCAGTAGCAGCAGAACGTGGAGGAGATCTTCTTTCGGTGGGAGTCCTTTGGGGTGGTGGTGGCATAGAGGAGGATTCACCAGAATTCTTCTTGCGTTTCGACTCATTATCTATATCCGCATCATCATCGTCTCTTGGACGCTTTGGCTGTTCAGCTGCCGCTCTGCATGAAGTTTTGAGTTGTTAATCCAGCAATGCGTCAAACAGTTTACATTCGTCAGAGGTAAATGTTGCAGATCATTTTGACATTTGAAGTACAAGCTTGGAAACCAATTCTAAATCAGAGAAAGCTGTAGGCTCAGTTGGATTGATTGTTACTGTTAAAGGCGTTGATCTTATTGTTTGCTTGGCCAACTGCATGAGATTCGGATAGAGTTGTCTGGTGAACATATCTCTTGTCAGGCCAGGAACAGTGTCGAGAAGAAACTTGCGAGTATATTCTCTGGCAGTCCTGTTCATTTCACCCTGTAAATCTCTATTAAGAAGCTGTTGGATTTGTTTCCTTTCTCCCAACATCTCGTTTATCACTTTCTGAAGTAGATTGATTCTGTCCGCAAGGTGATCTAGTTTCTTGTTGACCACATTCTTTTTCCTTGCTTGCTTGATAGCTTTAACAATCTTAGACTTAGCTCATGATGCCCAAGTGTCGGTAGGTTTCTTTATGGATTTGGATGCTGATCTTGTGCTATCCTTTGATGTTGGTGGTGATGAATGAGAAGATGAGTCTGATGATGAGTCGTGAGATGGCTCAGGGTCCTTTTGTGGCTCAGAAGTTCGTTCTTGTGTATGTGCAGGACTGTCAAGAAGATAATCTTTGGCTTCCTTTTCAGCTTGAGACTTTTCTTCAGCAGCCTTGACCCTAGCTTCTTCATCTGCATGAACTTGAGCTTCTTTTTCAGCTTTTTCTTTAGCTCCAGCCTCAACATCTTCATCAGGAATTTTCTCAGACTTTTCCTTTTCTGGTTCCTCAAAGTCATAGACGATAGAATCCTCAAGTTGCTTTTGTTGTTGTTCGTGGGTGGTGGTACCAGTTCCCTTATCGGATTGATTAACCGCATCGGAAACTGGTGTAGATAGTACACCACCACTTGACCCTCCGGGGCCACGATTTTGTTGTTGTTCGAACTCTTTGGCAACGTGTTGAAGTATGAGGTTCTTGAGCTTCTTTATGTAGTCTCTGTCTTCATCCAGTGGCTCATCATCGGAGTTATCTTCTTCCTGCTCTTGCACTGGAGTTTTCCCTTTATCAGATTTGGGACTTAGAGGTTTTTCAACTGTTTGTGTATCATCAATAGCAGATTCTGAGTAGGTCACCTCTTCATCTGATTCAGTGCCCTCTGAGTCCTCATCCATCAGTTTGGGTTATGGTTTAGGATTTGGAATAGCAATCGTTGATGGTACTTTCCTTTTTCTGGATGGATTTCTCTTTGGATACTTTAAGGGACTTCCATTGCTTGTAACACTTCCTACACTGCCTCTCCTGGTCTTCCTAACAGGTGTACCAGAAGGCTTGGCATCAATGAAACCTACTTTCCCTGCTTCAACTGCTACCAGATATCGTTTGTGTGATTGAAGTCCTTTGGTAGCATTAGTAAGAAGATAATTTGGCAACACTACACCCTGTTTCTTCGTAGTTGATTCTTTAAATCTTACCACATTGAGTGTGGGTTCAAGTAGCACGGAGTGATGTTTGGGGTCTTCAAGTCTTTGGGGAATATCTGGATTGGTTTCAAGAATCCTTTTGATCAACAATTTTGTGTATCTGACATAAGGGATCTTGGAGCCAGGCCTTTTCAGGTAAGTCATCATGTCATCCCATATCAGAGCTGCAAATTCGATGTGTTTCATGTTGACCATGGCCCAAAATATTTGAAGTGCCATGAGCTTTGGATGCTCATAGCCACTGTCACGTCCGGAAACGGATTTAGCAATCATAATGTACAGTGTTCTCCATGGTTGAGGAATATTCTTGAGATCTACTGAGGAGTGTTTTGTGATAACTCCAGCAGCTTCATCATAGCCGATGTCGACCATGAATTGGAGAACGATCTCTTCCGTAGGAGTAGCAGAGAACTCAGTAGGATCAATGGTTGGAAGAAGAAGTACATCCCTTAAATCTGCAGGAGTGATGGTGACTTGTTTGTTGTTAAGTGTCACCGTCACAGCACTTTGACCTTTGACCTTTTGTATATTGTGCCAGAATTGGTGAAGGTAGATCTCCAGCACAGTAACAAAATTTGTGAGCATGTTCTGGTAAGGGTGAGTCTTCAGAATATTCATGGCAATCAAACAAGAGGACTCAGAACAAGTGAAGTTTTCAAAATCGACCCTGAGGTTGTTCTTTCCAATCTTCATAGTGTAACCGTTGGGGAAGATGTCTTCAACTGTGAGAACATTTGGTGCATCAACATTTTCCATTTGAACGTCCATATCGTGATCTGAAAGATATTTAGCCAAAAGAACCAACATATCGAAAGACATTGCGTTAGTCAAAAGTTGATTTTATTGTCTATTTATTGAATTTGATATGTTAATGATTGTTACGAGTCCAATGTCACTTGTTAGTCCAATAGTCCAAAGATGTCGTGATAAGTTTCGTGAGTAGATTAACTTTGAGTTTTAAAGTCCAAGTTTTCACTTATTTTCACAACTTATTAAACATTTAAGCTTATTAATGACATTTTGGTTTCGTGACGTTATGATTTATTTATTTACAAGTTCTTACGCGTAACAGTTCATAATTTTGGTTAAAATAAGGCTTGGGCGTAGGTTTTGCAAGCTTATGCGTAAACATTGAACCATACGCGTAGGCATGAGCTTATGCATAGGATCTAAACTTACGCGTAAGAAATGTTACGCGTAGGAAAGAGATCCCATAGCATAAAGCTTACGCGTAAGCGTATGTTGGAGTTTACGCGTAAGGTCTACTCATAAGGGTAAACCTTATGCGTAAGACTCAAGTTTACGCATATCCTTCACAGGATACGCGTAGTCCCCATTGTAGAACCTTACGCGTAAAGGTTACGCGTAAGATTTCTCTTACGCATAACATTCTACGCGTAAGGTGATCCTTATGCGTAGAAGCACAGTTAACCTTGATTCTGATTATTTCACGCGTAATAACCTGAAACAAATGAATCACAACACATCCATTAACACCATATTCAATCTCTTTCATTCAAACATGAAGTCTCAATCAAAACAGTTTACGTATAGGATATTCATACGCGTAGAGACTTAAACCCTAGGATTCAAAAATTACGAATATGAAATCTTGCCATAGGATTGACACCAAATCTTTTCTGGGATATCTTAGAGGGCATATGAGTTGACTTAAACAAGTTTTAACATCAAAACCTTCATGAATCAAGAAAACCTAATTCGTATGAACATAAACCCTAATTCTTAGTTTTCACCAAATTAATGTTTCTAGGTATGTCACAAGCAAGGTTTTGGTAAATTAAACATGTCAACAACATAACACAACCATCTTTTTAACCAGAAACACTCTCATATGAAAACACCCAAATCACGCGTATAAACCCTAATTTGAAGAATTGATCAATTGATGTTTCTGGGTGGATTTGATTAATTGAAATAGTTTAAGTATGATAATGTAAACATTTTAACACCTTCAGTTTATCAAGAAACACCCAAATGATGATTTTGTGTTCATAGCATAAGCGTAGAACACAAAGATCATTCAAACAAAAAATTCATCCGTTGGATGTTTGTGAATTTAACAACCTATGTTTGTAAACACCTTAAGATCATATAAACACTTACAAATCAAGAATTTAAAGCACGGATTGATAGATTGAATCTTATGCGTGGATTTGGGTAGTTGGAGAAGTAAATGTAGAAATTTAATGTTTTTTTGAAAAAGTAGGTGAAGTGTTTTATTAAAAATTACTTTAAACTTTTGACAATTTCAGTCCCTCCACCTTAACCATTTTCATCCAACGCCCATATCTTCCATTTTGGTTACCAAAAGTATGATTTTTGGAAAGAAATTTGATGACACTCCCCCTTGACTTAAGAAATAATGAAGTTTTACAAAATTTGAGTCCGAGAATGTCAATTAACCAGAAATGTGACCATCATTACCAAAGAAACAACCGGGATAAAGTAACATGCAAGTACAAGGTTTTATGAAACCGAAAAATATTTACTTTCTCCTCCTCAACACTTGACCGAGAAAATACTGAATTGTTGAAAGAGTAAAGTGTTGACGGAAGATTTGTACTTTCCATGTTAAAAGAAATATAGATAGAACAATATTTTTGAAGTTTTATCAGATTCTATATTTTTGTATTTTGTTTTTGAAAATATATACAAAAGAGGTTTTGGTGTTTGACTGGTTTTAAGATTGTTGTAAAAGTTCATTCAGTTCCTCTAGAGTCAAACACCGCATACCAATCCGGTGGACCAACTCATTAAACCTAGCAGGAGCTAAGGCTTTGGTGAGAAGATCTGCCAGTTGGTATTCAGTACCCACAAAGTATAATTCAACGGTACCCTTTTCCACGTGCTCCTTGATGAAATGATATCAAAGATCGATGTGCTTTGATTTCGAATGTTGAACAGAGTTGCACGAGATTGCAATAGCACTTCGATTGTGGCAGTACATCAGGATTCTGTCAAATACGTAACCATAATCTTTGAGTTGTGTTCTCATCCAAATGACTTGAGCACAACACGCCGACATGGATACATATTCTGCTTCAGTTGAGGACAACGATGTACAGTCCTGCTTCTTTGATTGCCATGACACCAGTTTATCACCAAGAAATTGTAGAGCTCCTGAGGTACTTTTCTGAGGATCTAAGCAACCTGCGTGATCAGCGTCTAAAAAAGCTATTAGTTCAAAACCAGAATCCTTCGGATACCAGATTCCCAAGTTAATGGTTCCCTTGATGTATCGGAGGATTATTTTAGCCTCAGAGAGGTTAGTTTCAGTTGGTCTCGACTGATAACGGGAGCAAAGATATACGGCAAAGACAATATCAGGTCTGCTGGCTATTAGATACATGAGAGACCCAATGATACTGCGGTATTTGGTAGGGTTAACCAATTTCCCATGCAAATCAGCGTCCAGTTTCTTGGTATGTGCCATTGGAGTGGCATAGGTGTCACAGTTTTGCATTCCATTTTTGTTTAAAATTTCAAGGGCATATTTGGACTAACTCAAGAAAATACCACGGGGTGATTGATAAACTTGCAGTCCTAGAAAGAATGTAAGTTCACCCATCATGGACATTTCAAAATGTTTTTTTCATAATTTTTGAAAAAGCGTTTGAGTATTTTAGATGTGTTGACCCAAAAATGATGTCATCCACATAAATTTGAACGATTAAAATGTGTGCCCCGTGATATTGTATGAAAAGTGTAGGGTCGACCGAACCTTTGACGAAATTATTGGCGATAAGAAAGGATGATAACTTATCATACCATGCCCGAGGGGCTTGTTTGAGACCGTAGAGAGCCTTCTTCAGTTTGTAGACGTGATTAGGGAACTCTGGATCAATGAATCCTTCTGGCTGACTAACATAGACCGTTTATTTCAGTTGTCCATTAAGAAAAGCAGTTTTGACATCCATCTGAAAGACCGTGATGTTCATGTGAGCCGCAAACGCCAGAAAAATCCGTACAACCTCAAGACTAGCAACCGGAGCGAATGATTCTTCAAAGCAATACCCTCTTCATGTGTATAACCCTTGGCCACGAGACGTGACTTGTTTATGATTACTGTTCCTTCAGCATCCAATTTGTTTTTCCAAATCCATTTGAGACCAATGATGAAGACCCCTGTTGGTCTTTCAACGAATTCCCATACTTGAAGACGTTTAAACTGATTGAGTTCTTCTTGCATGGATTCAATCCAGTTGTCTTTTGTCATTGCATCTTTAATGTTTTTAGGTTCAAATTGGCAGACAGTGAGTGCATAAATGCAATGTTCACCGTCTATTTGAAGACGCTGTCTAGTTACAACTGGTTGATTCGGGTTACCAATAATGTTCTCAAGAGGATGGTCTTTCGCCCAACGATGTGTAGAAGGTTGATGTTGATATACATTCTGCAGGTTAGGAGGATTCAAATGACTTGTAGATGATTCTGCAACATCATAAGTAGCAGTAGCATTTGCAAAAGGGTTGAAGAACGCATTTGGATCATAATCTGCAGGTGGGGGTACTTCATTGTTCAAAAGATCATCAGCTGGTTCAACGTCGTTGGATGCGGTTTGTTCAACTGTTGTTGTAGAATCAACTGGTGGTGCTTCCTCAATAGTAGTTGTTGTAGCAGGTGTATCAGGTATTGGATTTTGATCAGGTTGAGCAGCGAAAACATTGGATACACCTGGTGCACGTTCATCAATACCATCACTAAACAGAGGAGCAAATAGTTGTTCCATTTGACGTCGAGTAAGTTGTAAACTTGGTTCAGCTGATGATGGGGTTTGGGGGAAGTTTAGACGGTTATGTTCGGGTTCCAAACTGTTTTGCTCAAAAGCCATTTCTGTAAGCTCGAAATTTGCATGAATCGTTTCCATAATCTCCCTTGTACGACGATTCTAGATCCGGAAACCCTTTGAGTTTTCACAATATCCTACAAAGACTCCTATGTCAGCTTTGGCTTTGAGCTTACCAAAGTCATCATGATCATTATTTGGATAACAAAGAGATCCAGATACATGAAAGTGTTTGAGATTCAGTTTTCGGTTATGGATAAGCTCATAAGGTGTTTTATTGTGGCGTTTGGTAATCATTGAGCGATTCTGAGTGTAGCATGCGGTTGACATGGCTTCAGCCCACAAGTAATCTGGAAGTTTAGCATTAATTTACATTGTTCTTGTAGCTTCCACTAACGTACAGTTTCGTCTTTCAACAACTTCGTTTTGTTCCGGTGTTCGCGCATTGGATGATTGATGCTCAATTCCCACTTTCTCATAAAATGCACGAAGATTTTGATTTACAAATTCAGTTCCTTTGTCTGTTCTGATTTGTCGTACTGTATTCCGGAGCTGAACTTGAATTTTCGTGAGAAAGGTGATGATCATCTGTGGAGCTTGATCTTTACTTCGAAGAAAATAAACCCAAGTCCATCTTGAGTAGTCATCTACAATTACCAAGATGTAGCGTTAGCCATTAATCGTCTGCACACATATCGGGCCACACAAATCCATGTGAAGAAGATGAAGCACATGTTGTGAGCTGTGTTCTACCTTTGAAGGAAAGTGAGCACGAGTGCTTTTCCCTTGTTCACAAGCTGAGCATAGGTGATCTTTAGAATATCGAAATCTTGGGAGACCTTCAACGAGTTTGTACCGTGCAAGATTGGTTATGGTTTGAAAGTTTAAATGTGAGAGACAACGGTGCCATAGCCAAGATTTTGTTGATGTAGCCTTAGAAAGTAGACAGATGGGAGATGAAGCAATCATGTCTTGTATTGAGATTGTGTAGATACTTGATGTGCGTTGACCAGACATGAGATCGTTTCCTTGTAGATCACGAATGAAACAAGTTTTCTCCCTAAAAGCAACTTCCAAATCTCCATCACAAAATTGACCGACTGAAAAGAGATTGTGACTGAGACCTTCCACATAATAAACTCTGCTAATTTCGATGTTACCATTGATGTAATCTCCGTAGCCCATAATAGCTGCGAAGTGATCATTCCCGAACCTGACAGTGCCAATGAACTTTGAAATAAAGTTTGATAACACTTTGAGATTGCCTGTCATGTGCCGGGAACATCCTTTATCAACAACCCAGAGGATGATCTGTATCACCTGCATTACACACAGACGACACAGATGGAATAGAAGTAGATGTGGAACTCGAAGAGTTAGAGGGTTCCGATGCAGATATAGATGAAACACACATGTTCATGATTTTAGGTATCCATGTAAAGCCAAGTGTATTATGTAACCATTTCTGCCATCTCCAACTAGTCTTAGCTTTGGTCTTAGTGAATGCACTAGGTGATAAGTTCTTCCTAGGAGGTAAAGGGGGTACTATGGGTACATCAATGATCTTAGCCAGAACTCTAGAAGGCGGTTTACCTAGCACAGACTTAGAAGCATTACTGGGCCTAGAGGTATTCCGTTTTCTATTATTCCGCTTACGATTCAAGATAGCCTTAGCAACACATTTATCATGACAACCAGAAAACATGCATTTACGACAACCAACACAAGAGGCTTCAAATAAAACATTGAGAGTACTTAAAGATTCAGCATTCATTACATCACTTTGTTCATTACATTTGTCAGACGCAATATCTAAAGTGGGTGCAACCTGAGTTTTATTCAAAGTCCTAGGGTGTTCTTCTACTTCAGCATTCTTTATTGTTCTTTTCTTACGTCGCAACTTCCTATTCTTCCTTGTATTGCTCCTAGGCTGTGAAGTGCGGGCGTTGGGAAAAGAGGCAACTATTCCTGTTTCAGTAAAGGGAAGCACATTAGTTTCTTGTGGTTTGTCATTAGATATTATAGAGTCATTGTGAATCTGTTTAGGTGCAGTTACTACTTTGCTACTATTCCTATCTTGCTTAAGTTTCACCAACTCTGCTTTTAGATCATGGATAGTATGTAACAAATCTTGATTTTCAGAACGAGTATTTCCATTTTGTCGTAAAACATATTTGGTATATGCAAGATGATCATCAATATCTTTTTACGCTTGAGCACGAGCCTTTTTGAGTAAATCAAATATGACACCATATTCCTTTTTAACTTTTGAAATTTCTTGTTCATATTTTGCAATTTGACACTTCAAAGAGACGTTTACATCATCCAGTTGCTCAAGTTTTGGATTAAAGGTTTTTGTATGCAACTGGTTGATTTTGTTTTGCAAAGCGAGTTCCCGATTATGGCAATCTTTTTTACACCATTGAAGACGACGTTTTGCGTTTGAAAGCTCGTTTAATAATCGCTCATTTTCAACTTTTAAAGACTCGATTTGTGACATAGTATCAGTATTTTCAACAGAATCAACAGAATCAGCAGTGATAAAATCAAATGCATATGCAACAGAATGTAATAACACAACATTATGGATATCAGCAGAGATAACATCTTCCAAGAGTCGATCAACATCTTTTCGTAACATTTTCTTTTTACGTTTTGTATTTGAAATCGATGTTTCTGTTTGTTCAAAAACTCTTTTCATAAGTCCAAGCTCCTTGTGAAAATCTGTTTCCCAATATATAGCACAATTTTTCAAATTTCGGACATGAGGTAAAATTCTTTTCTGAAGAATATCTGTTTGTGCACGCGCAAGAGGCGATTGAAAATGTTCAACTTTTATTTCAGAATGAAATTCAATTTCACGTTCCAAAAGTTTGATGTCCGAAATGAATGTTTCAAAATATTTTATAACTTTACATTGTTCGGCTAATGGTTTTATTTCACTAAGTGAAGGTAAATGACCATTAATTTGTACAATATTGGATAGGGGACCCTCAGAAGTAGGTGTGATAACCCAAGGTGTGTTAGAAAAATCCTGTTGAGTGACAAAATTAACGGCTTTTGAATAGTTAAATGGTTTGTTATAAACAACATTTTCCATTTTTGACCGACTCTCGTCATCTGCATCAAATTCCTCTTGACGATTATATTCAACAACACTCATAATGAAATCATCAATTCTATGTTCTGTACTGTAAACTTCAGGAGTTGGTTTGAATGCTCTATTTGAAAACTTTAGTTTGTAATCAGCAAGATTCGGTCCATATCTATTTGGATTTGGTTTAAAAGTAAACTTTTGAATAGTTATGATTGACTCACCATGTTTATAAACAACATTTCGAAACTCTTTGATTTTGTTTTGAAAGTCAACAATTTCTTCAAGATAGTCATCTATTCGTTTATTTGAATTCTTTTTGTACTCACAGAACTGTTTTTGACAAGTTAACAACTCAGACTTGGCTTTTTGAGTTGCCAAAGTGAGAGCGTTAAGTTGTTTTTAATGATCATATTGCAGTTGTTCTATTTGAGACAGCAAAGCATTCTTAGATGCGACTAGATCACGTATCTGTTGTTCTAATGTTTTTTCATTTTGGTAAGATTTAGCAAAAGCAACTTCAAAACCTTTTTCACGTTTTTCTTGTTTTTGAAAAATGTTTAGTTGAAATTTTAAGTATTCATTATCCTTAGTTAACAGTGCATTTTTGTCCTTTAATTGCTTATTGATGTCCTTGCATATTTCCAGTATAGATTCTAGGTCTTTAAGTAAGGTCATGAGCTCAATATCTAGATTAGACGAAAGTTCAGCTTGTTCAACGTGGGTCTCAACATGGTCATTAGTCAGATCCTCAAGTATAACCACGGAGTCAAATTGATTATCAATGGTAACCATAAGGTCATCTTGATCGTCAAATATAACTACGGGATCTATTTGGTTATCATCGGAATGAGATGTAGATGGCTCATGTTGAACACTCTGATCCTTGTCGGATGCAGATGTTGGCGGAGATATCAGATCAGAAATGATTATAGTTTGATCCGGTACCTGAGACAAGCCGTCAGTGTCATACACTGGGCCTGTGTCACTCATGTAGAGTTCTTGCATGTTTGCCATTAACATCACAGCTGCATTAGCCTGCAAGTCCTCCATATCATCATCTGAATCAGCATTTGCCATGAAGCTTTGTTCCTTGTTGGTAAGAGTTCCACCAGATTCATCCTTAAGAGCCAAGAGTAAAGCCTCTTTGTGATAAGCGCTGCCTCTTGTCCTCGGTTTAGGGCATGCATTAGCCAGATTACCCTTCTCATTACAGTTATGACAATGAAGACCATTAACCCCGTTCTGAGCATTACCCTATTCAACCACTTGAGCCCTTTGTTGTTGTGGAGCACCCATGTTATTCCTCCCAATAGCATTAAACCCTTGACCACCACCCATCTGACGAACATTACCACGATTTTGAACTTCAACACGTCCATTGTTAACAACAGCCTGATTCCTTGTGTTTGAAGAGGTACGAATGCGATTGTTGGATTTGTTTGAATATCGGCCGAAGGCTCTAGCAATCATGACAAACGCTTGTTGCAATGCATCGAAAGCTTCTGTATCCTCATTAGATTCGTTGTAAAGTGCTTGATCATTGTTGTTGTTGTATGGAACCAACTAAGTTTCTTGAGATTGGTGCTGTGACGGATCATAAGGTGTTATCTTAGCAGATGGTTGAGCAGCAGGTTATGGAGGATTTGCGAATACAGTTTGTAAGGTCGGGAATTGAGGATAACAAGCTTGAGCCCACAAAGCTAATTGTTGATTATGTAGTATAGATATAGTATATAGCAGGGTATACGCGCGTTTCGGCGGCGGGTACCCTGTGACGAATAACCGGAGAAATAGATCTCAATGAGACCTGATTCACCAGTTTGTATCGGTTCCAACGGGTCCTATCTGGTTCATTTTAAAATGGCTTTAATTGGTTAGCCGAACTGGTGGCGACACCAGTTCCCGGTTGAACACGTTTGTCCGATCCGGTCCGGTTTTCAAAACAATATGTAACATCAACTTTTTAGCTTGTATGAAGTTTTGTGTGTTTTATTAATTTGTATAATGTGTATAATAATATGTACTTTTCATTTTAAGGTGTTTTAAAAATAACATTAATTAGTGTGTTTAATTATTTTATATTTTGGATTATGTTGTAGCTTCTTTAAATTGTACGTTATGAAATTTTTATTGTACTTTTTAGTAAGTGGTGTTTTAATTGATTGTTTTTAATTTGGTAGATGTGCTTTTAATTGGTTGTATAATGTGAATAAATTATTGTACTTTTAAGTAATGAGGTGTTTTAATAAGAATATTAATTAAACTATGCATTTCTCTCTTATTTAACCAATTTCAACTATTCAACCTTTTCACCTTTGATTGTTTTTATATCATATGAAGTATAGATTATATGAGCTTGTAAAACAATTTATACACAACTAGAAGAAAAAAATCTAAAAATCAAAAATTTCATATATTGATGATGTAACATGATATGACAAACTTATAAAGTTTTAAAAGCTTTACCACTGTTGAACTTATCTGTATCTTTACTATATATAAAAAATGTATATTTCTTTTTAAATATTTAAAATTTGAAATTCTCAAAAACTTAAAAAATAAATGCAACTTATCTATAATACTTAAAGCTTACCCCCTTAATTTAATGTGCAAGGGGGGTTGTGCACATACATGTCTATGCATACCAAAATAACTACAACTCATTTCGTTTTAGGATGCCCTCATATTCAATGCAGATTCAATTTGGTTTATGAAGAGGCTCGAATTGAATGAAAATATCCTTGGCTTGAATGCTCGCATGCTCACAATATTCAATGTTGGAAACACAAAAGGGCTGCGAATTTGCACCCTCAAAGAATATGGATCAATCTACAATTAAAACACTACTAAATGGAACCAGCATAAATAAGGCCTGCAACCCATTATCTGCCCAGACATTGTGGGTAGGCGTACAAGTAAAAAAGGACCGTTATTTCTAAAATTATGGCTGTAGAAATCGGAGGCCCAAATGCTGTATTGTTCCTGGACGAATTAAAATTGGATGAGACCGGTACGATCGTAGTGATGCTCTATAGGATATGGGATATAAATGCTCCTTCGGGCCGATACTTGAGCACTGATTTCTTGGTGTTTTATGCTAAAGTATGTTGACATCCATGTGTGAAAAACCTAAATAATGCCAATATGTAATAAAAAAGTTATCAAATGTCTGTGTTGTTTATCAATTTTTTCTTACGTACTTTTGATGCAGTGAAATGTTATCCATTGTACCGCCAAGGCAACGGTAGCTCACAATTTCTTGAGGTTAAAAGAGGGTGCTATATATTCGGTTAAAAATTTTGTAGTCATGCAAAACAAAGAAGATTTTCGTATCAGGGAGGACGATACGTTCATGCTTGAGTTTAATGGATCAACAAGCATAAGGAAATCTTTGGTTATATCTAAGGGATTTGTTAGGTATCCGTTACAATTGGTTGATTTTGATCATATCCGGCCCACAGAAAACAAATATCTCATTGGTAATGTGCTGTTTGTTTAGGTATCTTAAAATTATTTGTTTTTTAGATATTGTTGCTATAAAAGTTTTTACCTTTCAGATGCTGTAGGTTATGTCACAAATGTTGGTAGGATGAACTATACCAAAACAAGATCCAAAAACCTTGATTTCTACCTGGCGAATCATAGGTTGAAATTTATATTTGTTGCAAAGGATGTTGTAAAAATGAAAATATTTTTGCCAATGTGTATTAGGAAACTTACTGTTCTCTTTATTTCGATTCCCTTTGTAATCCGGGGCCAGTCCATACGGGTGACCCTGTGGGGAGGGCTTGCTGATGTGTTGATTGAGAAGAAGGCGACGCATGTAGGCATGTATGCTGTTGTGGTGACTTCCACCTCTGCAAAACAATATAACAGTAAGTGGCTTATGGACTATTTACCTTTTTGCATGTTCAACACTTTTCTTTTACAAATTTAACCTTTAATATTACCTGCTAGATAAGCTCTATCTATCCAGCAGTTCATCCACCCAGCTCCTAGATTCCGTTGACATTCCTGCAATTAAAGAATTGAATTCAGATATTTGGTAAAAAACTAATTTTTATTATTGAATATATCCTAAAACCAACAAATTTTAACAAATCATTCAATTGTTTGTTAGCATCACTGATGCTTCAAAAGGAGCTTCGCGTGTAGACAACTCTGAACCAAGAGAAGGATCTATCGAGAATCTGCTCATGTGGGCCCGAAATAAAAGGAATGATGTATGTATTATTTTGCACCCGCCATCTCTATATTATCTTTATAGTGCATAACATTTATAAATCTTATTTATACACAGACTGCCGTTTTCATAATTATGGCCAAGATTGATAATGTGCGTACTAGAAAGGGATGGAATTTCCCATCATGTGGGGGAGACAACTGCAGGAAAGGGGCTACTAGAAAGAATGGGCGATTTTGGTGCGAGTCATGCAGCAGACCAGTTGAATACCCGGTAATAAGGTAATGACATATTTGTAGCTTATAGTTTGATTGTTTGAATGTGTTAAATAAAATTGCTCACCTTGACATTTACCATATGCTGAATGCTTTCTTCAGATATCGTCTTGAACTTGGTATCTCTGATGATACCGAGTAGACTGTGGTGGTCCTTTTTGATGATGCATCCGTTGAATTGATCGGGTTCCCAGCTTCGGCGTTAGTGTCGGATGAGGAAGAGGTACATTTATAAATCCCCGACTACTTACACCCTATTACATCATTCCCATTACTCATGGCTTACTCTACAGGGTTTAGACGATCATGCAAACTTGCCATCACCTATAGCTGACCTCATTGGGACAACACACGTGTTTGAAATCAAATCTCACACATATTATGAATATGGAACATTCGAGAGTTTTACGTGTTGGAAAGTTGACCCGCATAATCCATCAGCTGAACCCACAAGCGCAAGCACCGTTGATAATGAAACCGCTGTTACAGGCTTATCATCCAAGTCACCCGCCTAGTCGCCAACCCTCACTACACCGTCCAAGCCTGTAGAGGATAGGATAAGGAAAAGGTAGTCGAAACCAACAAAAAAACATCAGTACAACATGTATTTGTATAAAGGCACATACTGATGGAATTTCATTATTTGCAGGGTGGTTATTGATGATTCAACGACAGAAAATGAACTGCTGCCGGTTAATGATGTACAAGGTGATGAGTCTAATATTGCAACTAATAATACATCTTCAACATCCAGCCCATCATTCAAACGACTGATAAAGGCCAACCCTGCAAATGATAATAAAGATAAGAGGTTAGCAACCTTAAAACATTTGGGTGACAACAAAATATCTTTTATCCTATTTATCTTACTACTGCAATACATTTAACGTAATAATCATGTTTCGTTGTATGCAATATTGCTATTGAGAATTCGGACGCGGATATTGAACGGATAACTGTAGACATTGAGCAGGATAGTGATGATAGTACCCTAACCGTCAAGAAGAAACAAAGACGGTGAGCACATATTGATTGTCACTTTTTTCGCTAACCCTTTTACGTTTGCCCGCATAATAACATGTTTCTCCCTATATATTTTGTAAACAGGTTTGTGGTTGAAGAATCATAATGATCCCAACCAAGAAGCGCCCCATCAAGACTTTATAAAACAAAAGCTTATGACAATAATAATACATTTGATAAAAACTGCTTTTGGGATTTTGTTTTAATTTTTTTTAATTGTTGTTTGGAAGACACAAGACTCAACCGTTCCGTTACATTTGGTTTTATTTTTGTTTGACAATATATTTTGGTTTGCCATCAAGCGAAATATTTTTTCTTTTTGTGCTCAACTCCATTTGATATACCTCCAAGATGAACATATTGTGGCTTTGGACACTTGCTACATGAGATCAAATAGATATGTGTGTTAGTAATGCCAGATGACCATGAAAGCAAGGATGGTTCTTTTGATTTCTCCATCAGACATTGTTACCAAATGTAATGTCTAATGTACAAGATAGTTCTATTAATGAACCAAACGTTCATATGTATATACTATTTCATGTAATAGTCGGCAAGGATTGTTTTTTTTTTCGATTTCTCCATCAGACATGGTTACCAACTGTAATGTCTCATGAACAAAATAAATATGTGAATGAACCAAATGTTGATATCTGTATACTGTTTCATGTGATAACCGTGTAACCAAACATCTAATTAATGAAACTCATTTCTATGTAATTTACTAATTTTCCTGTTGTATCCCCTTTTTTCATTCACTCATATAACCCTTTCATGTGATAAACGTGTAACCAAACATCTAATTAATGAAGCGTACTTCTGTATAATTCTCTAATTCTCCTGTAGTATCCCTTATTTTCATTCACTCATATACCCCTTTAAATAATTGATCGACTTAAAGTACATAAAGGGTCATCTAAATTCATGAACACATGTGATTGATTCATTGTGAATACCTAATAAAAAGTTTTTCAAAACTTGCGTAAATTACCCAAAGGTTAAGACGGTGTTTTTTAAATCTATATACAGAATACAGAAAACAAATTGTTTGCATTTGTTGTCAACAAATCTGCTGGCACAAAATGCGTATTCAAAGTTGCAGAATCCATCGCATAACAATAGCTCAAATGATAAAGATATTGAAGATGGTTATGCTGCTTAATGCAATCACCAAGATTGGCTAAAATTGACTTTATTATATACCTAATAAATTAAATAATGACTGTTAAATTATGTTTGTTATGAATTATATGAGTTTGAAACCCTCCTTCTATTTATATGTATTTATACCATCCACTACATATGTTTAATTTACACATACATTATTATTTTATACATAACAAGTGTGATATAAACTTATCTTATAAGGCAATTTATAAAACACGTTAATTCCTACTTTACTTTATAACAATTAAGAGTTTTTTACTTTCTCCATATCCTCAAAATAATAAATGACTACAGGTACATCTCAATTTAACAAGTTACTATACCTTCCAATTATGTATATGATTAAATCCATCTTTGTTTTTTCGTTACAGGGTCACAAAATGATCATGCTCAGGTTCCATCCCTGTCAGACATGTTGCACAAAACTTTTGTTATTGATTCGAAAACAATTATCATTCAAAGTGGAATAACACAAAGTTATTGTGGTTTACGGCTAAATGAAATTGTCAAATCATTTACAGGTATGCACCAGCTCCAAACATTCACTTGCATTATTATAGTACAAAATTGTTGCAACAATTGATACCTGATTCGCATGTTCACCGTAATTTGTTAGGACAAACATCACGCTCAGTGGGCGATTTACCAGATATGACGCCGAATCAAATGGCTTCTGCTTCAAAACAACCCTTTATGTATAAAAAAAGAAGATCAACAGGTGTTTAATTAAACAAATTATATTTGGCAGAAAATTGTTTCCGTAATAATGAATAATACCTTAAAGTTATTCATATAGGAACACTCTCTCTGCGTGCAGCTAAAAAAATCCCACACGGAGCCGCACATGCATCTGCAGGTAGTTTCATATTTTATAATTGATGCCTTATGTTATTTGATGGATAAAAATGTTGTTATTCCCAATTAAATTTGCCTTTTTTTGGCAAGGTGTTCCCGTTGTTTACCATAATATTGGCCATCCATCATTTGAGTGTCAAAATTGCAAAGCGATTATGTGGTATCAGGAGAGAAGCGATAAATCAAAGAGCGCTACCAACCCAACTTTTTCCATTTGCTGTCAAGAGGGAAAACTTCTTTTTCCAAGATTTAATGAAGCACCTTCACCTCTTAAAGAGTTTATGGACTATAATAATCCTGCAAGTTTAAGATTGAAAGACCATATCAGGGTATATAATGGCCTGTTTTGTTACACATCTTTTGGAGCAAGAATAGACCATTCAATTAACACGGGCAGGGGTCCATATACGTTTAGAGTAAATGGCCAAAGCTATCATCGAATAGGTTCTCTTCTTCCAAAACAGGGCATTCAACCTAAATATGCACAACTATACTTTTTTGACACTGGAAATGAAGTGAAAAACCGGGTGAGGGCTTTTATAGACAAAGATGGGGGATATGTGGTGGATCCAAGTATAGTAGGAAGATTGATTAAAATGTTTGATCAATCAAATTCAATCACTAAGGCATTTCGAATGGCTCGGGATTGGTGCGAGAACCACAATTCAGCCACCTTTGAACTACAGCTGATAAGTGGACATAGTACATCTCGGCAATACAACGCACCAACCGTAGCCGAAATAGCAGCTCTAATTACTAATGACTTTGGTGATGGTATTCCTACAAGAGATATTATTGTAAGTAACAGGGATGAAGGCTTGAAACGTATTTCTGAGTTGCATTCAGAATACATGGCACTCCAATATCCATTGTTATTCCCATATGGGGAGGAAGGATTTCATGAAAAGATACCATATTACAACAACATGGATGTACGCAAGACCAAAAAGGCTTTTGTCACAATAAAAAGAATACTATTCATATATCATACAACAGCGAAATAACCAAGGTACTACACTGCTTAGAGGTGGGCGATTATTCCAACAATACTTGGTGGATGCATATACGGCTGTTGAAGAACAAAGGCTCAAATGGACCAGGAAAAATCAAGATACGTTACGCGTTGATCTATATCATAATGTTTGTGACGCTGTAACAAGGGGGACACAAGTGCAGCAGGACTGGGAAAACGAATCATTCTGCCAAGAAGTTTTATAGGCGGTCCAAGGTATATGATGCAAAACTACCAGGATGCAATGGCTATATGCCGGACGTATGGGAATCCAGACCTGTTCATCACATTCACTGCTAATCCAAAATGGCCCGAGATTGCAGAAATGCTAAAGCACGTCCCGGGCCAAAAAGTCCATGACCGTCCAGAAGTGGCAACACGTATGTTCAAGATTAAACTTACTAAACTTTTAAACGACCTTACAAAACATCATATTTTTGGCAAGTCACGAGGAGGTAAAAAAAAATTAACCCATAATTTTAATCTGTTTACTCTTTTATATATACATTATGTATTATCTTATGTTTTTTTCCAATTATATTTCAGTTGTGTATGTCATAGAATTTCAAAAACGTGGACTGCCACATGCTCATATCCTACTGTGGCTAGAAGAAGAATTGAAATGCAAAACCCCATCCCAGATAAATGATATAATTACAGCTGAGATACCATGTTGAATCAATGATCCGGATGGGTATAAAGTAGTAACTGAGTTTATGTTACATGGACCTTGCGGTAAAGATGATAAAAACGCCCCATGTACAATTGAGGGTAAGTGCTCAAAACATTTTCCTAAACCTTTTGTGGTTGAAACAATTGTTGATAATGATGGTTATGCTATTTATTTCTGGAGGAATAATAACGCTTACCATATAAAAGGGAAATTCAAGTATGATAACAGATATGTGGTGCCTCACAACCGTTATCTCCTCATGAAATACCAGGCCCACATTAACGTAGAATGGTGCAACAGATCCAAAGCAATTAAGTACTTATTCAAGTACTTAAATAAAGGTCCCGATAGAGCCATAATTGTTATACAAGAGAATGTTAAAAACGATGGTGATTTAGCAAATGTACAAGTTTTGGAGGTGGACGAAATAAAGAACTATTTGAATTGTCGTTTCTTAGCTCCATGTGAGGCGGTGTGGCATTTGCTTTCATACGACATACATTACTCATATCCGTCTGTTATGAAGCTGAATTACCACTTGCCGAATCAGCACGCAATCACACTACGAGACTCAGAAAGCTTACCCGCCCTAATTCAAAGGGAAGGTATCGACATGACCATGTTCACTGATTGGTTTGAATTAAACAAGCGTGATACATAAGCGAATCAATATACGTATGCTGAGATACCTACACATTATGTGTGGCATGAGAAAGACAAACTATGGAAAAAACGCAAATTGCAAAAATGCATCGGCCGGATTGTTTACTCTCACCCGGCGTCTGGAGACCGATATTATCTTAGAATGTTGTTGAACATTGCTAGAGGTCCTGATTCTTGGGAAAAACTCATGACTGTTCACGACAAACTATGTTCCACTTTCAAGGAAGCATGTTTTGAATATGGCCTTTTAAATGATGACACGGAATGGACACATGCTATATCAGAAGCAAGTGTATGGATGTTTGGACCACATTTACGTGACATATTCGTAACAATTTTAATCTTTTGCGATGTTAGCAGACCTTTAAAATTTTGGGAAGAAAATTGGAAGTTTCTATCAGAAGATCTGCTACACAAGAAAAGGAAAATGTTTGATTATCCTGACTTGGAGTTGACGGATGAGCAACTAAAGAACTATTGTTTGATAGAGATCCAAGAGTTGTTAAATAGAAATGGGAGATCTTTATCTGATTTCCAAGACCTACCAGTGCCTGACCCAAGGTTACTAACCAACATGGACAATCGTCTCATACGAGAAGTGTTGAATTATGATATGAAACATAGTAAGATTGAACATCAGCAACTTCATTCATTGTTAAATCCCGAACAACGTTTAATCTATGAAGAGGTAATTGAATCTGTCCATTGTAAAAAAGGGAACTTTTACTTCGTGTACGATCTAGGCGGAACTGGAAAGACGTTTTTATACAAGACTATCATCTCAAGATTAAGATCAGAACGCATGATAGTGCTCGCTGTTGCATCTTCAGGTACAAATTTATACTAAATTTTAAACAGTCAACCATTTTAAAATGGATAAAAATTTGTGACTGATTAACACTTTCAATTTGGGTAGGAATAGCTTCATTGTTACTACCAGGTGGGAGAACCGCGCATAGCCGTTTTGTTATACCGCTTGAATTATTAGAGAACAGTACATGCGGCATAAAACAAAATACACATATGGCTGAACTCATACAGGAAGTTAAACTTATTATATGGGATGAAGCTCCGATGACTCAAAAATATGCTTTTGAAGCATTGGATAAGACGCTCAAGGATATTTTAGGATATCATGATCCTGACAGTAGGAATAGAATATTTTGAGGAGTGACGGTCTTGCTTGGAGGTGACTTTCGACAAGTGCTGCCAGTTATACCAAAAGGAAACATGGCAGACATTGTTCAATCATGCATAAGCCAATCTGAATTATGGAAGCATTGCAATGTATTTAGACTTACACGTAGCATGCGTGTCAACGAGTATACTGAGAATGGGGAGGTTGATACTCGAAAACAAGATTTCAATAGATGGGTTTTGGCTGTGGGGGATGGAAACCTGCCGGCAAAATGCAAAGAAGGGGAGGACGACCCAAGTTGGATTGACATTCCTGAAATATTCCTAATTAAATCGTGGGATTGTCCAATAAAACAGATTGTCGCAGAGACATACCCTGATTTTACAACGAGGCAAACCAACGATGTGTACCTCAAAGAAAGGGCAATACTAACTCCTCGGAATGATGAAGCTGATGACATCAATGAGTACATGTCTAAACAGTTATCAGGGGAATTTGTTACATACAACAACGCAGATGAGAATTGCAAGGCATCTACAGACAGCCTAGAATAGCACGAACACTATCCGATTGAATTTCTTAATTCCTTAAATTTCCCCGGGATGCCCCCACATGCTCTTCACTTAAAAAAGGAATTACCAATTATGCTATTGCGGAACATCAATCCAAGCAAAGGGATGTGTAATGGAACAAGGTTGCTCATCACAGATCTAGGCCAGTTTGTTATTCACGCTAAGGTGCTGACAGGTTCAATTATAGGGGATAACGTTATTATACACAGGATTATACTGACATCAACACAATCCAAGTGGCCATTTATTCTAAAACGGCGACAATTCCCTGTAAGACCATGTTATGCAATGACAATTAACAAAAGTCAGGGTCAATCACTTAATTACGTTGGCCTCTATATGCCTTCTCCCGTATTCAGCCATGGTCAGCTTTATGTGGCGCTATCTAGTGTTACCAGTCCTGACGGCCTTAAGATACTAATGGTTGAAGACAAGGACCCAGAACTTAAGAATTGCACACGTAACATTGTTTTCAAATAAACATTCAGCAACCTAACGTAGGACATATATGTGATGTTCAAGCAACAGTTATTTATTATTACTTGGTTATTTGCCACGAACACTCATAATGTGCATGATATTGTTCCAACTCTTAACATGTATTCATAATGCACCACGGTTACTCTATAATCAAATAACCACAAACTGTAGTAGCCACGACTTAACTATAAACCTTAAAACAAATTTTTTTTACTATGATACACTCAGACTCATACTTAACGCATAAACGGACTCTCACAATACCAATCATAAGTTTCAGTTTTTCCTGTATATTGCAATTAAAATTGTCACATAAGGAGCTTAAAATCAACTAAACAAATATTCTAATAACCAAAACTTAACTATAAACCTTAAAACAACCAAAATTTAGGCTGAGAAAGTCAGACTCATTCTTAACACATAATTGAACTTTCAAAATATCAATTGTAAATGGTTTTGAACATTATTAGATTCATTAAAAACAACAATCCAAAGTATGCCTTACCCCATAACGGCCCATCTCAGCGTACAGTCCGCACTTTCTTCTACCAATAATCAACAATGCCAACAAAATCCCAAAATCAACAATGAACCAACTTTAGCTCAAAATTATTTAACCTGCAAGGAGTGTAATTATTAATTAGATATAAGCATAAAAAAATTCCTGTTTTTTTTTCAAGATACCATCATCATCCTAAACACTATCTATAAAAAACTTCAATCTCTTACAATTTTAGACTGGTAAGTAAAACATATACTTATTTGTTCAATTGAATCGAAACAAAAATAATCCGATATCATTTCTAAATCAATAAACATCATAAAGCAACTAACACTCAAGAAATTAAAACATTTAAACATGCACGTTTTAATTTGATCATAATGAAATCGAATACCTGAAATATTGGAATCAATCGACAGATAATCAGATCCTTTATCATAACCCTCAAAAAAATTATATTGTTTACAGTACTATTTATCTTGATCAGTTTTGCCTTCGATTAAAAACCCTAAATATGTTATTTAGGTATTACTGTGTCTTTTTACCAAGTGTGAGAGAGAAGTGTGAGAGAAAAAGTCAAACGGGTGATACTTTACCCTTTTTAATATATAAAAAAAAAAATAAAAAAAATAATAATGTAAATACTTAAACATAATCATGATTAAAACATAAACATAACTGATCATTGATCAGTTGCTTCCATTGATAACGTTATAAAACCAGTTACATATCCACCATTCATACAAACCATACATGAAACCAACTACATACATCAAAAGACAAAAGAAAATCTCCAACAGGTCCTAATCTTCATCATCAGAACTTTCAGCTTCATCCAACCTCTCCAAAAGCTCATCGTTCTCCTCCAAGCTTTGACGACACAGCACAAGCAGTTGAGCCAACAGATCAAGTTTCCTGCGATCCTTCAATTGTATTTCAAGGATAGCATCATGACCAGTTGCTGCCTCAACATTGAAACGAGAATAATTGATAGATGCCTCATTGATTGTTTGCTCCTTTTTGTTAATCACTGCCCTTAACTGACTGCTCTCCTCCCCGATACGAGCAATGAAACCTTCCTCCTCTGCTTTATCGTGAGTTATCAGCAGCCTGAAAGCATCAACAAGCTTTCCAGTTTCAGTAAGAGATTTCAGTTCATCGAGGTTTGGTGTGGCTGACATTGTGATGTTAGGGTTAAGGTGGATAGAGTTGTGTGTTCAAATTAGGGTTAATGTATAAGTATATATATATACACAAAATTGTGTGGTCATAATAATTAAGGTTCGTAAATAAGAATTTGCAAAGAAAACAACACAAAAACAATAATTAAGGTTCGTAAATAAGAATTTGCAAAGAAAACAACACAAAGACACTGAAGAGGCATTGGAACATTTAATTTGGGTGTTACTGGAGACTTTGAAGTTTTCATGCATAAATGAGGAATGCAGTATTTAGGAAGATGTCCAACATTGCAATATAACACCCTCAATTATACATTTGATATAAAACAACCCCTACATGCACAATGCATTACAATTAACATTCTAAGCTTAAAAGACATGCTTATAATTTATAAAGCTTCGTTTATTAAAAATTTCATAATCATAAAAACAAGCAAAACACTGAAAATTTCAATACCATAAAAGATATTTAAATAAAAGTTACTAATTAAACTCATTCATTTTTTTAGCATTTGACTCTTCCTCACGAACACCGTCTTTAGTTTGCTTAAACAAATTAACTAACTTTTCAAGCAATACACGATGCCTCTCTTGAGTCTTTCTCAAAGCATCAATCGAATCTAAAGCTACGCCACGATGACCTAACGCTTCCATGTTCAAAATCATCGTGTTGTTTTTTGCCATTACACGCCTCAAATGATGACAACAATCAAAAAGCAACTTTGATAATGCATCATCTTCACATGCCTGTTGCACAAACCACAAACGCATACAATCATGCAATTTAGATGATCCTGAAATATTCATCAAATTCTCTAACAACTCAAAATTTGCCATTGAAGAGTACAAATAGTTATATAATTCCAAATAACAAAAGTCACAAATAAATAAGCAACAAAACACTTATGTAACTTACTCAAATTAAAATACTACATATGAAAAGACTATGTTAATAAAAACTTTTAATGAAAATAAAATAATATAAATACAAAAGTAATTATAACATTATTAGGCATCTAAATATAGATTCCACTAAAATAATATAAACTAAAGGAATAATAACATTATTAGTCATCTAAATAATAAATATAATGCAACTTTTATAATAGGTATTTAAATACCATCATATACAACATTACGGATAAAAACATCACCCCTCAACCACTAGACCGTGCATCGCACGGGTTGAGGTAAGCCTCGTTATCATATAAAACTTAAAACTAAAAATTTAATTTTACTAATTACCATATAAACATTTATTACCATATATTAATCTAATAATAACAACTTATATTCAAACTAGCTAAACACATTCATTACAAAACAATAAATCACAATATCATAGACGTCAATATTTTTCATGTATAACCTTTTGGTTCGTTAATGAGTATGTTCAAAATTTCGAGTAATGCAATGTACTTGTAATTATGGCACAGGGCCTCCGAAATCCACGAGATAACCATTATCAAGGTTCACACTAGAATAACAAGTTCGCAAGTATAATTATTTTCGTTATACACAATCGTTTTACACGGGTATTCATCTTATAGACTAAGAAAGCCTTAAATATCCAAATTAGTTAAGAATTAAATGCTTGAAAACGAAAGTAGGTATTCAAGGACAAGATTGCTAATGTGTTTGTGGATTCAAGTTCAATAATAGTTTGATCCAACAACAAGAGTGTGTTCCCAAGAAGTTTAGTTTACCATTTACTGTAGTATAATCTAACATAATTTATAACACATGAATTACCCAATACATAAAACTAGCTAGGCATCATTTTCAATTCATTGTCTTGTGACCTTCTATCATTATTTTTTCGTAAGACAAAGCTAAGCAAAAGCATTTTGTTTTCTTTTTTGATTTTCAAACCAAATTTATTTATAAGTATTGTGTACGCCCTTTAAAGCTTATTGTACAATACTCCGTTATTGGCGTTATAGCTTTATAGCGCGAGGCAATAGTATTGTTGCTCGCGTTATAGGGTCTCACGCCGTCAGCACTAGCCAAGCCATTGGCATTTTTTATTTTATTGTTCCCAAATGTAACGGTCGATTTGAATTGTGTTTGTGTGATTTTGTCTGCACATAGAGAAGTAGGAGATTGGTTTATGTGAAATTTGTTATTTGCTGTGAAATTTGTTATTTGTTATTTGCTGTTGAAATTTGTTATTTGCTATTGCAATATAACTATGTTTCTATTTAGTTAGAGTGGAAGGTGTCATAACGAAGTGAAACTTCGTCGTCGTGCCACCTCAGCGCCACATCAACATCTCATTTTCCCACAACAAACCCTTCTCACTCATAACAAACCTCAACTTCTTCATTTGGGGCCCACCACTACCACTTTATTTTTTTTATTCAATTTTCACTTCCAAATAAAAACTAAATAAATTCATTTCATTCAAATTAAAAATACAATACATAACACAATAATAAAAAAACAACACGATACGAAAAAAAAAACAACACGATACGGGAATAAAAAACAACACGATTAAAAAAAAAACAACACATACTACTGGATTTAATCTTCGACATCCCAATTTGGGCAATTTTTCAAAATCTCCCAAACGTGAACATATTTGAACTCCTTTCTACCAAATTGTTGCTGGAAGCTTAGTTTCGCATTTTCGAGATGAGTGTGATCATTTTGAGCACTTCGACGCTGCAACTGTTTGTAAATTGCGTTGAACCTTTTGCAATCGACGTTAATCCTCGTCCATTTACCCGTGATTGAATTTTTTGTACGATGGTCATCGGTTGTCTGATTATTGAACATATGCATAACGTCGTTCCAAAAAATATTTTCGGAACGGTTATTTTGCATATCCATAGCTTGCGAAATTTGTATCCAAACTTGCGCAAGCAAGATTTCTTCAGACTTGTTCCACTTCAAATTTTGAGACATTTGTGTGTGTGTTTTTTGAATTGATGTAGATGTGAAATAAAATGGTGGTTGATGTTATTTATAAATGTGGTTTTCAATTTCAAATTCAAATTCAAAAACCGGGTACTGTTGGGCGGGGTAATTCAAATTTAAATTTTAAAGCCGTTTACTGTTGAGCGGGGTAATTCAAATTCAAATTTTAAATTCAAAATTCAAATTAAAATTTAAAATTTTAAATTCAAATTAAAAAAACGGGTACTGTTGGGCGGGGTAATTCAAATTCAAATTTTAAATTTTAAATTCAAATTCAAACGGTTAAGTTTTATATATATACTATCATACCAGCATTAGTTTCACACACAAATAACACAATTCACACACAAAAAAAATGTCTCGCAAAGACTTTTCTCAGCAATTCCCCAGCCCAGAGAAGTTGTCGGAAACCAGCTTTCCGGCACCAGATCACTTGCCGGAAACCAACTTTCCAACTCTGCCAGAGTTTGAAGTTTACTCGACACCACCGGAAAATGTCTTCCCGGTGGGGTTTGAAAACATCCCGTACCTCCCAATTGTTCCAAGTCCACCTGTGAACAGTCCACAGGTGGATTTTCAAAACCACCCAAGCGGGTTAAGTGAGGCTTCCCTCCGGCAGCTTGAACAAGATGAAGAAAACATCAGGGAGATACTGCAAGAGCATGCACGTGAAGAGGCTGCTCGCCGTGAGCAAGAAGCACGGGAGGCTCAGTACCTCCAAGACAACTATTTCGACATAATGGAGAGTCGATACATTAATGGGGAGTTTTATTCTCCGCCAACAAGTGATGATGGTTTGGACTCGGATGACTCGTTTTTTTAAGTGTTTAGTAGTTTTATTATGTATTTCATGTTTTTATGTTGTTTTTAGGGATCCCTCTGTAGTTTTAATGTTTAAGCTTATTATGTATTTCATGTTTTCAGTTAATCTTTCAAGTTTCAGTTTTTTTTGTTTAACCACGAGAAGCTCAGTACCTCTACGAAACTTTCGAAATCAATAACACTTCACCTTCACCTTATTACATAAAACTTTACAAATCTTAAAAAAAAAAGAGAGAGAAAAAAAAAAATCGCTTGTCAGAAGTTACCTTCGTCGTCCCCACGATTTCACACTTCACGGTGAGCCACAACAAGCAACGCCGGTGTGGCGGCGGCCCACGGCGAGGCTCCACGTAGGCCACGGCGAGGCACAACAACGACCACACCGTGCGCTTTTAGTGGGCTATCTATAATTATTGTGTGTATGGTAAGTGAGTTGGACTGAGCTTTGTGATAAGGGGCTGAAAATCTGAAATTGTTTATATTCATTTGATTTGAGTGGATATTAAACTTGAAACGTTAAAATATGAATTTTGTGACAATATTATTGGGACAATCGGTTAATTTGTTTTGGATTTAATATCGTTTGAGGACAAAAACTTCTTTACATACTAAGGGATCAATATCCACTATCCATTTTTATTAGATCTAATATATGATATTAATCCCAACAATTAAAAAAACTCACTTTCGTAATTTTTTTTCAAATATAAATATCTTTCAAACCGTTAATCGTCAAGCGAAAAAAAAAATCTACCATTACGACGATCATTTAATTATATTTCTATAGATAGGAACTTTGATATACTTTCGGCAAATTTTTTTTTCGCGTTTTTCACTTTTTTTGAAGTTTTTTTCGTTTTTTTTACTTTACTGAAATTTGCATGAAAAAATCATATATGATTTAACACTAATTTGAATACTACATGTGATATTAGTGTTAAATCATATATGATATGTATACCATATGTGATTTATCATATATGATTTAACACTAGTATCACATATGATATTACATATCATATGTGATTTAACACTAATATCACTTGTGATCTTCAAATTAGTGTTAAATCATATACGATATTTAATGCAAATTCCAGTTTCAAAGAAAAACGAAAAAAAAAAATACAAAAAAACGTGAAAAAAACATTTTTTTTAAAAGTATATCAAAGTGTCCGTCTAACGATTGGTTTAAGAGATATTTGAATTATAAAAAATAAGAGCAAACACATCAATAACTTGTGTTAAAGTTTAACATCGTCCACGTCTGCGCCACATCAGCTTTAACATTTCACCTTAATATCCTAAAAAAACATTCACAACAATAACATCCCAAGTTAAACTTTAACATTTCATATTTTCAATTTCAACCCCTAAACTAAAACAAACACTTCATTTATTAAAGTAAACATATCATTAAATTTGAAAACATATTACAATACGAAATAAAAATAAATAAATAAAATTACAACGAAATAAAAAAAAAACACACTGCAAATTAAACGTTACAACATAAAGGAAATGACGATACTACAATCTAATGACGAGGTTGCAAGTTATATTTTTCGATGATTCGGTCTTTTTCCTCATTGATCCAAGCCACGACATTTGGATCTTTGCCTTCAGTATCAATCATCAAAAACTTTTTCTCTTCCAACCTTGTTATTGTTTCATCTTTTTCTTGTTGGGCCCGATACGCCGCTTGGGCGGTTTCACGTTTGATACGATACTCGTTTGCCATAGTTTCGGTGAAATAACTTGACGAGCTCGTTCCTCCAGTGCTCGCTCCCCCAATACTTTTCGTGCTCTCGGATCTTGCTTTCTTGGTAGCACGTTTCTTTCCCATGGGGCGTGGTTGTTCATCATGACCAAACAAAGCTTGTTTGTTTGGCTTGGGGCATCGCCGGTTAAATCAACCGGTTCCGGCGTGTCCCGTTTCTTAGAATGATGCAAAACCTCCCAAGCGTCATCGAGAGCAAACGGTGCTGCTTTGGTTTCCTCACGATACCATTGCTTTGCCCTTTTCATCACATCCATCTCACTTTCCCTGCTTCGTTGTTCCCGTTGCGCACGTTTGTAAAAAGAGTTGAACTTTGTGCAACAGGCGTTCAACGTTTTCCACTTGCTTGACATCATATCCTTGTTGCGCCGTTGAAAGTTTAGTCTATTGAACTTATTTGTGACCCGATACCAAAACGTATCTTTGGGTTGTGCACGCCCAACTTTCGAATCCTCCGTAACAGCTATGTAACACCTTGCAAGTAATTCTTACTTTGTTGGAGTCCAACGCCCAGTAGCGAATTCTTCTTCATCATCATCGATTGGTTCGGGCTCGGGGTTTTTGGATTTTTTTTACTTTCGTTTAACACGACATTTGGATTTTTTTTGGAGGAGACGTGGGTGTCTCAGGAACATCATGTGTTTCAGTTTGTGAATGTTGTGAGTGTTGTGAGAATTTTAGATTTTGAAAGTTGGAGTTTTAAGGTGCTTTGTTGGCTTTGTTGTTGCCAATACAGATATTGTTGATGTTGTTGCCACATTTATTGGCTCGACAAGCCTAGTGGGTTGGGAAAAGACAAGTTGGGGTTTGAAGATGAACCCGCGTTCGGGTTAGATGATGAACCCGAGTTTGAGGTATTCCACCCACCACCGAGAAGATTCAAGAATGTATCATCGTTGCCTCCTGACATTTTTTTTCCTGTGAATGAAAGATTGAAGATTGAGAGGATTGAGTAGTGGAAGTGTGAAAAAAATGGTGTTTTAGTTGGGTATTTATAGTGGTAAAAAATGTTTTTGATTTTTATTTTATTTATTTATTTATTTATTTTTATTTTTTTAAAACTAGCCGTTAGGGGCTGTTTTGTATTTTTTTTTAAATTCAAACGGTCACTAGCCGTTATAAGGGGGTCTTTTGTAATTTTATTTTATTTTATTTTTTTTTTTGCCCTTAACGCCCGTTGGGCAAATAACGTTGGTCACTTAACGTGCATTTAACGCCGGAGGTCTAAGGGCTTAACGCCCGTTAACGCCGTTATTTGTACATTAACGCCCGTTATGGCGTTATTGATGTGCTTGCTCTAAGTGAAATAATAAAATGCTTTTAATCTCATTAATTGAATTCTTTTTAGATAGATGGTGGAGATGAGTCCCTTGATATGTAAAAAAAGTTTGATATGTAAAATAACTCACCTCTTTGTTTAGTTTAATTTGTGTTTATTTGAATAAATAAAAAATAAATAGAGTTGTGAGACCTAGCTGGTGTCTTATTATTTAAGGGATGAGATATAGTTAGGGGTGGAAACGAGTGGAGCCGAACCCGAGCCTGCCAGAGCTCGAGCTCGGCTCGTTTAAGTTTTAAAAAGCTCGAGCTCGAGCTCGGCTCGTTTCGAGCCTTAAATTTTAAGCTCGAGCTCGGCTCGTTTATACAATTTGGCAAAGGAAAGTTAATGTTGGGCTCGAGCTCGAGCTCGGCTCGTAATATACTTTATTGAGCTCGTGAATAAGCTCGAGCTCGGGCTCGTATGTATATTTAAAAATTAAAATATCGTAGTCTCGTTTAGGCTCGCGAGCCCAAACGAGCTTTGTATGTAAAGCTCGGGCTCGAGCTCGATTAATAAACGAGCTGCAACTTAGGCTCGAGCTCGGGCTCGTTTAGGCTCGGCTCGTTCGAGCTTTTTACCGATCCGATCCCGAGCTTTTCACGAGCGGCTCGACTCATTTCCACCCCTAGATATAGTGCATTTGGGTTAAGTTATAACAAGGAAAAAATTAACGTGATAGCACTTTTTACTATAACACAAGACTATAGCTTGATAATGCACTTTGTGCTCTTACGCTAAAGTTAATAATGGTTATTTACTTAATTGTATTTTAAATGTTTTTGGTTACAATCATTATATTATTAGTTACAAAAATTAATTTTATTTTAAAGAACATGTCGGTTACTAATATTAGTATTTGACAAAATTATTTTCATAATAGAAAGTGTGGAGACTGAATTTTTAAGCCTTTTTATTTAGAGAAAGACCTAAATGCTTTATAGAGTAATATAGATTAAGAGTCTTGTCACAAGAAAAGTTTATAAAAGCTATTATAAAACTTGATGAAACTAAATACATCTTTTATATAATAAAAAAGTTACATCATTTCAAAAGTATTTGCTGAAATAATTTTATTGAAAAAATTAGACCAATCAGGTTGCTCTAGTTTGACACGTGGCAAACTTGAGTATTTTTATTGGTCAATTGAAAGTCAAAATTAAAAAATAAATGTCAAACTATGATAAATTTAATAAAGAACTTTGTTGACAAAAAATATAAAAATATATGTGTCAAATTTGCGAAAAAAAAAACTTAAAAAATAATAAGTAATAAGTAATTAATAAAACTTTAGCAGTTGAATTTCAAATAAATTATATGGAAAGAAAACTTATAACTTTTCAACTTTTCATACTTTTAAATTATTTAAAAAAATAAACAAACCCCTTAGATTTTATAGCCTTTAGATTTTATATTTACAAATTACAACATATATTTTGTTTTAAAAATACAACATTTATATGTACGGGATTATACATATCAAAATGAAAGCATGAGTAAATACATGAGTTTGTATGTATACGAACAACTCATGTTGTTCCTCTTTATGAGTGTAAATAATGATATTCGAAAAAATATTTTTGTTACTATATGCGTTCAATAAAGACTCATATATTCATTTTTAAGTTTAACTCATACGTACACGTGTTTGAAAATTAAATACGACTAAATTGTTATTAACGGGAATACACATATCAAATTTAAGCACGGGTGACTGTGATATGAAGAAAAAAAATACACTTGATTTTACTTATAACAACGACTTATGTAATGCATATTTAGGGCTCGTTTGGTTGGTGGTGCTTGCATGAGTTTTGGGATTGAAAGTTTGAATAAGCTGTTTGTTTGCACTTTTCATATTTATGTTTAGACTCGTAACTTTAATATAAAGGGTTCTATAAAAGTAGGCAAACTTTGGTGGATTTCTGACGCGTATGGGACTAGTTCTTGTTTTTTTCTCATATTCTTTTGTCTTTTCTTTCAATATACTTTATAAAAAAGAAAAATAATCAATTTATTTTTCTCTCCCTACTTTATTAATAAAAATTATCTTTAATTTATATTTTATTATATAAAATATCTTTAAATATTAGTTTCTCTCTGATATCTCAAATCCAGTTGCATATCCTAAACCAATTTCAAATCCAAATCAAAATCCTAATCCTAAACTCATCTACAAACAAAACGGGCCCTTAAAATTTATATAAGGATATTCGAAAAAGCATTTTTAAAAAACTTTATATTTTAACTTTATCAACGGTTAAATTTAAAGACAATAGTTAAATTCAAACAAAAAAAACTAAATCTTTCGTAAACTAATATATTTATATACTATTAATCGAATTATAATATAACACATAATGACAAATTTATATAAAACACATACATAATTATTAATAATTACTATATATATTAAAAGAGATTTGAAACGACGTCGAATAAGTTGATAAACTTGCAGGCCAGAACTTGGGCTCAACTTCAGCCCATCTCAAACCTTGATATCTACGATCTTATCATGAAACATCCAGCTTTTCCACCGCCTTCCAAACTTTCTACACCAAGTTTTTTTGTGAGGTTTTCCTTTCTAAACAACAGGAAGATTCATCATCAAAGACGCAGGAAGAACAAGACTTCCGAGTGACCTGCTGATGGCGAATCAGGTAATAATATTTTTTCTGCAACGGAAAAAAAAACGGAGCAGAATCGATGTTTGGTATCCCGCGGAATGTTGCACTTGAAGAAACAAGGTGAATATTATGTTAAATTTTGTATCAAGCTTGATCGGTTGTTTTATTGGAGTTGCCTGTTTAACCTTCAAAGTAGTGATAATAATCAAAAGCTTTTTTTGGTTGGGTACCTTTATATTTTTATAAAGATTGTTTGTTGATTGGTTTTTCTCAATCTTTTTGCAGTTTTTTGAAGGATCTGATTGAATCTTATTATACCCTTTTCAGATTAGGTGATGTAATATTTGTTTTGACCACCGACGATGATAACTTCTTGACGGACACAAATACCAGCCCATATTAAACGTATTGCTCTTCATCTCTTTTTCACCTTTTATGTTTTAATTGTTTGGTTTCTTAAAAATAAATATATGCTCTAATAAACTTGTTTCACCTATTTTTTAATGTATGTAAGTTTAACATCTGGGAGGTTGTCCAGGAGGTGAAGATTGCAAGAGCAGATGAGTCATTAGCAGTGGCGAACTCGAAGACATAATCTCTCATTGGAACTGCTACATCGCAGGTGTTACTAAAATCGCTAACTTTTTAATTCCAGGGATTTGTTTTTGATTATGTTTGAGGCTGATTTAATTTACTGGAGCTATTTTTTTTAAAGGTTTTGAACTTTTAACTTTGTGTGCTAAATTGTCTGTTTGGTGTCAAGGTGAAGAGGTTGCAAGGAGTTGCCGGTTGAGGAATTGAATGTGTTGTTTTATATGGTAATGGGAATGATAAAAGGTATAACAAACATTTAATATTTTTTTTTGTTTTGTCAATGTAGACGTGTTCGTTTGTGAGTTGTGGATTTCTTTAGTATTGGAATTTAATAGGGTGGTTAGCTTTTAAGTTTTCCTTGATTGTTGTAGCATTTGTGTGAGCAAAAGCTTATGAAATACGTATGTAGTGTATAGTCATTGTTGGCTATTTTAATCGTTTTTAAGGGCTATTTTTAATTGCTTATTGAGACTGCTTATTTGCTGGTGCATAAAACCGAGGGCCGTAGAACAACATATGAGGCTGAGGAAAGGTATAAACGATCAATACTTAGGTGACTCAATGAAAGCATAAAAAGAAAAGGCGCATCAAACTCGAAAAAGGTAATAAACTCTTAACCTTTTACTGTAGTTAAAATTTATTATTTAAGATCGAGGTTGTAAGTGGAAACCTTTTTTGGGTCAAACTAAAAACAGTAAAGTATCTTTGTTTTTTTTTTTAATATATGGTGTCTCGGTGATGCTTTTTGTTAACTTTATTACTGGAATGTGAATAAAAATTGTAATTGTTTAAAATTTTAGAAAGTAGGAGCAAATGATGATTCGAATTCGAAAAGATTGAAGAAACCGGAACAAGAAAGTGGTGGTAAAACAGAGGAAAATCCAAAGTCACCCGAAGCACCAAAGGATTATATTCATGTTAGAGCAAGAAGAGGACAAGCTACTGATAGTCATAGTTTAGCAAAAACAGTAAGCCTGTAAAAAGATTTTGATTTGACAGTAGTTATTTCATAATTTTGGTGTTAATAAGTTATGCAACATAAACTTTTCAGGTTAGTAGAGTGGATAGCACATGGAATATCAACAGACGTTGAAGCTGATGTCCTAGGTAGAAAGCGTTATGATTTTTCAATCGTATGACTTAATGGAACAGGCTTTCTGTTAAATTGCTGTTAGATCTTTACAAATATAGAGGGCTTTTGGATTAGCTTATTATCTTGGCTTATTTGAAGATTGAAAAAGTTATGGCGTATTTAAATCTACAAGCGTAACTTTAATTGGTGTTACATCTATAAAAATGTAGGCGATTTTTGGATTAGCTTATTATTCGGCCTTCCGAGCTTATATGAAAATTGGAAAAAGCTTATGGCTTATGAGCTTCTAATTGTATTTGAATTAAAAGCTGCAAAGAAAGTAATACTATATATTATTGCTTGCGAAAGCATGACTTTACAGCAAGATGACTTATGTTACACCTTAGTTAAATACAGTTTTATTTAACAAGATGTGGGCGTAATTTTTTCCCATTATCTCAGTGTTTTGTAGGGCTGTTTGGATATGTAGAAAAGTTTTTAGATCAATACGGAAATCGGTATGGAACATGAATCGGGGTGCAACGCAGAAAAGGTATTTTGATATTACTAAAATCCCTATGTTATTGATTTTTCTTATTAGGTGTCACACTAATATTGGCTTCTTTTAATGTGGAAAAACAGCGGAAGTTTATCCAACTCGCGCATGTGAGGTTGATGAAGACCATCGCTTTGAAAGTTGCTGGAGTAAGGCAGGCTGGGTCAGGTAACGGGTCAAAGAGGGTCGTTTCATTGCCAATATAAGTTATCCATAGTTAATTGTTGACATTGAGACCTTTTATGAAATCCTTATAAAAGAGCCACTCTGGGTCAAAAGAGGTCGTTCTATGGTAAATTGGATCATCTTTCGCTGACATTGTGTACCGTATTTATTTTAATAGTATGGCTTAGTTTAAAATATGATTACAAGACCTGCAATTAAATTGACATAGCTTTTGCCTATTTTTATATATAAAAAAAAGCATAAGTCGAATAAACCTATTTTTAAATAAATGGGTCTAAACACGCTACCAATATTAGTATAACTAAGTGAATCAACTTTTTTTTACAGACTATTTCATTGAAGTCATACCCTCCAGGCATCTCACTTACAACTCTTATCTGCGACTATGGTCTATGGCATAAGACATGTATATACTAGATACTCATTAATCAGATCCATTCATATTGGGTCCGAAACTGCAATTGTTGAGATGGTTAAGGCTGCTAAAGAGTAAATTACATAAATCGTCCTTGTGGTTTGTATAACGATCGTTAGCCCTCACGTTAGAGAGATTTTCAAGGGAGGTCATTTTTTGGGACCGGGTCTGATCAGGGACAAGATCCGTAAGATTTGTAAACCACAGGGACGAAACGCGCTAAAAAAACTATAGGGACACTATCCGTAACTTTGACCAAACCACAAGGACGATTTATGTAATTAACTCTATGTTTTATTTTGAAACATTGGAACAAAATTGGTAGTGGCGGGAACATGTTTTTTGATGGCATGTGGAACTGTAAATTGTGATTCAGAAATAACGAGGTTTATTTCTTGGTCCACGAACATAAAGTAGTAGAACGTATAGTAAATGGTCATAAAATAACTTGAAATTGATTAAGACAATATTTATAAAGAGGTTGTTTAGAAATAATTAGGATTACTTATACACATAGCAAACATGTACTGTATATTTTTTCACCAGCAAAGTGTTTGTGCGTTGTAACGTTTGATACTTTGTAATCATAATTTTTGACGAACAATATTACCGATTAAATGTTTTTCGTGATATAACCTTGCGCATGACGAGATTTTTAAAGAATAACTTTATCCACACAATCTCATATAAAAATGTTAGAGTACATGTGCATCACGATGTAATGGCGATACGAAACGGTAGCATGTATTATTATGAAGTTGTAATAATTGTCGAAGAAAGTTACTTTCTAGTTAACATAGGTCAATTTTTTATTTTTTTATTTTTAATAGATTAGTATTAGCAGCTTGATTGGTTTTTAACATGTGATATATTAATTGTATTTTTGAATAAGAGATTATTTTAAAAATAACATTAATTATTAGTGTTTTATAGATTTATTAATGTATTAAGGGTCCGTTTGGTTTGTAAGTGGGTTTAAGATTATGATTTGAATTTGAATTTGTTTTTGATTAGGAGAGAGAAAAAATTATATTAAATTAAAAATATTATTTTAAATTATAAGTGAGGAATTAAAATAAATATTTGTTATACTATAAAATATGTATATGTAAGTGATATAGAGAGACATTTGTAGTGGGACCTACAAAAAATGAGTAAACCCATGTTTTATACAAGATTCGTAACAGTGTGCTGTCAGTGGGATTAAGACCATATATTTACTTTCAAATCATAACCAAACAAGCATATTAATGGTTAAAGTCATGTCCTACCCTTAAAAACCACTGACCAAACGGGCCCTAAATAATTGTAAACATAACTTAATAGTTATAACCTCTGGATTTGTATCCACAACTTTTTAATTGCGGGGTAATAATATAATCTTAACACTAATATAACTAGTTAAAAACCACTTGATTTACGTGCGTCTGTTTTACGGAGTAATAAATTGTTAAAGTACAAGGTGTCGTGTGTCATGGCTTGAGCCATTCCTAAAAACGCAACTCGATGGCACCAGGAGCACATTACAAGTGGCGTTTACGAGTGTTGAGCCGTCACCACCAGCCGAGATGGTCTTGAAAAACGCCACTTGATGGTGCCTAGACCACACCACGGCTTGAGTTTTTAAGTTATTTTGTAGCGTTTTCAAGGTTGTTTTTTTTGTTTTTGTTTTTTTTTTTGAAAATTATTACTGTAAGGAGCTTTGTAAGTTAAAGAAGATCATCAATTGAAATATTGAATGTAAAAGGAAGAATGTAGCTTTGTAAGTCAATTAAATACATAGTACTTTGTATTTTTTTTTTATTATTAATTGTATGTTGTATTTTATTAATGTACTTGTAATTTTTTTATTAATAAATTGAACTTTAGTTTAATAATGTGTTATTTTATTTATATAAATAAAAAATAATTATAAAAAGTTGAGGTATTTGACGACACCATAAATGTGGTGTTATGGAGGGAGGGGTGTTTTTGGTGTTATGGGGAAAAAGCAATGTTATAAATAGTGTAGAGCGTGGCGTGGCGGCATGACCAAGTCTCTCGCCTTTGTGGCTAAAGCGAAGCTTTTGCGTTTATAAGGCGGCACAAAGTATGAAAATATTTACATATTTATATCATAATTCATATATATCGAGTTTACAAAAACATGTGTCATAAGGCGGCGTGGCGGCATGACGTGACGTCATAATCAAGCCTCACGCCTATGCGGAGCCTTTGCGAGCCTTTTAGAACAGTGAAAAAAAGTGTTCCATAACACCAAAATAATGATGGCAAAAATTCAAGGTTGTAAAAATCGCAAATCGGTAGTGAGGCGGTCGACCCCCTATAGCTTGTAATCGGTCTAGACGGGATTAATTGGTGTTAATCGGATTGACATTTTTGGCAAGTTTTGGGTATCTCTGGGTAGTTTTGGGTATTCCCGAAAAGATTTTCCTTAAAAACATCTTGTAATAGATATAAACAACGACTATAAGTGATTACATTTGTTCAGAGTTGCAAAAATAGTGAATCGGTGATTAATTGTATTGGCATTTTTGGCAAGTTTTTGGTATTTACGGCAAGCGTTAGTATTTTCAACAAGATTTTCCTTGAAAAATATCTTGTAATAGATATAAACAGTGATTATAACTAATTTACGGCAAGTTTAGGTTATTTCCGGTAAGATTTCCATGTTTTCGGCAAGTTTGACCATCGTTAACTACCGTTGACCATGGTTGACCGATTTGTTTGAACGATTTACACAAATCGGAAAGGTCGGTGGCCCAGTAGCACCTAATCGGTGATTAATCGGCTTTGTAGATATTTTTTTGCAACACTAAATAATATCACTTTTTATCGGGAACCAAAAGGCCTCATCTCTAAAAGCCCGGCTCGAACGAGACAAGTAAAGTACCTTAATTCACTTACAACAAGATAAGGTAATTCAAGCGGGTGAAAGTATAGAGCTACTAACGAGAGTCAGAAAAGTTGGTTGGCATTCAAGCAAGAGAGAAAGAAGTCCCGATCAGGCTACAAGTGGACTCACAATTTACGCTCTTGCTTCACCTAATGGAATATGGCAAGAAGGGAAGGGCTGAAAGTCCCAACACTAGTCTAGTGGTGTCTTTTTCTAAAAGTTGCGATGTGAACAGACCTTTACGAATTTTTTGTTTGTTTCAAGTTCATGCAATTGGCTTGACCAGGTTTTTTGCTATATTTAGTTTACAGTCAAGAATAGCTGGTGATAGCCATTGTGATTAGCTAGCTCATTTTCTAAGTTAGTGTAATCTGTTTTAATAAATAACAAAAAGAGAATTTTTTGTTACCTCAAAAGTGTCATATGAGGTCAAGTGCCAAGTTTCGCGATACGCAATAATTCAATTTTAATGTATCAATTAATTGGCTTTTGAGTTTTGACTAGTTTGAACTTTGAATTGATCTTCTATAGTTTGAAGTTTGAACTTTAAATTGGGCCAAATGCCACTAATATTTTATTCTGCAAAATGCTTTCCCTTGGGTTTCAGGACATCTAAAAGAAGCCCAAAATCCATTGTGCAATATCTTTGGGCTTAATGCATAATTCAGCTCCATTAAAATTTAGAAAGAAACCTTCTTAAGAGAATTCTATTGTTCCAAAATATGATCACACAAACAAATAAATTAAATACTACAAAGTACAAACCACTCAAAAGTAAGGTACAAAATTTTCATACCTAAGGAGCCACCTTATATCATAATTTTCAACTAAATTTTCGCATAAAATCATTGCAAGTTCTGTATGCACCACATGGCAAATTTCTATAACTTTGTTGCATCGAAAGTCGAAACCGAAACCAAATCATATGAATCCTTCACTACATCGCAACACAAACTTGCACAGTTGCACATATTAGTTTACGTACGAATAAAGGCATGTCGAGTATTTAAAAAACCGATCTTGTTATCTTTGTTATATATAGATCCAATGCTAAAGGGGTTCTCATGGAAGCCTTCAAGATCAAGAAAGGATCCACAAAAGTTACAATTTCCAAACATGAATCAAAGGATCACTTGAGACCTCCACTTATTCCTTCTTTCTCCATCTTTAAGTTAAGAATCATTTTGTAGCACTTTTGTTCATGGTACGTTGTACGTTATGTATTCAATGCGATTTTTCACTTGTACAAATCACCTCGCGTCAATTATTAAAAACCTGGATTAGGGTTCTGGTTCCGTCCCTATGTATAATTAACATTGCAACAGAATCTTGGTAACATCCGTTTTAAGTTATGTACTAAACACTTAGATCATGTGAAATTACATATATAATACAATATGATTAAAGTTAAAGAACAGAATTGATGGAAAGAAAAAGCAAATACTTGGTTGCAAGACATTCCCTTAGCAAAAATTCCCACCTTTTGGTATGATATATAACACCCGAACTATATCGAACCATATCCAATAAGTTGTCAAATTCACACAAAAATGGCTTTGCAGAAACAAGAGAACCAAAATCAGGTTGGGCAGCCACACTCGAGGCTAATAAGACTCATTGCAATAGTCCTACTCGCACTCATAGTCGTAGTTGGTCTAACCATTCTCATCATTTGGCTAACCATCAAGCCGAAGAAGCTAGTCTACTACATCGATGATGGCTCTATCCACGGTTACAATCTATCAAACGGCAACCACCTAGACGCTTCCTACTATTTCCTCCTTCGTGCATACAACCCTAACAAGAAAGTCTCTGTTTACTACGATAAAGTTGATGTGTCTGTTAAGTACGACGATGAAACTGTTAGTAGGGGGACTATTAACCCTTTTCACCAACCCAAAAGAAACACAACTCTTTTTAAGTTAAACCTTGCGTCGCATGATGTGACATTGTCTTCCGGGGCTGCACGAGACCTCAAGGTGGACAGGTCCTCGGGTCAAGTCGAGCTAGGTGTGAATTTAAAAGCTCGACTAAGGTTTAAGGTTGGTGCATGGAAATCAAGACACTATCATATGAAAGTAGGGTGTGCACCTATTATGGTTCATTTATCTTCTTCTTCACATAATGGGGTTCAAAGGACTACGTTTCAAAGTGTCAAGTGTGATGTTGATATTTGATTAAAGGATCAATTTGTGTTTTTTTTTTTTAATGACTATGAGGGTTTGTTTTGTATTTTTTATGTTTATTTTTTCATTTTGTGGATTTGGTTAATTTTCAAGTATTGTAATTTGTATGTGTGATTTATATAAACTGCCACATTTATATAATTTTCATTTTTCTCTTTTTTATTTATGAATTTTGTGTTTGTAATTGCCTCACTTGTTTATAACTACGTCTTGATCTCCTTTTAAATCCCTTAAGTCTTATGAGCTAAAAAATCAAAGTTGGAAAGATCGCGAATCGGTAGTCGGTCGGTTGATTTTTTTTTAGCTTATAATCGGTTTAGCGGATTAATCGATGATTAATCGAATTGGCATTTTCGGGAAGCTTTTAGTATTTCCGGCGAGTTTTGAGTACTTTTTAGGTATTTACGGCAAGATTTGCATCATACCAACAACTTGTAATAGATATAAACAAGGACTATAACTGATTAAAACAAGTTTTCGGCGTGTTTATGATATTTCCAAAGATTTGCAGGTTTCCAATAAGTTTGATCATCGTTGACCGATTTACACAAATAAAAAAAGTTGATAAATGATTAGCACCTAGGCGGTGATTAATCGGCGTTGTATAACTTTCTTTTTAACACTAAAACTTATTTGGAAGTTGGTTCATCTTGGGGACTTGGAATAACTTAAGCATATGGCGACTATCATCAATAACAGGCCCAATGAATATTAGACATGTTTAGTACCTTATTAACATTAATTATCGGCCCATATAATTAATTGTCTATTCCTCTATATATTAGAAGCACTTTGTTGCAATACGTATCGTAGCATGACATCATGTTACAAATTATGTTGGAAAATTTAGTGCACTTGTGGGATTAGTTCACACCTTGTAATGGGTTAGGAGGTACGGAGTGTACACCCATAAGGTCTATGAACACCCTGACTCTTATAGTGGTTTGTATTGGTAGTACTGGTGAAAGTACTGCTTGGTGAAAGTATTGTTGGTGAAAGTACTGCTTGTGGAAAGTACTGCTTGTGGAAAGTACTGCTTGTGGTTTCCACTGATAAGCAATGCTTCCACTGATAGGCAGTGTTTCCACTGATAGCACTGTGAAAGTACTGATGCTATGAAAGTACTGATAAGCAGTGTTTCCACTGATAGGCTGTATTTCCACTGTAAGTGAAAGTACTGCTAGTGGAAAGTACTGCTTATGGAAAGTACTGCTAAATGGCAGTTACAACTTCTTTATGACCACGTTTAATTGGTCATGTAACCACTAACGGCTATAATGGGGATAATTATGAGGCTATTAATGGGCCAATTAATACTCATAATTCCATTGGAATAGCTCTAGAGTAACCTCCTATATATAGGAGATCTGAACATGCATGAGGAACACACAGAAAACACTAAATACTTATAAGCGAAAGGGTTATAGAATTGTGCCTAATTCTCTAACTGCATTTGGTCTTATCCCAAGTATATATTCGTGATACCCAGGCATTAGGGTCGAATAGTTTACTTTGAAAAGTGATCACACGATTCCAAGTGATATCCGGTAACCACCTAGTGGTATTGTTACTGTCATTGATTGTCTTAACCCTGCTACTGGGCCACATACACCAACAAATTATGGTTACAAGCATATAGCCATATAGGTACAACTTTACCATAGTACATGTCAACTACGTAGTACATTAGATACAATGCTATTTAACATGATCACCCTCTCGCAGTTATCCCACTTGGACCGACTTGATGAGCTAGGCAACGTACCTGTCAAGCTAGCTAACATTAGATGGCCATATATAGTTACAGCACAAAAATATACAAACAACGACAACTAGGTAGCTTAGAAGTTACTATCGCTGTAAGAAAAGAGAGAAAAAATAAAATGCTTCCACTCTAAGCAAATCAATATCTAGTGGCAAATATGTACCATTCACAAGCATGCAACTTTAACATAACAGGAACGATATTAAGTGGCCAATCGATCACACCATATTTGTCTTTCCTTCTTATCTACTTTATGGAACGATTTAATATGTTAATAACAACATTGAAAAGTTGCAAATTAAACAGACTTTATATGCAAGTTAGCGTAACATTATAATGCTAACAAAAAACGATGTTTTCGATATTTATCAATGTGTTTAGTTATCCTGAAATGGAATGATCGTTCACTCAAACCTGCCTCAAGGGCTATATCGGTTCTTAGGGGTGACTGTGAACCGGGGAGTACTCAGAATTTTAAGTCATGGGATGCACATTTTGTTTATGAGTATAAAGAAAATAAAAATTAACTAAAAGTATGATTTTTAATTAAAACTAGTAGACAAATTAAGAAGAGATGCATTTCTTTTAACATATTACTGGACTAATTAACTAATATGGATTTGTGCGACACAAAAATTCGGGACCAAATTCTTTTAGGAGAAATCAGGATTTTTAACGAAAATTTACACTAGGTAGCAAACATCCATCCCGTAAACCCTCTAGGTCCGCCCCTGCCGTTAACCATATGAAATATTAAAGCATGCTAAAAGATTATGTTAAAAGTATCGATCTTTTTAAAATGCACCTTATCTTACTAGTAATTTCAAGTCGGATACTAACTAGAATTGCAATGAAAAAGATTGCGAACAAGCTAAGGTGTTTGTCTCTTTAAATCAACAAGCTAAAAGTTGAATATGAATCTGCAACGTCTAAAATTTCAAACTTCATTTTATAATCCACATTATATGGCTTTACAATCTTTATACTAAATTCTCCATTAGCTTGTTTGAACTTTTTAAAACACAAAACCTTTTTTTATGAGAGTACTTTTGAAGAAAATATGATGATACTATTCGTCCAACGGTAACTTAATTTAATAACTTTATAATAAAATACGTTTTGAGTATATTTTATACTTAAAAATTTGATAAAATAAAACACATATGAGTGTACATTATGAGCCAAACATGGTCCACATGCCAATACATATCATTACACATTACGTATTTAAAACTATATACTAATTAGCTTTACAATTATTTTATATACGGACGTAATAATGCAAATCACTTTAAGCTTAGACACAAACACTTGATACATCGTCTTCCATTCGATCTGTTCTAGCAATTATTACGATTAAAAAGTAACAATTGTTTTTCTAAATGCATAGATACCAATTAAGTTGTATCAATGAATGTTTTATTTGACTTGCTTTCGGCTATAAGCTAGTATGATAAAGTAAACCGGTCACTCGACATGTTTAACAAGTTGAAATACTCTTTTACATCCAACAACAACGATATAGGTCCGGTTTTACTGTAACGTGCTATCAGAGAGGCATATAGATAGACAGTTATACTTCTATCCGTTGATAGAGAGAATGTACTATTTCAAATGAATTTACCGATATGAAAATGAGTCATGTAGATTATATAGGTTAATGCAAAATATTTTAGGGTGAAAAGAGAAGTTTCTCAGAAAAGGTTTTAAGAAACACATAAAAAAACATAAAACGTGTTTAAAATGAGTATTTTAATTTTTTTTTACTGAAACAGAAAAATTGTTTTCTGCCATTATCACTATGACTTAAATTAATTAAATTTAGAGTTTCGGTTTTTAAAATGTTTTCTGAAGAAAAAAGAGTTACCCTGTTTACAATAAAACTAGAAAAAAAACTAAAAATTTTCCTGCAATTAAACGCAACTTTAACAATCTTACTTGCATTGTCTGCATTTGTATTTCCTTCTAAAGCTAGATTGAGACCAGTCCTAATTTATTTATGCTTTTTGCCATATAAACAGCATCAAAAATATTAACAAAAATAATATTTTGTGTCCCAAAAGAAGGCAAACAAATAGAATAGACAACTTGCCTCACCTCACATCACATGTAACATGTCAACATGCACATGCATTTAGCACCTTTATTTGTTTACTTATAACTTCATCTAGAATTTTCATTTATATTTAATTTAACAAGTAAAAATAAAATATTCAGCATTGTAGTGCTATCGAGCCACTAAAAGCGACATTAGTTGATACATTCGATTTTTCAAACTCGACAAATTTTATTCAACTGCTACGCCACATGTCTATTTCAATTTCATTTTTATATACTTTATGTTATAGGTTTTATTTACCATTAAAGTTTATTTAAGAACTATCTTTAAAACGGTTTAGTGGTTAAAAAATTTTGAGTCTGACATTAAGGTTTAAATATCGTTTGGGTGTTAAAAAATAATCACGAAAATACCAATTAGAGTGTGTACAAAAGAGTCGAAAAGATTGAACTTCTTCAAATAATATGAGTAGTGATACTTCTCCGTTTACTCGTTTATTAAAGTAAATATAAGTTTTTTTTTTTTTTTTTAATAAACAATTGACCTATTAAAAGTTAAAAGTTTGAGCAATAATATATGGACCTGATGGTAGACATAAAAAAAAGTATAAATTGAGGTGTCATCATTTGATTGATGAAATTAGAAGTGAGTCCCTCTGATGTCACAAACCGGAAGATGACACCTCAGTTTAGGCTTTTTTTTAAGTCTTCCAATTGGGCCTCTTTATCATTTCTCGAAAAGTTTATATATAGTCGTCCGGATTTTACAACATCGTGTTTAATCGAGACTTGAATCACAAGTATTAGTTAATGATGAATCACTCATGAAGCTAAATGTTATTTTGTTTAACGTAACAATATGACTCACTAAATAAAGGAAAAAACATTACGCACCAACATCACAATTATTATTAGACACTAGATATTTAATAATAATAATACTACTAATAATAATAATGATAACAAAGTATTTAATAATAATAATAATAATAATAATTTATAAATATTGATGCTTTAAAATAAAATAAAAAATCTGAACAACCTACAAAATGTAATCTGAATTACAATTTTCTTCAATCTATAAACCAACTGTAGCATCCCGCATACGTAGATCACAATATTGTCCACTTTACCCGAAGGCTTACGGTTTTGCTTTTGTGGCCTTGTGAAAACTCCCTAGTTGGTCACCTAAACCAGTACTATTTTTACATGAGCACGCTTAACTGCAAAGTTTCTAAGAACTCCACCCGCAGTAAACTATAAAACAGTTTGTGTCATTGTAAGATGAACATTATCTTATGAACCCAATATCTCTCCAGATCACAGATGATATGTGATTTGCCTAAAGTGTAACACAAACAACCTAAATAATGTAATCAGATTACAACTAAACCTAACTAAACCATATTACAACGAACCAAACGCTCCTTTAAAAGATAATATAGCCTTTCATTATCATGAGTTCATGACTAATATCCATAGGTGGCTGAGAAAAATCACACATAAGCGTAAAATATGTTTACACGTTATTAAATTTTGTTTTGTTCTATATATACTTGCTTCTATATGATAGATCTATTATAGATATGTCATATGTCTTTGTTGCTTTGGTAGTCGACTAGTCGTTGAATGCTTGGAGTAGAGTACAAATGTATTTTCATATTTATTGCTATTTAAGTATGCATGATTTGTCACAATGTCTCTTTCATTAAGGTTCATTGTAATCAATTTTGTTTATGAATTGTTATAACTTATAAGAGTTTTCATTTGGTGGTACATCTCTCTTGAAATATCTTTACTTAATATTTAATTACTACTTGTTTAGTAGTGCAGGATGTGGATAGTTTCGGTATAATCTTTGTTCGTTTTGCATCTAAACCCTTATGTCCAAATTATGGTTACGAGGTTTGAATCAATAAAATACTACCAGAGATATAAGATTCACTATATGATTTAGTGATTTACTATATTTCTTATTGCTCAACTAAATTGCTACAACTTGCAAAATAAGTAAAGATCACCCATCATGTTGAACTAGTGATGGGAATAGCAAGCAATTGTGCGTAAAGTAAAGGGAATTTTCAGTCTCATTTTAAGTGTTGACAAACTAAATTAGAACAAACTTTTTACAAATTTAAATTCATGTTACAAAAGATTAGTACATTAATGTCATTTTCTTAAGATCGTCTTTGTAAGATCGAGATCGTAAGATCGGATCAGAATTTTAAAATCCTACTATAATGTCATTTTCTTAATAGACTTTTTAATATTATGTAAATCTACAAATTAATATATATCATGAACTCAAAATTATATGAATATATCATGAAAATGTTGTCATAAATTATGATTATGAAATGTTTAAGAAGATTAACATTTTTTTTTTACAAAACTCGGAGAGTAGAGTACGACGAATAGAAATATTTAAGATCTGGATCGGCATCTTAACAAACTATGAGGCTCTTAAATTGTGATTATGGAGTATTTAATATCAGGATCGAGATCTTAACACTACACAATAATTTATAGTGGTTCGGTCACGAAGTTCCTATTCGCCCTACTTCACTCTCCGAGTTTTCGACTCGAGAGTAACTTTACTAAGTCAACAAGCTTCATTCTTGGCGGAGAAAACCTTATAGCGTTGCTTACAAGTTTACCGATACTAAGCTAGATATCGAGTTTTTCTTCGGGTACAATCAAACCTGTTATGTTTTATGGCTCAAACATGACCAACTTATAACCTTTATGTTTTAAGGCCTAAACACACTAAACCAATTTCCATTTTGTTATAATGCTTGAACACATAGCCTGTTTTAACATCTAGTTTGGAATATAACAGGGTGACATAAGGTGTTGTATGCTGGTGATACATGGTGTTATATGATGATCCAATACATGCTTGTTTACTTGTTTAATTGATATGAATGACTAATCTAAATATCAAGAACTCTAAGCTTGACATGATTGATCTTCTCCTGATAAGAAGACTTCAATGGATGAATATGACAAGAGCTTTAATCTTGTTGTGGTGGATCTTGATATACAAGTGTCCTATTGGTGGAGGAGGATGACAAGAACTCTAAACTTGTTTTTATAGATCTTTATGTGATAGTGTGCTTTAAAAAAAATGAGAGTTAGAATCATTATAATCATGGGTTAAAAAGTGTTTTAAAGACTTAAGAATGTGTTGTAACAACTCAAAATTTCACATTAATATTTATTCAAAACATAAACATTTTATCCAAAAATCGCGTACAATTTTGAACTTTAAAAGTAACCATTAGGTTATCCCGCGCGTAACAAAAACCGATTATGAATATTTTTCATCACATTAGATTAATTTCTGGTCCACTTATAATCATTATATGAAAATTTTCATTTAAATTTTAATGTTACCAAATAGACCATGTGATTTACGAGTTTAAACTTACGTTTTAAGCATTTTTACTTCTACACAAACTTAACCTATACATGCACCGCATTTTCTAAGACGTTTAAACACTTTTACATTTTTGAAAAAGTCAACACAATTCCTCCTCCTTTGACCATAAAATCAACACTTGATTATTAACACTAAATATCACAAAAAATCTCCTAAACTTAACTGGCCATTTTTAGTCTTTATTGTCAAGCTAAGTTCCTAGATATTTTCAAAACTTAATATCTAAATAACCAAGATATTAACTTAAACTTCTTAACTAAGTTTAACTAGATATTTAAACATTTTCGGATTTAGACTTAATATACATTTAACACCAACCGACATTAGACTAGGTCCAGTCTACACTTTATATGCCTTTTTGTTCATAATAATCATATTTAAAAAGTCACATTTCACTTTTTCTATTTTCGCGTAAACTTCGTATGTTATACGCATATTTAACCTACGTTTTTAGGTTTTAACAAAGTTTACGCGCTCCATTAAATTTATCACCCATTTAATATACTTTATAGACTATATTGATAAGTTTTAACATTTATTAGAAGTTTTATAATTTTAATATACCCGATTTTAAGTTTTGAAGTTTAAATACTTAACGATAGTAATTACCGGGACCAAACAACACTCCGTAAATCAAGATAATACCAAAATTTCACCTAGTCACTCCACCATTTACGGTGGTCTACATTTATGCTAAGTCACCAAGCCTTGTTGGATTTGTGATAAGCCTTGATTACTTTGGATGATTACATGTGTTCTAATGGCTAAGCTAAGTAAAGAAAATATCATAGAAACTAACCTCCTCATCTTGTTAAAATCAAACTCATTCATTCTTTCTTGTTTCATCATAAAAACCAGCCATCTTAATTATACTAACACTATCGATATTTGATTTCAAGCAATAAGTTTCATATCATTGTTGAAGCTCTTGTTAAGGTTTACATGATTCTAGTTCTACTTCTTCAATTCCTTTCGTGAATTTTCAAACTAATCAAGTAATCAAGTTTCTTACACAAGTCCTAGCACAAATTCAAAAGTGCACAAGAGGTGTTGAAGGATTTCAAGGGTGGAAGTGTTCTTAGTTATTGGTTTTTTGTTCTTATTTTCCCTTTTGATTAAGGCCAAAAGTTGTAAGCTAAAATCATGATAAAAAATCCTCATTCCTATGATTTTATACTTGTTATTTTATGCTATATATCTTAGTTATATTAATCATGTTGTACACAAACTTTAAAACAAGTAAACATGTATAAAAATTTGCTTATGATTTCATGTGAAAATTTGTGTTAGTAAACTAGTAAATCAAGTCAATTATGCTAGTTATTGTCACCAAATGAACACAAGACCTTGAATATTGATGAGTGCGTATTCACTCATCATTTTAGGTCAAATCTGAGCTGCAAAACATTTAAAAACACTCCGAAATGCATCAAAATACTAAAAATATCTCAAAATTGTGTTTTATATGTTTCAGATGCAAAACAAATGAAAAACGAACAAAGTTTGCAAAATTGGCAGTTTCAGTCCCCCAACTTTCATAAATTGACAGAAATAGTCCCTGAGCACGTAATTTAAAAAGAAAAGTCACCAAAGGTCCTTTTGAAATCATAAGTTATCATAATTAGTCCTTTGGTGAAATATTTCAAAAGTTTGAGAAATTACAGTTTTAATCCTTGGATTTTTAAATTTGTCAAGTTTAGTCCTTGGAATTTAAAAAAATGACAGATTTGGTCCCTTGGTTTATTTGAGATTCACAAAAAAGGCCCTTGGAATACTTTGCAGAAATTACATGAATGGTCCTTGGATTTTCGGATGTTACACATTTGGTCCCTAAATGTTAAATGGGTTTCACTAATAATCCTAAGTCCAATTACTACCAAGGCCCAAAACACAAATAACCAACCCAACCCAAGTCATACCCGGTCAACCCTTACCCTGACCCGGTCAAATGGATAACATAAACCAGCCCACCCCTGCCCCTTCTTCTCCATTTTCTTCCCGCCCAAAACAAACACACACAGAACACTAGGAGAAAAAAATAATAAAAAACGTTTTCCTGTGCCCTTGTTCCCTCCACTTCACAATACCCAGAAGCCCTAGCTTTTACCCAGAAACATCACAACTCCCAAACCCACTACCAATTTTTCCCCCTCATCCCAACTGCCAAGCTGGCAATCCCAGCTTCAAAAGGCCTCAGTGGACGGCTCAGATGCTTGCTCTTATGTACCTACCTAATCAATGGTCAAGGTTTGTCTCAAAGAAGCACAAAGTTTGGTTCTTGGTTGCCTGCTCTCACAGAAGTAACACTCAAAGAAGCACAAGACAAGAAGGCATTGAAGACCAGTAGTTAGTAGTATAAATAGGATCCCTTGTAAGCCTTAGATGGCACCCCCTAGTTTTCAGTTAAAAATTTAGCTTTTCTGTGTTTTGTAATGCATCTTTTTAGTTAAATGAAAAGTTCTTTGAATCTTATCTTGTTGAATCTCTAGTTGTTGTTTGTTTTATTTAAAGTTATTTGTGATTGTATCTCAGTCTCAGAAAAGAAAACAAAAAAAAAATAGGGGTCAAAAGCTTTGAAATAGGGTGTTTGTTTTGAGCTTATTATTTGGTAAAAAAAGGAGTTTTAACCAGTTTGACTTTTATAGTCAAAAGAGTTTTAAGGTCAAATTTGTTCTTCCCAGTCCTGAAATGGTGATGCAAGTCTCATCCAAAGCTTGAGTACAGAAAAAAAAAGTGTCCTGTTTTTTTTGTTTGTGCAGATTGTTTCAGCAGCCTAAGCTGCTGAACTTGAGGTCGTTTACAGGTGAATTTGGGGTCATGATTGTCTAAAATTTGTTTTTCTCAAGTCTTTATCAATTCATTTTAGTATAGCTTCAGTTTGGAACTTGGGTTGTACCTCTAAAATAGTCAAAATCAGAGTTGAAAAGTTGTCCATTTCATATTTGAGTTTTCTGCATCAGCAAGGTGCAACCTGATCGTTAACTGATAACAGCTTATTCTTAAGCTGTTGTCATGCTCATTTTCCCCATAAGTTAGTTTTTTATGAATCTCTATTTGCCTAACTTTGTTTTGAAGCTTTTTCATTGCTTGGAAGTCTACAACTCAGCTTGAAAACAAGCTGCAAAAAGGGACACAGCTGCTGTTTTGGACTTGGAGTCATCAGCTCAGGTCACACATTTTCCATGGTCTCAGCTTATCAGTAGTTTTCCAACTTATTTAGGGACTTGGATTGTAGTTCTTAGGTGCCTTGGTTTTAGTAGGTGAGATTAGATTAGATCCATTTAGTTTGTCTTAGTACTTATTTGTAGCTTAATTGCCTTGTAGTTCATGTTTTAGCTTAAGACTCCCCTAGTTAGTTTCTATTTTGCCCACTGCTTCCCCTTTGTCTCATAGCTATTTGTGCTTAAGCTCAGCTTATTCACACTTTAATTGATAAGTTTCACTTTGTCATATGGTTCACTGTTTCTGCTACTTAATTGGAGTTGTGAAAATTGCTAAAGGGGTGTTTGGTTTTATCCTAAAAGAGTGTTTGTTTGTGTTCTGTCCAAAAAAAAAAAAGAGGTCACTTATAAGCTGTTTGTACAGCTTATTTGTGAGTCTTCAAAGCATAAGTGTTTGCTAAAGTTTCTCATTTTGTTAGAACTTTCAAGTTTCAAAAGCTACTTAAACATAGTTTGGCAAAATGCTTAGTTGAATCAAGAAAAAAGAGTTGATTTGTTTTTGTTTTGGTTACTGTTGGAATTAAGCAGTTCCAACTGCTTATTCTGAAACAATTTTACAGTAAGGTTTTTATTATAAGTGCTTATTACTGTGTCCTTCACAATTTCCAAAAGAAAAATCAAAGAAAAAAAAGTTTTGCAAAAACTGGCATGGCTGGGACTCGAACCCACGCCATCCAGCTCACACAACAACATCACAACCAACTGCGCCCTTGGGACTTGTCTCACACATTTTGCACAAACTATTCCTTTAAAGTCATTTAGGCAGTTTAGCTTATAAGCCAACTTTGGCTTATTTCGTGCTTATTTTCCAAAGCACCACCACGTTTTCTTATTTTTCTTAGAATCTGCAACACTTGAAGTAGTTTTCTGTAAAATTTCAGATTTTTCTTAACTAGTTTAGTATTTTTAATAATTTAATTAGTGTTAAATCATTTTTAATTCGTAGAAAATAATTTAAAAGTCGAAAAAATATTCCGCTTTTTTCTAAAATCATTTTTAGTCAAATAGATCGTAGGAAAATTGGTTTCACGCCCGTAGCCCTTAAATTTCATAATTTTTACGTTTATGGCTCGGGTTGTTTTACCGTTTTTACGTTTTTGCGTTTTTGCACCCTAGGACTTAGTGTAACTTAGTTTTATCATTCCTTAGGTTTAGTGATAGTTTAATTTTAGTTTATTAGGGTTCCCTTGCCTTAATTATCTTCCCGTTCATTAATTTGTAGAATTCGTAATCAAATCCAAAAATCATTAAAAATCCAATTCAAGTTCAAATCACGAAACTCAACGAATCCTTCCATTTCACACCTCGTTGGGACACGACCCGGGGAAATCACTTCCCGGTATCACTTTTATCACACCCGTGAGGTTTGGCACGTTGACCTTTTTCCTAAAGGGTTAATTTGTCGAATTTTACGGTTATTTTGATATACGTTGATATTTGTGTTTTCACACACTCACTTCAACTGATCAAATATATTTGTAGTTGAATAGAAAAATAAAACAAGAACATAGCCTTTTGAATCATGTAAAAAAGAGCTTGCAGATTAAAAGTTGTGACTAGATTAAGATTTTTAAAAGAAGCTTGGTTTTGATAAAAATGTTTCTGAACAGAACTTAAACCACGATGCTGACACCCTTCTGGTCCTAATTAGCAAAAGTATAAAATATGAAAGTTATCCGGAACGATGTTTTATATTAGACTACGCGGGATATTTAGCCAGAAAACGCAAAACAATAGCTATTTACTACCAAAACCAAAACGGAATGTTTTTGACTTAAAATAGTTGTTTCAAAAGATTAACTGTGAAACTATATTTATTTCCAAGTCTAGTGTCTTACAAAACTTAATATTTCTTATAGAAATATAACATACAAACATTATAATAAATTTTTCTAAGTTTATTTGACCATCAGAATAGTGGATTTCACAATTGACGAGAAATATGACTAAAAACTGGTTTTGACACATTATCGTAACTTAATAATTTTATAACTTGAGTTAAACATGAAACTTGTTTAAAATATATTAAGAAGATATAACTCAATTAAATTCACAAATCATGACCATTTCAACACATATGTCATATAAACAAACATGCAAAATATACGTTTAACTATTAAACGTAACATGTTTGTAGGGAATTTCATGTGAGGGGCTTTTTTAGGGTGAACGTATTGACGAGTTGCTGAATTTACGATTTAAAGTGTCCTAGCTCTTCATACGTTTACTACACGAATTCTGAATTATGATAGCCCGAACAATGGTACGATATTAAACTAAACACATATACTAGTAAACCGTTTCTACAACAAACACGATCACTATAAACTAACATGTACAACATCATGATCAATATAATAACTTATATAGACTCATTTATATTTTCACATCATTATTCCAAAACCCAAGACATGTATTTTATCTTTAGGTTAATATTAAAGCTCGCGACTTCTCGATACATCTTATATCATCGTACCCTAATGCGTGACTATTATTATGTAATCATTGTTATCATATTTGGTCAACATGTGCATACCAATATATGCCCTAATGCGTGATTATTACTATGTAATTATTATGTGTGATTTAGTGGCTAGTAGTCATTGGGAAGAGGCTCCTATTATGTGCAATTTAGTGGCGAGCAGTAATCTTTGGGAAGAGGCTCCCAATATGTGTAGTTTGTGTGCATCCTGACTGTATATCGGAAGACCCTTGTGATGTGTTGTGCCTATTGGTAATTTTAGCAGTCGCACATATCGTGATTTTATTTAAGTACTCGTATATGCATATCTCTTTCACTATTGTCCTACACGCTTTAACGTACTTGAATTTTGTACTTAAATTTATTAGTATAAACCTATGAACTCACCAACCTTTGTGTTGACACTTTTAAGTATGTTTATCTCAGGTCTGTAAGGTATAGCTGGTGCATGGAGCATAGAGTCGCACGTCATGTTTTGAAGGCTTATGCTTTTTATCATATACCATTCGATATGTTATAAAAATACTTATGTATTGTACTATGAAACCCAATGTTGTAACTCTTATATTATTTATTCGAATGGTAACTTTTCAAAACGTCTCATTTAGAGGTCGTTTTCTATAACTTGTATTGTGTGCTAATAGGTAATACCCTAGTGGCACAATCTTCCGGTGCGATATTTTGAGGGAGTTACATGTGTTAGGTTACATTGTAAAAGCTTAGTTTAAGTGTGGACTAAATGGTGGCTTAAATAAGCAAATGAGAGGTAGTCACAGACCACGACATATCCTTTTTGATGCATGGATCCTTTGAGGATTCTTAGATCTGAAGGATCCGTGGTCCTTCACATGCCAATTTTTAATATGTTTTATACGGTCATCTATGTTATGTTTGGAATATTTTCTATCTAGTAATGCATGGGAAAATGTTGAGATAAAAGAGTTTGATGTTTGCCTAAATTGTTAAAACAAGTATTGAAATCACTAATGGTGGTTTTCATGCAAAAACACATTTGATGTTTTCCTCTTTGGTCTTGGATTATTGCCCAAATAGCTAATCTGATTTTTCATGCAAGATTGACCTTAAATTAATGGAAGATTATAGCTAGTTGGTCAATATAAATTTAATAAAATATTTTGTTTAAATAAAAGTAAACAAGATAATAAATAAATAAGATAAAAAACTTTTATGAAAGTTTCTTATGTAATATTTTATAAAATGATGCAAGTGTTTTATGCAAGCTTTCTTAATTAAAAAAAATGATTTAGTCTTGTTACCAATACAACATATATTTTCCCTTAATAAGAGGTTTATATAAATTAGGTGCACTCAAATTTGAATAATTTACTCAAGTGGAAGATTCTTGCTAGTTAAAATACATTTTTTTTTTTATCAAATCATTTAAAGAGTTTTTATAAAAATGGTGCAAGTGTTCAATATGCATTTTGTAAAATGATGTAAGAGATTTTACATGATGATGAAAGTGTTTTGATGCAATGCATACTAAGGGCCCGTTTGGTATCCACCAATCTTTTTAGGATTTGGGTTTAGTGATAAAAAACAATGTTTGGTTAGGGTGGAAGGTGCGGTCATAGTTTTTCCTTCGCCACATCAGCTCCACGTCAGTTTTTTCTCTCTCCAAAACCTTTTCCTTCAACTTTCCTTCGACCATTGCAACACCTTCTCTCTTCTATAAATTTTTTTATATTTTTTATCATTTAAAAATACCTATCAAAGTACAAATACCTACTCATAACATAATAAATTATTGTTTATCTTTCCTCCATCAAGTCACTCTCTCTCCTAAACCTTTTCGGGAGTATAGTCCCGCACAGCAAAAGAAAATAATTCTTTTACACTTTTCCCGCTACAGTACGTGAGGCAAAAAAGGTTTTCCCTCTAGGGAAAAGAGGTTTCCCGCCCTCCACACCCTCTTACCTTACATTATTTAGATTAGAAAGTGGGACTCAACTCTATTGGGCCCACATATTTTAATAGGAGAGGGGTAATGTGGGTTTTATGTATAGAATGATCCAACTACAATTTTTCTTTTTTTCTATTGGTTCATATTAAATAAAAAGTATATATTAAATAATAAAAAGTGACTTTATATTAATTAAATATATATTTTATTTTTTTATTTGTTTTTCTCTCTCCTACATCAAATCCAAATCCTAATTTTAAACCCACCTACAAACCAAACGGGCCCTAAATAAATGCAACTTTTATCATTAGCCTAGTTAGTAAAATCATGGCCATACCTTGTATACAGTAAAATCTCTATAAATTAATACTCGATAAATTAATAACCACGATAAAATTAATAATTTGTCCAGTCTCAACTTGGGACCAGTACAAATTTGAACCCCAATCGAAAAAATAATAAGATAATAACTTTTTTGAAATCTCAATGTATATATATTTGTCCCAACGAAACTATAAATTAATAATTGCTAAAAAATTCCATATATATAAAGGCTATATGTAATTGAAACTTATACAAATTCAATTAAGGTCATACATATTTGGAACTTGTACAACAAAACTAAATTTTACTTATTCAAAAACAATGAACTTGATAAATTTAATTAATTTGTGAATATGAATTCATAAAATGTTAGTTGGAACTTGTTTTCTAATTTATTTTTTATATCTAACTAGTATAGTAGTATATTGGACTTGGAAATTATAGGCCATATATAAAACCTCTTTAAATTAATAAATTATTAATTTATCGATATAATAATATCTCGCTAAATTAATAGAATATACCGGTCCCAACAATATTAATTTATAGAGGTTTTACTGTAATATGTAAAATGAGGTTTGAAAGAGAATGATTTAAAATAAAATAGTTAATGATTCCAAAATATATTTTAAACATTATCAATGGTTTGTTAGATGTTTTTATCAAAATGCGACATAACAAATATATTCAAACATGTGTTGAATACGATAAGACTTGAGATGTCGAAAACGAGAAGTGTTGAGGAGTATATGCTTTGACGATTTACGGTTACGAGTAATTTTCACATTTTACATCATAATTTACAAGTTAAATGTTTGTCATTATTAAAACATAAGAGACCATTTAGTTTAAATATATTAATATTTGCACTAACATATTATCCATATTATACTTATTAGCATATTAAATAGAACCCCTATAATCATAATCGACCCTAGCCCTTACAACTAGGCTAGGCTTAATATATCGCCTAATACTTTCTTACAGGCCAAGCGGCAAAACCACGAAACTTGGAAAAAAAAAAAAAAAAAAAAAACTTATAGTTTGTTGATGAAGAAATCAGGCATCGAGCGAAAACAATTCTTCAAACAGCAGCAAAAGCAAATAAAAGCAATAACTTGTTGATGAAAAAAATAGGAAACAAGCGAAAATAATTCTTCAAATAGCAGAAAAACAAATAAAATCAATAATAAAAGCAATAACAAAAGCAAATAACTAAATTGTAGATGAAAACATCCAACATCAAGCGAGAACAATCTTCATTATGCAACAACAACAATAGCAAAAACAAAGCGTAAACTTTTTTATTTTTTGCAGCATTCGTCATCCGACGGCGCGTGGTGGGGTGTCTGGCGGTCGATGGAGTTGATCTTACCCGGGTTTTGTGAAGAATTCAAAAGCGAAAAGATAGTCGCTGACGGCGTCCGGTAACTCCTTACAGTTTGAGAGTTATGGCCAAAACAATATGCCAATAAGATTTTGGCATAAAATTACACGGGGTATTTTCTTTTAAGAAGAGAAAAATGGCTTTTTTGACGGGTAATAGAGGAGCATCGACCCATGATCAATGTTATAAATAGCGTGAGGCGTGGCGTGGCGACATGATCAAACCTCACGCCTTTGCGGCTAAGGCGAAGATTTTGCGTTTATAAGGCGTGATATAAAGCGGCACAAAATATGAAAATATTCATATAATTATATCATATTTTATATATATCGAGTTTACAATAAGATGTGATATAAGGCGGCGTGACGGCATTACCAATGATCACGCCTTTGCGAGGTCTTTGCAAGCTTTTTAGAACCATGTGACTAAGTCTCAGAAGCAGACACGCTCATGACACATGTACCGAATACATCACGATAAAAGTTTTTGTAAAGGAAAACCGAAAGAGAGAGATATATAAACTTTTGTAATAGAGAAAATTTCTTAAACGAACTCTTTCTACTGTTACTTTACAGATACAAACCTCGCTTATACATTTATCTATAATGAACTTTTCAATATTAAACGTTAGATTCGTACCATAATACTTTTTAAACCGTACACGTGTATAAGAAATTCTTGGGCGTGGGCGAGGCGAGGGCCTGGTGAGATTGCTCTGCCATGCATGTGAAATGTGAGCTAGGCGAGGAAAGGTGAGCCTGGGCGTGGAGTTAAGGCTAGGCGAGGACAGGTGAGCTTGGGCGTGGAGTTAAGGCTAGGTGAGGAAAGGTGAGCCTGGGCGTGGAGCTAGGCGTGGGCCTGGGTGTGTGGGCGTGTGTGGATATATCTGCTTACAATCTGATGCATGTTCATGTTTTGGTTTCAGGGTGGAAAGAGATGATACCATCTCCTACAAGAAGCTGTCGTATGTTTTAGAGATTTGATGATGCGTGTGGCGTCTTTGTATGTTGTCTCTCCTGCTAAATGCAACTTCTTTAGCAGAAAAAGGTTGTAGGGATACTGACAGCGTATAAAAGGAAATCATTGAAGCTCGACTTACCTGCTATATCTGCTTCTACTGTTTAGGTGATGTAAAATGATAAATTACATCTAATTCATAAAACGAGTGTTCATAAAAGTGGGGGCAATGGAAAACGAGTCTCATAAAGTATATCCTATGATTGTGACATGTTCATAAAAGTGGTATGTGGGACAATGGAAAATGAAAATGACATTTTTTGGTTACTTTGTTAAAGTGTAGGAAAGAAGTTCAGTTTCGTAATATCAATGTGTATATGGTTCGTTTTGATAATTTGCTTTTTGTAATAATACTTTGTACCGAAGAAATCGCTATAAAATTTTGTAAAGAAAAATCCAAAGAGAAAGAGAGAAAAGAAAAACCGTGGACATAACACGTAAAGAGTAAAGACCACCCAAACGTCGATTAGAATAAACCCACACCTACTCCCATTTGATTCATATGAGTCATCTAACCATCTTACCGTTGAATCAAAGAAAGAGTCACTCCATCCACAAATCACGTAAATAGTCAGTCAGTCAACATTCCATACTCAATAAACAATTTTCAAGAATAAAAATGGGAAAATAGTCAAAACACATTAAAAATAAAATTAATTTTCCCGTCAATAGCTCCTCCTCCTCTACCTTTCCCACTCTTCTGATAAATAAATAAAGAAAAATAAAAAACAAAGAAAATAATAGACGTTGTAAAGAAGGAAGAGATTAGTAATACTACTACTGTAGACATAATTTAAGCGCCTCACCTTCTTCCAACTAAAAAACGTGACACCCTCTCTTTCTCTTTCTCTCCTTCTTCCCTCATTTACTTCTCTCTCTCTCACACACAAACACGTTCCCAGTGTGTTTGTTTGTTTTGTGTTGAAGAAACTATTTAGTGCCTGTTTCACCTACTCTCACTCTTCCAATACTCCTCAACTCTTTCTTTTATTCTTTTCATTTCTATCTAAACGTAACAAAACAAAGCAAAACAGGTTAGTTTTTTTTTTTTTTTTTTTTTTTTTTTTTTTTTACTATTTTAATTTAGTTTGTTACATAATCTGTTATGAATGTGAAATTAATCGGAATTTTTTAAATAAGTTAGTTTCTTTGACTCTATTCGCGTTTTATTTATCAACTAGATGATGATTATTTATCTTTTTTTTTTTTTTTTTTTTTTTTTTTTCTTTCTGAAGTTGTTATAAATCTCTTCATAATCTGTTATCATTTTGGATTAAAGATGTGTTTTTTAATCAAATTATTATTTATATTATTGCTGTGTTAAATCTTGTTGTTGTTAGTTTCAATTAGTTTATAATTTTTCTTCTATTATAATGTTATAATTTTATTTATTGTTATGATTCTGTTAATATCTGGATTATTATTGTGTTATTTATCTGAATTATTTTTATTTCTGTAGAGTAATTATTAATTTAGATATAATTTGTGATAAGATTTAAATGCAAGTTCTTGAAGTTTCTTTTTATGAAATTTTGTCTTTTGTTATGTGGAAAGAAATATATAGAGACTTTGTAACATGTAAATCTCAACAAATATAAATTAATAAGGTTTGAATTAAAATTTGATTACTGATTTAATTCAAATCATTACTCGTTTAATGCATTCCGTTATTTGTTAGATATGAGTATTATGTTGTGCGTGTTCGTGTTAATCTGTTGGACTTTACTTGCAAGTTCTTGAAATTAATTCTTATGAAAAAAATTGTATATTTTTATGCAACTTTTTTTGATTTTTGAAAATTTTGTAAACATTGTTATAAATTTCAGGAAATGTAAAAAATGGAAGATTTCAATATAAATTTGGTCAAGCCATTGATTAACTTTTGATTACTGATTTAATTCAAATTATTACCCGTTTAATGCTTTTAATGGCGGTTTTAAACTTGATTATTTGAACTTTGACCATTCGAAGTAACCACTGGATTTGAAAAAACTTTTTAATGCGAGTTATTTGGTTTTATTTATACTATACAAGTTCTGAAGCGGTAGTTTTGTTTTACTCAGGTTATGGGACGGACGCAGTTAAAGTAGAACACTAGTGTTCATCTTTTTTGAAATGGCTGTCGCTGGAATAAATAACGTTTCAGTGCTTGAAAGTAGATGGGGTAATCAAGAGATGCCAATCACACGCACATCTTATATCCGCAAAATGTGGCGTGACCTCGAAGAAGAGACCAAAAACAGGGATATTAGAAGTCACATGGGAAGTCAATGCTCGTGTTCATCACAAGGGGCTGGAAGTGATCATGTGTCGATTACTACTAGTGAACTTGAAAACGAGTGTCCCCCGGATCAGAACCAGATGGAGATACGGGTTCAGGATGTTGACGGGGATAATGGGATTTCGTGCTTACAGCAGTCTCCTGCTATTGGTACGGCTGATAAAGAGCGTGTTAGGCAAGTTTTTCGTGAATGGGGTAGTAAAAACGGTAGTGGGCGTGTGTTGAGTTTTTCGCATAAGAATAAGGGTTCAAGGGCTCAAACGCTTTGTGAAAATGAGTGCAAGAGGGTGAGGACAGTGAGGCAATGGATAGAGTCAAATGCTCAGCAAGCGGAAACTGGTCAGGCTGTTATAGAAGAACAAGCTTTAGAAATCGGTTCACGAAAGTCTATTCGTATGTTATTTGGCAGACATGATCTTCTTGATTTGCTTAAAAGCTTTGAAATTGGAAGGCAAAAAGAAATACAATGTTTGTTGGAGAATGGACCTGTATCGAATTTTGCTCATCGTAACCGTCTTCAGGTTTGAACATTTAACAAATTACTCATATGACTTCTTGTGACATTCTATATGCATTGACTTGAGAGTTTTATTGTTTAAAAAATAAGGCTAAGCCGTTTTTTTGAGGATGCGAAAATGTTTACTATTATTTTGTGATGATTTTTTAGATTGAAATGTAGTACTTGTGTTAGAAGTTTTCATGGCCCAGATCTATTTTTTATTTTCATAGCTCTAATTTTCCAAAGTATTGGTAGTTAATTTGTTTTGTTAAATATGTGTCGGTGTTGTGTTAACGCTATTATTCTGCTGTAGTCATTGCTGAGGGGTAGGTTTCTGTGGAACCAAAGATTTGTACAAGATAAAAAGTCTACATCTGTTGCAGCAAGTGAGTTGGGGCTTTTAAGGCAAACACACACGGTTTCTGATTTGAGGTGTGTTCTCTTTTCAGTATCTATTACACATCTGGCTCAATTGCATAGAATAGTCTTCACTGGCTTGCCAGTGAAGCATGTCTTTAATGGTGTGAGAGGAATTAAACTTTTTGGGTTGTTATGCTTTTGCTTTAAAATGGCCTATTCTTTTAGTTGGCATGTTATGACCCTTACGTTCTATTTGTATACATTTACAAAGCATGTGCCTGTGAAGAATGACTGAATTAAATCTTTTATGGGCTTTACTTTATCTTTATGGTTTACCCATCCTCTTTATTAATGGTCATTTATCAGTGTGGACCATTGGTCTGTACTTTGTATATTTGGGTTTCCTATTCTTTTAACCTGGGGGAAGTCAAAGTGGGTTCACTGTTGTGGACAAGTCCTGCATGTGGGCTTAAGTGCAAATGGGAAGAGACATGTGCTACTACCGAGTTATATTTTGTGGGGCTGGATGTGAAAACCAATGGGTCATCGAGTATTAAGTAACCTTAGGATTGTATGGTACTGATTACCTAAGCTACATTTCTTTAGCACGGGACCATTCATGTCACATATGCCTAACTTAAATATCAAGGATCATGATCATTGAATCCATTATACATAGGATCTTTAGATTTACAATGTTGTCCTTTGGTATCTTTATTATATATTTTTTACAAACTTCTATTTGGAGAAGAGTAAATATATGCTCTTAAAGCTACTTCTAAAGTTATTAAAATTCTAAGACGCGATTAGTGGAAAACAACAGCGCATATTAGCTCACGTCTCTTACAGCAAATGCACTGTGTTTTTATGTTGGTGCTCACTGATTTGCCCTTAGAAGGATGTTTTATTTGATATAAGAAGTCACTCATTCAAATGTCTTTTTTTTAACTAATTTTGTGAAGTTTGTGGTTAAATATAGCTTCTCTTACATATAAGCACTACGTCTCTTGCAACCAAGGTCGAAAGTTGCTATTGCATATACCCTTTTAGATCCATTTAATCTTTTTTCTGGAATGTTAAATCGTGACGTTTCCAACATATCTGCGATGCAGAAAAGGGTTCTTATCCAGAGCTGATAGCGATGACCAGATTCATGATGAGCCGCAGTCAGATTCCTCATCTAATAATGGCATGGACTATCATCGAGAAAACTTTCAGGAGCTACCTAATGATACTGTTAATGAACAAACTCATGATGAACCCCAGTCTGATACCTCATCTAATAACGGTATGAATTATCATCAGGAAAATTCTCAAGAGCTACCAGATGATATTGCTGATGAATCTCAGACGATGATTACAAGAAATAACGCTGGAGGAGCGGACAAAATAGACTCTTCAACTGAAATATGTGGAAGTCTTCGAGAGTATGGTGTTCCAGTCCAAGAGAGGCATAGAGTTTTGGATTATGAAAGAATGCAGCAGCTACCACCAACTGAGACAGTTGAAAGCAGTGACCAGTACCATGATGGTTCAGATGATAGGAGTCAGGACACTAATCATTTCAATCTGTCTCAACAAACTTTGGAACTTGAAAGCGAGCCACAAAGTCCTTCACCAAGTCCTGGTATATTACTTCATGACCAATATAAGTCAGACGGGGATGAACCAGAAGTTCATGATGCTTTTGACCCTGTAAATCCTTCAGAAAACAATGAAGACAACTTGTCTTGGCAAGAAGGTTCTGTGGAAGCAGAAGAATGGGAGGAACCAATTATAGGAAACACTGATATTGAATGGCATCATTTGACCAGTCCTGAGTCAAACGAGGGCTTAGATGCAAACTCAATTGAGAATGAAGATGAATGGTACCAAGGAACAGTACCGGGTGATGATTATGATACTGCTGATAATTGGTTTGGTGCGGGTACTAGAACAGATGCAATTTATACTTATGATGGTGATAGCAGTAACAGGCTTGAACTTCGAGAGCTTATGAGCAGAAGAAGAGTCTCCAATCTTCTTCAAAGTGGTTTCAGCTTGAGACTTGATCAACTGCTACAATCCTATGTTGAACGCCAGGAACAAGCATCCCAATCTGATGATGATTGGATGCTTGAACATGAGCAACAAGATCTTGACCAGCAGAGTGTATTTGAGAATGATGATGTCAGTCAGGCTGTTCAGAGCGCAGAAGGGGCTCACTCTTCGCCACCAGCAATCCCACAACATTCTGGAACTGTGAGTTCTTTTTTCAAAGATATTGAACCGTTTTAATTTTTTGTATATTGGTTCGAACCAACTCTGACTGTTGATCTGTAGGAATGGGAGATCATAAATGGCCTGCGTATTGACATGGTTAGGCTTCAAGAACAAATGAATAGCATGCAGAGCACATTGGAGACTTGCATGAAGATGCAACATGAGTTACGACGCTCAGTGCAACAAGAAGTTTCGTCAGCTCTAAGTCGATTATCTACTTCAGGTTCGTACTATTTCATGAAACTGTTGGGTCATTTAATTGTTTTCTTATCATATTCTTATCTTATATTTGAACTAATTCAGGTGAGGATAGTCTGGAAACTTGCTTCCTATGTTGTGACAACAGTAGTTCTGACTTTTCTCCTGACAGGTAAATATGAATGACGATTCGTACATCAATACAGATATGAGAAAGCTTGTTAGTTTATTTGGTATATTAATTTTTTGTAAGTGTTTAATGTAGGTGTGGACGTGTGCACGTATGCTCAAAGTGTGCCAAGAAGATAAACTGGTCGAAGCTAAAGGAAAGTGTCAGGCACCCGTAAAGCTGAGGTGAAGAACATAGTCTTACTTTACAGTCGTTAGACGTTAAAAAAAGATATTTAGAAGTTGAAATAATGAGGCAGACAACGATATATTGGAATAATGAGGCATACAACGATTTATTCTAGTCTTATCAAAATCTGATCAGGTAAATCTACTGATACTTCCTGAAAAAATTGATGTTTTTTACCTTATCGCTTTGCCTGCGTTTCTGTAAATTGATTTATTCGTTTGAATTATAACAGGCGAAGACATGCATAAACGCGAGGGTGTCAGTTGGTTCGGTTAATATTATTCATGAGGCTAACAAACAGTCTGGAGCTTTACACGGTGATTGAATGGCATACTACTTATTTTTGATACAATGTCATGATGATACTCCACATGGCCGATGTTGCATACAAAGCCTTGAAGCTTTTCGTCTAACTACATGATTCCCGAATGCCATACAGTGGCTTGTAATTTATGCATCAAAAGCTGTCATACATTGAATACTTGGAACGGGAAATACGATTACTTAACTCTATTTGCATTCTTAGTATCATATGTTTTTCTTTAGTATTCCACAGATGGATTTCAGTACTCTTCTATTCTTCTGAGAACAAAATGAAGCTTTTCGTCTAATCTCTCTTATTCGGATTTTTACCAATCATACCTTGACTTGCTATGCTGATTGCTCAACACCCGAAAATCACATTACCACAACATGGTATTAGTTTGTTTTAGGATCAAGAAGATGAGTTTTACTACCAAATCTTATGAAAACAGAAGAATGATATGAATACTGAGCATCTTAACTAATGGACTTAAGTTATGCTTTTCTTACATACAATTGGAAACTTTCCAGAGTTCCCAAAGGGCCGTCTGAACCACCATATCACAGGTAAAACTGTGGTTTTTAACAATATGCATGGTGTCATCAAAGGAGTCCATTTCTGACATAGATCGGAAGCGTGAATAAAACCCTAATAAAGGTTAAGAAAATCACAAAAGATTTTAAAAACTTAAAGTCAAAAGTTTATTGATAATTGAATACCTAAACAATGAATCCAAGCTCTAAATTTATAGAAAAGTAAATCTTAGGAAGAAAAAAAAATCACCTACAAATAGTAAAAACGACCAACTTAAAAACAAAAAAGAAACTTCAAGATATCAAAGCCTCTACATCGTTACAAGGTTTTCTTGTTTATGGCGTAACCACGAAGACACCTCAATAAATTCTTATTCAATAGCTTTACCGCGTAACGAAAAACATTTCTTTACGCCATAGAGAAAACTAAAATAACAAATTAAAAAGTTGTAGCTTTTACGACGTAACAAAAAACAAAGGCTTTACGCCGTAAAGAAAGTTGGATCAAGTTTTCTTGATTCTAGTTCGATTGTTTTGCTATAATTCAATCGCTTCATGTGCTTTTGAGCTAACTCTTCAATCTTATCTTCTATCAATTTGTCTTAAGTTGTCATTGATCGTCCACCATAAACCAACCTCTCTCTAAAGATTTTTCGCAATGAGAGATCGAATATATCATTTGTGACACAAAATTTGTCAAAAAATATGGATAACGATATGCTGTCAGGTGGCATGTCGTGTTGTAGTATCGAAAGCTACTCCCACAAATCGTATCACACCAAACAAATATTTCAATTACTTCTCGTCTTCTCGTGTCACATTCACATCAACAACAACATTTATTTATTAATAACACAACAAATCCATCACAATAATATAAAAAGAAATCCATAATTACAAAAAACAAAATCTACATTCTCCTACATGACAATGACATCAAACTTGCCATGCACTACAAAAACACTGAAGGCAGTCTCACGCCTCCATAGTCCATGCCTTACTCTGGCAGGATTGAGTACGTTGTTGTTGTATAATTTTTCTAATTCATACATCAACGGCTAAAAACATCTCGGTTGACCTACATATAGGACACGATACATTTGATGTAAGCCACGTGTCAATACACGTAGGATGAAACCCGTGTCGACAGTTCGGGATTACTTTGATCATATCACTAGCCTCAAACTCGCTTAAACAAATGGAACACTCGGTCCATGTTTTATCATCTCGACCATACGTAACTACAGGAAGTGAACGTACGGTCGAGATATCAAGCCCGTGACGTTTACGGGCTTGAAAATGAGGTGGTGAGTGATTGTCAGGAGTGTTGGACGTGAAACGACGAATGCATAGGGAGAAAAAGATGAGGAAAAAGAGGATGATTAGGAGGATGAGGATTGTGAGAGCTAAAGACGAGTCGAAAGGGGATGTGGGTGACGTTGGAGATGTCGCGATAGGTTTAAAAGTGTCAGGGTCGTCGGGGTCGGCTGCTATTTCTTGTAGCATGGTTCGGTGGAAATGATTTTGGTTCATGGTGGTTGGAAGTTAGAACCGAGTGCGAATTAAGATAAGGATGAGAAATAGTACTTGTTGCATTATTGTGAATGAGATACGACAGCGATCGATTTGCATGCTACTAGAATTACTTATTATTGTTGTGAACAAAGAGTAAATGTCCAGAGTAAATTTTAGACCGTTAAAATTAAAAATGATTGATTGGATTCGTCAAGTGCGAGTCAATCAATCAACGAGTTGCTCAATCTAGGGTAAATTTAAAGTGGTAATCGAGTCTGTACACCACGCGTGTAAAACAGAAAGGTGTTTTTGCTGCTAATACCATCTTTTGATTGATACGTAACAAAGATTTATATATGGTTGACTAATTCATACAAACATATATAAGAGAATTTTTTTTTATACGCCATAAAGTGACAAAATAACGAGAATAAAAAACTAACGACCAAATAAACTTCTAGATGATAATTGTTTATGTGTTATAAATGACACACTCAAGAAACCATTGAAACACGAGCTTTTTATTTTGTATGTATTTTGTTAGCTCGGTTTTTTTTCTTCAGCGGTTTGGTTTTTTGCTAAAACAAACGCATCATAAACTTTGGTTTTTATCTTACAAAAACCGAACCATCGGTTTCGGTTTTTTGGGTTTTTAGTTTTCTTCGGTCTAGGTTGGATTTTTCAGTTTTCTACCCACCCTAATACTTCAATAGTAATGAAATGAAATATGAGCACAAGTTTCATTTTAATTTCCTACATTTAGAAGTTTAATAACACCCCTATGTTAAATAGGACTATTTGTTGTTTGGTAAAACATCTTTAACGCAATTACTTCTTAGAGTAAAGTACATGGATGGCCGTTGTGGTTTGTCAAAAGTTGCATATGTCGTTCCTGAAAGTTTAAGGTTGCATGGACAGCTCTTAACGTCGCAAAGAAAAACACCCTAATCTTTTTTCATTTTTTTTTCCCTTCCTTTAAACTCCCGTTAGTTTGGCTGTTCAGTAGCCCTACTTGCCTCACACATGAGAGTAATTTGTCTTTCACCACTGGACTGATAGCATTAAAAGCCTATCTTTTCACAATCACTTTTTCACTCTCTTCTCACACACAAAATAAACTTTTCATCTTCATTACTAATCATCAAAACCCTATATTTATAATACAGTTGCAATGGTGTTATAAGAATGGAAATTACGTGATTCGGATAAAAATGAAACCAAAGTGGGTCATAATTGGTATTTTACTAGTGATTCAGTTTCGGATAAAAATAAATGATACTAGTGAAATTGGAATTTTACTAAATTAAGCTTATAAATATTAAAATGGAACAAAGGAAATAATGATACTTCTAATTTCTCACAAGTTTGTGTATGGCCACTTCTTGAAAATATCAAATCATAAATCCTAGTTGTCACTATGTCAAAAGAAATTGCACTGAGAGCATTAGGTGCAGCGGCGAGACACTCTCGCCAAGTCTACTTGGCATGCTCGCCAAACCAAGCCACTGCACTGGTAGGTGCCTTCGTCAAACATTTCGTCAATTTTTTGGCGTTCGTCAAATGAGTATTTTGTGTTTTTCCTTTCTTCTTTAATTGGTTTTTTGTGTTTTAATTGGTTATGGTGGGTTTTAAAAGTAGGTTTTGGCTTAAATTACTGAGGAGGATTCTTTTTGATGTGTGAGTGAAAGGCAAGTAAAAAAGAAAAAAATTAAGATGACGCTTAAGCTTAAGCCACTACACCCAATGCTCTTAGTAATAATGTCAAGTCGCAATTATATTCCATGTCAATCCGACAAATAATACTGCAACGAGACACGCGTACGTGAAATAATTGAGAAACCACAAACATATGGTCTTCAAATAACTTTTTTGTCCTTCAACTGAAAAAAGCTAGTGAACAACATAAAAACATCTTCCCGTTTTTCAATCTTATAGGCTAACGGGCTAACAAAAACATCATTTTAACATGTCAAATGTATAAACCTTGCAACTGGCTTCGGCTCAAATTGTTGGTTGTTTCAGCTGTGTTCCCAGTTGGGTGTAGATAATCAATGAGTACTGGATATCACTTTTCAATAGACACTATTCGACCATAATGCCTGGGTTACATGAATATCTCTATAGGATAAGACCAAGTGTTCTTGTTTTAGGCACAAAGCAAGAACTTGTTCGCTTTCAAGTGTTTATATTTCGTATGTTTTCCCATGCGAGTGTATATCCTACTTATAGGAAATGATTTACTCTAGTCAATGAAATTTTGAGAATTAATCGGCCAATTAATCTCCACATAATGTTCCTCGATTATAGCAATAGTGGTTACAAGACTAAATCATTATAGCCTTAAATGTGAGTTTGAAACTGCCCCTTAATAGTTCAAAGTAGTTACAAACTAATTCCAGCAAAGTTGTGGTTCACCCATCAGAAACACTCATCAATATGTTCACTAATGATTTCAGTCTCTGATGGATATCACTTGCTGATGAGCATTCACTCTTTGATGAGAATTGCTCTTTGATGAGATAACTTACTGAAGAATTGAACCTTCTGATGAGTTACTCCCTGATGAGTACATTAGACCTTAACTCACTGATGAGACCATTAAAAACATTAAACCACTATGAGAGTCAGAGTAGTTAGGAACTTAATGAGTGTACACTCTTTACCTTCAGACCCATTTTCAAGTATGACAATATCCCTCAATTAAACTAAATTTCCAACACAAACTTTCTTTTTGATCCCTGTCGACGTATATGGCCAAATGGCCTATGCCGAATTACCCTAGACAAAGGAATACTTCCCGCCTAAATGTTCCCGCCTAAATATTTCCCGCCTAAATATTCCCGCCTAGTTGTTTCCCGCCTAAATATTTCCCTCCTAGATATGTCACTATCTATGTCTATATATATATGCCACTCTTTACACAAGATATGTATGATACTTCACATACAGAAGATATAACACCACACCATACACACATAAGATGGAGATCTCATCTCTCCTACATATCATCATATATAACACCACATCTACATCACAGATTATACACATTCATACATACCAACACATCATAATGCATACATAACATGCTTACACATATATGTTAAATCCTCTACCTACGAGGTTCTGACTTGACCGTCGGAGGGTGGTTCCCGGGGCTTCGGCCTCGGGGCTCATTCTAACGGGTTCTTCCATGGTTGTAGCACACTTCAAAGCTCGGGGCAAGGATGACCGGTACGTGGGAGCCGTCAAGACCAACCCGACAGAAAAATGCTTCGACATTGGCGCCATCCGTGGGACCCGTTATTCACTCTACCAAGAGTTAAGAATGATGGGTCACATTTTCGGTCCGGTACGGACGTTCGGTGATGCCGTTCGGTGTTGACATCCGGCATGGACGTCAAATATGGACAGGCGGTATGAATCGTACGGCATCATTTCCTTCGGTCAAGTTGTTCGAATATATTATCTTGTCCGAATACACTGTTTTGTTCAGTCACAAGGTCTCATTCGGATGTTATGTCATCCGGAGGTACTGCCTTGTTCGGACATACTTGGGTTTCGTCCATGGGGCTCTAAGTGAAACTTGCCTTGTTATTCACGTTCAAAAATAAACGCAAGCCAAGACAATGGTCTCACCCCACTGAAGGGTTCTTGTTTCTCCCAGCTTGGTTTCGGGTCTAAAAAAAAATGGGTCTATGAGCAGTCACACTCTAAACGGCGGGTAAGCTTGATTACGTGGTTGGTTCCCAGGAAACGTGTTTATTTACGTTTTGTATCAGCCTCATTTCTGTAAGTATCTGACCTCCTACGCTCTCCTGATTGCCCACACATGTTGGTATATCTTAATACCCAAAATAAATTTTTATGTTGGAAATCTTAAAATCAAACTTGAAACCGGGCAATGTTATATTTGTCATAAGATTCCATTATCACGTGCATCTGCATATTATCTTTGATCTGTCATATTCTTTGTACTTGACGGTTGCATGCGCATGTGGTAGCACAGTTTGGTCTTGTATATATTATTAAAATATTGTGGATTTCGGATCATAGAATGGGAAGATGAATAACAAAAAAGAATTAATTTTTGCCAAAAAAGTCGAACTCTAGATGTCTCGGTGAAACAACCAGGCTTATAACCAATGGACTAATTTAACTTCTATGATAGTATATGGATTTGCAATTCTTTTATCTTTTCTTTATATGGGCCATATTGGACCTCCAGGATTTATATTCTACTTTGTGTCAACAGTTAATTTTTCGTTATATCTTCAAGTTGTTCTTCAAATATCTATTTTAATCGGTTACAACTCTTTAATCATCATTTTTTGGAAACATTACATATAATCTTGCAAAATTGTTCCCTTATGTATATACTAGTAACTTTTAATATTATGATAATCACCAACCTCTCGTCTTGTGTCTTTATACGATTCGTTCATTCGACAAATATCCTTCGGTAAATATTGTATCATGACTTTTGGCAAAAGTTCATTGGGACATGCAAAGGGGCCTGTATTATGGGCTTGATATGTTTCCCTTAGGCAAGGGTTCATTCGGCATATTGCTGTTCCACAGTCGATGGCATGTCTAGTTTTTTTAAAAAAAAAAAAAAAAAAAAAAAAAAAAAAATTTACTTGGCTACCATCAAACATAAAAGCAATAATATGTGGACCATAATAGAGGGAACATATATAAAGGAAAAAATATGTACAGCATGATATCGTTCGGAAATGCCGTTTGATATAACTTCATTCGGTACGATGTTGTTCAGCAAGGACGTCCGGAGTGGATGTCAAGTGGGATGACCAATATAGATGCAAGACAAGGATGACACATCCGAACAAGATTTATGAACACCCGATACTTGCACACCAAAACGTATAAGGAAGCAATGTCTGGTTCGATACTAAACTCCTCTGATCACCAGACACATTCCTTCTGTCCTAGCTATAGTCATCAAAAACTCGACTCCGAGCTGTAGGATATGACTTTCAGTTTCCTAGTCTCTCGTTTACCATTGATCCCCAAGATATTACAGTACTTACTTTGTTTTACGGGTATTATCCGATCCATCTTTTCCTTATTCCAACCTTTCTAAGCACTATACCTAATCTACAAACATGACCTTTGAGCTCCAATGGACCATTCTTCGTTTTATTATTAGCTTTTTGCCTATTGGGCATGCACTCGATTTAATGACCACTAACCAGCTAAGATTTTTAAACTTATAAGACTATGATCAAGCCGTACAAACCTGGAGGTACTTTTTTCTATTCTCTGGTCAGCTAATTTCCTTTTGCCCCTTTTGATTAGTTAATATTCCGTTCCATGCAATGAGTCGTTTGGTATAATTATACCGGATATCTGCAAACTGTCGCCTGATATCGTTTGTTCGGTAAAGACCCCTCGGTAAACAACTCATACCCAGATGCACTATATGGATAAACAACTCATACCCAGATGCACGTTTCATGGCTTAGCTCAAAAGTCATCACTATTATATGGTATTGTACCGAAGCTCACTTAATCCGAAGGTCACAGTGTCACATTTGGTCAAGGTTTACTCGGCTCTATTAATTATGACAATGCAAGTACTAAACGCCCACCTATCGCCATGTTACTTTGATGCATGTTGCACCCTACGCCCCCTGCACTTATAATCTTCGGAGTGTCACAGAATATGCTAAACTCGCCACTCTCGATGCTTCATCACCATACTTGAACGATTGCAAGCCAAAGATCATCGTTTATCGGAGTGTTACCATGCTTGAGTGATTTTTTCTGTAATCACTGGTCTCTGTGCTTCCATTTCCGATCTTCGTCTTGCCTTTCGGCTACTTAACCTTTCGGTCTTCTAAACCACTTTATACGGTAATAACCACCTCATTCGTCTATTCGAATTTTAACCTTCCTAAGTTCTAAACTCCCGGTTCATCTTGTGACCCCAGTCACGATGATTTGGAAGGCCTTCGGCGTCATACACCTTTCCACTTTTACGACGTTCTCCACATTTTTTGCTCCATCACACCATTGTTACGACAAGATCATGGAATTCCGGACGAATGAAAATTACGGTATAGTTATACTCCGAAGATGCAGTATACCAAGGACTTCATTACTCCATCCCGGAAGAGCCAGTCGCCAGGGATATCATTAATTAAACAACAAAGGGATACATGATATCTCGCACAAGTATAAAAAAATGGATGAGGGAAAAGACATGTATGGCTTTGAGTCTCCGGCCAACAATGCACTTTGCTGGCGGTCCACAGCCATGCGAAAAGAAAAAAAAAATCATGAAAAATGTATATATGAAGACAAGACAAAGTTTAAGTAGAGCATCATTGACCATTGGTCAATAATACTATACTGGGGAGACATGATGGCGTATGTGGTCTAATAAGACCCAACTCGCTTTAGGAAGCACCGACTTATGGGCCACTTGATGAACCACTCTAAGATGGCCACTAAGGGCACCACCGAATGACACAGGCCGAAAGGCCATAAGGTATTCTTTAAAAAAGTATTACATCATCAGTCTTTTACTAATAATGCAATACTGGGGGGACATGTCGACGTATGTGTCCGAAGGACACGTGCCGAGAGGCAGATACAACACTTGTCCGAATGACACAGGCCGAAAGACCATAAGGTATTCTTTAAAAAAGTATTACATCATCAGTCTTTTACTAATAATGCAATACTGGGGGGACATGTCGACGTATGTGTCCGAAGGACACGTGCCGAGAGGCAGATACAACACTTGTCCGAACGACATGTGCCGAAAGGCGCAAAGACATTCTCTAAGTATTGCACCATCGGTCTTCAACCAATAGTACAATACTGGGGGGACATGTCGACGTATATGGCCAAATGGCCTATGCCGAATTACCCTAGACAAAGGAATACTTCCCGCCTAAATGTTCCCGCCTAAATATTTCCCGCCTAAATATTCCCGCCTAGTTGTTTCCCGCCTAAATATTTCCCTCCTAGATATGTCACTATCTATGTCTATATATATATGCCACTCTTTACACAAGATATGTATGATACTTCACATACAGAAGATATAACACCACACCATACACACATAAGATGGAGATCTCATCTCTCCTACATATCATCATATATAACACCACATCTACATCACAGATTATACACATTCATACATACCAACACATCATAATGCATACATAACATGCTTACACATATATGTTAAATCCTCTACTTACGAGGTTCTGACTTGACCGTCGGAGGGTGGTTCCCGGGGCTTCGGCCTCGGGGCTCCTTCTAACGGGTTCTTTCATGGTTGTAGCACACTTCAAAGCTCGGGGCAAGGATGACCGGTACGTGGGAGCGGTCAAGACCAACCCGACAGAAAAATGCTTCGACACAAACTTTCTTTTTGATCCCTCAATTAAACTAAATTTCCAACACAAACTTTCTTTTTGACCCCCATGGCCCATCTTGACCATATGTGCAAAAAGAAAGTTATTTTACCCCTTGAAATAAAACACACAATAAGCAAGAAAATAGTTAAATACATTTAAAAACTGAACTGTTACTTTATTATACATTAACCAACCCAAATCTACATTAATTACCATTACCATATGAGGATAGCTGAACTTTAATTTTTGTAACCAATTGGCTACAATGTTTCACAAAAAATACACAAATAATGAATCAAGGACAACAAAAAAAATCAGGAACCTACAAAAAGAATCAAGGATCCATATTTATAACACAAAATTATAACCAACTGGCTACGAAAAATTGTAGCTAATATATACATTAACCAACCCTAATATACTGTTCATTATAATTAAAGATAGTTTTGTAATTTAGATCTACTAACCAATAAAAATCATGCATTATCATCTCAGAAAAATACACCACCCACTAAACAAATCACTTGTTAATTGCTTATAAAGGCATCTTTGTAACTTTTTTAAAAGAAAAAAGAAAATTATTATATTTAATCACAATTCAAAGCCTTTTAGCATGTCATGAACATCCCATGCATACCGTCAGAAGGTTAAAACTTAAAATCTGCTTGCTAATACAAAAACATATTCAGCTTATTCATACATGATACTAACTACTGCAACTACATTCTCATGTTTGTTAATTTGACTCTTTGTAATTGTACATTCCACTGCAACTCCCCTTATCTAACTGCTTGTGATTCTTAAGCTCGATCATCATTCTAAGTTTTATTTTCTCTTTGATTGCATGTACAAAGGTCTGTTTGTTTTTTGTTTTTCCTAAACAATCTAGCATTTCTCTCCTGCCAAATAAAGCATACCACGTCACCCAGAACCAATCTTCTTAGTATGCTTCAGATGTTATTCTTTGCAGTCATTTTTGACAACTTTGTTATTCCACCAATGTGAGAACCGTTTGTTGAGTAATTTCTGCACCTCACTCCAAACTTTACTTGAAAATGAGCAGGCAAAAAATATGTGGCTAAGTGAATCAGGACATTGTTTACACAAAGCACGTGTTCCAAACTGCAACCTTATCTTGAGTCATTAGTTTGTTTTGAACTGCCATCCAAAGGACAAAGAATGCCTTGGTATGCATTGTGATGAACCCTGATGCTAAACATACGAGCTGAAACAAACAAAAAAATGATTAACATTATCTAACCTTAACTGCAAGAGAGTTAAACATATTAGATATTTAGACGATTATAACAAAAACGTACACATTTCTTTTTAGCAGAGTTGTAAAGAGCGGTTACATCACCAGACTTTTTTATATATATATAAAACACAGATAATCAAATAATATAGAGCTCTCATGAAAAACTGAGATTATATGTTAATCTTCTTCTTCATAAAATTGTCAAAAATATGGATAACAATATGATGTCAGGTGGCATGTCGTGTTGTAGTGTAGAAAGCAACACCCACGAATCGTATCACACCAAACAAACATTTCAATTACTTCTCGAGTCACTTTCACATCATAACAACAACATTTATTTATTGATAACACAACAAATCCATCACAATATTAATCAAATAAATCCATAATTAAAAAAAACAAAATCTACATTCTCCTACATGACAATGACATCATACGTACCATGCACTACAAAAACATTTTCACGACATATTTCGTTTGCACATACACATCGTTTTTTCTGAAAGCAGCCTCACCTCTCTGTACCTTATCCTGGCGGGATTGAGTACGCTGCTGTTGTATATTTGTCTAATTCATACATCAACAGCAAAAAACAACTCGGTTGACCTACATATAGGACACGATACATTTGATGTAAGCCATGTGTCAATACCGTAGGATGAAACCCGTGTCGACAGTTCGGGATTACTTTGACCATATCACTAGCCTCAAACTCACTTAAACAAATGGAACACTCGGTCCATGTTTTATCATCTCGACCGTACATAACTACAGGAAGTGAACGTACAGTCGAGATATCAAGCCCGCGACGTTTACGAGCTCGAAAATGAGGGGGTGAGTGACTGTTCCGGGGATTATTTGACATGAAGCGATGTATGTATAGGGAGAAAAAGGTGAGGAAAAAGAGGACGATTAGTAGGATGAGTATTGTGAGAGCTAAAGACGAGTCGAAAGGAGATGTAGGTGACGTTGGAGATGTCGCGATAGGTTTAAAAGTGTCAGGGTCGGGGTCGGCTGCTATTTCTTGTAGCATGGCTCGATGGGAATGATTTTGGTTCATGGTGTGTGAATTATGATAAGGATGAGAAAATAGTATTTGCTGCATTATTGTGAATGGGATATATGATAGTGATTTGGATGCTAGTAGAATTCTTACATATTATTCTTGTGAACAAAGAGTAAATGTCCAAACTAAATTTAGTAGAACGTTGAAACTAGAAATGGTTGATTGGATTCGTCAAGACTGTAAAGTGCGCGTCAATCAATCAACGAGGTGGTAAATCTAGAGTAAAATCGAAGTGGTGATCGAGTTACTGCTTTGAAACATCGTTTTCGCTCGCAGGATTTTCAGCGTGTGAAAGTCATGTTTTAAAGCGCTAATTTCCGTCTACAAACCATGCGTGTAAGATAAAAGACACTAACGCGTATGCAAAGAACTCAAACTCTATGTGTATGTATCATTTTTACATGTACAAATCACTTTATTAAAAATATAAAAAAGTTATAAACTACAAATATATGACGTGTTCTTATTTTCTCTCAGTGAATTTGTATGTAGGTTATATTGCTAGTCATGTTGTTGTACTGTTCCCTTTCTATTTTTATTGATGCGGAACAATGAATTCATATAGTGTTGACTAATTTATTCACACATGCTGGTGGGTTTGGTTTGGTGGCCAGTAGGGCTGTAAACGAACCAGACGAATACGAACGGAGTCTTGTTCATGTTCGTTCATTTAATTTTAACCGGACAAATAAACGAACACAAACACTTAAACGGACGAAATTTCTTGTTCATGTTCGTTTATTAAGAAAATGAGTTGTTCATGTTCGTTTATTAAGATACTAAACGAACATAAACGATCAAACATAAATGAACATAAACAAACAATCATAAACTTTATTAAATTATGCATCTAATATTGTTTTATAAATGTCGTTTTGTTTAAACAAAATCATTTAAAAATTGTACAATTAAAAGATCTGATATACGAACATAAACGAACGTTAACGAACGCATAATCGGACGTTCACGAACATAAATAAACGGACGCGACTTTTGTTCATGTTCGTTCATTTAACTAAACGATCGTAAAATATTGTTCATGTTCGTTCATTTAATAAATAAACGAACATAAACGAACTTTTTACCGAACCGTTCATGAAATGTTCATTGAACGTTCAGTTCGTTTACAACCCTAGTGGCCAGTACCCCATTAGTCGACCCTTAGGTCGCCAGTTCGAGCATCCATAATCAGATCGACAAACTTTTTAGTAAAATTTTTTCATCATTAAAAGATGAGAAAAAAGATAGCTCATTACTATGTTAGTATAGTTGCTAAAGTTATAGGCTCACGGGTTAACCAAAACATCATTTTAGCATGTTAAATCTATAAACTTTGCAACTGGCTTTGGCCCAAACTTTGTTTGTGACACCCATGGCCCATATTAATAAAGTTACTTTACCGCTTGAAAGTTGAAATAAAACACATAAGAAACAAGAAAAAAATAAAATACATTTAAAAAAGTTAGCATTACTACTTAACTCTATTATTAACGTATAAATGTGATTCAAAAATCAAAATACTTCAACGTTCTTTTAACTATCACAACATAATAATCGAAATATGTGCTCGGTCAAATACACCCTCGTTAAAAAAAAAAAAAAAAAAAAAAAAAAAAAAAAAAAACAATTTGGAAATACTATTTAAGGTTTCAAATTACTACTTAACTCTACCCGACATTTGAAATCCGATTCGACCATGTTGTTTCAGCCGATTAAAGCGTTTTTGGTCGAAACAATAGGCCAATATCAACTAGTTCTTTGCCAAGTTTTATGTGACTCAAGTCAATCTGATTCACAAAACCGATCGAGTTTGATCTAAATTTTATTTAAAATAATATATATGATAAGTTTGAATTTATCATGTGAACCGGGTCAACTCAGTTCATCAGAACCACTACAACCATTACCATTAGACAAGTAACTAGTGATATTTTTTGAACTCAACTGCACGCTTTCAAAGCTTACCGCGCAACACTAACTTGACTGCCACTTGTACCTTCCGACTTCCATACTGATAATGTCATCTTTTTATTGTATTCGGATAGCCCGTTGCGGCGTTGCATCCTCAGCTATCCGCTCAAACATTTGTGTCATTAGGTTGTTGAGTATTGTCATTGTTTTTAATGATATATGATAAGTAATATCATATATCAGTGTTAATTATTGTAAGTGAATGATGTTTGGATGTGTTTACGATCTTATAATGTTAGCAATAGATTGTTCTAGTGTTTTAATTTTTGTCTGTGCACCATACGTGTAACATAAATGACACTCACGAATACACGAAGAACTCAGATTAATTGACACTTGCGCATACATGGATAACTTGAGTTTTATGTGTATGTATCATTTTTACATGTATAAATTGCTTTACTTAAAACCTAAATACGTGATAAACATAAATATATGATATGTCTTTATTTTCTCTCAACGTACTGATTGTACTTTATTTATTCATGCCATCAATGTCAGATCGAGACCTAAAATATTTTAATGAAACAAACACACTCTTAATGTACTGATTGTACTTACTTTCTTTATTCATGCTATCTTGATTAAAGAATGATCGGTTTAGGGTGGTGGCATTCATGCCATCCATACCTCACCCATACTTCATCAGCTACCAATAATATCATTTTACCTAATCTCATACCTCACCATACTTTTCTAATGACAACCATGATTCCATACATCACTCAATTTTATACCGTTGCCCAACGGATCTTTTTTGCTACCTCTCACAAACCGAATCGGCATGGCATACCGAATGGGTTCCATACCGAACGAAACCGCAACCCAGGCAACGTTGTTGCCGAGCGGTTTCAATTCATACCGCACGAAACCGAGGTGCGTTGCCACCACCCTTATATATTATTGACTAGTTTACTCGAACAAGTGTTGGTTCCAAGTTCAAGCCAAGGTCCCAACACCAGACTTTTGGTTTTTTCATCATTAACGGAAAAGTAAATACAGTTCACTAGCTAGTAATGACATATGAGCACAAGTTTCAATTTATTTCCTACATTTTAAAGTTTACTTGTACTCCTATGTTTTGGGGTGGATTATAAATGGGACTATTTACTGTTTTGCAAAACATTGTGATTGTTATAAATATAATGAAGCAAGAACAAAAGAGGAGGAAGATAGAATTCTTATTAAGTTGCAATCCAAGAAGTTACAATAGTGTATCTACTTGTAGGGCAGATGATTACATGTAAACCCTAATGGGTCGGGCTAGTAAGTTAAGAGTGAATAGACACAAGCCCATAATATTAAATTACAACACTCCTCCTTGGATATTCACCGTTTATCATACGCTATATACCTCCTCATTAAAAACCTTATCAAGAAAAACCCAGTGGGATAAAAAAAACTTGATGAAGGGGAAAAAGAGTGTAGTGCGCATAATGCTCCTCCTCAATTCAATGTATATCTTTCAAGCGCCGAATATTAATCTTCTGAAGCAGTTGCTCAAACACTTTTATCGGCAAAGATTTTGTAATAAAGTCCATCGAATCATTGATGTTAAGAATATGTCCTGCAAAGATGACAAATTATATGTGTAGCTTCCAACCCAATATCAATGCATTGGTTGAAAAACATACATTGCTAATACAAAAGTCAAGAGAGAAAAATACACTCTCTTGACGCATATTAATTATTAAAGCCTCTGTTGCACTTATGTATGGTACTTAAGGACCAATCATTTTATAAAGACATGTGCAAAAATAATTCATATTATATATGTCCAAATGATTTTTATCCATATAAGGATTCATTCAATTTGATCAAGTAGAGTTCATGAGAACTTTAATAATTACTTCGAGAAGTTAAAGTTGTGAGGCAAATTAAATGCTTCTAATAAAAATTCATTTAGAGCAAATTAAACGCTTCTAGAACGTATGTCTCATAAAATATCAATAAGATATTTACATCCACCATAGGACAATAATTCTTTTAATAATCAACTTCATGTTTTTGAATTTATTTATTCACAATTCATGCCTTAAAAGACATAACTTCAGAGCTTTTGTGCACAAAGACTGATGTATATCCAATAAATTTTACACAATCATGTGTATGGACTTCCTGTCCCAATACTTCTCGTATTTTCACGAGATTGCATTTTTTCAGCCAACATTTCGTTGATCGCACTTTTGAATAATAATTGATTTATGATCCTCATTATGCATAATACCAAACGCTATATTGTATGCAAACAAATTTATCGACATCGTTTTTGTTTCGATTCCATATGATTTTAGACATCATAGAATTAGTGAGATCTCATTAGCTATTTGAGGCTCGTTTTGAACCTTCATGTCTAGTGTCTCCTTATGAGACTATCATGGGGTCTTTTATACCTCGAACAACCATCTTGTTTTCATGCTCCATATTTTTTTATCGAGGATTTTATTTGGAATCGATTTGTCTACAATGCTTAAGGCATGTCATAATAAAATAATGTCCTTGAGGGACAACTTCTAAATAGAGCATTAGTAGCTGAAATATTATTTTCGGCCAATGTTTATTTATAGCTATTAGATTATCCATTGAATAATCAATTCAAGGATCAATAGAATATGATAATTCATTCTGAATTTGCAGCTACTTCTCTCCTCCTGAAGGAATTATCCATCTTCTATATCCCATATATGTGCATTTAGGTGGAGTAATTTGCACAAAAAAAACAATAATGGGATATGTTTGGTTTATAACCAAAACCAATTATAAAAAAGGAAGATTTATAATAACATATTGGCATGATGCTAATTTTGTTGTTGTGCATATTATAATATGGCCCCATACAACAACACAAGTTTTTCTCTCAGTTTCATTTCATAATTTAGAAGTAATTCATCGCATTTTCATGATGAAATACTTACTCTGGAATGTTAGGCTCGCATTGAGCTATTAATCATGCAAACTTGAGGTTGCGATTTAATGACCATTTAGACGATGCATCGATTTTAAACTCTAAATGGTTCATACAATGGATTTGTATGCTTACATATACCCATTTGTTTTCTTTCCTATTAACATTGAGGAATTTAATCCTCATTCTAGATGATAGAATAATAATCAACTTTCTTTGAGAGATTATAACATTAGATTGAAGAATCTTATTCTTCCATATCTTTCGCATCATTAATGACTCACGATGATGTAACTGGTCATGCCAAAAATATTATAATTATTATTGCTCATAAACTTAAGTTATGGCAGTGATTAGCTTTTACTAATCTTTATATAATGCATGTCGAGGAAGATACAAAAAAATATAATGCATCTTTAATACTTAACTTCGTTTCTCATGACAATTTTATATTTCTTTTGTGGAGCAAAATGCGCTAGCATAGATTTTTAAATCTATGAATATAGTGTGTAATATCTTTGACACACTTGTATTTCATATACATCACATTGCATTTTTGCATAAATAGCATTTTTGTTTGCTCATTTCTTATTGTATTTTCGCCACTACTAGTGGTTTGTCATTGTCATACTACCTCGACCATAGCATTTACCATGATAAATGATCTTTAACCATTTATCGTTACATTATCACATTCACATGAGGGAATAAGGATCTCATATTGATCATTTTATCTCATTCACTTGAGGGAATAAGGATCTTTATGTTGCAACTTGAGGTTGCCAACCATTTTCTTTTAACACGACAATATGGAGCAAATTTAGTAAACGGGTTTATCGTGTTTGTTCAAACATTCCCATTTCTTTTATATCAAAGCATCGTTCTCGATATATAAGTATATTCGAGGCATTAACAATTTCATCGCATTTTTTCTTTTCATCATTCAGATGTACTACTTAATATTGCGAAAAATGTGCTCGCATTTGCAAGAATCTCTTGCTTATGATGGTCAAATCTTTCTTTTAGATTTTGACATACATTTAATGGATCTTTCACCATTATATATTTTCTTTTTAATTCAGATCTAACACTGAAATTGTGAGACCGAACTCACTTTTTTTTTAATGCAACTTGAGGTGCATACAATCATAGCGAGATTTTTGGGAATATCACTTGCTTTTTTTTGTGGTAAATGTATCCTTGAGATCTTACCATAATTTAACGAATCTTTCATCGTTAAGTATTCCCTTTTGAGGTCCTCACGAAGAAGATGGGGTTCTCTTAAAAAAATTTACAGTTAAAATGGATCTTAACATAAAAAATCCACACAAATATTAGGAACAAAAAAAATTGATGTTTGAGAACTTCAAATCGGACATGTGAACAAAATCAATATTTCTAACATTTCATTCGACTTATTGAAAAATTAGTACTAACTAAATTTAATCAAGGAACCCATAACAGAAGGCATATCAACTTGGAGCATTCATGTATATCTCACAATTTATTAGCATAGATTCAAACATTTATGAAGCTAGTGTGTAATACATTTGACACACTTATTTTTTTTATACATGACATTTTTATTTGCTCTGTTCTTATTTTACCACTTGTAGTGATTGGTCATTTTTCATATTACTTCGACCATATCCATGACCATGATAAATGATCTATAAGCGTGGATCATTAGATTATCACATTCACTTAAGGGAATGAAAATCTTTATGTTGATCAATTCATCACATTCACTTAAGGGAATGGAGATTTATATGTTGATCAATTCATCATATTCACTTAAGGGAATAGAGATCTTTATGTCGATTATTTAATCGACCACGTCCATGATAAATATCATCATCATTGTCACATTCATTTTAAGGAATGGACGAATAGTTGAACTACTTTTATATTTTTCGTCGAAAGCTCATTAGCTTTTCTTTTATATAATATGAGAATTTGACAATATCTCATGATACTTTTCAAACCATGTTCTCGATATCACTAATATAGAAGCATGTTCGAGACTTTGAAAATAGAGAATGTTTTCTTAAACATCTCTTCATCAATATCATTTAAATCACAATTTTATTTGTTAAGATCTAACACTGAAAATTGTGAGATTTAACTCGCTTACACTTTTTTTCTTGCAACATGAGGTGCATACAATAGAGCGAGCTTTCAGAAAAAAAAAAATACTTTTCTTTTATACCTATTTTTTTTTTTCTTTTTTTTTTTTTTTTTTTTGACATTTTTCTTTTTCTCAAAACATAACATGAGGTTATGTTATTATGATTCACTTGAGGGAATCATCAAAGCACATTTTGCTTTAAACAAAAATAATCATAACTTGAGGTTATGTTATCGTTATTCACTTGATAGAATCATATTTGAACATTTTAACAATAACTTGAGGTTATTGTATTTTCATTAATCATAATAGAACTTGAGGTTCTATAATAATCATAACATGAGGTTATGATATTGTAATTCTCTTAAGAGAATAATAACTGAACTTGAGGTTCATTAAAAGAGATACAATAACTTGAGGTTATTGTATTTTTAATTTATTCATTGTAATAAAACTTGAAGTTTTATTATGAACAAATATAATCATAACATGATGTTATGATATTGACTCATGAAGGAATCATATTAGAACTTGAGGTTCTAATAAATTTTTTCAACCATAACATGATGGCTATGCCATTGATTCTATTGATCGAATCAAATTAGAACATGAGGTTCTATATATTTTTTTCATCATAACATGAGGTTATGGTATTCTTTTTTAATCCACTTAAGGAGATCATAATATCTTCTTGATAAAAATATAAACAATCATCACCATTATTGATGATATCAATGGTTACGGTATCTTGAGTACAAATAAATACGAGATCGATGTAAAGAATCATTCGCAACAAATGTTCTTGTAAAAATACACAAAAGTTTGGAAGATAAACAACAAAATAAAACACAATTCTCTTTTTGTTAATATAGAGCTATTAGAAACTTCAGATAACTCATAATCATGCACACTGTAAATTTGTTAAATTTGATCCAGTGATGGTGTTATGTCAATTTCTCGATAGGTTAATATCTTACAACATCAAAGTAGTATCAAACAATTAGTCTAAAAAAAAATAAGAATACAAAGGCAGTGTTGTTTGATGACTACCTATGAAAACATAAATGTCTAATATTAAATAGTGTTTCTTGATTAACTTTCGGTTAAAAAAATAATTTCTTTGACAATATGTTAAAATTTCTGATTTGTCCCCATCATAGCTGATGATGTATAGCTAGTGATTATAATATTTCAAAAGCTTCAGATCTAGACATATATGTGTATGACTAAAACAATTAAAGTTTAGATATACCTTTTGATAATCAAAAATTGAGAATATCAAACCGTGAACATAAAGGAGACCCAATCCAACTTTCGTATTCTTTATTGTCGACGTCACTGTTCATTCTCCTCCTATTTTTCTTAAGAGCTTTTCGTGTTGATAACGTGTTATAAATATAATGAAGCAAGAACAAAAGAGGAGGAAGATAGAATTCTTATTAAGTTGCAATCCAAGAAGTTACAATAGTGTATCTACTTATAGGGCAGATGATTACATGTAAACCCTAATGGCCCGGGCTAGTAAGCTAAGAGTGAATCGACACAAGCCCATAATATTAAATTACAACAGTGATGTAATTACTTTTTTTAATTTTACCATGTTACGATGTTGGTATAGTTGGTTTTTTACTTACTTTGTAAACAAGTTTGTGCCTATAAGTTATCTCTTCATTCTTGAAGCTATCAATATTCAATAGGCAACCAAAAGTACCGTACATACATGTCTATGCATACCCAAATAACTACAACAAATGCCCACATTTATTTGCAGCAATTGAATATGGTGGAATATGAATACGAACCATTCTCAAGTTACAACAACAATTACATGCCCACATTTATTTACAACAATTGAATGTGGAGGAAGATGAATACCAAACAATCTCAAGTTACTAACAACAATTACAAGAATACTAACAACAATTACAAGAATATACAGAGTTTCGCATTTAATCCAAGCTTACCCTTCATTTCAGTTCCCTATATAAACACAAACATCACACACAACAATCTCATCCAGCTCGATTCAGTTAAACAAGACAAAAACAAATCACGGCCAAAGCCAAATCCAAACCAACACAAATCCTAAATCTAGACTCAATCCCTATAAAACAACACCAATCATCACTATACAATCTCATATCCTCAATGAACAAACCGTACTCTAAACCAAGACTCGAACAAAATAAAAAATTATAATATCTCAGTTTACTTCTTTCGTGTTATTCAAAAAAATATCAAGACCTTTGAAGGTCGAACAACGAAAGAAAAAAATCTTCACAACTCCTTTCTAAAGCATACCTTATTTTATATCTGAAAATAAAGAAAGATTTATAACACATTCGTTATAATCGTTCTTTGTTTTGTTCAAAGACACCCAAACAAGAAATGAAAAACATGCAGAAACCTACCCGTGACCCTCCAAAGGATCTTGAAGTCGTAACCGTTGCTACTCCTTTTGTGAGTCTGCATAAATTGAAGCATTCTTTAAGGCTAATGATATGGTTGTGGTTCATCTTACATAAGCAGAATTTATGTTGTTGATTCGGTTATGATAAATGGGAAAGATGAGATTGAGAGTGGTTGATGCCTGTAACGGCGCTTCATATGATGTGTGTGAGAGAGATTAGGGTTATTGAAATGATTTAATTGTCTAAGGAGCGGTAAACGAAATATTAGGATAGGGTGGGTTTGGATCGGGATTTTATGAATTGGCCTGATAATTATTGGCATGGATACAAAGTTATTCAGTAATATTAGTTGTTCGGGTCAGGTTTGTAAGTATTTTGGGCAATTTCCATATAAAATTTGAAGGCAGCTCCCACGCACAATGATCCGGAGCTGTGACATTAATTATATTTTGGGAGGGGTTTCTGGGAAAAATACATGGGCATCCTAAACTTGCAAAGAGGTTGTTTGGATATTATATTAGTTGTTTTGTGTCATAAAGAAAAGGCAACAATTACTGTTGTTCTCACATGAATAATTATGTTTGTTTATTAACTTTCTTGATATAAGGCATGATGGGTTGCTATCTTTAACAGGTTATTCGATCAACGCTTTTGAGTTTCTCCGTCTGTTGCTCAAAAGTCTATAATATGATATGCCAAAAGCAACATTACAAGTCTCAACATCTTTATTTGTGGAAAAAGTATTTTCTAACAAACGGCATAGGCAATTGGCATGCCATGGTACAAAAAGTTGTGTCAACAACATGATAGTTTACTCACTTACTCAACAATTTACTCAAACATTACGCAATCAACGATAAGATCATATTCGTGCAACGCACGGGTTCGCAATCTATTGAATAAGGGTTACAGATTAGTCTATCATATAAATATACACATATCAATAAATAGGGGTTACGGTATACAATACAGAGAATTTCTAAGGGGCGGATCAACATAACAGTGTTTTTAAGGTTATTGTTGTGAGACAAATTAGGGCAATATATCATGTGTTGGATCGGGTTAGTAGATATATCACACGACATTGGGCTTGGTGTTTTGGTACTTTTAGTCAAATTATTATTAGATGATTAGCATTTTATCTATAAGATACGAGTTATATATGCATGCATATATATATCATTAGTGTAACTGTGTAAGTCTATAACTGTAGATTCCATTTCATTTGTCGTTCGCAATCCATCAATGGATCACCTCCTTCACGAAACTCCTATCTTCATAGGAGAATTTAATATGTTCATACCAAATGCAACATCAATTCAAATCCAACAAACTTCATGCATATTTGTTGTCCAACAACCGATATTTAGTTATCAAGTACAAGTATTTATGATATTTGGTTTTTAAATGTTATTTAACAATAATATTATATTGAAGATTGCAATCAACACATAACAATCCAATTTGTTTTATATTGTTCAAGGCAGCCCAAGTTATACATTGTTGTATATTTTAGCTTAACAATCGCTATAACAACTCAACAATTTACTCATACATTACGAAATCAACAATTAGATACAATTTGTGCAACACACGGGTTTACCATATAACATGTGAATTGTAACTTTTTTAATGTAAAGAAACTATTTTAAATACAAAAGTTATGATAACATCACAACTTAGAAACATAATAACGAAAATTATTACCAAACATTACACTACGAACAAGACTACAAACAAGACTCGAAAATCAAACACAAAGAACCCAGTCTATTCATTTTGTGTAACAATCTTCAAAGATTTTTTTGTGCGAGAACCAACCCCATCATAGATATATAAGAAATAATACTTCTTATTAAATATTCAAAACTTAAAAGAAAGATCAAAACAAAAATTATATAGCCCAAATCAACTAAAATAAATCCAATACATTACCTATAACTAATTACATAAAAATTATCCTACAAACATAAAATAAAATAAAAAAACAATAACAATAAAAAAAACTATAAACTTCTCAAAAGGCATCTAAATGTAACCATGTGCACATATTCAACCATTGCTTGCACACCAATAAATACAATTTTTCATGAATAGTTTAAAGTCGGAGAGGATTTGTGCACTAATCAAAGTACGGTACAACCAATGCATTGCACACCAATATATCTATACTACTAAAAGATTGATGTGCTTAATTTAATGTGCAAGAGTTTTTGTGCACAAAATTAAGTACGGTACAAACATGCCAATGCTCCACAAAAGCTCTTAATTGAATGTAATGAAATGAAGGTGAATATGAAGTGTTCTTTGAAGGCTACAACATTCATGTATGATCATTAATTGGAGGTATACGAAGAAACATGAAGTTACGTTGTGATCATTACTTGGAGGTATACAAAAAAACACTGCATTTAGTTGTTGCAACACTTCAAACAATCAGTTATGAAAAATTAGTTAAAATACCATGACAAATAGCACGTGTATCGCACAGGTTGTATAAAATACCATGAAAATAACACAAAAAAAATAAAAAATAAAAAATAAAAAAATTTGAAAATACATCATCTTCACGTGCCTATTGCACAAACCATAAACGCATAAAATCGTGCAATTTATAAGAGCCAAAAACATAACAAAAGTGATAAATAAATATGGAAAATAACGAATATATACATAATTCATATTAAAATATTAAATAAACTACTTTAAATACAAAACTTATTAGCACCTACTTTAAATAAACATAACAAAAGTGACAAATAAATACTCAACTACTTTAAACTCATTCATTTTTTTAGCATTTGACTCTTCCTCACGAACACTGTCTTTAGCTTGCTTAAACAAATTAACTAACTTTTCAAGCAATACACGATGCCTCTCTTGAGTCTTTCTCAAAGCATCAATCGAATCTAAAGCTACGCCACGATGACCTAACGCTTCCATGTTCAAAATCATCGTGTTGTTTTTTGCCATTACACGCCTCAAATGATGACAACAATCAAAAAACAACTTTGATAATGCATCATCTTCACATGCCTGTTGCACAAACCACAAATATTCATCAAATTCTCTAACAACTCAAAATTTGCCATTGAAGAGTACAAATAGTTATATAATTCCAAATAACAAAAGTCACAAATAAATAAACAACAAAACACTTATGTAACTTACTCAAATTAAAATAATACATATGAAAAGACTATGTTAATAAAAACTTTTAATGAAAATAAAATAATATAAATACAAAAGTAATTATAACATTTGTAACACCCTAGGCAAATCCCACATCGGCTGTGGCCTGGAGAGATGCTGGGCTCATAAGATAACATTCACCTTACAATGACACAACGCGTTTTGTGGTCTACTGCGAGTGGAGTTCTTAGGAACTGGCAGTTAAGCGTGCTCATGTGAGAGTAGTACTGGCTTGGGTGACCTGCCGGGAAGTCTTTATATGAGGCCACAAAAACTAAGCCGTGAGCCTGTGGGCAAAGCGGACAATATTGTGGTCTGAGTAGGCGGGGTGTTACAAGTGGTATCAGAGCCACTCCTGAGCCGTTCGGGATGGTGGGGCAAACCTCATCGAGGACGATGAGTCCCTAAGGGGGGTGACTGTAACACCCTAGGCAAATCCCACATCGGTTGTGGCCTGGAGAGATGTTGGGCTCATAAGATAACATTCGCCTTACAATGACACAACGCGTTTTGTGGTCTACTGCGAGTGGAGTTCTTAGGAACTGGCAGTTAAGCGTGCTCATGTGAGAGTAGTACTGGCTTGGGTGACCTGCCGGGAAGTCTTTATATGAGGCCACAAAAACAAAGCCGTGAGCCTGTGGGCAAAGCGGACAATATTGTGGTCTGAGTAGGCGGGGTGTTACAACATTATTAGGCATCTAAATATAGATTCCACTAAAATAATATAAACTAAAGTAATAATAACATTATTAGCCATCTAAATAATAAATACAATGCAACTTCTCTAATATGTATCTAAATACCATCATATACAACATTATGGATAAAAACATTACCCCTCAACCACTAGACCGGGCATCGCACGGGTTGAGGGAAGCCTCGTAGCAATGAATTTTATCATTTATTCACATATCAGATACTAAAAAAAAGAAGAAAAAAAAGAACAACTACAATACCCATCCAAATTTCAAAATTTGTTTCATTATCATATGTTTTAGAATCATCTCTTTGCATTTAGAGTCATCTCTTTGCACCGTTAGTCCTTTTGACTAACGACGGTTTGTAATTAACTCAAAAATATGTTTTCTTTTTCACATTATATGTTTTCGTCCGTTTTTATACGTTTTCAAACGTTTTTGTCACTTTTCATACGTTTTTCATCCGTTTTTATACGTTTTCACACGCTTTTTTTCCGTTTTTATATGTTTTCGTCCGTTTCTATACATTTTCGTCCATTTTTCTTACATTTTTATACATTTTCATACGTTTTTGTCCATTTTTATACGTTTTCGTACCTTTTTAATAGTTTTTGTCCATTTTATACGTTTTCAAATGTTTTCATATGCTTTTTATACACTTTTATACGCATTCTTACATTTTTATCCAGTTTTATACGTTTATGTTCGTTTTTATACGTTTTCGCCCATTTTTATACGTTTTTATCCGTTTACGTTTTTGTTCGTAAGAAATCGTATAAAATGTATAAAAACGGATGAAAATTATGAAAACGGATTAAAGCGTATGAAAACGGATAAAGACGTATGAAAACGGACGAAAACATACAAAAACGGACTAAAACGTATAAAAATGGACTAAAACGTAAAACGTATAAAAACAGATAAAAACGTAAGAAAACGGGCGAAAACGTATAAAAACGGATAAAAACGTAAGAAAACATATAAAAACGGATAAAAACTTAAGAAAAAACAGACGAAAACATATAAAAATGGACGAAAACAATTAAAAAAGGACGAAAACGTATAAAAGCGGATAAGATTGTATGAAAACATAAGAAAAATGGACGAAACGTATAAAAACAGACGAAAACGTATAAAACGGACGAAAACGTGTAAAAACGGATAGAAACGTATGAAAACGGATAAAAACATAAGAAAAACGTTTAAAAACGGACGAAAACGTATGAAAACGAACAAAAACGAACGAAAATAATATAAAAACTTACGAAAATATATAATGTCAAAAAGAAAACATATTTTTGAGTTAATTACAAACGGTCGTTAGTCAAAAGGACTAATGGTGCAAGGAAATGACTTTAAGTGCAAAGAGATGATTCTAAAACGTATGATAATGAAACAAAATTTGAAAGTTGGATATGTATTGTGGTATTTTTTGGGTTCGTATCTGATATGTTAACAAATGAGAAAGTACATTGCTATTATATGTCATTAACTCATATTCAATCATATTTGTTTTAGTTTTTATATTGTTGGTGAAAGTACTCGTGCACTACAGTGGCAAGTATTATATATTCCCTCCATCCTTAAATAAATGTCCATTATTAATTTTTAATTTTTAAAGACTTTTTCTCAACTTTAACTTTTAAAGACTTTTCGTTACGATAACTTTACAAACAACGTGAAATTAGGTCTTGTACAAGTCATGGCATACATCAGGCAGCCAATTACCCTAGAATACTCAAGTTGAGATACAGCCTTGCTATTATTAGGCATCAGCTTCTCACAAGTATCCATAGGTGTACTCACAGGAGTACAATCAAAGTAATTGAATTTCCTCAACACCTTCTCAATATAATGAGACTGAGAGATAGAAATTCTTTTACTTTCATGTTTAATCCTTATACCAAGGATAACATCAGCCTCCCCCATGTCCTTCATGGAGAACCTTGATGACAAAAATTCCTTTGTCAGGTCAACCTGATTTTGGTCAGTGCCAAAGATCAACATGTCATCAACATATAGACAAATGATGACTCCTTTACCAGATTCATCAAATTTGCTATATACACATTTGTAAGCTTGGTTAAGAACATAACCACTAGACAAAACCACTTCATCAAATTTTTGATGCCATTGCTTAGGTGCCTGCTTCAGTCCATAAAGAGACTTAATCAGTTTACACACCTTGTTTTCATTGCCAGGCATGATGAAGCCCTGAGGTTGGTTCATATAAACCTCCTATTCCAATTCACCATTTAAGAAAGCTGTCTTCACATCCATCTGATGAATAATCAGATTGTGAATTGATGCCAAAGCAATCAGCAGTCTTATGGTACTGATATGAGCCACAGGGGCATAAGTATCAAAATAGTCTATCCCTGACTTTTGTTTAAAGCCCTGAATGACTAGTCTAGCCTTGAACTTTTCAATAGTTCCATCTACCTTCATTTTCCTTTTGAAAATCCATTTGCAACCCAAAGGTTTGCAACCAGGTGGTAGATCAACCAACACCCAAGTGTTGTTGCCCATGATGAAATCCATCTCATCATTGATTGCTTCTTTCCAGAAAGCAATATCCTGGGACTTCATTGCTTCTTCAAATTTCTTGGGATCATCCTCAATAATGAAGCAATATGAGTATTGGTCAGAGACCTCATCCCTTGTTCCTTCAACTAAGTATAGTTGAAACTCAGGTCCAAATGACTTTGGAGTCCTGACCCTTTTGCTCTTCCTGAGCACAGGTCCAGGTTGTTGCACCACAACCTCATCAGGGACCACTGATGGTTCATCATCAGGGACCTATGATACACCAGTGTCATGAGTTCCATTAGGAATCCTCTGACTTGGTCTAGGGACTGATGATAATCTATTCTCATCAAAGTCTGCATCCCTTGATTCAATTATTGAGTTAATGGAAATATATTCATTAGGTTCAATAACATAGAACCTAAAAGCCTTGGAATGCTCAGCATATCCAACAAAGATGCAGTCAATGCCTCTTTCACCCAAAGTCTTCAGCTTTGGATCAGGGAGTCTTACAACAGCCCTACAACCCCAGACCTTGAGATAGTTCAGGTTGGGTTTCCTTTTAGTCCAGAGTTCATAAGGGGTAACCTTGTTTCTTTTGTTGGGAACCCTATTTAATAAATAGCAAGCTGTTAACATAGCTTCACCCCAGAACCCTTGACTCAGTCCTGAATAGGACAACATGGAATTAACCATCTCCTTCAGCACCCTGTTTTTCCTTTTAGAAATACCATTTTGCTGAGGAGTATAAGGGGTAGTCGTTTCATGGATTATGCCAACAGACTGAAAATACAGAGTATCCATGTACTCACCTCCCCTATCAGTCCTTAATCTTTTGATCAGGGACCCAAGTTGTAATTCAACTTCAGTTTTAAACACTTTCAATTTATCTAATGCTTCATCCTTGGTATGTAACAGATAGACATAACAAAATCTAGAAGCATCATCAATAAATGTCACAAAGTACTTCTTATTCCCCAAAGAAGGAGTGACATGCAAATCACACAGGTCACTGTGTATAAGCTCCAAGAGCTTAGTCTCACGACTAACACCTTGAAAAGGTTTCTTGGTTATCTTGGTCAACATGCAAGTTTTACACTTTTCAGTGTCCATGTCAAAAGCTGGGATTAACCCATTCTTAGACATATCTTGCATTCTTTTATAGTGTACATGGCCAAGTCTTGCATGCCATAAGGTAGAGTCATTCAGGTCAGTGGTGGTCACAAATACTGAATTAACACTATCAGTGACAATATTAAGCCTGAACATTTGATTACACAAATATCCAAAACCAATAAACACACCATGCTTAGAAAGAACAAATTTATCAGACTCAATAACTTGTTTATATCCATGATTATTCAAAATACTACTTGAAACCAAGTTCTTCCTTATATCAGGAACATGAATAACATTAAACAAAGTTACAATCTTTCCAGAACTAAATCTAAGAACTACACAACCATGACCATGCACCAAGGCTGTTGACTCATTTCCCATGTGAAGAATAGAACCATCATTCAATGACTCATAAGTCTTAAACCAACTTCTATCTTTGCACACATGAACTGTTGCTCCAGAGTCAACCCACCACGCAACATCATCATCCTGCACATAATAAGATTCAGATACATATGTAACATAATAAATCTGAAAAGACTTATTAAACATATTCTGACCTTTCAGTGAGTTGGTTGAACCACCACTCCCTGAACCATTATTGCCTGATCCATTGGCTTTACCACCAATTTTAACACCTTTGCAATCCCTTTTAATGTGACCAGTTTTGCCACATTTCCAACAAGTAGGTGTTGCCTTCTTGTTAGGATCTGACCTTGTGTTGTCATGATATTTGCGTTTGCCTTTGTTGTCATTGTACCTGGTGGAGTTGTTATGCTCCACCATATTGACAACAGATGCACCAGTAGCATTGCTACTCTTTTGCTTGTCATTATCCTGCACCTTGAGAGATTCCTTAATGCGCAGATGACTGTCCAACTCAACCAGAGTTAATTCCTCCTTCTTATGTTTCAAGGTATGCTTGAAATCTTTCCAAGAAGGGGGAAGTTTATCAATGACACAAGAGACTTGAATAGCCTCATCCATGTGCATATTGTGTTGTGTAAACCTTCCAAGTATACCAAGAAGTTCATTGTATTGTTCCATAACTGGTCTTGAATCAGTCATTTTGTAATTTGTGAAATTACTTACAAGGAACTTCTTACTTGATGCATCCTTAGCCATATATTTGGCATCCAAGGAATCCCATAGTTGTTTGGAAGATTCAAAGTTCTGATAAATATCAAACAGAGAATCAGACATACCATTGAGGATTAAACCTCTACAAATGTAGTCATCATTCTCCCATTTGCTCCTCCTCCTGATCTACTCCACAGTAGCATCATCCCCATCATCAGGAATAGGTGTAGTTAGCACATACACCACACTCATGCTTGACAGTAAGAAGTGCATCTTCTTCTGCCATCTCCTAAAGTCCACCCCTTCAAACTTATCAAGCTTGGCAAAGTTTGAAGCCATGTGTTTCATTGCAGCAGCAGCCATTGATTATCACAAAATAGTTTACTTTGATTGTTGGTGTGTAGCTTCCCAGAACAGGGTAAGATAATCAATATCAGCAGAAACAAGTATCAAGTCAGCAGAAACAAATACCACTAGGTGGTTACCAGATATCACTTGGAATCGTGTGATCACTTTCCAAAGTAAACTATTCGACCCTAATGCCTGGGTTACACGAATATCTACTTGGGATAAGACCAAATGTTTGTTATTGAATTAGGCACAAATCAATAACCCTTGTGCTTATAAGTGTTAATCGTTTTCTGTGTGTACTTCATGCATAATCAGATCTCCTATTTATAGGAGGTTACTCTGAGCTAATCAAATGGAATTATGAGAATTAATCGGCCCATTAATCTCCTCATAATTATCCCCATTATAGCCGTTAGTGGTTACATGACCAATTAAACGTGGTCATTATGCAGTTGTAACTGCCACTTGAATAGGTCAAAGCCCGTTACAAGCAGTACTTTCATCAGTACTTTCATAGCACTATCAGTGGAAACACTGCTTATCAGTGGAAACCACAAGCAGTACTTTCCACCAGTAGTACTTTCTACTAGCACTACCAATACAAACCACTATTAGAGTCAGGATGTTCATGGACCTTATGGGTGTACACTCCGTACCTCCTAACCCATTACAAATGTGTGAACTAATCCCACAAATGCACTTAATTTTCCAACAAAACTTCTGCTTTGCAAAAAAGTTAGTGTATGGCTTCCCTGTTGAATCATAAATCCAAGTTGTTATCATGTCCAAAAAAATTGCACTGCATAATAATATATGTCATGTCAATCGGAAAGAAAATCAGAGACGAAACCACATGGTTCTCGCGGGGTCCTGAGACACTCATATATTTTTTCGATGTAATGTTAATTTTTAAAAAATCATACATTTTATCTAAATGCACCCGGCCAATCAAAATGTGTTTCTATATTATGCTTCAAAATTTTTTGTACATCTAATTATATTTGGTTCTAGTTTCGTCCCTTATAAATATAATACAATGAGACATGCATATGTACGTGAAATAATTGAGAAACCACAAACATGTGATCTTCAAATATTTTTTTTGTCTTTTAATTGAAAAAAGGTAGTGAACAATTTAAAGGTGTGTTTGGTTTCATGGAATCATTATCGGTATAAGTTTGAGTATAAAGTGGGCCTTTCAGATATGATACACTACAAAATTTATGACATTTACTTACTAAAACTTTTACCCACTAAAATCTACAAAAGTAACCTAAAAAAACTTTTACCCAGTATAGGTTGGGGATCTATTGCAAAGTGGGTAAAATTAAAAAGTGTAGAAAGCCATTCATAGTGTGACACGTGTCCACCACTCTAAATTATACATAAAATCCGCCTAGGGGTAATATGGTCATTTGACCCATTTTTTCTTTTCCACCTCAAATTTCAAACACACATATCTCTTAAACAACAAACTTTTAGAAAAAACCGATTTCACCATAATTTTTAAAATTTGATTCTCTTTAATTTGGTATAAATCTTTTTAATTATTTCGAAACTTTTTTTTTTTGACATATTCATTAGATCATGATTTTCTTGATGTTTTTGCTATTTTCGATCCTATTTTTTACCTAAAAAATTGCTGAATCATAAAATACTTAAAACAAAAGTTTTAGATTTTGATTCACTCTTTACCCAGAAATTTGAATCACTCAAATCCGATATGATATGAGTGAGATATCGCATGTTAAATATGACGTTTTAGTCATATTTGTTGCACACAAGGTGCTTGATGAAATGTCTAGCTTAAATTTTTAGTGTTAAAATTGAGCTAAATGAACTAATTTTTGTCCCACAACGTATTATTAATCATTTTATTAATATAAATCTCAAAGAGTGATGTTTTTTAATAGTTAAAGTTTTTAACTATTAAAACTGATGAACTGATGAACAAAACTGATGAACCAAATCAAACATAGTTCATCAGTTTATTTTGGTTCATCAATCATAGTTTCAGCTTAACATGTTGGTGTTTGTTTTGTTTTGTTCATCAGTTTATTTTGGTTCATCAGTTTTTGTTTGGTTCATCAGTTTTTGGTTTGGTTCATTAGTTTGGTTTGGCTCATCAATCATAGTTTCAATTTTGGTTTGGTTCATCAGTTTTAGTTTGGCTCATCAGTTTTTGTTTTGGTTCATCAGTTTGGTTTGGTTCATCAATCATAGTTTCAGTTTTGGTTTGGTTCAGCAGTTTGGTTAGGTTCATCAGTTTCGGTTTTATGCTTTTTTTTAAACAGTTTGGTTTGGTTCATCAGTTTTGGTTTGGTTCATCAGTTTTAATAGTTAAAAACATTAACTATTAAAAAACATCACTTTTTGAATCTTGCATTAATAAAATGATTAATGATGCGCTGTGGGACAAAAATTAGTGCATTTAGCTCAACTTTAACACTAAAAATCTAAGCTAGACATTTCATCAAACACCTTGCATGCAACAAATATGAGTAAAACACCATCTTTAACGTGTGATATCTTACCCATATGACATCAAATTTGAGTGATTTAAATTTCTGGGTAAAGAGTGAACAAAAATCTAGAACTTTCATGTTTTAAGTTTTTTACGATTCGACATTTATGAAGGTAAAAAATAGGGCCGAAAATGCCAAAAAAATAAAGAAAATCAAGAACTATTTGATATGTAAAAAAAAAAAGAATTCAAAATATTTATCAAGATTTATACTTAATTAAAGAGAATCGAATTTTAAAAATTATGGTGAAATCGGTTTTTCGTAAAAGTTTGTCGTTTGAAAGTTATTTGCGTTTGAAATTTGTGGTGGAATATAAAAAACGGGTTAAAATGATAAAAATACCCCTAACTGAATTTAATAATAAAAAAATGAGAAAATGAATGGGGGACACTTGTCACGCTGTGAGTGGCTTTCTAGCCTTTTTAAATTTACTTACTTTCTAAAAGGATCGCATCTCAGCCACTAAATACCCATAAAAGACGGTTAAGAGAATTTCTCAAAAATAAATACGGTAATAAAACTAAAATCAAAAATAAAAACCGATCTCACACACTTCAGAGAATTTCACACACTCCACCACAGTTATCACCTCCACCGTCACACTCCACCGTCGAAAACCCTAAATCCGCCACACTTCACGTCGTTATCACCGAAATTGTTCGATTAGACTAACTCCGGCACCACCACCGTCGTTATCAAATCAGGTATAAACAAGGTTTCCTTTACATTTTGTATTGTATATGAAGTGATAGATGTTGTTATGATAAAGTTTTTTTTACGTGATAGGATTGTTAGTGTAAGTTTGCTATTGATATGAAGTTTTTGGCTAGTTGAAATGTATCGCAGAGACTTCGTCTCAGGAACGAGTGTTGTTTGCTAGTGTTGTATCCTGTATGGTGTGCAAAAAGTTATTAGTGATTGAGGCATGAAGATTCAGGCATTGTGAAAAGTTATTAGTGATTGAGGCATGTAGATATTGACTGATTATACCTGAGTTGAAGCGAACTTAGGTTGATGCTTGTAATTTAACGTAAATGTAGTGAAACAGATTAAGCGTAGAAATGTTGTTTGGTTATAAAGGTGTTAGGATGTTATGTAGACATACTTGTTTTCCGTAGTAATAATGAAATGATTAAGCAAGTCTATATATTGAATTCTTTTAGTTCAGTTTTCTAAGTTTCACCACTATCAGTTGTGAGTTGCCTGTGGTTGGAAACTCTCATATCCTTATTGTTACCGCAGGTTCTATCAATACTTCAAATGATTGAATCATTGTTTATGGTTTTTGGCGTCCCAAAACCATAAGTGCAGCTGGCATATTGTTGTAATTGGCATCTAACTTACACCATTACTTCTCATGCCCCCATATTGGTCGATGGGGATACAATCATGAGAAGCCGTGTACTATTGGTCGCTGACATCTAAGATACTGGATTGATAAGTAATTTGCCTTGACCATGTCAAAGCGTATATATATGATACCCAAAATTTTATGCCATTGTGTGCCTCAGCTAACAGTTTGTTTTACGGTTATCTTTTATTTTAACAAATTTGTCTTAACCTGGTTTAATGTTTCTTTATTCTACATGTATATTTTTCAAATTAGCATACCCATAATGTACTTGTTAGGAATAGTAATAAAATGAGCAAATGTTGAATTTAATAAAATAAATTAAAAAGTGGACTCTGCATTATATTAAATGCATTTAGGGGGTTAAGTTTATTTGTTAGTTGGTATGGTTAAGCTAGTTTAAAGATGTGGTTAAGTTATTGATTGCATCTTCGGTTGTGTCACATGCAGGAATAAGGGGATTTTCTTTGTTCCTATTGATCAAACAAGGCCTCTTTCAGACCAAGGGCCCTTTGACATTGTGCTGCATAAGGTCAGTGAGGCCAAATCTTTTTCTTTACACTATCTGGCAGTTAGCTTCTAGCTCATATTTTTGACTGAAAAACGTTGTTTTACTCTTTTTGTCTACAGCTGACTGGGATTTTGAACCTGACAAAAATGGAGGACATGGAAATATGAGCTTTCATTTGATTCAAGCTTAACCATTGATGAAATTGTAGCAACTCAAACTGATTCTAGAGTGGAGAAAGAGGACTTCAGGAAGCTAATGACTCGATGGTTTTGTGAAGATGCTCAAGTAATTAAATTCTTTTAATGCATTGACTAATCAGTTTTAATAACTTCAAAATGAGCTAGAAGATGTTTTACTAAAAATGACTCGATGGTTTTGTGAAGATGGCCAAATATCGCAGGCTATGCCAACTAATCAGGTAATCTTGCGATGCTCAGGTAATGTGATCTTTTAATGCATTAATCAGGTAATCTGATATTTTTCTTTTCCTTTGACTAATCAGGTAATCTGATCTTTTAATGCATTTGATTCAATTTTCTGATGTTTTACTACTCTTGCGATGCAACGTATCGCAGATGGCTACAAATTGAGTTAGAAAATGATGAAGTTGATGTGTCAATTGAAGAAAAATAGAGAGCGACTATGTAGCTATGGTAACACTATCTTCATCTATGGGATTGCTACTGAGTAAGTTTATGTACTCTCTTTGTGCATCTTTGGATTTGTAAGCTTTGACCCATGTTGGACTAATCACTAGCTATTTTTAATAGGAGAAGGAAACCCATGGTTGGTCCCTGCTGAGTATCAGATACACAATTTGGTTTGTAATATATCTAAAATTGCCTCAAAACGCCTTATAGGAACACAATAAGCAGATAGTAGTATATCTAGTGAGCCAACTGTTTGTTTTGTTGCTCTATCAGTTGAACCGAAGAAGCATAGTTCAAGTTCTGTTCAGTTGATCAATAAAACCAACAATCATGTTGCTTTCAAGGTGCTCATACTTTTACCTTTTACCCTTGTTAAAGTTAGTTAACGGTAAACTTAACCACTTGTTTAACGTTATGCATGCCAAAACTACTAATCCGTGTAGTAACGAAACGACTAAGGTCCGTGTAGAAGATCTTCAGGATAAGTTTACGCGTCTTCAATATGCAAGTAATGAAGGTTCTATAGATGTTGCAGTTCTTCAAGAAGTTTCTCAGATTCTTAAATATTGGAATAAAGAACTCAAACAACCCTCCCCTACTTTTTCTCAGATTTTTACCTGAGATAACAGGTCCTCCTCCACCATATGCGTTTTTGGGACCAAAATGTGCTCTTTGGGATTGTCCAAGGCCTGCTCAAGGCGGCTGGTGTCCCGATTATTGCAGCAGCTTGCATGCTGGTAATTTTCTAGGAGGTTCCTAGTTTATCTTTTAAATCCTAAGTCTCTTTTTTATTTTTCTAAGATTTTCTTTGTATTTTTTTCTACGATTTTCTTTTTTAATTTTCTAGGATTTTCTTTATGTACTAACACATCATTGTGTTCCATTTCATTCTTTTCATATCATGAAAATTTTAACAAGTGAATGGTGTTTCTTATATTGTTGTTGATTGTTACTTGGTGATTGGAAATGCTTATATACTTGTGATGATGCTTATTACTAACATCTTTTTTGTAGCTTTGTTACAATCCATGTATCTTTCTCTTGGCACCCAATTTAGGGAGAGCATTGGTCAAAGGGGAGATAATGGCTCGGGCTCATTACATATTCCGCCTCGCCTCTTCTTTTTGTTTTGACAAAATGGGGAAGAAATATTATAGAACTTGGACTTTGACTTTCTTAAAAAGTCAACTGCATACTTTGACTTTTTGAAAAGTCAACATCATACTTTGATTTATGAAAAGTCAAAATTGGACAAACTAGTCATAAGATAAAATAAACTTTTTATTATCATCTTTATCTAACTCACTAGTTCTTTCAAGTTCTAAAATTAATTTTACATCTTTTATAACAATAAAATTTATGTTTTGTTCTCAACAAAAAACGGGAGATTGTTAATACATATATCGTCATTAAATGTTATTTATATTTTATGATCTTTACCTAAGTTTTGTTAACGAAAAAAGTAAATTTAATTTTTGTAAAACATAAAGCTTGTCAAGATTAATAGATATTAAAACAAGCTTTTTTCTTAAATAATATCTTAATCACTCAAGCATTTACATTTTGATTAGTCATATATCAATTAACTTTGATGTTCCTCTAAACCATAATGTATGTTACCATTTTTAGATCAAGCATGTTTTAGTTTCTTAAAACAAAACATTACATATTTATTTACATTTAAACATATTTCTAAAAATAGAAAACAACATATGACATCATGTGGTGCATCATTAAAATATCTAGAGGATTTCATAAGATATATCTTATGTGATTTGGACTCTACATATCTTACATGATATAGGTTGGATTTGGTTGACTTTGGTAAGATTTTGGTAATCTTGCTGTCAGACCCTGGCGGCACCAAAAGTTTACACGGGCGGAACCATTTGTATGGTTCTGTGGTCCGTTGTGACAGCAGGCTGTTTTGGCTATAAATAGCAAACCAACCCAAGTTGTTTTCTCATCCCTTTCTAGCATAATCACATACATTTAGCCGTACGCAGCTTCTTCAAGAAAACCCTACCAAGGAGGTTGGCCTCAAATCAATCTGACTCAATAGCATGTGAGGGTAGCAGGTGGTCGACCCCTCCATCGACATCATCAACACTATTAGCCGATACAACAACAACGCCATTAACAACATCCAAACAGGCCTGAGAGGCGTAGGGATGTCATAGATCGCAACTTCATTGAAATTAGGTGCTAGAACCACTTCCACGTCAGCGTGCTTACAATTTTTACTAAAAGTGTGGGTGCAAAAACACACTCCACAAAGCCAAACACCTGCCTCATGAAGTGCCTGGTCAAGTGCGGAGAATAAAGAAAAATCCCTCGCCACCCGGTCCTTGTGGGAAGCCTTCAAAACATCGGTTTTAAAATGACGAGTACTCAAATGGTCTATGAAATATTTCTTGGTAATCCCTTTTACCATTACCCCCACTACACCCTTCACAACCTTGTAAAGGATAAGAAATCCGAGGCACCACATGGCTTAGCCATTAAAATACTACAAGCCAAACCACAAGACAAATTCTCTTTTTTTTGGTCAAACCGCAAAAAATAAATGCATCCTATAAGTCAAACCACAATGCCTTCCATAATTCCAAAACGCAAAGAGCATAGGGCGAAAACGCATGTCCTTCCAAAAGGACAAACCGCACCTACTAAAACACAACTAGACAAAGAACCTTTACTGAAAACAAACCCCACACTTTCCCTAAAAGATCAAAACGCAAAACTCTTTCCTGGATGGAAAATCGCAAGACCTCCTAAAGGAACAAACCTCAACCTGCAAACCACAAACAGACAAACGGTACCGTACACCCACAAAGGCAAAACGCAAGCCGGAACTCTCCAACTGTGGGCAAAAATCCTGTGAAAGGGATAATCCAATGAGAAGGGGATAATCCAACCGTGAGCCAACGAAAGGGATAAACCAACCGCGTGCAACATCCTGTGGGCAAACTATACACTAACGAAAAAAGAACCCAAAAACGAAAATTAGGAACCCATGAAACAAAAACGAGACGAAGAGAAGGAAATGAGGGTGGATAGAAACAACCAAGGTGGTTGGATCAGTGGGGAAGAAGGAGAACGAGCATGGGATCCAGGAGATCACCAGATCGCCCACAAGGTCCTTGCGAGCCCGGGGGATCTTTCGGTATGAACATCACTTTATTATTATTATTATTATTATTATTATTATTATTATTATTATTATTATTATTATTATTATTATTATTATTATTATTATTATAAACATCACTTTATTAGAAATTCATAAGATTTACAAGAAATTAGTGGGAAGCCGAGATACTATCTAGGCTTCCACTTCTTTAGCTATAGCAAATAAATTCTTACAAAAAATATGGGTAGCAGCACGTGCCCCAATGTCTTGAGTATTATTATTATTATTATTATTATTATTATTATTATTATTATTATTATTATTTATTATTATTATCATCATTATTATTATTATTATTATTATTATGAAAGAATTCAGTTTCATCACTTTGTGATTGGAAATCAATTTTTGACTTTTTGCAAATGAGTTATTTTCAAAGAGTTTCAATTCTTTACTTTTTTCTTCATAGACATACTAAGAAATGATTTCATTTCCATTTCTCTCCTCTCAATTTCTTGTACCAAACATGCCCTAACACTTTTTTCCCAAGTTTTTGAGATGAAAGGAGAAAAGAGAAAAGTTAAAAATGGGCAGAAAAGAAGAGGAGTCGAATGACATTTAATTTTTTATGTTATATTCCCGAGTTAAAAGAGAAAAGAAGAGATAACCAATGATTTTACAATTATACCTTTTATTATATCGAAAGTTATGTTTTATATTAGGTTATTTAAGGAATTACATTTATTAAAAGCTTCCAAATATAACTTATCTCTAAATTATCTCACTTTTGGGAAGAAAGTTTTGGAGAGACGTTTAGCCAAATTTCCTCTCCCCTTCTTTTCTCTTCTCTCATAAAAAAACTTAAGAACACGATTTTATTTTGTTTTCTTCCCACTTCTTTTCTCGTCTTTCAAAAATAAAACTCAGAAACACAGCGTAAGTTCATTCATTACAAGGAAAAGCATAGCCAAGCTTGACTCCAACTAATTCATAAAAACACAGTAATCCTACCAATAATTAGAGTTCTACTTATTTCGAGAATCAAAGTAGATGAGCTGCTAGACAAATAAAGCTTATATGCAAGGTAAAGGACAAGAATGAATCAACCACTCAATGCTTTAAAATGTATGAAAACTTTAACTTCCATGGATTCTTACTGTTGTAATTCTTCCAACAATCAACAAAATTCTTCCAAGGCAGCCCGAGTTATAGATTGTTGTATATTTGAGTCTCACCATCATACTAACAACTCGAAAATTTACTCAAACATTACGCGATGAACAATTAGATAAAACCCGTGTGCATCACACGGATTCGTAAAGCCTCGTACTATATAAAACACAACTTATTCCAAATGGTGTACTTTTATTAAATTTTGGTTGTGATTTCTAGTGAATGTGGTCAAGCAAGGGAAGGGCTGGTGATGGGGTCAGGATGCATTGCTGTCTTGACCAAGTCGGATTGCTCTTTGACATGAGCTCCATGGAAGCCGGTTGCAGTGGCAGCCGATGGAGCACGACCAACATATTTGATGTCTTCTACGTTACCTCTTTCTAGAACCTTCATGGCTGTTGCAAGGCGAGGAGCTATGTAAGTAAATGCGCCCATGTTCATTGGCTCCTCCTGACACCATACTATCTCAGCATCTGAAGATATTTACAAACACGTGATGAGTAATCGTGATGATTACGACTTTTAAGGATTTGGCTAATAGAAAAACTTTAGATGTAGCATAAAAGATGAAAGAATTTGCATTGGCTTTTAAGGTTCTTATATACTTACTTGGGTAACGTTTTAGTTCACGATGAATGAGGTCATATGGGAATGGACAAAGCTGTTCTACCCGACAAATTGCAATGTCTTTACCATCCGCTGACTTCCTTTGTTCATTGAGTTCATAATAAACCTAAAAAATGCAATTACATCATTTAGAATGGCATACATTTAGTCCAGAAGTGATCATTGTAGAAAGAAAACCATCTAACTAGAGGTGGCAATTTCGACCCATTTTTAGTTAGTCGTTGGAAGTCTATTATAATGTATACAGTAAAAAAATTAGTTAATTATATTAACGATAGTGTATTTGTAATCATAATCAACGTTTTAAGTACACATAGAATATTAAACAAAAACTGTTTGCGCCTCAAACCAAACTAACCGGCTCATCTTTCTACCTTTGGTTATTTGTTTGAAATATCTTTACGAACCTTCCCAGAGCAAAGAACTAAACGTCTAATGCCTGTTTCAAGATCTGAGTGCCCATTCTGATCCTTGATAAGACGCTTGAATCGGGTCCCTTGTTTGTCATAACCGGGGTGACCCTCGGAATCATCAAACTCTGACAGATTTGACTTGCATTCTTTATGACGCAACAAATTCTTAGGAGACATTACAATAAGCGGCTTACGAAATTCTCTATGCAGCTATCATATACCAAAAAAAAATTGTAAGACAGGAATCATAAAATCTATTAAAAAAACTCAACTATTTAGCAGAAGGCTACCTGGCGACGCAAGACATGGAAATAATTTGCTGGAGTTGTAACATTTACGACCTGCCAGTTACATGTTTGAATCTGCGTCCGTAGTGTTGGTTCCATTTCAGGTATAACAAACGGATTATCCTCACTCATCTGCCATTAGTCACACTTTAGTTAATAAAACGAACATAGTATGGAGTAGCTCCTAACAGTAACTCAAATATTATAATTACTGGCAAGAGGAACCACCTGAAGGAATCGTTCAAGCCTTGCACTCGAGTGTTCAGGACCCTGACCATCATAACCATGAGGCAGCAACACAACTAGCCCAGACTGTCGTAACCACTTAGCCTCACCACTACTCAAAAACTGATCAAACATCACTTGAGCTCCATTAGAAAAATCACCGAATTGGGCTTCCCATAATACCAACGAGTTTGGATTTTCCATTGAATACCCCAATTCAAATCCTAGCACACCAAACTCCGAAAGAGAGCTGTATTCCAAAATCAATACATATCAGAATCAATAAATGAAATATGGGTATCATTTATTCAATCATGTAATGACACAATAACTTACCTGTTGCTAACAGTAAACATTTCCTGATTCTGATTCGTCATAACATGATCCAAAGGACAGTAACGCTCACCGGTTTCTTGGTCATGGATAACAGAATGTCTATGACTAAAAGTACCTCGTTCAACATCCTGGCCACTTAACCTCACATGATTACCCTCCACCAGTAATGTGGCAAATGCAAGGGCTTCCGCAACCGCCCAGTCAACACCCTCTCCAGTTTCAATCATTTTAAAACGATCAGCAAATATCTTTTTGACTGCTCTATGAGGCTTGAAATTTTCTGGAACAATTGTGATCTTTTTCCCAACATCTTTCAAAAGCTCAAGTTGGACCCTGAAAAATGGCATAAGCATATTTTCACATTCTACCCATGACTATGTTAGTGTATATTTGATTAGTATACATATAACTTAAACTTACCCAGTGTTACGTATACGTGAAAGCTGTTCGGGGGACTTAAAACCAGACCAGTAATTTGAAAGCCAATCCCTTTTCTGTGTCACATAATCCTTGCTAGCCACGAACTCATCATTCAGGATCGATAGAACCTTATTTTGCATCTTTTCAATGACTTCTTTTGTGACTTGACCTGTTTCCATAAGCTGCTTTTTGTAAATTTCGACTGCAGATGGGTGGTTTCGTATAACCTGTACAAACCAACACCAATCACAAATGTTAGAATACATCAAAATAAAAGGATCAAAATTCTACAAGTGAGAATACAACTAGGAAAATTGCATAAAAATGTAACAACTTTTTTCTAACGTCTATTTCACGTAACCAACTTAGTTAAGTCTAGAAAAAATCATCAAACTTAAAAAAATCCCATATACGGTAGAGACCTAAGACACGGCCGGCTATCAGGTGCCACATCAAAAAAATAAACATTTTCAAACTTAACGACATGTAAGCTGCAATATTTTTTTATTTTCTTTACCATCAAGCATGTCATATCACTTTCAGTCAAATTTATAAATGATAATGTTTTAATACAGTTAGCCCAGTACAATACAAACAATAGCATGCTGACCTTGTACATCTTAGGTTGGGTGAAGAAAGGTTCATCAATTTCATTATGTCCAAATTTTCGATAACAAGTGATATCAACCACAACATCTGAATGAAACGTCTGTCGCCACTCTGCAGCAAGCTCACAAGCATGAACGACCGCTTCTACGTCATCACTGTTAACATGGAAAATGGGAGCATCCAAAGCTTTAGCAACATCAGTACAATACTGTGAAGATCTACCCGATTTTGGATCCGTAGTAAATGCAACTTGATTATTCACTACAATGTGAATAGTCCCACCCGTTGTATAATTTGGAAGAACACTCATATGCAACGTTTCATAAACCACACCTTGACCTGCAAAACTTCCATCCCCATGAATTAAAATACCCATATTCTTTGTTCTATCTACATCATTGGAGTAGTATTGTTTTGCACGAGTTTTTCCAATAACAACAGGATCTACAGCTTCCAAATGACTCGGGTTTGCGAGTAATGACAAATGAATATGTTTTCCACCTCTTGTGGGACGATCATAAGAAGTTCCTAAATGGTACTTAACATCACCGGTTCCTGTATAAAGCCCCTCATCCTCCACTGGCTTTGTACCACCACTAAATTCATTAAAAATTTGACGTAATGGCTTCCTAACAACATTGCCTAAAACATTTAATCTTCCTCTGTGCGACATCCCAATCACAATGTTTTCAACACCGAGGTCTGCTGATCGGTCAAACATTTCTTTCATACCGGGAATTAGGGTTTCACCGCCTTCAAGTCCAAATCTTTTAGCAGCAGTCCATTTTGTAGCTAAAAAGTTTTCAAATTGTATACTCCAAATGAGCCGGTCAAGGATGACCTGGCGCCGTTGACTACTATATTGCATTGGAGTCGGTGTCTCTATTTTGTCCCTCAGCCAGTTACATTTTTCACGGTTTGCAATGTGCATATACTCATAACCAATGCTTCTACAATAAGCTTGTTCAAGTCTAGTCATAATTGCTCTAAGAGTCTGCACGGGACGGTTATCGGATAAAAAACCAGACATTTTCCATACACCAAGAAAAAACTCACGGTCTAAATCGGCTTCACTGAATCCATAAAATGCAGGATCTAAATCATCTGGTATTTCTCTTTGTTCAATACCTAATGGGTCTAAGTTTGCCTTCATGTGACCATGAAACTGGTGAGCTCTCACAAGCATCAATAGCTTCATGCTTTCCTGAATAGTTTGACCCGATATTCTAGAGGATGGACCTGACTGGCCCACAAAGTTTTTAAAGAAATTGTCCCATGATTCATCGACACTATTTGGGTCAGTCTCCCAGGCTCTTTGAAGCTCTTCTAAGTAGACACTGCTTGTTCCATCTAAGAAGCTATCTGATAACCTTGAAAGTGGAACAGATCGAGGGACCGGTACAGACTCTAGTTTTGATTTGAAAATTGTGGTATGAAAACAACGGCTTCCTGATGGAAGGACACGAACACGGGTCCTTGCTGCATATGATCCTTTAATTGCAAATTTTGCTAGACTAGATCCTGCTCTAAACAATGTCATTTTGTGACCAAATCTTCAAGTTATCGATTTCTTAACCAAGCTCAAATCCTGCAAAAACAAATTATAAACATCAACCATCAAAACTTCAAAAGGCAAAAGAGGGGATTTTTCTTCATATCCGCTATCATTTAAGCGTATTAAACATATAAGATTATTATTATTATTATATATATATATATATATATATATATATATATATATAGAGTTAGGATCAAATAAGAAGATTACTTAAAATAAGAAGGAATAAGAAGAACTATAACCGCAAATCCGAGATGCACCGACCAAAATTGGATGCATCCCTATAATCTTAGATTCATTATAACGCACCATAGTGTGTTTTCTAGCTTTTAATCAGATGCATATACGTATATTAGATGCATTTCATGATTTCTCTTGTTTTTTGTTCCTCTGCACGTGCCGAAATCATGAAAATCAATTTGCACCATCTATACATCAAATTAACTTTCGAAACTTAAGATGTTGCATCTATATGAATAGAAATTCATCTAATGCAAGTCGTTGCATCTAAAATGCGTGGTTTTGGTCACTTCTCACCACTTCTTATTTTAATCTACTTCTCACTGGATCCCTACTCTATATATATATATATATATATATATATATATATATATATATATATATATATATATATATATATATATATATATATATATATATATACATATATATATATATATATATATATATATATATATATATATATATATATACATATATATATATATATATATATATATATATATATATATATATATATATATATATATATATATATATATATATATATATGTATATATAACAATGAGAGAAACTTTATATCATCTTGTATAAAACAATTTAGACAATACCTCATATATGTGTTTATTTAAGAACTGTAACAAATCTATATAACAAGTAAACATTACATGAAACAAAATGCTTGATGATGCACAATTATTACCTAGAGATACATACATGAGTCATATGCATTACCAAAAAAAGTAAAATTCTTCATTTATTTCATAATTCTTATCAGTTGATTCATCTTAGCAAAATAAGCGAATCCGTATAACTATAACCATTGCAGCTCACGAAACATATTGGTATTAACGTGAAACACCCAACAGATGGCCATTGTCCCAAAGAAATGAAAGAATCGGTCACAAAAGCGTTCTAGTATAAAAGAACAAACAAACACTACATGACTTATGCTTATAAACAGAAATTAAAGCCTAGATACAGATCATAAATCAATGAAACAAAAGGAGATTACGAAGAAAAAAATCATTAGAATTCACTCCCTTGGATCAAAAACAAAAAACGCTGAGAATATAACAAACTGAGGGATTAGAGGACGGGCGTGAGATATTTCTTCATGATAGAAATCTTAAAAACATCGTAAAACATGAATTCCACAACAATATATTCAGATTTCAAAACCTATAAATTATATGCAATAAATTCCATGCAAAAACAAATGAAATGAGAATGAACAAATTAACCTAGTTTATGAGAGATCAAACACTTGGTTACGTAGATCGTTTGCAGAGAGTATATATTAGATATGTATTCATTCATAATTAATCAATTAGCTAGGTTTTTACATATGAAGTAGAACATAACATCACTAGTTACTCTGAAACTAAACAACAATGATAAATCATATTAGTTTTCTACTACAGCCCCCTCTAATTTCATCTATTTTCAGGTTCATCCTTTTAACTTCTCTATCTATTTTCATTAGTGTTTTACATATTTTTTTACGTATTCTAAGTTCATAATGAGTAATCGTCATCGTGTTCATGCGATTTTGTGAGAATTAACAGATGTTAGATCTTTGAGGAGTATAATTTTATTAGGATACTCGATCTCACACTCTAAACTAGTCGATGACGTGTGAATAGTGAATACACATGAGAAACTTAATTTGTAATTGTATTTTTTATAGCAGAGATAAAAGTGAAGGGAGGTTTAATGTAAATATACTAGTTTAGTAAAAGTTTAAACCGAGTTTAATGTTGAATGTGGCTACGTGGAACGTTTTTACGTCTTGCATTTCTATAAGCAATAACGGTTGCCTTAACTTCAGTGATGAATAATTCTATTTGTATAAGTATTTGCAAGAACTCGTTTACATTTTTCTCTTTAAAGTGATTATATATGAACCATTTATGCATGTAGACAAAACTTGGCAAGTTTTATTAGAAGCTTAAATTATGATCTATTTGTTTTAGGAGGGTCAATTTATAATTTTAACAACTATTCGTACCAATAATGCCTCTACTGCAAAGTGTAAAGGCTAAAAATGTACTTATGGCTAAAAGTTTCAAAGGGGGCACCACCCATCCCGGTCCCCCGCTAAGTTTCGTCCTTGCTCTTAGGCTAGTATAATGACAAAAGACATGTTACTATCATTACTGAAATGTAAGAAGTCTCAAGTTTAATAATTCATGATAAGCGTAAAATCATGAAAAGGTCAGGCTTTACCTAGTTTCAGTCTTTATGGTGATGAATTCAAATCTCATAAATTAGTCGGTCAAAATGTAAATATCCATGTTAATTTATAGGGATTATGTATTGAGAGGCCACCAAACTTTTAAACATTTTACTTTTAGGTCACATATTTATCAAAACTAACTTATAGGCCACCCATTTATAAATTTGCTTTCGTTGATACCAATTTTGGATAATTTCTCAAAAATCTTTAAAATAACGATAATAAAACTAAATATAACATAGTAAAACAACACAAACAAGTATTGAAATGTAAAATATAAGTTTTAGCCATTATTTAAGTGCAATTGTAGTTATATTGAAAGTGAATTAAGTTGTATTCATTTGGTAAACATATCAAGTTCAACATACAACCAACTCACACACGCTACATACCCATTTTAGGAACATATACACGCACAAAACTTACACAACTCGCAACCCATAACCGTGTTCGAACCAAACTATTACACACACATGTGACACCAGTTTTAAAACACGATCGACTCACACATAACCCACACCACCACACCATCAACAATCCTTCATCTCCTACTATTGACCAACCAAAAATAACCATGCATGCATATTAGTTTAGCATTCGACATGAATCCTAAATGAAGCAATCATAACATACGAAACATAATTACTATGCATTCACCCGAACTACCTTTATTACGAATCAAACACCACATCTTCTTTTTATACTTCATAGTTTAATGTCCAGTTTTCTTCTTTAAATTGATCAGAAGGTCATATTAAGGTTAAATACTTTAAAACATTCGATAGGAAAATTCGGGACAAGGGTCGACACGTATAAAGTTTATAGATTAAGATTTATATACAACACAATTCATATCAATTGCCGATTCTCTAAATCCATTTGCACTATGTTTTAACATGTAGGTTTGGTTAGGATTTAATGTCTAATATATTTGAGTTTCATGAATCGAATAGAAAGCCATAAAGACGATAGAAGGAATACCTCAAGGTCGACTAAGATAGGTCAAAGAAGCCAATAGACCCAGAACCAAAACCACCCCCTTCGAGTAGCCTACACCAGATTACACCCACGAATCAATAAGTGATATCCCCACACCGATCACCACTTGCTCACGAATCTTAGATGACCCCAAGAGATCGCTTAACTACGCCCTTTGCACCTTTTAATTTTGGAAGAAAGAGTGACAACCGATCTAGAGTTATTTTTGAGTTTTGTCTAGGTTTCGAATGATTGTTAGGGTTGAGTAAAAAGGCTGTCGTATGAGACTTTCACAAATCGTGTGGAGTCCAAGAGGAAATAGTTAAAATTTGTAGAACATGTTGATATGCCCGAATCTGCCAAGCGTGTGAAGAAAAAGGTAAGTAGATATTGTTTAAGAATGTTGTTATTGAGTTGGAAGGAGCATGACGTTTATATATAAGATTGGTGGTACGAAATTTACGCAAGAAAAAACGTGTGGAGCACCAAGAAAAAGGAAATTAGTTATATAGGATCATCACAAAACAAGGAAAACTTGTATAGGAATACAAATAGAGAAACAGTTGTATAGGATCTACGAGTTGTGATTGCCGAAAATTAGGAAAGACTTATTCTTCGATAATACTTTCCAAATTACATGATCTTATCTAATATTCACAAGTGTGCAATAAAAAAATAACACTAGTTCTAGTAATGTATTTAGGAGCGTGTGATAGGTTACATTTAGGATAGTATATCATATATGTAATTTTTTATTTATTTAGGTAAAAACTTAGGTTAACAATTAATTATAATATATGACATATAATTTAAGGTTCATTTATATTATTACAAATTTTAGAGGAAAAATTCAAAATTAAACGTAAATTAGGAAATCTGAATTTTAGGGTTTTACAACTCTTCCCCTCTAAAAGAATATTTCGTCCGCGAAATTGAAGTCGCAAAGTTAGATGGATACGTATCATTTCACGAAAGAATGACAATAAATGGCCTCACACCCGGAGAGGTTCTTTCAAAAGATTCTTCACAAACAGAATGGTTTGATTTCTCATGTCCCGACCTTGAAGGTCTAAGATAACCTCAAGCTCTTTAACAAAAGATAGATCATTACGAATCTGATCTAGCTGATACGAGACATATACAGAGTGGATGATAATCACATGAAACACAATTATGAGTACGAAACAAATACGAAGGTAAAGGCAAACGATAGGAAGCTTCATAAATAAATTCCAAACTTCAAACGTACAATAGAAAACGTACCAATGATCCCGAAACGTAAGACGAGTATCGAAATGCATAATGGAATGGGTATAATACCCGCACAATTGAAAATAACAAAAATAAAGAAAAACCATAAGCCGCGAACTCACTTCCTTCAAGCTGAATCTCCAAACGAGTCAATGAAATGTACTAACGACCAAAACCACGTAACGAATATCGAACTGTCTCCAAACGCATAATGAAATAAATGAAAGAAAAGCGAATCGCAGAAATTTATCTCCCACCCTTCTCAGGATAATCATGGACTCGATGCCCCATCAAAACATACAGAGCAGATGAAATCTTCTCAGCATCTTCCCTCTGATACGACGACCTAGTAGCACGGCTGAACTGCTGACCACCGTCTTGGTTCCTCTTGTTGTTCTGTCCAGCATCTTGATGTTTCCAGCAGCGTCGCAATACTCCAATGATCTTCTCGACACGAGAAATCTTGTCATCAAATTAACTGGAACGGAAGCGGTACTAAACGAATGTGGCTTCTTCACGAACTTTCCTAACTAAGCAACTATTGTGGCAACTCAGGATCCGAATCACCATCTTCGATTCTACGAGTAGTCACCATCTAAACGATCGACAAACAAACCCGCGAAAACAAAAAGGCAAAATCAAAGGTGGAAGGAGCAAGATCAAATCAATGAAGACAAAAGAATATCGAAATCAAATCTGAACAAAAAGGTTAAACCAAACTGAATAAGTCAAAACAAACGGAAGCCTAATTTCTACCCATATCCTCACAGGTCATTCCTAAGGTTCAACAGGACGAAACCGAAGCTCTGATACCATAATTGTAACACCCCAGCCCGACACGGGTCAAAATGTCACATTATGGTGTCATACAAAGCATATAAACGCAAGCGGAAGTCCTAAATAAAATAACAAGTCATTTAAACGAATGACTTAAAAAGGAAAATACATAATCCAACCAATCGAAACTAAAAGAAATATCAAATTAAATGATTCTTCGAAATGAGTCCAAAAGAGAAGGTAAGGTAAGGTTGGTCCACTCTCAAACTTTTACTCTCAACCTATCAAAACTCAACTTCCAACCTAAAACCTGCCGCAGGAAAAGAAATGCGGCTGAGCTTAAAAAGCCCAGTGAACAGATATATAATAAAAGAATAATCAAAACGTAATAAGTATAGAGAAAGAGAAATATAAACTCCTGCCGAAACGAATATCATCTGTCAAAAGTAAGAGAGATCAAGGATCAACTGAATAAACATCATAAGTCAAATGAGAGATTCACGATAACACGAATAAGATAATCATAAGGTGAATGAGTCAACAAGAATAAGATAACCAGATCATAAGAATCACATAATCATAAGGTAAGAAAATTGTGTAAGGATTTCATAATTCTACCACGAGCCCAAAAAAATCAAATCATATCACATCATAAGTAACCATGAAGTAGCTAGGTCCCAAAACGTGAAAGACGTGTATTGCACACAACATCAGTCACCATATAAGTCATATCGTATCATATCATATCATAGCAAATCTAGGATGCATCCATACGCCCCTGTACAAATTATAGTGGCCATAATCATAATGTAAAGCGTGCATAATATCATAAAAAGGGACGGTGTAGAACATCACTCAACCACACTAGAGTCATACCATTGGTGCATCAATGACACGACCATGTTACCTTCATGGCTAGGAAACATATTGGCTCGGGTATCAAACTGAAGGGTCAAAGCAAAGTCATAATATAAAGGTTCATATCAAAGATTCAAAGCAAGGTTCAATATCAAAGGTTTCTATCATATGTTCATTTAAAAGTAATCTTTTAATAATGGCTTTCATAACAGTGATCTTTAATAACGGTTTTCATAAAAAAATAGTCTTTAAAAGTAGTTTTCATAAAAGTTAGTAAAATTCCATATAAAAGTGGTATCGCATCGTGCTCATAAACATCATTTTAAAATAGTTTTTCTCAAAACATTTTCAAGATATAATTAAGAAAGATTTTCACATACAGTTATAATATCAAATGAACTTTCAAAGTATCAAGGGATTCAAATACTGATGTCACAAAGGGTATCGAACGGATTATGTCAAGTGTCATATCATATGGATCGTAATGAACGAATATCAAATGGATTAGAATACCAAGCATCAAAGAATCCTATCAAAGGCTCAAAGGATCATAGTCAAGGTAAGGAATCATAATCAATGATCAAGAGTCATGAGAAACCTTATAAGGAAGGTCAAAATATTTGTACCAATGATAAATGCAAACGAAAGAACCAACAAAGCGTATCAACGACCAAAGAAGCACATATCAAATAACAATACGTATCAAGAATGATAACTGGGAAGGATAGAATCTTTGTACTATCAATCAATGTAAACGGAAGAATCAAGGAAGCGTATTAATAGCCATAAGGAGTAGGTATCAATGCAAATGAAAGAACTAATAGCGAAGAAGAGATTATGTCGAGTAATATTACGAAACAAAGAATGCTAAAAAGGAGAGAACGAACGAATCAAACAAATATTCGTAGAATCAAATATTGAGCGAACAATATATATCAAGAATGCTAAATGAGAAAGTTAGAATATCCGTACCTTGGCAATGAAAGCAAATGAAAATGTGAGCACGAAGAAATAACGTCACGTCTTCTTCAACGAATCTACATGGACTACGTTTCGTATAATACTTATTAGCTCATTTAAGTCATAACGAATTTGTTGCTTATATGAATCGTATTAATATTTTTAGGTTACGCGTATTCTCATTTTTTAGTAATTGACCGAATTAAAATACTTTAGGGTAATAATCATAATTAGCCAAACTTAGGGGTTATAAAAGAAATGGTAAATATAAGGATTTAATATGACAATATAGCAAAGTTAGAGGTCAAATATGATAGATTCCAAAGATTAGGGTTAAAATGACAACTTGACAAAGTTTAGGGTTTGCATGCGCCCATGACCAAAATCTAAGGTTTAAAATGTAAAATAAACTTAACATTTAATATATTTCAATTTTAGTTTAGAATTCTCAAATTCAATGTTAACGTTATACATGTTCTTTCATGCCCATGCTCGCTACATTTTCAAGATCGCTCGCGGTTCATAAAACTAACTTCTACGACCAAGTGAACATGCATTACTACTCACCCCCGACTCATCTCCCACGGCATCCTTTCAAAACATTAAACTAGAGGTGGCAATTTGTGCCCAAAATAAAAAAAATGGGCTAAATGGGCAAACTTTTAAAAGATTTGGGCACATTTGGACCCCCTCCTTTTTTTGAAATGGGCATGTATTGCCCATTTAGAAGTTAAATGGGCAAAACGGGCACATGTTTTTTTCGAACATTATATTGTTTTTAAAGAAAAACTTATATTTAATTTTTTAAATATAAATGAGGTGTTAAGTTCGAGAAATTTATATCGTCGTTTTTGGTCTTTTTAAAAGCGATTCGTATAACATGAGCCCGTTTAACCCGTGCCCGTTTAGCCCGCGCTCGTTTGGCCCATAGCCCGTTTGACCCGTAGCCCGTGCCCGCCCGGCCCGCCCGTTTTGCCACCTCTACATTAAACGACTCACAAAATCGTTCCGCGATCATCCTCAAACTTACCCCCAAGACATGCTTATTACATATGTAACGAAAAGCCAAAATATTGTGTATGTTGTTTGAATGTGTGACATCGAAAGTTATTTATGTCATATGCATGCAATGAGTTATATTAAATGACTACTTGTATCAAAATGACTTGAAGCGTTCTAATCTGAAGTCCATGTATATTATAACTAAGTCAATGTTCATATGTTTAAAATTGCGGGAAAGTTAAGTTTAAGATTAGCGAAGTGATATTCATTTGGTAAACATTTCAAGTTCAGCATACAACCAACTCACACATGCATACACACGCTACATACCCATTTTAGGAAACATATACACGCACGAAACTTACACAACTCGCAACCCATAACCGTGTTCGAACCAAACTATTACACACACATGCGACACCAGTTTTAAAACACGCCCGACTCACACATAACCCACACCACCACAGCATCAGCAATCCTTCATCTCCTACTATTGACCAACCAAAAATAACCATGCATGCATATCAGTTTACCATTCGACATGAATCCTAAATGAATCAATCATAACATAAGAAACATAATTACTATGCATTCACCCGAACAACCTTTATTACGAATCAAACACCACATCTCCTTTTTATACTTCATAGTTTAATGACCAGTTTTCTTCTTTAAATTGATCAAAAGGTCATATTAAGGTTAAATACTTTAAAACATTCGATAGGAAAATCCAGGACAAGGGTCGACACGTATAAAGTTTATAGATTAAGATTTATATACAACACGATTCATATGAATTGCCGATTCTCTAAATCCATTCGCACTATGTTTTAACATGTAGGTTTGGTTAGGCTTTAATGTCTAATATATTTGAGTTTCATGAATCGAATAGAAAGCCATAAAGACGATAGAAGGAATACCTCAAGGTCAACTAAGATAGGTCAAAGAAGCCAATAGACCCAGAACCAAAACCACCCCCTTCGAGTAGCCTACACCAGATTACACCCACGAATCAATAAGTGACATCCCCACACCGATAACCACTTGCTCACGAATCTTAGATGACCCCAAGAGATCGCTTAACTGCGCCCTTCGCACCTCTTAATTCTGGAAGAAAGAGTGACAACCGATCTAGAGTTGTTTTAGGGTTTTGTCTAGGTTTCGAATGATTGTTAGGGTTGAGTAAACAGGTTGTGGTATGACACTTTCACAAACCGTGTGGAGTACAAGAGGAAATAGTTAAAATTTGTAGAACATGTTGATATGCCCGAATCTGTCAAGCGTGTGAAGAAAAAGGTAAGTATATATTGTTTAAGAATGTTGTTATTGATTTGGAAGGAGCATGACGTTTATATATAAGATTGGTGGTACGAAATTTACACAAGGAAAAACGTGTGGAGCACCAAGAAAAATGAAATTAGTTATATAGGATCATCACAAAACAAGGAAAACTTGTATAAGGATAGAAATAGAGAAACAGTTGTATAGGATCTACGAGTTGTGATTGCCAAAAATTAAAGAAGACTTATTCTTCCATAATACTTTCCAAATTACATGATCTTATCTGATATTCACAAGTGTGCAATAAAAAAATAACATTGGTTCTAGTAATGTATTTAGGAGCGTGTGATAAGTTACATTTAGGATAGCATATCATATATGTAATTTTTTATTTATTTAGGTAAAAACTTAGGTTAACAATTAATTATAATATATGACATATAATTTAGGGTTCATTTATATTATTACAAATTTTAGAGGAAAAATTCAAAATTAAACGTAAATTAGGAAATCTGAATTTTAGGGTTTTACACTTTAGAGCATATATCTTCATCTTAGTTGTATGTGAGCCTGATTTGCCTACTTGCAACTCCACTGCAAATAGGTGGGAAGATGGAGTTCAATCACTGATCATTTTAAAGAAATTTTTTATCAGAAGAAGATATAATAAGAGCTAACCAATATCATAATTATATAAATTTAATATAGTGCTACATCATTTCAGCACTAACTTTACAGAAAACAAATAAGCTTAAATGATTATGTGATACTGTAAATCGTTGACCAAAATTTAGGTGATATAGATCCTTAACTGAAAAGACGATAGAGTGACAGTTACTTTTTACATGATTCTGCAATCAGGTCTTTTGAAGATGGTATCACGTCTTTAAGGGTTGGCAGCTCGAGATTGGATCTAGCTCAGAGAGTCGAATGGCAGTTAAAAGGTATATTAAAAATCGACTTACACACACTGAAATTTGGGTCGGGCTGTGAATAACGATATTGTTATTAGCTCTGAAGTTTTACTAACATAAGCACCTTGGGACACTGGCATGCTTACTTATGTTACTTTTCACTTTTAAAGTTCTCTTAATACTTTATCCAATTATTACTACACCAAACATTTAAAAAACGTAGGATATCTACTTAGGTTTATCCGTTTAAGTCTACAATATCATCAAATTAAACTGCTACATATTTACCTAATAGTATTTACATCCAGTGCTTGATCATCATCCTTAGAGCCATTCTGCTGTTGAGACTTTCTAGAATCTTCTAGACGTGAATTACCACCTCCTCCATACGGACCGGCACTAATTTACATGTTGAGACTTTCACACATGAACGTGGGCTTATGGTTGCAACTCACATGTAATTTTGTGCTGTGTGGTAGGCTGGTAGCATTGTGTTAGTTGCAACCATAAGCCCACGTTCATGTGTGAAAGTCCATTAAAAAGGTTAAGTTGGCCCCTCCTAATCTTTGAGTTTATGTTTAGAGCTTTAGATTAAGCATGAATTGGGTAATTATTTGGTATTATGTTTGTTTTTATGATGATGGTTTAACTTATGTAAAAAATTGTTATTTTTGTGTAATGTGATGTTAATTTAGTAAGTTAGTAAGTAGTTTGGTGAAATTTGTATTTTTTTTTTACAGTGTTACGGATATGTAGATTTTGTAAAGGATCAAGATTTAAAAAAAAAAGTTAAGATGAAATTGAACATAGAAGAAGTGTTTAGAGCGAAAGAGCATGCAGAGAAGCTATTTTTTGGTAAATGATTACATGGGTGCGAAACAGTACGCTATAAAGGCTCAAGCTTTATGCCCGCAGCTCGAGGGCGTGTCTCAAATGGTGGCTACTTTTGACATATACGCTGCTCCTCAGACGAAAATATCGCAAAATTCGATATAATTTTATCTTTACTTACCGTCAATGTATTAATTGTACTAATACAGTAAAAGTTTACAAGTGATTGGCTATAAGAAAACGTGATATTGCTAGTATATATATCACTGCATGTACTTTATTTATTCAACTCATGCTTTCTTTTGATGGATAAGGAACAATGGTTTAAATATTCTTCATAAATTGATTCATGTAAATGTGTTTGGTCTACTGGCTGGAGACCTGTTAATTGATCTAATAGATTGCAAGTTCGAGCCACTGGCCTTCCGTATTTGCCTTTTTAAATTTATCAACTTCAAAGAAAAAGAAGTTGAATTTCATCATTACTAATTTTTTTCAACTTAAAAGGATTCGTGTTAAATTTTAAGTCTGACCAAACTTTTAAGAAACTTCATTAAGGCTAGCCACAATGGCTAAGGTTGAGGTCGGTTGAAGGCATCGGTCGAGCAAGGTCGACCCACTGTGGGTACTTGGGTTGTCGTCGGTTGAGGAGAGAAGAAGAGGGTATTCGGTTGAGCACACAACCGAGTCTCACAAGCCCAAACTTTACCACTTTTTCAAAACTTTACCACTTTTACAACATTATAAATACCAACCTCAAACACATTTTTAAACACACAATTTCAAACACAATTCAAACAACTTCTCTTCAATATTCATCATGTCACAAAGAAAAACTCCCAACTCAAAAAACCGACGATCCCGACTTCCCCAAAATTCCCCGAACTTGAATTTCTCACCGGATCCACCGTTTCAATTAACCGGTTTAACACCACCACAATCAAAACCCATTTTCGAGCACCCGTTTTTTATTATGAAACACGATTACCACAACCCAACCACAATCAAAACCCATTTTACGTCAATCGTCCATATTTCCCACTGGGTCGTCCGAGTATCAATCAAACCCAAGCACCAAGCGGGTCGTCATATCATCCTAACATGGATTTCTCCCAATCTTCCCAACCTAATCAATCGTTTTCACCACTTCATGGTGTTAATCTTGATATGGATTTTGAGCATTTTATGGAATTCCCTCCTGCTCAATGCTACACGTCTCAACAATACCCGACTCAAGATGCTTCGATGGGACAAGGTTCAGGGCACGGTTCATACCACGGTTCTATTCGTATTGAAGAAGGTGTCGAAGAGACGTCACCCGACAAATCAAAGAAGGGTTCAAAACGGGCTGCAAAGGGGAAGGGCAAGAATGTTGCAACCGCACCCGTCAAACCATGGACAAAAGCGGAAGAGGTCGCGCTTTGTAGAGCTTGGGTACATCTGTCAGAAAATTCGGAAAGAGGGAACGCTATCAACCGAAGTGGGTTTTGGGATGAGGTGATAGCGTACTTTGAAAATGAAACTGGTTCAACAAGAACCTACGACTCCATAACGACCAAATGGAAGGGTAGGATTCGTTCTAGGGTTGGTTTCTTTTGTGCAATTATGGATAATATCAAGGATAATCACGGAAGCGGTGAGAATGACGAAGACGACTATGAAAAGGCTTGTAACGAATATCGTGTGATTCACAAGCATGAGTTTACATTGAAGGAGTGTTGGAAAGTTTTGAGAGGGCATTCTGCTTGGAAAACTGTTGAGATGCCTGCTTTCACCACGACTAGTCGGAAGAAATCCAAGACTTCGGAAACCACCTCGGGGTCAACAAAAGGTCCTTTTCATCCCCAAGACGTGGATGATTCTGAAGAAGAAGAGACTCGAGAATCACGACCAAAAGGTCGTGACGCAGCCAAGAAGAAAGCACACGAGCCACCAACATCATTTGTTACTAATATGGCCAAGAACTTTTTCAAGTTCAAAAGTTCAAGTAAGGAAAAAAACAATAATATGGAAGAAGAATACATAAAGTTGAAGCAAAAAGAGATGGAGCTTGCAGAGGCAAGGGCAAGGCGAGCCGAGGAGTTCAAAAGAGAGAAACTTGAGCTCCAACGTCAGCAGCTTGCATTGGCAGCACAATCAAACCGGACGCAAGATTTAATTTTCTACAACACACCCCTCGACACAAATATGCCCGCATGACAACTACAAGAACTTGAACAACTTAAGACAACAATCAAAAAACGCCACAACTTAGATTATTAGTTTCAGTTTATAATAAGTATTGTAACGTCTACGTTTTATTAGTTTAAGTTTTTAATTATTGTTGTAATGTTAAGTATTTTTATTAATGAAGTTTAATTTTGTTTTTAAAAATATTTGAATTAAAATAAAAATAAAAAATAAATAATAAAATCTCAGATCACCACTGTGGCAACTAGGTCGTCGTCAGGTCGTCGGAGAGAGAAAGCTGATGTGGCGCAGACGAACTAGTTCGCAGCTGTGTCTAGCCTAATACTCCTATGTTTTCGTGCGGATTGTAAATGGAACTATCTATACTACTTTATAATGCATTTAGGCCTCCTAAAATTAGAAGGCTTAAAAATTCAGACTTTTTTACTTGCTTATTATGGAAAGAGTTTTTCTAACCAAAAATGAAGATAAGGAGCTCCAATCATGAGATAACATGTGTCACTTCTTAACAAACTACAAGCCTAACTTCTAACAAACTCCAAATCTAACTCCTAACCACTAAAAATTAAGATAAAAAGCTCCAATTATAAAATAACATGTGTCATTTCTCAACTAAAAATTCATCTTTATTTTTAAATTAAAATATCTTTTTATCTACTTATTTTTTTTATAATCTAATTTCACCATATTTTCTAAAATTTTATGCTCTTTAATTCAACATCCATTTTGATATATTTTTATGAGTTTTTAGTTTTTATATTTTTAATGGGTTTATTTTATTTTAATTCAAATTTTTACAACTTTAACATTTATTTCATTTATTTCAATCAATATAATCTTGATTCGTCAAAATCATATACTTTTGGGGTAGTGTTTGACGCGTAAGAGATTGCGATGGTATTTCTATATGCGGGAATAATGATGTCGCAGGAAAGCTACGGGAAAGTTACGGGTAACCCAAACAAACACTTACAACTAACACATATACATTCGAAGTGTTGTGAAACGAATTCACTAAACGGGTAAGCAAACACATATAACTATACTTATCGCCGCCGCTGTGTGCGGGTACCCGGCTAGTATATATATATTGTTTAGCAAAACATTACTTGTAACGCGATTAATTCTTTGTTTTATCATATGTTCAACAACAATAACAACAACATACTCAATTCTGTCGAGACAAGATATTGGGGAGGTAAAATGTTGATAGATTCTACTACTATCTCAGGATAAACCCATGAGTAATGAGATTGCTTTCAGAAAAACCTCCGACAAACGTATGCGATGAGAGTGTACACTTAGCTCAGTTGGCCACCTGAGTTCCTTCTGAAGCTTGGAGAGAGGTTTTATCCGGGTTTTAGTCTCGCAAGTAACAAAAAAAAATCTGAATTTTCCTCTTAGTACGAAGTCGTGAGTTTTAAGGGTTTTCCTTCACGGGTCTCTTATAGTGATTCGAGTCCTGAAGCCTGCCCGTTTGGATGAAAACTACACTACTATCTACACTTCCAAATCCACAACTTCTTTACCTTCAAACTAAACTAAAAAAAAAACTACACTACTATCAACACCTGCTTCCAAACACACAAACAAATCTTAAAAAACACAAATTAGGCTTCAGGTTTCCAAACTACTTCTTAGTTCTACCACCACCACTACCATATAAGACATAACTATTAACTAGTGATAGCTTTTGTCCCTTAAGCAACTGCATGCTTTCCAAGCTCACCGGGTAAAACCAGCTTGACTGCCGCTTGTACCTCCCTTGCTGATAATGTCATCTTCTTGCTGTAGTCGGATATATACCCGAGCTGCGTCCTCGGCTATCCGCTCGAACATATCTATCATTCAGTTGTTGAGTTGTCATTGTTTTTGATGATATTCCCAAATTAGGATGCATCCAGTAAAACATGAAATAAAAACGCCGTTATATTAACATGAAATTAGTTTCTATTACACCTTAAAATCATCTAAAAAGAAAATAACACTTTGTAAGCTTATTTTGTACTTACATTGTCCACCACAAACCAATCTCTTTCTAAAGATTTTTCGCAGAATATATCATTTGTCACAAGAAATTGTCAAAAAATATGGATAACGATATATTGTCAGGTGGCATGCCCTGTTGTAGTATCGAAAGCAACACTCACAAATCGTAGCACACCAAACAAACATTTCAATTACTTCTCGAGTCACATTCACATCAACAACAACATTTATTTATTGATAACACAACAAATCCATCACCATAATAAAATAAATCCGTAATTACTAGAAAAACAAAATCTACATTAATTCTCCTACATGGCAATGCCACCATACGTGCCATGCACTACAAAAACATTTTCTCTGACATATGTGTCTGTCATATCCGGAGTTTTTTCCGAAAGCAGTCTCTTTACTTTCGAGTAAGGTGTGGCTGTCTACATCTCACCTTTTCATGCTTCACTCCGATGAGATTAGTATTGTTGTACTTGTATATTTGTCTAATTCATACATCTACGGCTAAAAACATCTCAGTTGAGCGACATATAGGACACGATACATTAGATGTAAGCCACGTGTCAATACACGTCGGATGAAACCCGTGTCGACAGTTGGGGATTACTTTGATCATATCACTAGCCTCAAACTCGCTTAAACAAATGGAACACTCGGTCCATGTTTTATCATCTTGAACGTACGTAACTACAGGAAGTGAAGGTACGGTCTAGATATCAAGCCCGTGACGTTTATGAGCTTGAATATGCGGTGGTGAGTGATTGTAACGGGGATGAGATGATAACCGACGAATGTATAGGGAGAGAAATTAAGATGAGAAAAAAGAGGATGATTATTAGGATGAGTATAGTGAGTGCTAAAGACGAGTCGAAAGGGGACGTAGGTGACGTCGTTGGAGATGTCACGATAGGTTTAAAAGTATCGGGGTCGGGGTCGGCTGCTATTTCTTGCAGCATGGCTCGATGGAAATGATTTTGTTTCATGGTGTGTGAATTATGATAAGGATGAGAAAATAGCACTTGTTGCATTATTGTGAGTGAGATATGATAGTGATTTGCAAGCTAGCTAGTAGAATTATTTATTATTGTCGTGAACAAAGAGTAGATGTTCAGGGTAAACTTTAGACCGTTAAAATTGAAAATAGGTGATCCGATTCGTCTAAACTGTAAAAGTACGAGTCAGGTAATCAACGAGGTGGTGAATCTACAGTAAAATTGAAGTGGTGATCGAGTTACTGCTTTGAAGTGGTGATTGGTCTAGACTGCTTTGAAAGTCATGTTTTAAAGCGCTAATTTCCGTCTACAAATCATACATGTAAGATAAAAGACACTAACGCAGTAACGCGTATGCAAAGAACTCGAACTTTTATGTGTATGTATCATTGTTACATGTACAAATCGCTTTACTTAAAAGCTAAATACGTTATGAACTATAAATATATGACATTTTTTATTTTCTCAGTGTACTGACTGTAATGAAAAGGTCATATTGCTAGTCATGTTATTGATGTGGAACAATGATTTATATAGCGTTGACAGATTTATTCAAACAGGTTGGTGGCTTTGGTGTACTGGCTATTACTCTATTAGTAGACCCTTAGCTCGTGAGTTCGAGCCGTAAACATATCCACCAGTTTTTTTAGTAAATTTTTTTCTATCATTAAAAGATGAGAAAAAAGATAGCTCATTAGTAGTGGAATATAAGCAAACGTTTTATTTTATTACCTACACTTCGCAGTTTAGTGAAATTCATATGGTTTGGTGTGGATTGCAAATGTAACTATTCATTTGTTAGAAATTAGCAAAGCACTGTAACGCAATTACTTCTTTTTTTTTAACAGCATAGATAATATAAAAACTAGCAAGCAGCTAGAAAGAATTACATATTACAAGCAATGGCCGGGTTTTGTAACCAAGCCCCCCATGACATCTTACAGTTCTTCCATCGATTACTAAGCCAAAAAAATGATCTAGAAACAATGTCATCAAAAATATTAGACTTCCGAGGCTTCACCGAATCAAAAATAAAGGAATTGCGGAAATTCCACAAAACCCAAAACGCCGTACAAATAACCGCATCAAAACACTTTCGCTGCATAATAGAAAGCTTAGAGTGATCCGCCCAATTAATAAGAGAGTCGACTGATACGGGAGAAGGAGTAGGGACGTTCCACCACCTACTAATGTTACTCCAAATACCACGAAGCTCAACACAATTAGCAAAGACATGCTCTACCGTCTCGAGGGAGGAAGAACACACCGGACATAGATTAGAATCTAAAATGATTCCGCGAGACACTAAATTATCTCTAGTAGGAATACGTACCAAAACAATTCTCCAAAGCAAAATGTTCAACTTAATTGGAATAAAGTTGTTCCAGCGAGTTAACCTTCCTCCACTAAACAACGATTGACCATCTAGAAAACTTCTCGCGGAGGAGAAAAAACGAAAGCCTGAATCAAGACAGAGATAGCCTCCCATTGCTCATTCTCAACACCACTTCTCGGCTCTCTTCGAAGGGAGGAGGTAATCCAACCATTACGTAACCTATCTGCCACAGAAATGAACTGCGACTCATCAAGAGCAAAAATTCTGGAAAATCGAGTGAAAAGAGGCATAGATCCAAGCCAGGTGTCCCTCCAAAAATCTGTAAGCTGCCCATTGCCAACTCGAATTTGGCAAAAATCCTGTAAACCATCACCACGGTCTTTCAGTTGTCTAAAAGCTGAAATAATCCCCTTCCACGGCCCAGAATGGGCTCCAACCGTGGACAGATCACGCAATCTACCATAATGACCATGTAGAGCACGAATAACAGAGACCCACAAGGCATTAGGATTGTGGAAGAATCTCCAGAACCACTTAAATAGCATAGCTCTATTAAGAGAAAAAAGACTGCCAACCCCTAAACCTCCCTCTAGCTGACTCGCCATAACCCTCGACCAACTAACCCAGTGGAGTTTCTTCCCACCTACATCCGCCCCCCAGAAAAAACGTGTCCGCATCCCTTCAAGATCTTTAAGAACGGTAGCGGGGGCGGGGAACATAGACATAAAGTAAGACCCTATGCTCCCCAAAACATACTTAACAAGAGTAAGTCTTCCCCCTATCGATAAAATGTTTGCCTTCCAACGCGTAAGTTTAGAATTGAATCTATCTGTTATGGGTTTCCAAGCCTCGATCCTGAGCATACTTTGGCCCACTGGAAGACCCAAATAAATGAAAGGAATTTTGCTAGCAGCACAACCAATCACTTCTGCTAATTGTTCTACCTGTGTGAAAGAGACTCCAACACCTATCAATTTACTTTTAAGTAAGTTGATTTTTAGCCCTGAAGCAAGAAAAAAACATCTTAAAATCCGCAAAATACGCCTGACATTCTCTAAAGACCAATCGCAAAGGAACACCGCATCATCAGCATAAAATAAATGAGAAACCTCAGTCCCTCCACCACCAATTCGAAAACCTCTGAAGACATTCAACTCCCTTGCCCTTTTAAACGCAATATGTAATCCTTCCATAGCGAGAATGAAAAGGAAAGGCGATAACGGGTCCCCTTGGCGTAAACCACGCCGAACAATAAACTCATCCGTAGGAGACCCATTAACTAAAACTGACGCCCTCGCAGAACAAAGAAGACCTCTAATCCAGCTACACCACCGATCGCCAAAACCCATGAAACCCATGACTTCCAACAAATAATCCCAAGATAAGGAATCGTAAGCCTTCTCAAAATCCACTTTGAAAACCATAAGTTGTTTCCTCTTTGCTTTACTCCAACCTACAATCTCATTAAGCATCAAGGGTCCGTCCAGGATCTGACGGCCTTTAATAAAAGCTGATTGCTCAAATCGGACAACCGAAGACACCACCCCAGCTAACCTATTAGCCAAAAGTTTACCAATAATTTTAGCTTGGCAACCTATAAGACTAATAGGCCTAAAGTCCTTGACAGACTTTGGGTCGTTAACTTTTGGAATGAGAGTGATGAAAAGCGGATTACACTCGACGGGAATCAAAGGGTCATGATGAAAGTGTTGAACCAAACGAATCACGTCATCTGCCATAAAATCCCAATAGCGCTTAATAAAGCCAAAAGTGAAACCATCCGGCCCCGGTGTCTTCTCCGAACCAGACTCCCAAACCGCTCTCTTGATCTCCTCACGAGAAAAAGGAGCCTCAAGAAAGTGTTTTTGCTCAATGGATAACGTCTGAAACAACGAATCGCTAGAAGAAGGCCGAATCTCATTAGTGTCGGAGAATAATCTTTGATAGAAAGAACGAAATGTGGATTTGACCTATATTGGGTCTTCAACCCATACCCCGTCACACATGATGCCTCTGATAGAGACGTGCCGCCGTTTCTGATTAAGGATTCCATGGAAGTACTTGGAATTCTCGTCCCCCTCAATACCCCATCTCACTTTAGCCTTTTGAACAATATCGATATTCTCCATATGCTCCAATTCCCGCAATTCTTTTAAAGAACTAATACGGGAATCTTTATCGGCCTCAGTAACCACCCCCTCTAAAATACGAAGATCAATCAAATTAATGTCCCTTTGAAGAGCATCCTTCCTAGCTGATTGGAGAGATCTTCTATCCGCTACCCACCCCTTTATCTTCGTTTTTAGAACCTGGAGTTTTTTCTTAAAGCGAATTACTTCTTAATTTTACCATGTTAGTATAGCTGCTAACTTATACTAAAACTTCTACTTTGTAAAAAACTTAGTGTATGGCTTCCCTATTGATTCATAAATCCAAGTTTTTACCATGTCCCAAAAAAATTGCATCGTATATTAGTATATGTCATGTCAATCGGACATAAAATAATACAACGACACACGCGTACATACGTGAAATAATTGAGAAACCACAAACATGTGATCTTCAAATATTTTTTTTATATAAACCCGAATCAGGACGCACCTATTGAAGGTCAATGAATATCGAGTAGTATCATATCACTGTTACTTAATCGATGCAAGGGAATGATGTGCGGATATGTTTAAGATCTTATAATGTTAGCAACAGATTGAACTAGCGTCGTAAAATTCGTCCTTGCACCATACGTGTAACATGAATAACACTTGCGGGTACACGAAAAACTCAGATTAATTGACACACGCGCATACACAGATAACTCAAGTTTTATGTGTATGTATCATTTTTACATGTACAAATTGCTTTACTTAAAACCTAAATACGTGATAAATATAAATATATGATATGTCCTTATTTTCTCTCAATGTACTGATTGTATTACAGTCAAGGTTACAAATAGCGCGAGGTGTGACGTGGCGGCATAATCAAGCCTCACGTCTTTGCGGCAAAGGCGAAGCTCTTGCGTTTATAAGGCGGCACAAAATATGAAAATATTTATATATTCATATCATATTTCGTATATATATATCGATTTTACAAAAAGATGTAACATAAGGCGGCATAGCGACATGACGTGACGACATGGCGTGACGGCATGAGCTAGCGCCATAAAATTCGTCCTCGCACCATACGTGTAACATGAATGACACTCTCGGGTACACGAAGAACTCAGATTAATTGACACACGCGCATACATGGATAACTCAAGTTTTGTGTGTATGTATCATTTTTACATGTACAAATTGCTTTACTTAAAACCTAAATACGTGATAAACTATAAATATATGATATGTCCTTATTTTCTCTCAATGTACTGATTGTATTACAGCCAAGGTTATAAATAGCGTGAGGTGTGACGTGGCGGCATGACCAAACCTTACGCTTTTGCGGCAAAGGCGAAGCTCTTGCGTTTATAAGGTGTGTCATAAGGCGGCACTAAATATGAAAATATTTATATATTCATATCATATTTCATATATATATCGATTTTACAAAAAATATGTAACATAAGGCGGCATAGCGACATAACGTGACGGCATGACCAAGCCTCACGTATTTACGAGCTTTTTAGAACAATGATTACAGCTGATTGGCAAAATGAGAATCTGATATTGCTAGTCATATTACTTTACTTTTTTATTCATGCTATCTTTTAATTGATACGGAACACTGGCCGGTTTATATATTATTGACTAGTTTATTCATACAAGTCTGAGTGCTGGTGCATGTGGCTTGTGTTCGTTTAGTTGATCAATAGCTGATTAGCTTCCGTGTTCGAGCCACAGGAACGGCTTTAGGCTTTTTCATTTTTTTCACCATTAAAGGGTAAGTAATAAAAGATGGTTCACTAGCTAGTAGTGACATATGAGCACAAGTTTCATTTTGTTACCTACATATTGAAGTTTAAATTATACTCCTATGTCTTGGGTGGATTGTCGATGGGACTATTTACTGTTTTGCAAAACATTACTACTTCTTTTCTATATTAATTGTCCAGTTTGACATTTTAGAGTCTTTTTTATTCAACTTTTACTTTAAATATTTTTATTTGTATTATATAATAGTAAAATACACCGTTGGTCCCTAAACTTGGCTGGCCGGATCGCGATAGGACGAACCTCGCCCTTTTCATCGCCACAGGTCCAAACCTTGGCCATTAAATGCCAGATTCGTCCCTTGATCAATAATGCCGTTGTCAACGTTATGTTGGTGAGGGCAAAACCGTCTTTCACTGTAGCGTAATAAATAAAACCGTTGTACAGTGTATGTAGCTAGTATATGTGTGTAAAAAGGTTTGGTCTACATTTATCACCCATCCCTAAACTATCCTTCAAAACCCGTCTTCTTCAAAACGATAATTGTTTGAAGATGGTACGTTGATGGTGTGGTAAGCAAGCTATTATTCGCACTTCGTGGACCTCTGCCAACCCAGGGCGTCCATTCTTTGCTTGTCCTGTTCAAGTAAGTGCGTCTTAATATTTCTTGTGTAAGTTTGTAACAATGGTGGTTGTTTAATGATTTCTCATAATCATCAATAGGGGTCTTCTTGTCGGTGGATAAGATGGTATGATCCTGAAATCTGTGCTCGTTCAAGAATGATCATACCAGGACTTTTGAGGGGGAGAAATAAGCTTGAGGCAAGATTAGTAGATGCTCAAGGTGATGTAAGGAAGTGGAAGATTTACACGGTGCTAAGTTGGATGTTGTTCTTAATTGTTTATGCATTGGGATAACTTTTTAACCTTTTATGTAATGAGGCTACGTGGTTAATGTTCTGTATCTTGAATTGTAGTAACCTTGTTATGAAGTATTTACTTTTGTTTGTTTCTGATTTTCTATGCCTTATGGGTATGCAGATGGTTAGCAATTTGTTTAGGGTTGACTTTTAAATGTCAACATTCTTATGAGGTTCTATTTAGCTTTGGTTACTTTTGATGCAAATTATTCACACATCAAGCTTAGTCAATCTAAAAAAATACACAATAATGACATGGTTCCATAGTTAATGCAAATGGATATAATTCCAACTGCATAAAATTGCATACTTTTCAAAGCATGAGAGCTACAGTTAGACACACACACAAACATACGTTTTTAGAGTACACAACTTGTCCATCGGAAATAACATAGATGAAACATCGTCTAGATAATTAGCATAACAGATTTGACCTATGGTGAGGCCATCATTCTTTCCAGTGCAGCCTGCTGCCTAGTCATTCTTCGTGTAGCAGGCTGGGTTGAAGCAGAAAGTGCTTGAACATCAGTCGACTGCGTCTGAGAATCAGACTGTGATTGATCATGTTGCTGGGATTGACACTGGGCTTGCTCATGCATGATGGGATCGGCAATTGCTTCAGCTTGATGTTGCTGGGATTGTGACTGGGATGCATCATGTATGATGGGATCTTCAGTTGCTGGCTCTTGATTTTCAGATTGAACACCACTTCCTTGAACTGCACTAACTTGGCTTTCAACAACAACACCTGTACCTTCAGCTTCTTTATCTGCTGCTACCTTTTTACCTTTACGATGTTTCTTTTTTCCTGCAGCTTTAGTAGGCACCTGTTTGACATTTCCCTTTTTGGCAGTTCCACTACTTCCAGCTCCAGCATACCCTAGGCATGTTACCTTGTTGTGTCCAGCAATGCCACAAATACTACACCTGACACTCTTCCAAGCCCTTGACAGCTTACCATCCTTCACAATCTCTTAAGTTTCAGTAGCTATCCTAGCTTTTTTTCTACCTCTTGCGGTAGCCGGGTGTGTTTCGAATTTCGGTGTAACAATTGTTGTTGGCATAGTTGATTTTTCCCAATGTACACTGCTAGTTATAGGCTGGACATGGTGTTTGTAGGTAGCCTCCCAAGTGAGAAGATAGTAACAAGGATGAGCCCATGTTTCTACAGCTCCGACTTGTTGGCCATTTAAAGCCATATTCCAATTGGTAGCAACAACATGTTTACATGGTAAACCTGTTATCTCCCACATTCTGCAAGTACAAGTCTTGTGTACAACATTAACTACACATTGGTCACCCCATGGTCGACTAACCTGAAACTTTGATCCCCCATTCCATAACACATTATACTTAACAGCCTCTTTCTTAATAGCCTCTAGCATCTGTTGTGCAGTTGGTGTTAGTGGCCCATCACTCTTCTCAATCACCATAAGAACATGCATTATCCTCTTCATACAGTATTCCCTGATGTATTCTAAGGTTGTAATAATTGGTTTGCTTAACCCCTCTTTTATTTTCTCATGAAACATTTGACACATGTTATTAAGTAACACATCAGAAGTAGCTCTCCCTAAAGATGACAAGTAATAAACATGTATTAATTATAACTGTTTATACTGCATTTATGAATACAAAGTAAGTGAAACTGATAGATCACTTACATGAAAAATGTGACCTTGACCAATGAATCGGTGGTATCTTACTTAACCAATCATGGGCTGGTTGATTAAGTTTCTTGAGATCAGCCATAGCTTTCAGAAACTGTACAACAGTTGAGGCTGTTGCACATTTCCACAGATGGTCTTTGTAGGCCCTACCTTTCCATTGCAATTTCATTTTCTCATGAATGCTTTTAATACAGAATATGTGTTCTGCACTTTCAAAAACTTCTGCTACAGCTGTACTTATATCCTGCACAAAATCAAATATCTTTACTGTCTGTTTCAAAAACAGTGAGACTTAAATTCATGAACAGAGTAAGAGAGTACCTTATTCATGTCAGTAATAAAAGTGATGCTTGAAATTGGCCCAAGTGCTAAATCATCGGATAAACAATGAAGAAACCAAGTCCATGATCCTATGTTATCTGAATCAACAAAAGCATAAGCGAAAGGGTATATACCATTGTTGCTATCAATTCCCACAGCTGTCATCAGTTGGCCATTGAAAGGACCACGAATTGGAAAAGCAGCCAGCCCCAACAACGATCTCCCACAATCTTTAAATCCTTGCTTCAGTGCACCTAAACAAACATACACTCTCTTGAATTCTCTGGTTGGAAGAGACTCATCCAGAGGTCGTTCCACATTCATCTCCACTGTTGTATTAGGGTTTGTCTTCTGCAACTCTTGAACATAATCTCTCAACATGGTAAATTGTAGCTTGAATTGATCCCTGATGGTTGTTATTGCTAGGTTTTTGGCCCTTAAAACCTTCTGCAGGGACACTTGAAGGTCGTATTGGTTGGTAAGTTGATTATGCACAGACCTGACAGGAAGCTCTGGATTTCTTTCAACTTATGCTGTAATTTTCTGTGAGATATAGCGAAGGTCAAAAGCTCTGACTTTCCTTGATTGCAAACAAGTGTGTTGCTCATTATATGTTCTGACCGACCAGATACCTGTCTCACCATTCCTGCCGACAAACAATAGCCATGGGCAGAGTATTTGTGAAGGGTCATTTTTGGAAGAAAGCAATGCACTTAAACCCCTTCTGCTTAATGGACTTCTAGATGGGCCAATATCCAGTCCAGGACCTTCAGTTGGGCCTGAAACTGGAACACAACCCCTACACCTGACCCTTATTCTTGTTTTGTCATTCTTCAAAAAAAACAACTCCCTCCTAGTTTCTATTGAATGCTCTCTTACTAGGTTTTTTACTTCCCCTGCAGTACCAAACTCCTGACCAATATAGAAAAAAGTGGTATAGACACCATTAGCAAAGTGTGCGTGTTGGAAACTAACATGGTCACTGCAAAATACTTCATCAACCATCACAGGTAAATCATTTACCAACTGCCTGTCATCACTTATATTACTGGTTGTTCCTTCTTCACCTAAATCATTACTCTGACCTACTTGTAGCATACCAAGTTGTGCATCATTCTCTTGACAAGTGTTATCTTGATTTGGTTCAACTGCATTTCCAAATTCACTAGTGTCACTCGCTTGTAACATAGTAAGATCAACAACAGGATCCTCTTCCATGTTATCCTGAGTCAGTTGAAACAGAGTTACATCCACATCAGGCTCTTCAAACCTGTTATTCACATCAACTAGTGGTCTGCCTGCTTTGTGTAAATACTTCTCCCGTGTCAATTGAACATATTAACCTCAAAATTTTCAGGCTCCTCAAAGGTGTTATTGACATCAACTAGTGTTGTTCCACCTTTGTCAAAGTCCTTCCCCTGAATCACTCTAAACAGATTAACCTCAACATTATCAGGCTCCTTTATAGCATTCTCCTCATTAATAACTACTAAAGCACGCTCACTGTTTTGAACAGGTTGGCTAGCAAATGAGCAGTCTAAGGTGGAAAATAGTGGCTCAATGTTTGGCAAATTGCTAGATTCAAAAATATCATTGACGTCCACAGGCAATTGTGTAAGTTGGATAAACGGATCTAGGGAAGGTTCATTATCTATATCATCCAACACCAACCGTCTACAACAGGATTGAATAGCCGCAGTAGCAACTTTTCTCCTATCTTCATCCATCTCCCAAAACACAGTCTTAATTGATTGTGGGGACATTTCCGAAAGTTCTAATCTAGTCTTCCCTATTTCAACATACACGTCTATCAGCTTATGCTGTATGACAACATCTTTCAACAAGTCTAGATTAGCAGCTTCACGCAAAGAAAACAAACTGTCGTCTAATGTACAACCAAGCTTAAGAAAGTAGAAATAATTGGTTTGTCCAGACTCATAACCGATTTGGGTCATGAGAGCATCCATTTCATCAACAGATACCTCTTTTATTTCCACAAGATCAACAAGGCATTTCTTGCCTCCTTGATATATCCTACCTGGAAAGTATTTGAATGTACCTTCATAATGTAATATCATGCTAAACGATCCAGGTTCACCCGCTGTATAAAAAAATGTACAAAAACATTGTTAAGCTAAAGTTACCTAAAAGGGGAATAACTTAATCAGTCATACTAACATATGATTGTAATAGGCTCTAACCAAAAAAGACTTACAATATCTCCTGACTGCAGCTCTTTCCTCCGTTTCACGATCATCATATAAAGGATATTCCCTTACTCGCCACAGAGTAAATCCAAGGTGGTTGTTTGTTATTTTCTTACTCAGATTATTTGATTTGATGATAGACATTGCATTAGGGTTTTCTGGGTAGGCTTCCAAAACAAGTTTGGGGATGAGCAATGAGTACACGGTTTTGTTATATTGTACAAAATGGCGGGAAGTTGGACAAGACATGTGCTACAATATATATCACAAAATGACTATCATACCCTCAACAGTAACTTGATTACGGGTTTTTTTTGCGTATAACGGAACTTTGACAACGCCGTTATTGGTCAAGGGACGAATCTGGCATTTAATGGCCAAGGTTTGGACCTGTGGCGATGAAAAGGGCGAGGTTCGTCCCATCGCGATCCGGCCAGCCAAGTTTAAGGACCAACGGTGTATTTTAGTCTATATAATATTTGATGAAAAGTATACCAATGAAAGACATTTAAAACACAATCCATTCATATACTTTGCATCAATATTATATAACCAAAAAAAAAAAAAAAAAAAAAGAAAAAAGAAAAAAAAAATCAAAGTTGAAAAAAAAAAACCTAAAAAAGTCAAAATGCACAGTTAATATGGGACGAAGGGAGTATTATGTAATTACTTTTTAATTTTACTATGTTACTATGGTGGTATAATTGGTGTTTTACTTCATTAAATTTATACTATAACTTCTACTTTGTAAACAAGTTTGGTTTCTAGTCTTTTATCTACTGCTACTAAAAACTTCTACTTTGTAATAACGTTCAAAAATCAAAACTCGTTAATAATATATAGCAGGGTACCCGTCCTGTAATAAAATTTGTGGCGATAAATATTTTTTAATTGTATATTTTCCGTTATAATAGCTTTATAGATGGTGAGAATTTTATATTTGAGTAACTTTAACCAAGTCTTTCAAGTTGTACATGTTGGTCCTTTAAGTTGCGTAGTTTTATTTTTATGCTGGTGTTTTAAGTGTTTGGGTTATTGGATTTATACAATAAATGAGTAGTAGCTTCATTATATTGTACTATGTGGTAAAATGGTTGTATTTTTGTGTAAAGGGGTAATTGAAGAAGAGTATTAATTGTAGGTGTTTAATATACATGGTTGTGCATAAATTAATTGTACACAAAGCTTTAGTATGTGTATTTGCTTAAATTTTATATTAGGAAATCTTAAAATAATTAATATGAGGGAAGTGTATCCCTCTATTATAAGATAGTAAGATTAAGTACTGCTAGTAAAAAGAATCGCGCATTAAACCGGCGAGTACATTGTAACGATGATTTCCTTACATATATAGTGCATTATACTCCTTCCGTCTCAATATAATTGTCCATATTTTTATTTTGGGATGTCTTAAAAAAATTGTCCACTTTCCATTTTAAGTAAAAACTAGATAATATATTAGAGGAATATTCTATCTGAGTGGTTGAGATTTATATTAGCCCCATTTTTATTAAACTTAGTGATTTCTCTCTCATGACCATAGTTTTGAGACGAGGGGAGTAATCTACACCTCTTTATCATTAAATATAGTATTTTATTTTAAGGATTAATTACACGACATATCAAAATTTAAAAATTACAGGTTTTAAGCCTCGTTCTTTGCGACGGGATGTTTGAATACAAAATTATTGATTTTCGTTGCGCTCCGTTGCGGATAGCAAAAGACTAACTCTGTAACGGACTATATTTAATTTTGTTTTATTCCAACACTGATTTTACGTAATTGGTCCTTCATTTTATACGTCCGTAGCAAAGTCAGTCTTTGATTAATAACTTTGCAACGAAACGCTAACGTTTCATCGATGGACTTTTTGTAAACAAGTTTGTCTTTGGTCCTTTTAGTTGATCTAAAGGTTCCAAGTTCGAGCCACAATTTCAGCAGTGGACTTTTTGATTCTTTTCCACCATTAAGGGCCAAGTAAAAAAAAGATGTTTCACTTGTAATGATATATGAGCACAAGTTTCATTTTGTTTTCTACATTTTGAAGTTTAATTATACTCCTATGTTTTGGTGTGCATTATAAACGGGACTATTTAGCAGAACATTGTAATGCAATTACATTTTGATTTTACCATGTTACTATGTTGGTATAATTGGTTTTTTACCTACTTGGTAAACAAGTTTGTGGAGCATGGGGTATCATGACTTACTCACTTATCTTCATTTGGGCCCCACGTGTGCTACCTCACCCCCACATCACTACAACACACTCACTTAAAAATACCCCCAATCACAACTTACTTACTTCTCTTCATTTGAGCCCCACCCACCCTCTTTTTTTTTTTCTTTTCCATATTTTTCAAACAAAATTAATTTCATTCCATTCACTTAAATAAAAATACAACTACAATACGGAAAATAAAAGAAACATGTGAATTTTTTTTAAAAACATACGAAAAAAAAAAAAAATACGAAAAATACATAAATCCTAAATCCTAATCTGAATACTCCTCGTTCGCAGAATCATACGAGGGAGGTATATAAGCCTCGAGGCGAGACAAAGCTTCCTCGTCTACCGGAGATTCCTGCATCATCATCTTTGTTCACTCGATAGCTCTAATTGACTTTGATGGTGACGTTGTTCGTTACCTTTTGAACACACCTCCACAACTTGTCAATAATTTCGTCATCTCTGCGGGCGTCCTCCTTCAGAAATTTCTCGATCACACCTTTTCGTTCAATGTTGATGTCGTTACAACTCTTGTAGTTTTCTCTCATCTGCAGCTTCTCCGTCCTCGCCTGCTCAAACAATTGGATGACGCGTATAATAGCGTCTTTTCGAGCCTCATCGTCGTTATTGCAATGATTTTGAACGTACGTTTTCATATCACTAGCGGAATGCGTGAGACGGCAAGCCATAATAATCTTGCGTAAAGAGAAGTGTGAATTTTGAAGTTGAATTGTGTTTGAGAAGTGTGAATTTTTGTGTGTAGATGTTGGTAATATTTATAGAATTGGTAAATGTTGGTAATATTTGAATTTGAAAAAATAAATAAATAAATAAAAGAAAGGTAACCGTTGTGTTTGAAACGGTAATAAGAATTTGAATTTTGTCGTTATTCTCATCGGTGGAGTGGCGAAACCACAACTGGCGAGTTGATATGGTGTCGTGGCGAGGAGCAAAGCAAAGTGGCGAGCTAGTCACGTAGGTTTCGGCGAGGAGCAAAACCTTCCATACCCCATGCTCTAAGCTATCTCTTCATTCTTGAAGGTATCAACATTCAATCATACTGTTTTTAGTTTTTATGTTGCTAGTGAAAGTATCCGTGCATTACAGCGGCGGGTACTTTGTAATAAATTTTCCGGCAAAAAGTATATTTTAATTGTAAATTTTATGTTACAATAACTTTACAAATAATGTAAAACTAGATTTGAGTAAACTTAAACAAAAGCAAATGAAAAACTGATTCATATAAAAGCTATAGAGAACTGACGCGATAGGAATATCAATAATCACAAAAATGTAGTAGACATTAATTTCATTGCATATATAGTGCATAATAAATTACGTCTCCTAACCATTAAATATAGTATTAAACTTTTAGATTACACACAATATTGAATTTTAAAACATTTACATCATGTTAAAAAAAGTTACTTCAAAGAATGTGCCTCTGGACAATTTGAAACTACTTTTACGGTATCACTAGCCTCAAACTCACTTAAACAAAATCGAACACTCGGTCCATGTCTTCTTATATACCTACCATAAGTAACTATAGGAAGTGGACTTCCGGTAGAGATATCGAGTCCATGGGTTTTACAGGCTCGAAATTTAAGTGACGAGTGATTGTTACAGGGATTGGATGTAAAGCGACAGAGGTATCAGGAGAAAAAAGAGGATGGTGAGTAGGATGAGTATAGTGATTAGCGAGAGCTAAAGACGATTCGAAAGGGAAGTGATAACGATAGGTGACGTTGGAGATGTTGCGATTGGTTTAAATGTGTCATGGCTGTTGGAACCGAGTCTGAATTATGGGAAGAGATGATAGCTAGTACGTACTTGTTGCATTGTTGCCTATGAGATATGACAGTGATTTGCCTGCTAGTACAATTACTCATTAAAAGGGTTGAGTTATTAAGACCCCCCTTTTTTTTTATTGAGACCCTCCCCTGTTTTTTTGTTTTTTTTTTTTTATTTTTTTTTTATTTTTATAATTTTGTTTATATCAAAAAACTATAAACCTGAAAATGCGGAACTGTAAATATAAAATTTAATAAGCCAAACGCTTAAAACTGTCAGAAATACGGAACAGAAACTGACAAAAAACTGTGTTGTACTGGAAAAAGCGGGGGACAAAGGGAATATTCCCTGGGGGACAAGGTGGCAGGCTATGGGTAGGGAGGGTATTAATAGTAGAACCCCATTAAAATTGTGAATACATAGTAAATTTTAGAACGTTAAAATTGCTATGGTTGATTGGACTCGTCGATAACTGTAAAAGCACGAGTCAAACAATCAATTGGTTAGTTAATCTAGAATAAAATGAATGTGATTTCGCCACATTAGAATTTCTAACGTGTGAAATTCACGTCTCAATTCACGCTAATGACATCAAATAGCCCGGGTATTTTTTTTTTTTTTGAACAACGAATTTTATAAGAAAAACTAGCAAGAAGCTAGAACATTACAAAAAAATAAGATGAGGGTTTTTGAGCCACTCAATCCAACTAAACAAAGCTTTACATCTAAAACGACACCAATAAAAAGAACTAGACACCACTTCATCAAAAATATTCTCCTTTGAGGGAAGCTCACGACCGAAAATCCTTTTGTTGCGAAAACTCCATATATACCACCACAAAACGTAGCAAATACCTTCGAAGATCTGCTTATGTTTAAACGACATCCGGAGATTCAAAATCCAGTTCAACCACTCTTCATAGGACGTGATCTCCATATAATCAATATCTCACCAACGAGAAATCTTACACATAAACTCACTAGTAAGACGACATGTGAAGAAAAGATGCCTAGACGACTCCACCGCATTGTCACACAAAGGACATAAAATGGTATGAATATCCATACCTCTACGGGAGATATTAAATCTAGTAGGAAGACAATCGAGCTTAACTTTCCACGCGTGAACATTAACCTTGATGGGAACCGCTTTAATCCACCTTGTTTTAATAGTGACCTCCGGAAGCAAGACGCCTTCGATTAACTTCCTAACTGACGCAACTCAAAAATCACCCGAGCCTTCTAAAGACCAAACCCATCTATCTTTCATATTAACAAGCACACAACCTTCCACCTTCTCCTTTAATAAATCAAACTGAACCTGCTCCACTCCACCCCTCGGGTTACGTCTAAAAGAAAACTCTAACCCACAATGTGACAACTTCGACGCAACATCTATACTTTTAATCGATTCCAGCGCATACATTCTATGAAACAAGACTTTAAACGCGGAATCACCACGCCAAGCTACATCCCAAAACGACGTGTTCGCCCCATTACCCAAATTAGAATGAATGAAACTAAGCAGATCAATACCTCGCAACTTCAGCAGCTCTACTTCATGAATTATATTAAGCCATATGGACGGGTAATTAGACTTCACCTTCTTACCTATTTTACCATCTTCTCCATGCAACGCTTTTATCACCCTAGACCATAAAGAAGAACTTTGAGAAATAAAGCGCCACACCCATTTGAACATAAGGGCTCTATTTAACGCGAATAAACTTGACACACCGAGACCCCCTTTATCTTTAGAAGCCAACGCGTTTTTCCATCTCACCCGAATCGGATTTTTACTATGAGTTTCCACACCATTAAAGAACTGAGAGCGTATGGATTCCATATGATGTAACACCTTCATCGGAACTTTAAAAATAGACATGTGATAAATTGGAATCGCGCCTAATACCGATTTAAGAAGAGTTAATCTACCTCCTATCGAAAGGGTGGGTCTTTAACTTCCATTATGATAGTCGAGTTGTCATACTCTCAACTATTTCGTTCCAAGATTATAACCGAGACATAAGGCTACCCACTCTCGATCCTAAATATGTGAAAGGAGTTTTGAGAGTCACACATCCGATCTTTGCAGCAGCCTGTTCCACCTTGACAACGTTTACAGAAATGCCCATCAGCTTACTTTTATTCATGTTAATACGAAGACCCGAAGCACGATGAAAACATTCCAACACATGAACAATAGTATCAATATTAGATTCACTCCATTGACCCATAAATATAGCATCGTCTGCATAAAACAAATGTGAAAGATGAAGCGAAGGAGCCAACACGATCCCTTTGAACAAACCTGCATCCACCACTCTTTGAAACGAAACATGTAAGCTTTCCATGACCAAAATAAATAAGAGGGGAGAAAGCGGATCACCCTGTTTAAGACCTTTGTAAAACTGAAATTCCTTCGTAGGACTTCCATTCACAATAATCGAACCCCTAGAAGAACGCATACAACTTTAAATCCACCTACACCACTTCTCTCCAAAACCAAACTTCTTCAATATGTCGTCCAAAAAATCCCATCTTACCGAATCATATGCCTTTTCAAAATCAACCTTAAAAACCATAGCTTGTTTCTTCTTTTTCGTACACCATTGGACGATTTCATTCAAAATAAATGGGCCATCAAAAATTTGTCTGTCCGCCACAAATGCGGATTGTATCTCGTTAACAAGGTCACCTAAAACCATTACAAGACAATTCGCCAATATCTTTGCAATAATTTTATAGAAACTCCCAATTAAACTAATAGGTCTAAAATCTTTAACCATATTAGCATTAGGAACTTTAGGAATCAAAGTAATAAAAGAAGAATTACCTCCTTTCGGTATCTGGCCTTGATGAAAGAAACATTTAACAACATCGACAACATCACTTTCAATAAGGTTCCAATACCGACGATAATAACCGAATGTAAAACCATCCGGACCCGGAGCTTTATCAATCCCACATTCCCACACTGCCCTTTTAATCTCCTCTTTAGACACCTCACGTTCCAAATCTTCTTTTTGATCAGAATTTATTCTATTAAGAAAATTCATCTCCAAATGAAGACGGTTTTCTGGGGGCTGATCAAAACGGTTTTTGAAATGAGAAAGAAATTCACTTTTAACCAAAGAAGGAGACTCCATCCATATGCCATCCACCAAAATCCCACGAATAGCAAGTTGCCCTCTTTTCTTATTAAGAACACCGTGATAATATTTAGAATTCTCATCACCCTCGATAGCCCATTTAATCTTCGCTTTTTGAGCCACTTCCAAAGATTCAATCTTCCCCACTTCTTGAAGTAATCTAACGACTTCATGTATTCTATTAACATCGTTAGCCTCTCCGTCACCTTTGTCAATAGTCAAATCAAGATCAACTAACTCAGCTTTTAAACTTCTCTTCCTACTATTCAAACTCTCCTTATTTAATTTGCTCCAAATCCGATTTTTTTCTTTTAAGTATCTAAGCTTTTTCATCATTTTAAGAAAAGCATTAGAATCAGTAACATGAGCTTCTTCCCAGGATTCTTCAACTAACTTGTCAAAACCTTCCGTTTCAAACCAATAATGAAAAAATCTAAACGGGACCGGCCCATAATCATAAATAACCTCACGCATTAAAATTGGACGATGATCAGATAAGTAACGATCCAAAGATGTGGAAGTAATGTTAGGACACGAGCACATGAGACTATCGGAAATAAGAAAACGATCAAGTTTACTCATCTTAGTGGCAGATTTATGACACCAAGTAAATGAGCATCCACCTAAAGGCACCTCCACTAAACCCGCATTAGAAATGAAAGAATTAAAAGCATCCGCACCTTGTCTATTAAACACCGATCCAAACCTCTCACACTTGTCACGGGCTTCGTTAAAATCACCCATAATAATCACTTCGCCTTCCTAATTCGATATCACGAGCGATAAATAATCCCACAACATTTTCTTTTCACTTAACTCTTGAGGGGCATATACCGAAACAATAAGTAAATTTTTCCCATTAGGCACCCAAACGCCTCTAACAATAACGAAATAATCTGAAACAGTATCATTCAATTTCTTAAACATATTTGGGTCCCAAACACAAAGAATTCCTCCCGAGTTACCAACAGATTCACTATAAACATAATCAAATGCAAGATTACCCCAACACTTCTTAATGCAAAATAGCTCAATGGTCTCCATTTTAGTTTCTTGTAAAGATAAAAAGTTCACCTTATTAGACACACATAAATCCTTAACCCAATCTTTTTTAGCCTTTTGGGCGAGGCCTTGAATATTCAATGATATAAAATTCATCGATGAACTTCGTTCGCTCCTTGTGATTCAATAATTTCTTCCATATTTTTCATACATCCCTTCATATCATAACCCATGGTCTGTCCCACCTTTACCAAGTCGTCAATCAGTTGTAATATTGAACCACCGATACGAGGTACTTCAGATGTCTTAAAGTTTCCTGAACAAATGGATTCTTCTACGCCATTCGTAACTTTATTCTTCGGATCTGCTTGTTTCTCAACAGAAGAAGCAACTTCCTGAACATCACTCTCCCTTGTCTTTTCCCAATTAACGTATGGAACTTCTTCAGAGGTGTCTTTGTCATCTCTTGGAGTAAAACCAGGTGGATACTTTAAACTATCTTCTATAATGGAATCTTTATTATTAGTATCACTCTTTTTATTGAGTATATCATAAAGACCAAACGGATCCTCAGATTGAACATTGTATTGTCCACCCGAAACTTCTTCCAACATACGTTTATTTGATTCCTCCTCACAATTAGTCTTAGGTACCTCTTCCACATCACTATCTCCTTCCAAATCTACCGAATTAATCACACCATCCACATTAAGTTCGCCTTCATATAATCCGTCATCCGAATCATTTTCTTGTTCATTATTATCCACAAAATCTTGAACCCATTCTGGCACTTCTTTAGCACGCACCCAAAAAATCTTGCCTCGATACACCACTTTAAAAGACTCAAAAAGGTTGGGCTTCATTTTCGTACTAATGCAAATTCTTTTTCTATGAAAACACCCATCCTCCTGATCATCAACATTCAGAAAATCACCCCATCTGGAAGCGATACGGCTGAATGTATTCCTAGACCACATTTTTAATGGAACACCCTCAATCTCCACCCATGTAACCCTTTCATCAATGATGAAATAGTGTGATGCTTGAATAATCTGAGAAAACCATGTACCCGTACCCGAATTGGACTGGAAACTTCTCTTAGCCCCTTCAGACTGAAACTCAATCATAACCTAAGACCCTCCCGTGTACTTCAACTCCATATTCATAAAACCTTCATTAGCTAAAACCACCTTCAAATTTGATAGGGATGCGAAATCCTTTACCTTTCCCATCAAACAAAATGAGTAATCTTTCTGATTCAAGCATGAGTCATCCAACACCAAAGATGGATTGTTATCCGAATTCTCCTTTGGAAGTTGAGTTCCTTTGACAACATGGGCATATGAATTGGCCGCACCCTTTACCCCAACACCATTATTTCTAACTCCTGCATTATCCCTTTTCATCCCATTATCATTATAATGATTACTATGTTTATTTAAAGGTTCTCTTTGAAACCTTGCAACATTAGCATGGAGTTTATAACCCCCAACCCACACCGTACAAAGGTTGTTAACCAAACGCTCTACATCAGCTACCTTGATAAATCGTACAAAACCAAACCGTTTACCTGCATTTGATCTTCTATTAGGAATATAAGCATTGACAACATGCCCATATGTCTTACATGAATTCCACAGGTCCTTAGCACCATACTGATTAGGAAAATTGGTGACAAACACGGACGTGCAGATCTTATGAACCTCATCCTCCTTAGACCGCTGACTACCCGTGAAAATCAATACTGAAAATTGGATAAAAAAAATAATTTTGAAAAAGAGGGTTTTGAAAAAATTGAAATTGGTTCAGGCCTTGAAACGAAAATTGATTAATTGATTGATAAAGTGGAAATTGGATAAATAATGATATTGAAAAAGAGGGTTAAAAAAATTGAGATTGAAAAAGGGGCATGCTCGCCGGTGGAGATTGAAAAGGGAGCATGATCGCCGGTGGAAATAGTCCGGGTATTTTAGTATCAATTTCCTCTAATTATGCTCATAGTTACTATAGTTTCATTTGAATATATACTTTAAATGCTTTATACTTCGTTTTAGGTTATGATTGAGCATTAAAACGAAGAAGAGCGGAATTGGATAGAAACATCTAAAGATATACTTGTAATGGCTAGATTAGTGAAAGTTACGGCATAAGTGAGTGGATCAACTTACGCCGTAATGGGAGATGTCACGCGAAGACCAAAGTCAACACATCACATAGATACAGTGTAACTCCATCGACTAGGTTACGCCGTAAATCTCTATTGGACTTAGAAGAATTCAGTGATCAAGAAGGTTGCGCCGTAACCACACCCAATGGTATAAGATAAAAGACACTAGCTCGTATGCAAAGAACTCTAACTTTATGTGTATGTATCATTTTTACTATGTACAAATCGCTTTATTAAATATCTAAATAAGTTATAAACTATATATATATGACATGTTCTTATTTTCTCTCAGTGTTTTTATACTATTCCCTTTTATACGTACAATTTATTATTACTTTTTTTAATTTTTTTTTTAATTTATTTATTTATTTTTGGATGCGGAACAATGATTTATATAGTATTGACTAATTTATTCACACAGGTTGGTGTGTTTGGCACAGTGGCTGGTGCTCCATTAGTTGCTGCATTGGTCCCAAGTTCGAATCACGATCTACTTTGCCAACCATTTGTTTTTTTGTTTTTTTTTTTTTTTGTTTTTTTCACCATTAAAAGAAAAGAAAAAAGATAGCTCATTAGTAGTGGAATATGAGCAAAAGTTTGATTTTTTAATTTTCATTTCCTACACTCACAGTTTAGTAATATCCCAATGTTTTGGTGTGGATTATAAATGTAACTATTAATTTTTTAGAAATTTAGCAAAGCATTGTAACGCAATTACTTCTTAATTTTTACCATGTTAGTATTGTTGCTAAAGTTATACTAAAACTTCTACTTTGTAAAAAAGGTTAGTTTATGGACGTGAATCTACGAATGTATAGGGAGAAAAAGGTGAGGAAAAAAAGGACGGTTAGTAGGATGAGTATAGTGAGAGCTAAAGACGAGTCGAAAGGGGACGTTGGAGATGTCACGATAGGTTTAAAAGTGTCGGGTGTCGGGGTCAGCTGCTATTTCTTGTAGCATGGTTCAATGGAAATGATTTTGGTTCATGGTGTGTGAATTATGATTTTGGTTCACACACGGATTTTCAATGTGTGAAAGTCATGTTTCAAATCACTGATTTCCGTCCACAAACCATACGTGTAAGATAAAAGACACTAAAGTGTACACAAAGATAAAAGACACTAACGCGTACGCAAAGAACTTGAACTTGATGTGTAATTGTGTATGTATCATTTTCATATGTACAAATCGCTTTACGCAAAAGCTATATACGTTATAAACTATGAATATAAGACATGTTCTTATTTTCTCTCAGTGTATATTGATTGTACTACAGCTTATTGGCAAAATGAAAAGGTCGTATTGCTAGTCATGTTATTGTACGATTCTCTTTATTCGTACTATCGTTTGCGGAACAATCATTTATACAATGTTGATGATTTATTCACACAGGTTGGTGGGTTTGGTGTAGTGGCTAGTGCCCATTTAATTGATCCGTTGGTTGCAAGTTCGAACCACCTTCTAAATCGCCAACCTTTTTTTTTTTTCACCATTAAAAGAAAAGAAAAAATAGCTCGGTTATGGACATACCACACGACAAAAAAAAAATACAAGATTAGATGTGGCGGCTGCGACCACAGTGGCGGTGGTGGCTCCAGTACGCAACCCAAACAGATTCACAACCCTTAATATAGAAAACCCTAGAAATCCGAACCTTTAACTCGAGATCTAAGGAGCGTCGTCATGATTTGTAGCGCGTGTGTTGCAAAAATGGAGTCACAAGGACCCGATCTACCACTTTAGAAGGGTGGTGAGATTTGGTGGTGGCGCGTGGCCGGAATAGTCGCCAGAGATGGTGACCGGAGAAAGATTCCGGTGACCGGATATTAAGAGAGAGAGGGTGAATAGGTGAAAAATGAGGGGAAAGGGGAAAAGTGATGCTCTATATCTACACCGTTCGTCCTAATGGTGTTGAAATGGCGATTATACCCTCAGGTTAACAAGACTTAACGACCGTTAGTGGGCTCCCTTAGAGGGAGGGAGTAATGGCGCATAACGTTTGCCACTTAAGGATGGACGGTGCAACTTTTTTGGTCAAAGAACGAACTCCTGCGATCAACGCAAACCACAAGGACGAACGGTGTAATTTACTCTAAATATTAACATATAATCATCAAATGGATATGTTGAAAGGATTTCGTTAAGTCCATACTTCTGCATGCTCATGTTTATAAAAGTTTGTCATTTTTGTTGGAATTGTACATTTAACAAAATCCTTTAAATATGATCCTTTTAAAAAGACAAGTTGATTAATCAGATGATCAAAAGTTTTTTCATTTTTGTGTACAAAATAGTTGCTGCTTTAGTATTCTTAAAATTTATTATTAAAAAACTTGTGTCATTGCGTTTGTGGTGGGACGAACAATGAAACACTCAAAAATACCATATCATCTTAAATAAATTTAAAAGTACTCATTTTGTTAAATAAATTTTAAAAATACTATGGTTAACCAAAAAACTCTCCATAACCCCGTCACATCTAATCTTGTATTTTTTTTTTCTTTTCTTTGTCTTTTTGATCTGGGTTTTTCTTGAAGATGTCTTTCCATCTCTTGGAAGTTGTTAAAGGGGTTGTTTTTAGGTCGGATCCGTTGATATTCTCATCTGGGTCAGTTGGGTTTATGGGTTGTGTATTTTTGGGCTCAAAGGTGTCATCTTTATGATCTTTTTGATCTGGGTTTTGTGTGTTTGTGGATTCTTGATGATCTTTTTCATCTGGGTATGTGGGTACTGTGTTTTTAGTGAAATCTTGATGATGGTTTTTATCAGGTGGGTGGTTTTGATGGTGGAAGGGGAGGAGGATGCCGCCGGAGAAGAGCTGGTCGGCGGTGGACTGGTGGAGTTGGGGTTGGGTTGTCCAGAATTCGAATTCGGGTGAGTTTGAGGCACTGCTTCTTTTACTGTTGATGATGGGACTTTCCATTGGGTTGAGTTGAGAGAGTTGTGTGTGTTTTAAGTGTGTGAAAGAGAAAGAAAAATCTGGTTTTGTGGGGGTTTGGAAATGACGGATATGCCCTCATGGGTTAAGTGAATTAACTGACGTTAGTGAGAATTGCTGGGGCCAGTTGGATGGAGGGACGAACGATGCATAACGTTTGCCACTTAGGGACAAACGATGCAACTTTTTTGGTCAAAGGACGAACTCCTGCAGTCAACGCAAACCACAAGGACGAATGGTGTAATTTACTCTAATATTTATTATCTTTTTCAAAAGTAGAACTATGGACAAGCGTTTGAACATTTTTCTTCAAAAGTTGGAACTGCACATTTAACAAAAGCATGTAGAACTATGGACTTAACGAAATTCTTTCAACATATCTATTTGATGACCATATGTTAATCTAATATTTTAAAAACTTGTGTCATTGCGTTTGTGATGGAATGGACAACAAAATATTTAAAAATACCATATTATCTTAAATAAATTTGAAAGTACTCATTTTGTTAAATAAATTTTAAAAATACAATGGTTAAACAAAAAACTCCATTATTACTGGAATATAAGCAAACGTTTCATTTATATTACCAACACTTCGCAGTTTAGTGAAATTCATATGTTTTGGTGTGGATTGCAAATGTAACTATTCATTTGATAAAATATCAGTCTCCATGTAAGTAAGTTTCTTACACAAATTGATAATATTTGTAATTCCCCTTCAATCTCATTCATCAACATATACGGTATATATAAACATATACCAAACCGGAACATACAAAACCCTTATGGGCTAAAGCCTATCACAAATACAACTGGGCTAATGGGCTAACATATGCATTCGGCTAATACACCCCCGCAGTTTGAGCGGGAGGCCTTCGAACGTTCAAAATGGATCTGAAATCAAGAAACAAAGCAGCAGGCAGGCCTTTAGTAAATATGTCGGCATATTGAAAACGAGAAGGGACATGAAGCACACGAACTTGTCCCGAAGCCACATAAGCACGAACGAAATGAATATCAATCTCAATGTGTTTCGTACGTTGATGCTGAACCGGATTGATAGATAAATATACGACACTAACGTTATCACAATAAACAATAGTAGCAGTAGACAAGGGGTGGTTAAGCTCACGTAGTAGATTGCGAATCCAAGCAGTCTCAGCCACCACATTAGCAACACCTCGATATTCGGCCTCAGCACTGGACCGAGACAAAGTCACCTGTCGTTTAGCAGACCAGGATAACAAATTGTCACCAAGAAAAACACAGTAACCGGAAGTAGATCGGCGAGTGACCGGGCAACCTGCCCAATCCGCATCTGTGTAAGCAATAAGCTGAGCAGTAGAAGAAACATGCAGCTGAAGGCCATGATCAAGAGTACCACGAATATAGCGTAATATACGCTTCAAAGCATGAAAATGTGTATCACGTGGGTCATGCATATACAGACAGACCTGCTGAACCGCGTACGAAATATCCGGGCGTGTAAAGGTAAGATACTGAAGGGCACCAACTAAGCTCCGATATAAGGTGGGATCATCAAAGGGTGTACCATCAGGTCCAAGCTTGGACTCTGTATCAACAGGAGTGCGACATGGATTACACTTCTGCATATGAGCTCTCTCAAGAATTTCTTCAGCAAACTTGGACTGCGATAAAAACATACCAGATGTTGTGCGAGTAGCAGAAATACCAAGAAAATAATTAAGAGAGCCAAGATCCGTCATTGAAAACTCACCATGAAGAGCAGTGATAACACACTGTAAAAATGCAGTAGAAGACGCAGTCAATATAATATCATCCACATACAGTAACAAGTAGGCCGTGTCAGATCCACGACGAAACACGAAAAGCGACGCATCAGTTTTGCTCTGCTGAAAACCAATGCGAGTAATAAATCCTGCAAACCGCTGAAACCAAGCTCTAGGGGCTTGCTTAAGCCCATACAGTGATCGCTGCAAATGACAAACATAATCTGGGTGAGCAGGATCTACAAACCCAGGCGGCTGATGCATATAGACTGTCTCCGATAAGTGACCGTGAAGAAAAGCATTCTTCACGTCAAGCTGATGAATAGGCCAATCACGAGACACTGCTAGACTAAGTATAGTGCGAATAGTAGCGGGTTTAACCACGGGGCTAAAAGTGTCATCACAATCAATCCCCTGCTGCTGACTACGACCATTTGCAACAAGTCGCGCCTTATACCTGCTTAAAGAACCATCTGCATGAAACTTATGCCTGAAAAGCCACATAGAACGAACAATATTCACATTAGCAGGACGGGGCACAAGTACCCACGTTCCGTTAGTAATTAAAGCATTATATTCATCTAACATAGCTTGCTTCCACTGAGGATCACGAATAGCATGAATATGAGAACGTGGAAGTGGAGACACAGTAGTAACATGACAATTCATACGCTCTAGAGGTTTAGAAATGCCGGCTTTAGCACGTGTGACCATAGGGTGAGTGTTGGTGTAATTAGGCGTCGGTGTGGGTTGTACTAGAGTGGGCATAGGTGTTTGAGGATCGGGTTGAGGAGTGGGTAAGGGTTGTGTAGTGGGTGGCGAAGTGGGTGTGTGTTGGGTAGTAGGCTGAATGGGAGTGGACTAGATTATGGGCTCATTAAGATCTGTTTCTGTTGGGTCAGGATTTGGCGGATCGGTTATGAGTGCCTCATTGCCCACAACAGTGATGGGATGAATGGGTAATGGTATAGTGGTTGTAGAATTCAAAAAATCATAATGTGGAGATGCGTATTGGTGTAGTGATGCAAAGGGAAATACATCCTCATCAAAGCGAACATGACGAGAAAGGATTATTTTGTTTGAGGATAGTTCAAGACACCTAAAACCACGGTGATTGGCGGGGTAACCAAGAAACACACAAGCAGTGGATTGTGGTTGAAGTTTATGTGCAACGGTAATATATGGATAACAGAGGCACCCGAATACACGTAAATTGTCATAAGATGGGGAACGGTTATAAAGTTTAGTAAATGGGACCTCATTTTGGATGGCAGTGGATGGAAGGATGTTTAAGAGATAAGCAGCCATGTTAAGTGCTTCCACCCAATAAGAGGGAGGTATGCTAGCTTGAAAGAGCAAAGTTCGTATGAGGTTGTTTATAGTGCGTAACATGCGTTCAGACTTGCCATTTTGTTGGGATGTGTGCGGGCAAGAAAACCGAAATTGAATGCCGGTTGTGCGAAATAAATCATGAAAGCGGGTGTTGTCATATTCACCCCCATGATCACACTGTAAAGCCTTTATATCTACACCGAATTGTTTGTTTACAAAAGCACGAAAAAGAATAAATTTATCATACAAGTCAGACTTTTTATGCAACGGATAAACCCAAACAAAATGCGAGAAATGATCCAAAAAGATAGCATAATATTTAATACCACTCTCACTCGGAATAGGAGATGTCCATAAATCCGAGTGGACAATGTCAAAAATAGATGCAACCTTCGACTCCGAAGTATAAAAAGGAAGCTTTATTTGTTTGCCTAATTGACACGCATGACACAAAGCGGACAACTTTGATTTATTACATGAAATGAAATTACTAGACTCCAAACGACGAAGCACATCTTCACCGGGGTGCCCGAGGCGTCTGTGCCACGTAGTATGACTGAACGAAAGCAAAGCAAAAGGAGGATGCGTGGATGACTGTTGCGTAACCGGGTAAAGATCGCCCGTGCTATCACAACGGAGAAGAAGTCTGCCCGTCTGGTAATCCTTCACAGAAAAACCATAAGCGTCAAACTCAACAGAAACGTCATTATCACGTGTAAATTTACGAACAAAAATCAAATTTTTAATTATGTGCGGGGTGACAAGAATTTGATTTAGTTGTAATGGTTTAGAGGAAGTGTACAATAAGCTATGTCCAGTATGTGTGACCGGTATAGATGCGCCGTTTCCCACATACACAGACGGATAAAGGCTATAATTACTAACAGAAGTAAGGATACCTGTGTTTTCTGCCAAGTGGGAGGAAGCACCGGTGTCCATGTTCCAAGCGGGATCGGGAAGTGTCATCGTCTGAAAGGCTTGTGGTAGCATAGTAGCCTGAGACGGAGGAGCACTCGGAATTGTGTAAGCATACTGCCCGGGATAAAACATAGTACCAGACTGGGCCGGGTATTGGGCCTGAGTACCCATATGTGGCTGAACCGGAGTATGGGCCTGTTGAGGAACCTGTGTAGCAAGATGGGCCTGTTGTGGCAAACCATGACCCATAACAGAATATGGCAAATTGGGCTGAAACAAATTAGACTTTTGTTGCATGGTATATATACCAGGTTGTGTAAAAAGATACGGATTAACAAATTGCATCCCACTCATTCCAAAAAACGAATGGGGTACAACCAGTGCTTGTTCCATGGCCGCAACCTTGGATGACTGCTCGCGATTAGGTTGTTGAGAAGCTCGAACCGTGGAGGACCCTTGAGGCTTGCTAGGCGAGCTCGTTCCACTGTTACTTGACCGAGACCGAGCAGCATGATCACCATGTATAAACTTGCAACGTGATCCATACGTACACGAACCCCTCTGAAAATTACGACACAATTCACCTCCCAAATTCTGCATATTACCAGAATTAGTATTCGAAGGAGTGGTGGCCATGAGCACTGTTGGCGAAGAAGAGTTGAGATGAGCCGAAGATAAGGCGTGAGTGAGTTGTGCCAGATCACTTTCTTCCAAAAGAATCATAGTCCGTACTTGCTCAAATGTGGGGAGAGGCTCTTTATGGCGTATAATACAAACAAGTTCTGGAAACCTTGCACGTAGACCATTAATGGTGTAGGTAACGAGGCTCGAGTCACTCACCTTAGAGTCGAGATTAGCAAGACGATCAGCTTTTGACTTGACTTCTAGAAAGTAATCTGTAACTGACATATTACCAATGACCATGCTACGTATCTCGTTATCAAGCTGTATGATGCGAGCGGCTTTGTTGTCATGAAAAAGAGCCTTTAACCGAGCCCAGACCTCATGTGCTAAAGTAGTATCATCAATTACCATGTCAACCAACTTAGGAGAGATTGTGGAATACATCCACATGACCACGAGGCTGTCGTTAGTTGCATGATGTGGATCAGTATTTGAAGCGCTAGCTTCAGCAGGTTTTTCAAGATGATGAACTACATCATAGGTCCGACAAAAACGTTTAAAAAGGTTGCTCCATGAATTGTAGTTTAGTTTGTCGAGATCAAGGGGTGAGGGGATACACGCCTTGATGCTCGCGATTGAATAAGCTTTGTCAATCAGTTGTTTAGGTGGGATAGCATCTCCCGTCATGATGCTATGGCAAGGAGAGAGCAAAGCAAAGCAAAAAATAAAAGCAAACTATGACCAAGGCTTGGCCAAAAAAGCGGCAGCAGAGAAGCAGTGGTAATGGGCGAAAAAAGAAAAAATTAGGGTTTAGGATCATAAGGCTTTGATACCATGATAATATTTGTAATTCCCCTTCAATCTCATTCATCAACATATACGGTATATATAAACATATACCAAACCGGAACATACAAAACCCTTATGGGCTAAAGCCTATCACAAATACAACTGGGCTAATGGGCTAAAATATGCATTCGGCTAATACAAATAATTTAACTTGTCTTAAATTTTCATGGTTTTGCATCATATATGTCATTTTCGTGTTTAGCATTGCTTATTTGCTGAAAACTGCTATCATTTTCATGCAGGCCGGTGCAGTGACGGACCTAAGACAAAACCTAAGGTGACAAAACCTAAGGTGGTTCCTAGTTTATTTAGTCGAGACAACAAATAAAATGGGTCAATAAGTCAACCGGTCAATGGGTCGGGTCAATAAGTCGGCTTAGATTATGTCTTATCGGATACTATATATAACACATGTAACAAAAGAAATTTGTGGCAGTGTATTAAGTTTTTTAATAAACCAAACTTTTCCCTTAAACTAACCAACATTATGTGTGTATAATTAAAAATAATGTATTATCATTATGATAAAATTGGGAAAATGTAGTAAAAAAAAAAAAAAGTCACTCTAGCCATTTTTAGCTACTGACAAGGTATTTGTATTTACCGAATTTTGATAGAAACTTTAAAAATTATATGTAACATGTTATAATAAACATAAAAAAGTTGCAAAAACTCAATTAAAAAAAAAATGCCCTTTCATTATAACAAAAATATTTTGACTAGCAAAAATGAAAGTGCATTGCATTCCTATGATGTCAGGCAAAGATAAAAGGAAAACATAAAAAGGACTATAGCCTTACTTAAAATGGCTATTTCCAAAACTAAAGCAACTATCAGATCAAAATCACATACCCAATAAAATTAGGGAAAATTCTCTAAATGCTTCAGTTGCCCAACTTTATTACCCCAAATGTCCCACTTTTTTTTTCATTTCTCAAAATGCCACATGGGCAACTCTCCCATGGGCAACTCTATCAAATATTTGGGCCCACATTGTACTTACATAGTACAAAACTAACACTTTGTCTGTTGGGCAATTTTGACCTATTATATTGGGCAACTGTCAATTTTTGTCTTTTAGTGAAAAATCAAAATTTATATTTTTAACTTTATAAATACAAATAAGTTGGGCAACTTGGCCCCACAAATATGTACTTTTGGGCAACTATCTATAAAAACCAATTTTTAAATGCAAATAAGTTGGGCAACTTGGCCCCACATATATGTACTTTCGGGCAACTCTCTATAAATACCACTCTATACCATACAAATACACCTTTAATAAACCAAATTACATATCTCAAAAAATTATTTATTATCCTAATACACCTAAATACAAAACACAAAATACCCAAATCATCCCAAACACACACTCCTTTACCCCACACACACCTTCCCTCTCAAAGCCGAAAAATCATCCACAACTTGAAACAGATATCCTTCCCTCTCAAACTCAATAATCCAACGCCCTAATCCTACTCCCTGAATAGTTCTTCTTCCATACGACGCATATTCGTACATTCAAAGCAATCCGACGCATATTCCTACAGTCAATCGCAGTTCTTCAACATCTCAAGAATCCAACCACGAACATGTTTGATGCAAAGCTAACGGTCAGATCTAGATTAGAACATATTGCTACTATTAAAGGTGCACTGAATGTTAATAGAACCAAATTGTTTAGAGAAACTGTCTTTGGCCCTTGGTTAGATTTTCCTAAGTATTCCCCTGACAACCACTTATACCATTATTTATATCAAAAGGCATTTGAGGTGTCAAAAGTTACTGATTGTTGTCCACCTTTAACTTTTGTACTAGGTGATAATGTTTTTGATTTTGGCCGTGAACAATTTAGTCTTCTAACTGGGTTTCGTTTAGGACCAGTAGATAATAGTGAAAGTGACCACGGCCATGTTGTTAAGGGTTTAACATATAGTCCTTTTTTTGATCGGTTGTTTCCCGATAAAAAGAAAACTAAGAACAAAAAGTTAAGGGTGATGACCTTTTGGCGTTGGTAAAGTCGGCGGAAAGGTGGGAATTGTTATCCGATGAAGATGCTGTGAGGGTTGCTTTGTTGGTGATTGCAACATTTGTCTTTATCGGTCGGGAAGGAAGGTTTAATGTTCCTGACCATTTGCTAAGGAATGTTGAGGATTTTTGTGTATGGAATGAGTATCCATGGGGCGAATACATGTGGGCTCATCTGTATAAAAGAACGGTGAATGTTGTTCCTAGGCATCTTGAGGCAGAATCAAAGAAGCCTGTTCCAAAAGATCCAAAAAAAGAACAAACATACAGTCTGTATGGATTTACATGGGTGTTGAAGGTTAGATTTTACTTGTAACATACATTATTTGTGCTTGTATATATTCTGATGGTTAATCTTAATAATGTGTTGGCATTGTTCATTAGCCATTGGCTTGGTTCCCTAGGCATTGTTCTGTAGTCAGTGTAAGTGTTTGTGTAGATTTAAGGATGTTATGGTTGATGGTTTGGCAGTAGATAAATACATAGAAATGATTTGTAAACAGTTGGTTGAAACCACTGACAATGTGTCTTCATCCACTGCTAGTTCAGAAGAACCCACTGCTGCAACAACACGTTATGTAATTGTATCCCCTGTTACTACATATACAGCCACTGGTATCCTAACCACTGCAACCATAATCACAACCACTATAATCACAATCACTAACTGTTAATTCAATGTATTTGTTTTTTCAGATTTGGATTATGGAGACATTCCCAAACAGCTCCCAGTTCTGGACCAAAGACCCAGAGAAGATCCCACGTTGTCTAGCTTGGTCCAAAGTAAAAAACTTTGAAAAAAAACATTATACAATTTTATTTGATCCGGTAAGTAAAAACCCAAAATTAGTTAACTGTTGTATGTTTTTATTGCATTTAGCATATCAGCTTATCTCCTTTGTTATTCAGGCTTTCAGACCACTACAGAAGATTGTACCGAAAAATGCCGAGCTGAGTTGTTCGTGGTACATTCGCAGTATGGAGTACATCCGTCAACTAGATTCCCAACTTGTTGAAAGAAGAGAAGAGTTGGCTGACCAACTGATGGTGGAAGAAGAGGCAGGTATGGCTGGTCTGGATGTATGCGGTGGAATTCAAGCCGATTTAAATGTCCCTTTCTGTGACGCCGATGAAGTAGTTACAGAAGGTCAAACGTCTAGTGTCAATGACAAAGCTGTTGAAGAAGAGATTGTTGTTGGGCTTGGTGAAATGTTGAATATGAATGAGCCTGAGAAGGTTGAAGATGTTGTAGCCGGTAATGTTGAGGTTGCAGATGGGATCAAATGTGACAAAGCGGAATCGTCACATACCTTAGATAAAGATGACTTTCGTGCCGCGCTTAAATCCCTTAAGTCCTGGGTTGGTACTATAGAAGAACGTGTAGGAGTAGTTGGTGTATCACAGCTCTAATGTGAGTTACACATCGTACAAAAGAGAATTGTGGTAATTGAGGATGCTTTAGGAATAAAGTCACAAGATGATGTTGGTGAGATTAAGGTAAAAACCTGTTATTTGAATTTTTGTTACTTCATTCCACCAAAATGGTGTCTTTGATTGCCTAAGTAAGTTAAATTTTTTACAGGTGGATACTGTTGATGGCAACAAACCGTTGGCTACTACCGATGAACACACCCCAATCAGGAGCAACGTAGGATCCGATGACAAGCAGAAGCTGTTGTATGCCGATTCCGATGAGTTTACCGGGCCTATGTCCCAACTTATGAAAGCTGCATTATCGGGAGGTCTTGACGATGCTCATCATTCCAACAATATAATGCAGGTGGATAACAAATTTGATTTTTCTGCCTTACCAAATTTGAATGATGAGTTCTCAGACATTGCTTATGATGGGTTTGATCCAACTCCTGTTGACGTACGCATATATATATATTGTTTTTTTTCCCTTCTTTTATTTTATTCTATTTCAAAATCAAACCCACATACCCTTTATCTAGGAATCGATGGATGTGAATGGTGCGGTAAAAGATAATGACAGTGCCAAGGGTAAAGAAATTGTTGTTTGGCGGCCACCTCTTTGGTGGGAATGGTTTGTGCAGTTTACGCTTACATTGTTAGACCCGTAGCTGCAGCAGGGGGCTTTACCGGTAGACAACGTTTATGATCCCGATGCGCAAGTTGCTCCACAATTAGACACATTGGATATGGATGTTGAGGAAACGGTTATGGAAGGGGCAGATACACAACCTGTTGAAGTGATATGCATTGATGATGAGGATGGGCAGGATGTTGTCAAGGTACATTTAATTATCTTATCAACAAACAAGTCCATGCTTTTCATTTGATTACTATATACATTAATACATTTGCATAGATAGCACATAAACATACATTAAAACAGTTTTCGACACCTAAAAAACAAATATGATACTAAATACATAAATGACCATCATCATAATCTACATTTTAGTTCTAGAGCTTTCTCCCTTGCTTTTCTTAATTGCTTTGAGTCGTTGAAACAGTATTTCAAGACTAGTAATCCTATTTTCCAAATTATAAATATTTTCAAATAATGTAGGATTATTCACATGTTGCTCCACTGGGTTGTTATCATCTTCCTGCGTTTGTTGCACCACCTCCCTTTGCTGCATCACCTCACTTTGAAACTCTTCCTCTACCTCATTTTGCTGCACTATCTGACCTTGCTGCACCAGCTCAGTTTCAGCCTCCTCCTCATTCTCTAGATCTTCCTCATCTTCATATTCTTCCTCCTCTTCCTCATCAACTCCATAAATCTCATCCCAGTAGAAGTCTTGGCGACGCAGCCAAGTAAGGATATTTGTCCTCATCCACACACTCACTTGCCTATATGAACCATATTCTGACATTGGTTCTTCCCCAAAAGCATCTAACACTGCGTCAAAAAGCAAATCGTTGTTTAAGACAAACTCGTACTCTTCTTCATCATTTTGAAAGTTTCCATTTGGTGCTGCCATTGTTCTTGAGCGAGAATAAGAGAGAAGAAAGTGAGATCTGTGATAATAAGAGACCAGAAACTAGGAAAATATTATGTAGTAGGATATGTAGCAGTAACAAGAATCTTATCTTTTACATTGTGCTGTACTTCACTTAGAATAAAATACTGTCTTTTACTGTGTGCAAAGAATCTTATCTTATCTTTACAATGTGCTACAGTTGATATAATTATTAAAATATTAATTTATCTTTTTCATTAATACATCACTTTTACAACATAGGAAACATGCAAACTATTTTCTTTTTCACTTATGGTTGACTTGACTGTTTGAGTGTCTTACGACAATTCATTTGCTTCCGAACATTAGTTTCACGGCTACTAGGACCAACATCTTGCGCATTGGCTCCCAACCTTTGTGATTGCTTAGAGTTACCAACCCCAGTTGGTTCTATAACTTGTTTTTTTTCAATACCGTATATCTCTCTTCTTATGTCTTCTAGCACTTCAGCTGGTAATCGGTAAGTAGGTTCAGCATCTGGTCCATATAATTCATATATTTCGGGAAACATTACCTCTCTTGCTACCTTTATCGACCACTCCCTTTCATCGTGGTTTTCCTCAAACCTAACTCCTTTAGAACTCGACATAAATCAATTAATGTTATCGAAATATGGTTATGAAACTGAAAATGGATAGGAGCAAATATTTGATGGAAATATGGTGAACAATAAGATCATGGTTTCGCTATTAAATAGACACCACGTGCTAAGTCACATGTAAATAGTTAAACATACATAGTCAACTTTGCAGAGGATTTACTTTTGAAAATAATAAAGGGCCCTGAATAAACAGTCATGCTTTGTTGTTCTTGTCCTTAAAATAGACACCACATGGTTAGTCATGACTAAAAAAATTTATGCCGTAGAATAACAGTTGAGCATTGAAGTTATTTAATTGTTTGGATAGTCGAGCTGTTTGTTAAAAGATGAATCGTTTTATTTTTTAAAGGCTGCAAATATCAGATTAGTTTTCAACTCCCTTAAACGTAAGAGGAAGCCAGGGAGATATTGCACCTCACCCTATACTACTCCACCAGCCACTACTCCAAAGAGAAGGCGTTCAACACGGATTAATTGTCAAACCCCATCCCCTCCTAACGCTCCAGATTTTGATGATACATTGGAACCGTTTGTGGAGGTATTTGACCGTGTCAACTTATATGTCTCTTACTTTGTAATACAAACATTAACTAAAAGAGTTAATTTTTAATAATTTAGAATCTGTCGAGAACTGGGACTGGGAAGAAAAAAACCAAAAAGGTAACTGTGCCATGTTCCGTTCAAAAATTTTTGAAAGAGAATAATGGTACTAGGTTTATTTTCCCATGGGGCAATGAAGACACTATTGCTGATCTCCGGTTTTGGGACTGTTTATTGGCTACGGGTGCAAACAAGGATGGATGGCTGAGGGACGAGGTGCGTATAAAATCAGTTGTTAGTATTCTACCATAAATGTTTCTTTGTGATTCCCACATGTTTTTAATAATGTGCCCAATTTTGTAAACAGCACCTTGACATATGGGTAGATTTGCTGTGGCATTTCCGACCATCAGATGCCGACTGGGCTATGGTGGGTCCCTTTTTCACAGCTCAAGTAGTTAATGACTGGGTACGAACCTATTGGGCAAATGGTGTAAAGTACCCGGTGCCTTGGGCTAATGTTGAAAAGGTATTTATTTCTTTCCATATTGCCGTAGGTGTCTGAAAATGTTCAGCGGGTGCGTTATGCTGATGTCATAAATGATGTAGGTACTATTTCCAATAAACGAACCTGACAAGCACTGGGCGGTAGGAGAGCTGCATATCAGTACGGGTGTTTTGACATTGTATGATTCGTTTCCAGCCTTTACAAACAAACGTATCTGGTGGAAGGATACCATGCCTGCAAAATTTCAGTATTGGCTGCCAAAATTACTAGATGAAACGGGAGTCTTTGCAGCAAAAGGCATAGATATCAACGCCTATCGGATTAGGTTTCAAAAATGTGTTGACGTCCCCAAACAAACAGGTCAATACGGTGACTGCGGGATATGGTCTTGCATTAACCTATATAGGCTGACTCATAACATGCCATTAGAGTCTGACGATCCTGCAGAAACAGCTCTTGCCTATCGTGAAAGAATGTTTGAGTACATATGGAAATACAAGATTCAGTATGCTGGTCATTGACTATATTTATTACAAGTTGTTGTATCGTCAACACTCATTGACTAAGTATGTATATAATTGGTACATAAAGATGTTAGCTCATAAGGAATGGTCATTCTTTGTGTATGTATAATCAATTGTAGTAACTATTGGAATGATAAATCTGTAAATATCCAAAATGTTTTGTCAATGTTTGTAAATATTATTAGTTGATATTATTATTGCTTGTTTAAGTTCTAAGGATCACTACTAAAAACTGATTACATATAAATTATGATATTACATTTAAACCAGCTTCCAATATTCTACTAGCCGTGGTTTATTCTAAACTAGCCGTCGTATCATCTCAACTAGACGTGGTTTCAACAGTCCTTATAGCCGTGGTTTTGATCATACTTGCCGTGGTATGTTTTCAACTAGCCGTGGTTTTTATCTGAACTAGCCGTGGTTTCTTTCTGAACTAGCCGTGGTTTCTTCATACTAGCCGTCGTTTCTTCTGAACTACCCGTGGTTTCAACAGTTATTATAAACGTGGTTTCTTCATACTTGCCGTGGTTCCAACAATAATTCAATCCATGGTTTGACCCACCAGCCGTCTCAGACATTCTTTCACGATACACCACCCATTCTAATTAACCTTCCTTGAGAGTTTTATTGCCAAAGGACCTTGTACACCAGCAATCTTTTGAATCTTCAATAGCAATTGATCTACCATTGGATTTGTTGATATGGTTCCTTGTGGATCAAGCTTCGCTTCCAACATTTTCCTGGCAACAGTTTTGGACAATGGATAGGCTTTATCAATAAACATGAAAAACTTATCCTTAGTAGATTGTACAGCATGTACTCTGGAATGCTCATAAAGCATCCATTCAACTACTTCAAATTGTTTCCAGAATTTGTCCGATGGATTAGGTTGACACATGTTTTTCACTGATCTCCACACCAACCTTGCTAATCCTCCAGTTGGCCCATGCTTTCCATATCTAAAATCAATGACTTTCCATAACTGTTCCAAATCCTCTTTTGATAGAAAGAAAAACAAGCTTCCAAAATCTACGTATCTACTTCTGCATCCATCTGCTCTTGTTATTTCAATCACTTCTCTACCATTGTCAGTGATTATTTTCAAATCATTAACTGGTTGACCTGCGTTTAGTGGTGTACAATTAATCGGCTCTTGTATATCACTCACCTTAAGATACAAATCCATTCTTTCTTCCCTCTCCATCCCTTCATCCAATTTCTGTTTCTTAGAACGCACATTTTCCCGAATTTCTGCCATTCGCTTTTGTTCGTTGTTGATCCAATCAGCTTCTTTATCAGAATTCATAGGAATGAAATCATCTTTCATTCTTAACCAACGTTCATACAGCTTTTCAATCTCTTCGTCCGTCCATTTTTTCAAATCTTTGCCTTTGCAAAATTCCACGTTGTTGAGAATTGAGATCATGAAATTTCTCCTTTGAGCCCTAGTTGGAGGTTTGTTATTCTTACTATTGTATGGTACGACACTTCTCTCCTTCTGCATTTGTCTCGCCCTCGCAACAAGAACCTTTGACCTTGATGGAACATCTAATAGTGCCCATTCTTCATTACTCCATTCCAACTTTATCATTTCAGAACCCTGGACAAATGCTTGTTCCTTGTTCAATTGTTCAATTACTCTCATAGTCGCTTCATCTTGTTCTTTCTTTTTTTTTTCTAATGCTAGATATTCAGCCTTAAAATTTTCATCCAATTGTATTGATAATTCATGATCGTGTGAAATCTGATCCTCCGTACTATCAAATTGAAGTTCATCTACTTCAGGTTCAGAAATAGCTTCACCCTTTCCTATGTCTCGTTGATCTACTACTTTATTCACTGCCTCCCCATTCTTCAAAGTATTAGCCAATTGTTTATTTCCAGTAGGTTCAATTACAATGGGAACAGGTGCAATAACAGAATCAGGAATTGCTAAGGTTCTACATAAGTTCAGCAGCGTACCTGCAACCTCCTTCTCCTGCGATGGTTGTGTTACAGTAGTTGTGATAATCGTACTGTCAGTGGTTGTAGTACCAATATGTGTATCTGACGTAACTGTTGATGAAATAACCTCTGAGGTTACAGCAGTGCTGTCATTTGTATCATCACTAGATACAGCATGCACAACTTCTTCCTCTTCGTCTTCAACTGCAACATTAAAAGGTTCTACCATTTGTTTTTTTCCTTCCTCTATCAATTCTGCTTTTCCAACCTTCAAACCTTTAGCCAAAGGTTTAGCCAAGGGTTTAGGACCAGTGGGTCTAAGTATAATAGGAAAATGTGCAGTACCCGATCCAGTCCGACTCGGTAAGCTTTTACATAACTTCATCAATGTATCGGCAACCTCTTTTTCAACTTCCTTGGGTGTTTGTGGGACCGTGGTTGTCATTAAGGTCGCATCAGTGCTTTCATTAAGGTCAACATCCATGTTTACCTCCTCCCCTGAACAAATGCTTTTGCTCCTCCCCTTTGAGGACCTACCTTTCTTAGTCATCTTCATTACTCTATTAGATGCACCAAACCTTGGTCTTCTTACTCTCTCCAACACATAAACCCTTTCCTTCAACCTTCTTATTGTATTTTCCATTTGTGTACATTTAGCCTTCAATTCATTAACTACTTCTATAATATTCTCACCCGTGGGATCTGATACGCTGGCATTGGGTTGAGGTTCAGTGGTAGCAGCATCATTGGTTTGGGTGTTTTGTGATTCAGGTAAAGGTAATGGTTTAGCATTGGATCCTGTTGGTGTAGCAGTATGTTCAGACGTTGTCGGAGTGGGTTGAGCATCATTGCTTTGGTTGGGTTGGGATTCAAGCACCTCCTCATTTTCAGGAATGTCTGGCAGGTTAAGCATATTAGGGAATAAAGGTGTAATCTTTCCTGAGAACTTGTCATTTTTTTTTCTCAAGTGTGTAAACACCCTAGGAGACATATGATGTACCTCATACTCCCTTTTATGATGAATGGGTGCCGTGATCTGTTTCTCGACTATTAATTGAACAAACCTAGGATATAAGTAGTATTTACCCTTTTCTTTAATGTTCTTTATTAACCCCTCAAAGATCAACCTAGACCAGTTAAACACCCTCCCCTGTGATAAACATATGACAGCAGTTGCTATTTTTGATGGAAACTCATCAAACCCAGTGGTCTTGTTGCTTAGACACAGAAGCAAAGTATGTATTAAAAACTTCCATTGGGGTGAGAACATACCTTTATGATACTTAATTCTTTCCACATTTTTCTCATAACCCAATCTTTGCAACCCCTGAAAAATATCATCATCAGACAAATTGACAACCCCATCAGCATCATCCAGCTTCAAAACATCCCTAATCACATCCTCGTTGACTATTATCTCGTTCTTATCAACAAGACTCCTAATAACCTCGGGTCCAACTCGTTCTTGAATTTTTGCCTTCAACCAAAATTGATTGATGTATTCTTGAACAATGATAGGTTGTACACTTATTGCATAGTGAATTGGTGTGTGTTTGAGAAAAGCAATCATCTCATGGAACCCTTCAGTATGATTGTTCTCGGTTAGGTATGTAACGACGTTGTGTGTGGTGGGATATTCTGTCGGCATTTGTGTCCTTTGGATGTAAACCACGTTTAATTATCAGTTTGGGAGTTGTTAGGGTTTGTGATATGCGCCAATTTCAAGTGTTTAAAGATGAATAATTTGATAGCGCAGTGATTTGGGGATTATATACTAATAGATCAACATGTTACATAACAGCCCCTTGAGTTGCCCAAACACAGGGGTGGTTAAAAACATATTACCCGTGGGTTGCCCAAAAAAATTGCACTTGCTGTGGTTTTCCCACAAACAGCATTGCTTAGGAATGCCCACAACCATCTACCCACTTATAGTAAGTGCTAAACAACAAGACAAATAGTCAATGACTTCATTTACTACACAACAACTAACACCTTATACCCATTTGATAGTAGTCCTTATTAGATGATTGTATGAATGGAAAGTAAACATCACTGCATAGGTTGATGTAGTTTTATAAATTAATGAATAATTTCCAAATATATATGTTGAACGTCTAATGTGTAACCATACCATATCGACTCATCCGTTGAACATCTAATGTGTAATCACAACATATCGACTCATCCGTTGAACGTCTAATGCGTAACCATAACATATCGACTCATCCGTTGAACGTCTAATGTAAATACAAGCTATAATACAAGCTATAATAACTAAGAACACGATGATGTAAATACAACCAAACTAATAGAAAATCTCTACAACTCGTATTCTTTAGCGGAATGTAAATACAAGCTATACAAACTAAGAACACGATGATGCAGCTTGTTCTTGAAGGAGCTGAGTCTTAATCAGTCTAACCAGTTGTTCAGCTTGTGGTATTTCATTCCCCACTGGATTTGGAGGAATTTCCAGCTTGTTAGTCAGCATCTTCTCCATAAGTCTTTTGGACAATGGATAAATTCTCTCAGCGAACATGCAGACTGTGATTCCACCCTTCGTCTCAACTAGATGCACACGAGGCAGAGGATAGAATCTCCAGGACTCAACCTGCCATAAATGTGAGTTCTGCCAGATGACGTGTCCTTTATCATTAGGAGATAAAGGACATGAAGATCTCCTAATAAGAACATCCCAGAACCTTGTGGTGCATTGTTGCAGTAATGGGAGGTGACAAGAGTGTACAGAGAAAGCAAGTCTGCCCTGTCTACCAAATGAAGTATTTCCTTCAAAAAGGTGAACTCCATTGAAGATTTATCCATTCGATGCATGACATTCAGTTCTTTGTTTATCAATGTCCAATTGACCAGCACATTTGGATCTCCATCAGGAAAATCAGATGAAGACCCTTCTTTGATAAAGGTTGACTCATCAGCCTCAAGATCCAAGGGATTTACTTTTGCCATCCTCTTCTTTCTCCTACCAGTCTTATAGATACCTAAAGATGGTTCATCATCTTCTGAGCCAACAGATGCGACAGTAGGAGTGGGAGCTGGTACAATAGGTGCTTTAGAAGAAATGGCGACTGGTTCAGCAGATCGAGCCTTGTCAGATGAGCTAGCAAATTCTGTAGGAGCTTCAGCAAAAACCAAAGATGGTTCAGCAGAAGGCACCTTGTCAGATGAAGGAGTGGCTTGAGGAATTTCTTCAGATGTAACCAGCTGGGAGATCTTCTTTGGTGGAATATCATCAAAATTATCCACTATCTCAACAAACTTTGGTCTTTTGGTCTTTGGTGCAACTTCATTCCCAGGAATCCTTTTGAAGTACGAAGTGTGAGATGAAGGCTCCTTAGCACAATCATCATCAGCAATATTGATAACAGGAATTTCAGTAGAAGCACCCAAGTCTTCTTCAGAAGAAACATGTTGTGAGTGTACTTCAGTAGTAGAGGACACTGATCGTCTTTGTATGACTGAAGATTGACCAAGTTTAGTTGTAACATCCTCCATTGGGGTATCAGCAGCTGCAGCTTTGACAAGCTCTGGATCCTTGGAGACTTCAGTAGATGCTTTATTCAAGTACGATCTCTTTCTCCTTTGATAAAGAACAGGCTCCTTCTTCTTTGGAGATTCTGCAACTGCTGATGAAGGATCATTGATAGATACATCAGCTAACATATCAAGAGACTCATAACGATGTTCTTCCTCTTCCTCTTCAGAAGAACCCACAAGCTTCCTTTTGTTGGTCTTTTCTAGTTTGTCCTCTAATTCCTTAACTTTATATTGCAGTTCGTCAATCTTACTACCAAGAGAATACTTGGTCTCTGCAAGCTCCTTTTTCAGACTAGATACCTCAGCTGCATACCTGTTAATAAGAGCATAGACAGATGAGAGAGTAATAGGGTCCTCTCCACCAGCAGATTGCTCTGTGGTAATGGGAGCTTCATTGGACCTTTCGGTAGAAACATGGTCATGATCAAACTGAGGAGGTACCTCATCAATAGGTATCCTTGGAGGACTAAGTGTGGTCAATCTGTTTAGGTCAGACTCAAAATCATCAAGAGGATCTTGTGCTTGTGGTGGACTAGGACAATGTGCCAGAGTCGGTGTTGGTGGAGGCTGGTCTTGTGCAACATGAGAAGCTTCAGCAGAAAAGGAGGGGCCCTCATCAATGTTAGCAACATTCTCCTCAACAGCAGCCATATTGTCTTGAGGCAACATAGCCTCTGTCAATGGATAATGTGCCCCCTCAAAGTTAGTTCTCATAGAGGCAAAGAGTTTGGCTGTAAGAGCTCCTACTTCATAAAAGCCTTGGGTTTGGGTAGAGGTGTCTATAATTATTTGTAAGAATCTAGGGTACATTAAAAACTTATGTTGTTTCCTATTGATATTTTCAACCAAATTATCAAAAATAAACTTTGAAAAATTATAAGTTAACCCTTGTGAAAGACACACTATACCGTATGCCAATTGTGAAGAGAATTGATCCCATGCTCCAGATTTGTTGCTAAAGCACTGAAGCAACGTGTGAACCAAGAACCTCCACTTGGGGCAAAAGTGCTTCTTCAACCATATGTCAGTCCTAGTACCTTGATACCCAATAGCTCTCAGCCCTGTGAGTATATCCTCAGTACTGGAGTGAAATACCCCATCAGCATCATCCAAGCGAAGCTTCGTCCTTATCAGCTCCTCTGTCACTACATACTTTGTTCCGTCAATCATGGCCGTAATCTCCTTTTCACTCCGTGTGGAAGCAGAAGCCCAAAATTGTTTGACCAACGTTTCATAAATGTGGTTGGGAGAATGCGTTAGGGCATAGTGAATCTTTGTTCTTTTCAAGAACTCCACCATAGGCACATACAGCTCATCACATTTTGCATTTCCCAAGAACGCAACTTTGTTGTGATCCTTCTTGAATTGAAGAGCCATTTGATGAATTTATATTTTAGGGTTATGATTCTTGTATCTTTGAGTGTTTTGTTTGTATTAGAAGAGGGAGGTGGGATATTTTGAAGTGGAAGTGAGAGAGAGTGTTGGGTAGAAGGTGTATAGAAATAGTCAAAAGTATTGGTAGTTTTGGTTGACCCTTGCTTACGTGTACAGCTTCTCTGACCTCACGCAATTTTAACACTTCAGCAGAAACATATATCCAATCTGCTGAAGTTATGCACTTCAGTAGAAACCAACCCAAGACTTGGATATCTTCGGTAAGATTCTAGAATTACTGTGCCAACAACTCGCATTAACTTACATTAAACCTTGAACCCGTCTATAAAATCATCCCAATGCATACTTCTCTCACACCATTTTACCCCCAATTACCATTATGAACCCTAGTTTCATCACAAACACAATCAACAAAAATTGACCATGAATACTTCACCAGAGGTTCTAAATCCAACCTCTTCTCCATCATCCTCATCATCCAGTGATTTTCTCCAGTTCTGGACACCTCCACATGACCCTCGCCCTTTGACATCCCCATTTCTCTCTTCTTCTGAAGATGATGGTGTAGTGGATCCAAGTGATTCTTCTGATAACACAGAGGAACTCACTGCTGAGATACCTTCTTACTCCCAACCTCCAGCACCTCAACCTCAACAAAGGCCTCGTGCCGAAAGGGAGGTGGTACTTGCTCTACCTGCGCCATGTTTTGGTGCATCTTCACACTTCGTATAGAGGAAGAGCTTGGTGAAGGAGAATGGATTGCTTTTTGGTGAAATCAGCAGATGAAGCATAAAGGACACTTTATTTTTCTTCATCATCATTATTTGCATCAATCCATCCTTCCCATTTTGATCCTAAGCTTCCTCGTCCTAGTAGTCATGCATATCCAGCCATCGAGAAAGAAGGAATGGGTGGTTATGCAAGACTTCACGAACGCATATCCAGCATCTAGTGTGAAAGATGTGAGCGATCATGCATATCCAACAGCCTCTTAGATGTTGGAACAGATGTACTAGATTAGGATTAGTATATCTTGTATAGCTCTTTTCTTGTAGTGGCATTTGAAGTTGATTGCATTTTGTAAGCTGTAAGCTGTAAACTGTTTCTTGAATGAATGAATGAACAATTTCACTTCAATTTCTTCTCTTCAGCAGATTCAGTAGTTTCCCGTATTTCCCAACAATATAAGCCTGGAAACAAACATGCAAGTCTGGAAAGTGAAATATATGAACTTTAAATAACTGAATATTACATGTTTTCTTAAACTAAGATTAAGTTTAGGAAACAAACATGCATAAGTGTGCAGGTTGTTAATCTAACTTTAACTAAATTCTACTAAATTTATCCTTCATTTTGATTGTCCAAGGTGACCTTATTCTATGTTACAGAACAGATCCTCCTGTTCCCGGTCTTGCCGCATTCTCTCTTCCATTTCTCTTTCAGCCCTATTTTGTTCGGCTTGTTGTTCCATTATTGCTTCATCTTCATGCTTCTTAGTAAGCGACTTCTCACCATCAACATTTCCATTTATACTTTTGTGCTCATCTTTATTATTGTCACCTATTTCCTTGACCACCAACACACCTTTTTCAGCTACATCCTTCTTAGATCTTTTGTTAAGTTGTTTGCTATATATTTCATGAATCACGTCATCACATGGTCGTTCCACTTCAAAAGACAAACGCTTACGCACAATCCCTGTTAGTTATGAAAAACAAAAGTAAGAATCCTAAATATATTACTAAAACTAGTTATAGCATAATGAATTTTTACCGTTAGACATTACTACAACTTTGAAATTGGTATTACTTATTACAATGTATATGTAGTTGGGATAAGTTACTAGTTTCAGCCAGTGGGCAGTTGGCAAGTTTAGGAAAGTTAATAAATTTGTCACATAACACAAATAAATGTGTATCTTAGTAAATCTTAGGCAGTTGGCACAAGTACAACATTTAAAATAAACAATCACAAATGGGTGGTTTATACTTAATACACTCATGAAAGTGTATTAATGTTGATACAATAATTTTGGGCAACCTTAGAAAGTTTACATTGTTGGGCAACCTAAGTAAATGCACAAGTACAAAGGGCTGGTAGTTTGCACTTGGCTTACTAAAAAGACTTTACTGTAATGTCCAACAATTTTTTCCACCTAAGTTTGTTCAAAACACAACCATGGATTACGATGACAATTCTACTTTTAAGGTTTATTTAGTGCATCCTTCTTCTAAACATGGAGTGAAACTACCTAAAAATATCACTTTCAATAAACTAGTTGCGTATGTGAAGAAAAAGGTTCACGCTGTCAAAGAGACACCAAATGATAGAGTCAGGTTATCTTACAAAGATGGTTCCATGGAATTGGACGTGGTTGATGATGAAGACGTCCAATACTTCATTCGTGAACTATGTTGTAAGAATGAGCAAACTCAAGCTCTGCTAATTTCAACAAAAGAACCGCCACCTTCAGAGGTAAAATCATCTTCGGCTTCTAATCATTTATCATTAGAGCTGAATTTTCCGCTGCTTCACAATGATAGTTACCATGACACACCAAAGGTCGAGGATACCTTTTTTCACCAACCTGATTATTCACTTCCTCCGTCGCAAAGAGACTCATTTAAAAATATGCCCATGCCACCAACTGCACCACAAGCAGAATTAAAAAACATCGATTCCCAAAAAACCGATACCTTTTTTTTTAAACATAAAGAATTTTATAATAAAGCAGAATGCATGTTTACTATTGGAAAGAAATCATTACTTGAGCGCTTTGAATACAAAGTTATTAAATCTGAACCCACGAGGTACAGCGTGAAATGTATAAATGAAGGCTGCTCATGGAACATATACACCCGTAAAAAAAATGGATAGCACATTCTTTGTTTCTAGCATCAACAATGTCCACACATGTTCAAGAACTGAATTACATCCTAATCATCGTAATGCGACAATGAAATTACTTAGTCAGTTGCTAATCGATAAATTGAAAGATACTCGGAGGGTATATACTGGAAAGGACATACAACGAGATCTGAGTCTTGAATGGAAAGTAAACGTTTCTTACAAACGAGCTTGGGGGGGGGTAGGAATTTGGCTTTTGAGGTGTTGAATGGTAAACATGAACAATCGTTTGAGCAGTTAGCTTTATATTGTCATAACCTAAAGCTAAAAAACGAGGGGACTGTAACACACATCGATACAGACGAAGCTGGAAGATTTAAGATGGTTTTTGTAGCATTTGGTTTTGCGGTAAGTTTCGGACACATTTATATTAATTGTTAGTATTAGTATTTTTACTATTATTATTCTTATACACACATCTTATTAAGCTTTAACGTATACTAATCACTAATATATACTTAACGATACTAGATTCGGAGTTTTATAGCCTTCATGCGGCCATTGATTATAATTGATGCTGCGCATCTGAAAGGGAAGTATCTCGGAACCAACATGCTTGCTGTTGGTATGGACGGTAATAATCAGATTATTCCAATCGCTACCGGGGTCGCACAGGGTGAGACCGCTGAAGCCTGGACATTGTTTTTGGGGTGGTTGAAAGAATGCATTGGTGAAGTGCCTAATCTGGCGATTATTTCAGACAGGCATCATTCAATAACAAAAGCGTGTGACACAGTGTTTCCAAATTGCTTTCATGGTTATTGTTGTCGTCACTTGATGATGAATTGCAATATCACCCGTAAAAAGCATAAGGCTTTGTACTGGAAGGTGTGCAAAAGCTATACGACTGAAGATTTTGATAATGCAATTTCAGAGCTTCGTTCCAAAAAATCAGAAGCCGTCAAAAAACTTGAAAACGCCGGGTACGAAAAGTGGTCAAGAGCATACTGCAGTGGAAAAAGATACAATTATTTGACGTCAAACAGTGCGGAGTCAATAAATTCATTAACAAGGCACGTCCGAAAGGTACCAATAACTATGCTCTTGGAGTACTACAGACGTCTTCTACAAGATTGGTATTTCGAACGTCGCGAAAAATACTACGGTATATATCTTCGCCGTCTCAGATTTACTTGTTCGATAAATGTTACATGATGTACGCTGATGAGTGTGTAAATACTCATCATTTTTGTACAATATAAACTGCAAAATCATCTGAAAACACTCAGAAACACATCAAAATGATCAAAATATCACAAATCTGTGTTTTATGAGTTTTAAATGCAAAAATATCAAAATCAGATGAAAAACATATCAAATTTGCAAAAATTGCAGTTTTAGTCCCCCAAGTTTCAAAAGTTGTCAAAAATAGTCCCTGAGCCATAATTTCAAAAGTAAAGTCACCAAAGGTCCTTTTAAAAATCAAAAGTTGTCAAATTTAGTCCTTTGGTGAAAAATATCAAAAGTTTGAGAAAATTACAAGTTTAGCCCTTCAACTTTGAAAATTGGCAGAAATGGCCCCTGGAAAATTGTAAAATGGCAAGTTTGGCCCTTATACTTTTTGAGAGTGTCACTTTTGGTCCCTTGAAACATCTTTGAAGAATTGACTGCCTGGTCCCTTGATTTTCAGATTTTACACCTAAAGTCCCTTGTCATTTAAACCTATTTGGCCTAGTCATATTACATTTTTGGACCCTGCCATAGCTTTGGACCCCTGTCTTATGCAATTGTGAACCCCCCTTATATTATTACTCCAGTCAACCCTTTGGTCAAACCACCACTTGCCCGCCAAAGTCTCATCTTCTCAACTGCTATCACTGCTCACTCAAAACCACCATCCCCCCAGCTCATATCTTGTTCCCCCCACCTTAGCTAACCTCCAAACTTCATTTAATGCAACTTCCCTCCCCCTCACTCAACCTATCCAGCTGTTACTCCTTTTTGGCGCCAAAATCTATTTAAACGGCCATGATCATTTTAAAGCTATCCAAGGGCTGAGGATTGGTGGGGTTTCATCAGAGAGGAGAGAGAAGATCTTTGGTTTATAAAAGAAAGGCAAGAGGAGCAGGAAGACTAGTCTACTAGTTTTTATTTTTCTCAACAATGTCGTTTTTTATCTAAAAGCTGTAATTTAGTATAAGACTTGGAAAATTTTGTTAATTTGTGTTAACTTAAAGTGTTTAAGTGTACTAAAACTCAATTCAAGCATCAATTTCAATTATTGTTACAATTCTTAGTTTATGATCACTGTTTCAAATTTTCAAGTCCAAATCTTGTATACAAGCTTTCAATAGCTGATTTGTAAGCTCAAAAAGGTTTATATAAGCTTATTATAGCTTTGTATAAGCTTATATTCCAGGTTTAAATGATTATGGTTCTTGGTCAACAGAAGTCAAACAGGGTCAAAGTTGTAATGGAAATGGCAATGGGATTGATGCAGGCATGGATTTGGGTGAATTATAGTTAGATTGATTGGTTTGGATAGGTTAGTGGTCCATTGTTTCAGTAATGGCTAGCCATTGTGGTTTGGACCTTTGTAAGTGAATTTCTCAAATTCTTGCATGTAAGGCATTTGTAGTTATAATCTGTTGAAACTTGTTCTCATAGCAGTATTTTAGTTATTTAAAGTGAGTTTGATCATTGATGCAAGTTTAAAAAGTGTTTGTCTCATTTAATTGTTAAAACAGTCAATTATAGGGGTGTTTGGTTCATAAGCTTACACTGCCCTTGAGGCTTATTCAGTGAACACTTGTTGTTAGTTTATGCTTGATTAGTTCATTTGAGCACATTTCAGTCTTAGTTTAAGTCTGCAACACCACAAAAGTCAATAGTTCCTTTGAATCTGTCTATCTGTCTTACTGTTGGAGTTTTAAAATTGCAACTCATTAATTTGTGTTTAGAAATCATCAATATTGCTTGCATTAGGTTTATAACATCATATAACACCTAGATCAGTGATAAAATTGGATCCAAAGTTGGATAAAGTCAAAGTTCATCATTTCATCAAAAGTCAAAAATCCAGAAAATCATGTTTTGAGCCAAATGGAAAGATTTTTCTAGGATTCATTCCTAAGTCAAAATCAGTAAAACTTGTTGGTTATAAAACTTCAACTGGTCCTCTTTCTTTTAGCCATTTTTGTAGAATTTTACCAAATTTTTAAAAGCTCTAAACAAGCTTGTCTAATTGGACCCAGTTCCCCTGCTCCACTGTCTCAGTATTCACTGAGATTTTCTCAGTTCTTGCAGCTGGTGCACAGAGCTCATCAGAGCTATCCAAGGTCTGAGTTTGGGTTTGTGAGGTCTCACCTAGGTCTTATTTAAGTCCCAATTGGTGATTTTCATTTTGAGCTTAATTTGAAGCTTGTGATTGTATCAACAGTTGGTCCCCAGAATTTGTTTTTAGCCTTGTAGCTTATTTAATCAAATCATTGAATCTTGCTTATCAGAGTGTTAAGCTTGTTGTTTGTTGTTGTATTTTGGGTATTTTAGCTTATCATAGCTTGTGTATCATTTTGGTAGTCTTTGGAGTGCATTTGCTTAATCAAGTGCTTATTTCAATAAGCACTTCCATAGCAGTTTCAAATCCTTCCACGCAACCCCTTGTTTTTCTATTTTTCCTAGCTTCTATATATTATTTTAGAGTTTTCCTGAAATTTTCAGATTTTTCTAAGTTGTTTTGCTATTTTTCTTAATTTAAATTAGTTTTTAATCCTTTTTAAATAGCTTTTAATACAAATAAATTAGAAAAAGCTTAAAAAAATATGTTTTCTATTTTCTTAGGTTAAGATAAATATAATAGTAATAAAAAGTATTTTTCCATAATTTTCTTAGTTTAAAAAGTATTTTTTAGCATTTTAATTAGTTTTAAATAGTTTTAAATTAATAATAAATACATAAAAAGTCTAAAAAAAATATATTTTCAGTTTTAAAATTAGTTTTATCATATTTTAGATTTTTCTAAGTCTTAAATTTATTTTTCTAGTCTTATTTCATATTTTCTTTTATTTTAGAGTATTATTAAATAGTTTAAATTAGTTTTTAATTAATAATAATTACATAAATAGTTTTAAAAATAATTTTCCTTTTCTAATAATTTTCGTATATAATTAGGATTGTAAAAATGTATTTTCTATATTCATAGGTATTTTCCTTCTTTAGTTTCACGTTTTTATTTGTACGTTTACGTAATTTTTATTTAAACGTACGTTTTAGGTTTTAAACGTTCATCACTTTAAATATAGTGATAGCGTTTATTTAATATCTTTTATCTTTTTAATTTTCTTAATTTGTATTTAAGTCGCTTTAATTTATAAACTTTTTCAGCAGTGTAATTATCCTATTCAAATCCTTTCTGATCGCTATCATTAGTGATCATTCTATCGTCTGAATCAGTGTTTGCACACCATTGAGTCTCCGTGGGACTTAACGACCCGGGAATTCATTGTATTCTCTGATCTTCATTGTATTTGTGTCTGAACTGTTTTAAGCCTGTTACGGCTGGTCATTCACAAGTGACCAGTTTGTGTGATTAGACTTGACGGTTCAGCGCAGATCAAATTTTGGCGCCGCTGCCGGGGAGGCTTTAGCGTGTGTTTAGCCATTTTCAGACCCATTCTTGCACATACCCCATCTTTTGTAAAAAGTTTTTTGTAAAGTTTTCAAAAATCCAAAAAGTTCATTAACACTTTTCCTGAAGTGTTAACTACACCAAAAATATTTTCATTCTTTGTTTTTACAGCATGTTTTTCAAAAATCCAAAAATATCCATCCTTTATCCTCCAATCTGTTTAATTCTACATTTCTTTATCCTCAAACCTGTTTAATTCTCCATTCCTTATCCTCTATAACCGTTTAATTCTTCATTTCTTATCCTCTTATCCGTTTAATTCTTTATGTCATGGTATTTGACATGTTCCTGGTGTGGAGGTCCATTTAACGGTGGAAATTGTCGGCGATGTACCAATGTGGGTTTCGGAGACAAATTTGTCGGTAATCCCGATCCCATTTCAAATGAAACACTCGATTTTTCCTACCTACCTCCACAACCCCAATACGAATCCTACTCATGCGAGTTTTGTGGGAATGATTCTCATTACGGTTTTGATTGTCCACCACGGGGTCCGCTTGTCTATGAGCCGGAACCATGTTACAATCAGAACTTTGGTGAAAGTTATTCTCCCAATTATCTCTGTTGTGAGAATTGCGGGGGTCCTCATGAGACTTTTGAATGTCAACCGATGAATCAAAATTTTCAAAATTCCAATTCTCCCGGTTTTGACAATTTCCAACCCCCACAGTATCCCATCAGTCATCAGACTTCCGAGCCTTCACAGCATTTCAATGATTACGAGGAGTGTAATCTTCCTCAAAGTTCTGAAGAAATACGCATTCGAAAGAAACTACAAATGAAAAGAATGGTGTGTAAGCTTCAGCAGATGAACATAAGAATCCGATATGATGACGATGATGATGAGGATAGTATTCAAATGAGGGAATACTATGAGGACGACGAGGAGAGTGTTACTCAATTGAACGATCTTATTTCTCAACTCCCTCAGTCTATTGCTATCACACCTATCTTACCTTTTATTGCTTCCAAAGACTCTCTCATAATGGGGGACGAGCCTTCTAGCACTATTCCAGAAATGGAATCGTCTAGTGTTGAGAGCCTTGTTCCAACCCCAAGTGAGTCCGAGGTTATCTCCGGTAATATGTGTGATGAGCCTCTTAGTGATGATTCTTCTCCTCCTCTTGACATTCCATATGATCATGTCGAGATGTTCTCCGATTCTGATAACGATTGTACTTCGTTTGACGATTCTTTATCCTATGGAGACATCGATTATGTCGAGGAGCTACCTTCTGAGCTAGTTAGCTTAGAAGAAGTGAGAAATTCTGATGATCTGGAAATTGAGGACGAGATACTTCGTGAACAATTGTTCAATATAAATCTCCTTGTTTCTAAGATCGAATCATTCTGTGCTAAGTCAGCTTCATCTCCTATCCCCGTTGTGGATAGTGACTCTACATTGGACAAGCCCGAGCTTGAGGCTTTTTCCAATGATTCTCTTCATGAAGAGTTCTCCGGTGAACTCTCTCATGACATATCTCCTCCGGAATATGATCATTTCTATTTTGATCTTGAGGATGATATTGGCTTGGAGGAAGGTGTACTCTATCATAAGAGTTTGCTTATTGATGATACTACCCTCACCCTTCCTCCCGATATGTCTACATTTGAGGATGAAGAATGGATCCTAATTGTTATAAACATCTTTCTTCCATTCCTCACTTATGATGTGACTTCCTCTCTTCTTCACTCCTTCGGGAGTGAGGACACTATCTTTGACCCCGGCATTTTCATTTATCATTTGTGAGCCGGGTCTTTCTCTGTATATCTCATCGGTGTGGAACTTTCACGTGCTTCAAATGTTTATCCAAACATCTTGAATGAAAGTCCGATGGAGATTGTTTCTTCCATTTTGCTTCCCCATGAACAAATGAATGCGGGGTCGAGTCAAGCTAGCGACTCGGTAATCAAAAACAGTAGCTAAACATGGGTTTTCACCCATGTGTTCCACCCTAGTGTGGGGGAGATGCCCCACATGTTATATATATAAGTTTCTAAAAAAAAAAAAAAAAAAAAAAAAAAAAAAAAAAAAAAAAAAAAATCTTCTTCTTTCTAAATAATGGCCGTAGTATTTCCCTTTTACGTTCTTTGTTTCGGCATAACCGCCGGTACTTTGAATATTGAGGGCAATATTCATTTCTAAGTGTGGGGGAATTCTCACGAATTTTATCATATAATTATACCAATTCCCCCGTTTTTGGCCAAAAATTTTTTTTTGGAGTAAGTGTTTTACACTTTCTCATTTGGTTATCAGTCCGCCATGTCTGTAAGACAAAAGGATTGGCTAATCCAGGAGCAAACGGCTCTTGGTAAAGATATATCAAATCCGTTTATATGGCTTGCAATTTGCCCAAAATTGTATGGTTCTCAACTCACCATATCCTAAAAAGTGAAGAGTTGGCTAGCCCGCAAGGTTATGGCTTGTGGTAAAGGCAGTGGAAAATCCATAATTGGTATTCAGCTCACCAAAGATAATTCTGACAATTTATCTAAGAGTTGGCTAGTCCAGAAGGGTACGGCTTCTGGTAAAGACTAATCAAATCCGTTTACAGCTTATGATTTGCTCAAAATCATTTGGTTATCAGTGTACCAAGGTTTTTACTTGAACTGAAACATTTGGCTACTCCAGAAGTAATGGCTTTTGGTAAAGAGTTTCAAATCCATTATGTTTTTCTCAAAAGATTGCTAGGGACTAGCAATATCTTAGTGTGGGGGATTGATAAGTGTGTAAATACTTATCATTTTTGTACAATATAAACTGCAAAATCATCTGAAAACACTCAGAAACACATCAAAATGATCAAAATATCACAAATCAGTGTTTTATGAGTTTTAAATGCAAAAATATCAAAATCAGATGAAAAACATATCAAATTTGCAAAAATTGCAGTTTTAGTCCCCCAAGTTTCAAAAGTTGTCAAAAATAGTCCCTGAGCCATAATTTCAAAAGTAAAGTCACCAAAGGTCCTTTTAAAAATCAAAAGTTGTCAAATTTAGTCCTTTGGTGAAAAATATCAAAAGTTTGAGAAAATTACAAGTTTAGCCCTTCAACTTTGAAAATTGGCAGAAATGGCCCCTGGAAAATTGCAAAATGGCAAGTTTGGCCCTTATACTTTTTGAGAGTGTCACTTTTGGTCCCTTGAAACATCTTTGAAGAATTGACTGCCTGGTCCCTTGATTTTCAGATTTTACACCTAAAGTCCCTTGTCATTTAAACCTATTTGGCCTAGTCATATTACATTTTTGGACCCTGCCATAGCTTTGGACCCCTGTCTTATGCAATTGTGAACCCCCCTTATATTATTACTCCAGTCAACCCTTTGGTCAAACCACCACTTGCCCGCCAAAGTCTCATCTTCTCAACTGCTATCACTGCTCACTAAAAACCACCATCCCCCCAGCTCATATCTTGTTCCCCCCACATTAGCTAACCTCCAAACTTCATTTAATGCAACTTCCCTCCCCCTCACTCAACCTATCCAGCTGTTACTCCTTTTTGGCGCCAAAATCTATTTAAACGGCCATGATCATTTTAAAGCTATCCAAGGGCTGAGGATTGGTGGGGTTTCATCAGAGAGGAGAGAGAAGATCTTTGGTTTATAAAAGAAAGGCAAGAGGAGCAGGAAGACTAGTCTACTAGTTTTTATTTTTCTCAACAATGTCGTTTTTTATCTAAAAGCTGTAATTTAGTATAAGACTTGGAAAATTTTGTTAATTTGTGTTAACTTAAAGTGTTTAAGTGTACTAAAACTCAATTCAAGCATCAATTTCAATTATTGTTACAATTCTTAGTTTATGATCACTGTTTCAAATTTTCAAGTCCAAATCTTGTATACAAGCTTTCAATAGCTGATTTGTAAGCTCAAAAAGGTTTATATAAGCTTATTATAGCTTTGTATAAGCTTATATTCCAGGTTTAAATGATTATGGTTCTTGGTCAACAGAAGTCAAACAGGGTCAAAGTTGTAATGGAAATGGCAATGGGATTGATGCAGGCATGGATTTGGGTGAATTATAGTTAGATTGATTGGTTTGGATAGGTTAGTGGTCCATTGTTTCAGTAATGGCTAGCCATTGTGGTTTGGACCTTTGTAAGTGAATTTCTCAAATTCTTGCATGTAAGGCATTTGTAGTTATAATCTGTTGAAACTTGTTCTCATAGCAGTATTTTAGTTATTTAAAGTGAGTTTGATCATTGATGCAAGTTTAAAAAGTGTTTGTCTCATTTAATTGTTAAAACAGTCAATTATAGGGGTGTTTGGTTCATAAGCTTACACTGCCCTTGAGGCTTATTCAGTGAACACTTGTTGTTAGTTTATGCTTGATTAGTTCATTTGAGCACATTTCAGTCTTAGTTTAAGTCTGCAACACCACAAAAGTCAATAGTTCCTTTGAATCTGTCTATCTGTCTTACTGTTGGAGTTTTAAAATTGCAACTCATTAATTTGTGTTTAGAAATCATCAATATTGCTTGCATTAGGTTTATAACATCATATAACACCTAGATCAGTGATAAAATTGGATCCAAAGTTGGATAAAGTCAAAGTTCATCATTTCATCAAAAGTCAAAAATCCAGAAAATCATGTTTTGAGCCAAATGGAAAGATTTTTCTAGGATTCATTCCTAAGTCAAAATCAGTAAAACTTGTTGGTTATAAAACTTCAACTGGTCCTCTTTCTTTTAGCCATTTTTGTAGAATTTTACCAAATTTTTAAAAGCTCTAAACAAGCTTGTCTAATTGGACCCAGTTCCCCTGCTCCACTGTCTCAGTATTCACTGAGATTTTCTCAGTTCTTGCAGCTGGTGCACAGAGCTCATCAGAGCTATCCAAGGTCTGAGTTTGGGTTTGTGAGGTCTCACCTAGGTCTTCTTTAAGTCCCAATTGGTGATTTTCATTTTGAGCTTAATTTGAAGCGTGTGCTTGTATCAACAGTTGGTCCCCAGAATTTGTTTTTAGCCTTGTAGCTTATTTAATCAAATCATTGAATCTTGCTTATCAGAGTGTTAAGCTTGTTGTTTGTTGTTGTATTTTGGGTATTTTAGCTTATCATAGCTTGTGTATCATTTTGGTAGTCTTTGGAGTGCATTTGCTTAATCAAGTGCTTATTTCAATAAGCACTTCCATAGCAGTTTCAAATCCTTCCACGCAACCCCTTGTTTTTCTATTTTTCCTAGCTTCTATATATTTTTTAGAGTTTTCCTGAAATTTTCAGATTTTTCTAAGTTGTTTTGCTATTTTTCTTAATTTAAATTAGTTTTTAATCCTTTTTAAATAGCTTTTAATACAAATAAATTAGAAAAAGCTTAAAAAAATATGTTTTCTATTTTCTTAGGTTAAGATAAATATAATAGTAATAAAAAGTATTTTTCCATAATTTTCTTAGTTTAAAAAGTATTTTTTAGCATTTTAATTAGTTTTAAATTAATAATAAATACATAAAAAGTCTAAAAAAATATATTTTCAGTTTTAAAATTAGTTTTATCATATTTTAGATTTTTCTAAGTCTTAAATTTATTTTTCTAGTCTTATTTCATATTTTCTTTTATTTTAGAGTATTATTAAATAGTTTAAATTAGTTTTTAATTAATAATAATTACATAAATAGTTTTAAAAATAATTTTCCTTTTCTAATAATTTTCTTATATAATTAGGATTGTAAAAATGTATTTTCTATATTCATAGGTATTTTCCTTCTTTAGTTTCACGTTTTTATTTGTACGTTTACGTAATTTTTATTTAAACGTACGTTTTAGGTTTTAAACGTTCATCACTTTAAATATAGTGATAGCGTTTATTTAATATCTTTTATCTTTTTAATTTTCTTAATTTGTATTTAAGTCGCTTTAATTTATAAACTTTTTCAGCAGTGTAATTATCCTATTCAAATCCTTTCTGATCGCTATCATTAGTGATCATTCTATCGTCTGAATCAGTGTTTGCACACCATTGAGTCTCCGTGGGACTTAACGACCCGGGAATTCATTGTATTCTCTGATCTTCATTGTATTTGTGTCTGAACTGTTTTAAGCCTGTTACGGCTGGTCATTCACAAGTGACCAGTTTGTGTGATTAGACTTGACGGTTCAGCGCAGATCATACGCTTATTTTGCAGACGCACCAGAATTTGAACTTACAAAGTGGGCATCTAGGAAGGTTGAGCATAGAATGTGGAAGAGTGCGAATTGGGAAGTAAGAGGCATTGCCATGTGTGCTGTGTACCAAGTTATAGACAATCGTCATAGTCATATTGTTGATTTCGTAAAGAATGAATGCAGTTGCAGGTACCTGCAATATACAGGTTGTCAATTACGGTAATTGTTGTTTATTCGTGTATGGTTTTTGATTACGAATAACGTGCAGGAAATGGCAACTTTCGGGACTACCATATGGTCATGTGTGTGCCGTGTGTAGAGAAGAAAAATTGACTAACTGTAACAAATGGGCGGAAACATGGTTTACAAAAACTGCACTCAAAGGCACATATCATGAAATGGTGTATCCTTTGGAAATAGAGTCAGAATGGCATGATCCGGGTAACTTGCAAAAGGTTAAACCGCCGTTGATGGATAAGAGGCAGGCAGGAAGACCTAAAAACAAAGATCGCTTCCCATCAAAAAATGAGGAGCCAAAAGTTAGAAAATGTGGGAGGTGTGGTACCGTAGGGCATACCCGTGCAGATTGCATGGAACCATTGCGCAGAAAACAGGTAACCTAGATAGTTCATTCAAAATGGGCATCTAAAATTTTTTTTTACTATTCTGACAAGATAGGTTATATTTGTTGTCAGAAAAAAACAAATACCAGGAAAGACAATGGTAAAGAAGTTGTGCAAGAGATGGCACCTGAACAAGGAACGGGTAAACGTACGTCAGGTACTCATTTTCAGTTGAAAGATGACCCACAATCACAAGCGGACTACGAGTATTTTCAAAATGGGAGAATTTACCTGGATTGGGATGCCGTACGTTGGGATGGTGAAGCAAGTAACAGCGGTCGGGAGGGTTACGTAGATAATTCTGGCATTAACCTAAACTCACTCCCTGAATCATCAAATACATATCACTTGGATGATTTCAATAACATGGATAATTACTAGTACAATGTTCTCTTTATTTAACTAATGAAATTGTATGCTTAAAGTTAAACACTACTGCACATGGTTGTGTAGTTTTAAACAAGTATTTGTGTTTTGTCATGAATAAAACATTGTGTTTGTATTAACCAAGTATTTGTATTTTCTCATGGTAAATAATTGTGAAAGGTTAGTCAATGCAAAAGACCATGGCAAAACCAGCTAGAATTTGTCCTCTTTTGGATGTTTGTTCAGAAATAGTAAATCTTATGACCATGTGTAAGTGAAAAAAAACAAATATAGGGAGAATATGTGGATGGGGTTTAAAGCATTTGAAAGGCTGTACAAATTTTATTTGGATGTTATTCAATAATATGGGAGCAACTGTGCATCATGTGACAAATGCTATATTATGAGGACATCAATTGGCGTCATGATAATACAAATACAGTTAACAGTAATGTATGTATTTGCTGCTTGCCTATTTAAAGACACCAAGCCCACCTTGTTAGTTAACGCAATTTTTTTTTTCTTTTTTGTGATAAAGTATTGGGATAAGGAAATGTCTAGATTTCCTATGTGTGATAAGCTTAGAGCGGATGCAAATTCTAACAACTGGCCTGATATGTTAGTCTTCTATTGCTACCAAGCCTCTGGCGAAGATGTTCGTATGGCACAACAATTGAATGCGCTTGCGGGAAGATTGTTTCAAATAACTGAAGAAAGGCTTAGCTTCATTCAAGAATTGGAAAGTGTTGGAAACAGGCATGCTAAAAAAACAGCAGAATATTTGAGGGGGGTAAATGGTAAAGATGATCAAAAGATCATGCAGATGCGTATTATTTCACGGGAACTGGAGCTAAATGCTGCGTACCATGCCATCTTTATCGAGAAACTCAGGGGCTTGATGGATCTCTAAGTGTGTGTCTTTTCATTGTGTTCTATGTTGTTTGGTGTTTTTGCAGTAGTATGTGTCCGTTATCTTATTATGAGTGTTCTTGTAGTGGTTGTGTTTGGCCCATGAAATGCGATTGTAAGATATTGAATTGAATAAAATGGGTTGTTAAATTTGTATGAATTACATTTTTTTCCCACTCGAACTTTAATTTTAAATTGTGGTTTGATTGTGGTTACCATAACAGTGTGTGCATATTAACTATTGTTGGATTGAATTACCTCACAAGTACCATGTTGCAGTGGTTTGTGTTAAACTAGCCGTGGTTTCTTCTGAACTAGCCGTGGTTTCTTGTAAACTAGACGTGGTTTCTTCTGAACTAGCCGTGGTTTCTTCTCCACTAGCCGTGGTTTCCTCTCCACTGTCAGTGGAACCACGGATATAAGCATTCTTGAAGCCACGGGTAGAAGGATCAACGCACTGATGAATATTTCATTTAAAAATATGTTAACAAGAAAATTAGTAAGTAGTTAACCTAAATAATACATGCATGAAAAGGGCACTTATCTTGCAAAATGAGAAGATTTTCATCGAGTACATTCTTTAACTTTGCAGCAGTTGTTTCTTCTGAAAAATGAAAAGCTTTTCATTATTTAAAAATAACTTAAAAAGAAAATTAATAAGTTGTAATAAAAGGCCACCATGAAAAGGGCACTTATCTGCCGAAATGAGAACCATTCCGTCCGATACATTCTTTAAATAGAGCTCGATACAAAAAACCCAACGATGCGAACACTTTTAATGACAACGATATTAACAAAATAATACATCCCTGTTTGGGGTTCACATTAATTAAAGTAGTTGATACATCAGTTTAGCTACTACATACCCTAATACAAAATTCATCCCTTGTTACAAACAGTTACAATTACAACCAACATTGACAACATGATGTCTACCAAACACATACTCTGTGTTTTAAAAAAAAATTAGACATATGCTCACGATATGCAAGGGCAGCCTGTACAGGGTTATCGACGGCTAATGACTTCCCATGTGACAGTCTGTATAAGAATATGCATACCCAGATACCACAATCACCAAACAGAGTCCCCTGATCTGGAACGTTGGGTGCATTTTTGAAGGTAATTGCGTATGTTGTCGGATTTATACCTTTCTTATGGAAGACATTGGCTTTGTCTAGAACTATTGGTAGTCCAGCCTGTATATACATCCAAACAAATTTTGTTATTTTACATACCAACTTAACACAATACATAACAACTTAAATTTATACATCCATACATAATTTGTTATTTTACATACCAACTTAGCACAATACATAACAACTTACAAGTTTGCATCTGACACACTGAAGCTACGGCAAACACTAAAAACATAAACTACACCAAACTACAATGAAACAAGATATCCTAATAAACCGCCATATCACAATGAGTCTGCAAAATAAGTGATTCACGTAACGGTTTGAACATAAAGGACCCAACATCCCCCTCGATGCCCAAGTGCTGGAAGTTCCCAGTAGCAAGCTTGTATAGTACAATGGTTGCGTTAAATCCTTCCTGGTTTCCAATTTCAATTACAGGGTCGTCGTTGTCGTCAAAACCGATTAATTTGAGTGCTATTGGGGTGGTAATGCTAAGAAGCTGTGTAGCAGATGCAATCCTACCACCCCCAACCGATAAAACCCATATAGAGAAAACAGAACTGACATCCCCTTGAATGTTTCCCGAAACAACCAGACTGTCTCGTATGTTTGAAACATAGAACGGTAACGGAAGGTTGCCTATTAATTCAGCAGGTATGTCCAGGACTTGGAAACGGTTGGTGAGCAAGTCAAAAGACACAATCAAATAGTTGTTGAATGTGCTACCATCGTTAGCATACAACCGTTGATAGCCACACCAATAGATGTGACCCCCAACATTAGCTTGACTTGCTTTTTTTATCCTGATTGTGTTCGGAAGCAAGCAATGCTGATCTAACACCGTCCATTGTTTAGAGGAGAAGGTGAAAATTAAAACAGTGCATGGCTGTGTTTGATTGAATGGGTATGAAATTTTTAGGAACGTCGGATCAAAATTGTCAGGACGAATCCCAAAAGCCATAAAGCGTTTTTCATACTCCTGTGATGTCAAAACATAGGGGACAAACGTGGCGGCTGATCGGTTGATGGAAGGGTTCCAAACGACCGCCATGGTATCACGGACAATTGGTCCATAGGTAAAACCCCAAACTCCATGTGACCAGCCAATTGGTTTGACGTCAGAAAATGAAATGTTTGAGGAGAGAGGATGCAAGTCAAAATGTTGATTTACCAAACCCACGTAGCCTTTAAACCTCTGCTTGTACATCAAAACGTATGACACTGGTGGAGTGATTCGAACACCAAAACGGACGGTGAAATGCATGTTGTCTATGCAAGACTTCCAAGCCTTGCAGACACTGCGGCATTGAGCCACACACCTCACTGAGAGCCTATTCACTATGTCCATTTGAACTTCAAGTGGAATGTTGTCAGACATCGTGAAATTTTTTTGGGCAACTGTGAGATCAGTTAAGATGGGCAAGTTTCACAAGAAATTTGTGGGCAACTATTAAACTGTAAGAGTATTTATAATAGAACAATTACAGCATTCATATCTAGGGACCAACCCATAAGATATGCATTTAAGAAATAGTACATGTATTAAATGGTTAAACAGTTAAGTTCCAGTTTAAAGAGTTGACTTGTGCTTAATACTACCATCAAATTAATGATCAAGTACAAGGGACTGGTTCATAAACACTTGAAAGTGTATGTTACATAATTAATTATAGTTGGGCAACTATGACGCATGGGCAACTTAGTCAAGAACTAGTTTGTTTGTAACTACTAGTTACAAAAATGTTGTTCCTTTTTAAAGTCTGATAGGCAACTTAGTCAATAACTAGTTTGTTAGTCAATAACTAGTTTGTTAACTTTGTTGTATTGACAAACATTTATCAATTAAGAACTTATAAGCAATGGTACCTGTAAACATGCACGCATCTTCTTGTACCAAGGACGCCACTCAGCTTCAGGCTTATAGCCACTGTCGTAAAATGTTACAACCCCCGTCCTAATATGGAATCGAGCCAGAAACCAATGTTTATCCTTTTCATTGATAGGCATATAAACCTGCCGTATAACACAAAAGGCCAGTTTTACAAAACACATAACAATATATGTATAAAGCCATGAACACAACTATTACCTGTTCAACATCAGCCCATTGGTGTTTGTACTTTTCCCCATTAACATACCAAATGGGGATGGAGTCTTGTAATAGCAGCTGAACAAAGTATGCAGTTACCATAGCCCAATCAGCGCCATCGGGTCTGAAATGCAACATGTATTCCACCCACAACTCTATGTGCTATAAAGCAACAATAAAAATTGATTAGGGTATAAAAGCAACAATATCAAATGAATATACCATCGGGGTGAAAGATATGTGTGATTGTTACCTCGTCCATAAGCCAACCTTTCTTAGGAGGGTCTAAACACACTAAGGATTCCCAAAATCTCCGATCCACACGAACTTCTTTGGACCAAGGAAACATACATCGAAGGGGCCCCTGCTTTCCAAGAAATTCGTCGTACTCATCAGTAAGATGTACTTTGTCGATAGCCTTGTTCCTTCGGGAAAGAACCTACACACACGTAAATTAAAAACAGTTTTAAAAAAAATATATATTAAAAGTTGTTTTTAATACCTCAACCCAAGGTTTAACATTTTTTAACTGTGCTGTCATATCTGGATCCCGGCACCCATGTGTTCGATTATTTTCAGATTCCACAAATCTTTTTGACCAGTAATACGACGACTCAGCGCCATCTTTTTTACTCCTCATGTCAGGTGTTATGTCTGCCTTGGCTCTTTTCCAATGGTCTGAATTATAGAAAGCTATACACCTCTTTTTCTTTTCCTTCTCAATCTTCAACAACTTTGCCTTTTGCAACCTGCGATTCTTCTCCTCTATCATAGCCATTAGAAAATCCTTTTCCATCATCTTTTGTTCTTCCATCCTCCACCGTTCTTCCTCTTCTTTCCTCAACCTTAATTCCTCTTCCAACAGATACTCCTGAGTAACAGGTGATGCATTTAAAATACATTTAATACAGTATGGCAAAAGTGTACATTTGGATATCACATTACCATAACTACATCATCCTCATCATCACAATCTGCCGGCTCTGAACGAATGCTAGAAATAAGAGAGTCAACCAACTCGTGGAATTCACGATTTACTTGCTCTCGAAACTCATAGCTGAGGTGGGAAAAGGATGCAGTAAAGTCCAATTTATCCTGTAAGCGAAATAAAGTGCATTGTAAAAAAAAACGGATAGTTCTTTCAAAGAAATAAAGATAATACTTGGATGAACTGGCGTACCCGAAATCCGCAAGTTCTTTCACTTGCAAGGACCTACAAGGTAATAAAGGGTATTATCCTTAAGAATAATTCTAATATAAACATATAATTATTATTTAACCTTGACTAGGAAATTACCTGAATAATAGCCTCGAGTTTGAAAACACGAGAATTCAACTCTTGAATGACACAATCCTTGAGGCTGATTTCTGTTAGAAGACTACTGGTCTGTACCCTAGACACAATCGGTAAATACTTTTTTTCTGTCCTACCACGTTTCCGTGCAGCAGCCAACTTCTGTAGATACACATCGTAATCATGCGGTAATTTTGTTGGAAGAGTCCTTGGTATGTAGTGCAGGTAAAATTCCGTAAATTGACTATACCACTCCGACTGGTGCTCGTCTAATGTTGGTTTCAGATCATAAATTATCTTCGAGTCCTAAATAACATCATCAACAACAAGGAAATTAAATTACATTGGAGTATCCGACTGGTGCTCGTCTAATGCATGTGTTTTACCTTGCCAAATAGCAATCCATAATGCGATCTTGTAAACATTACTTTCCTTGACCACGCTACTGCCCTTGGTATGACATCTGGGACTTTATTCCACCAACGAATGCTTCTTTCAAACGACTCAAGAATCCATATCTACAATAATAAAGATGCATTACTCTCATACATTGGGTTCAATAATACTACTAAGAAAAGATAATATAAATAGGATTAACCTTGAATGCCCAAACAAATCCAGCAACCGTGTATGTGGGAACATACTTCCGGTCTCTTTCCAGACCCTTTAGGTGTTCCCACTTGTGGTTTGATACAACGTCTAGTATCTGGTCGTACAAGTGCCTCCAAATGTGCTCCCCCCATGGAAAGGAATTCCATGATTCTAGGTCTTCGACCAAACGAAGGAGTGAATCATCCACCTCTTCAACCAATAAGCGACCCATAAAAATAACCTCTAACGATAACAATAGACACACACGGACTGCGTCTTCATCAGTTAATTTACCGAACAACTCTTCATCCTCAATAACACCAACAAGATCTAAGTTGGAAAGTTTTACCCCTAATTTTTTTGGAAATACCCTCAACTTAAATGTTAAATCCCCTGAACTATATAAATCAAAACTTGCTGTCCCAAAACGAAAGCCTGTTATAAGAGAAAACTCCGGTCGACCAAAATGTAGACAACGACCACCAACAGTATATATAAGGGGCATGTCATAGCTTGTTTTATCCACGAAACCCTGTTTTTGTAAAACATAATCTAACAAATGTGGTTCATGGTCAAAGAAGAACATATCCAGCCACCCTCCAAAACAGGTTGTCCTAAACAATTTCTTTCTATTATGATTCAGCTTTTCTTTAATTATTGGAAAGTATTTCAATTTGCTCCTTACAATGACATTGGCTTCGTATTCCTAAGAAAAACAAAAATAATAAAAAACAGTTAACAATAATTAACAAGTATCTTACGAAAACTTCAATCAATAAAAAAACGTATACTGACTTCCTGATACTGCGATCATATTTAACAAATGAAACATTACTATCATACTCACACCAAATAAACAATGGGCCAATAATACACCACTATTTAAACGCCGTATCAACATACGGTAAATCACATCATTAGCGTATAGTATAAGATAATCTGTCATCACAGCCTCTTGCATATCACAAATACACACATGTGTCCCAAAATAAACCAACTACTTCAAACAATTACCTATGTAAAGGAGTTGGTTAACATAGTTGATTGTCAATATGTTATAAACAAGTGGATAAACGTTAGTACTTTGACCCTCCACTCGAAATCCCATTGCCATGTCAAAACCCATTGCTATGACAGTGACATAGGAATGGGTTTTCGTGGGGAAGCTCAAAGTACCAACGTCCTTTCTACAATTCGTGGATTCTAGAAAAGCATTTCAGTTGGATAATCATGAAGTGTGGCGTGTCATGAACATTACACACTATCGTGATCATTTAGATATTCAAAGACAATTTGAATGTATGAAGTTGCGTATGACCACATTCTTACTTTCAACTTGACTTTCAATCCACAAGTATATCATATCCTTTCCTTCTTTGTTAAGTAACTCCTTCACATATATAAACTAATTTTTTATAAAAATCTATCAACAGTCTATAACAATTATATGACACTCATTGCAAATTACTGGAAATATTATGATATGTAAAGACAATTTATTGTTCCGGTTACCTGATGATGAGGGCTGCATATTTAAGGCTAGAAAGGTGGTGCAAAAGGGTTTAGCTTCCTCTCAGAGTTCATAACTGTGTATGTGATGTTAGTGTGTAATTTTTGGTGTCAAACTCTATATGTGTGTCAGAGAGAGAGAGAGCAGATATGATAAGAAGAGAGATGAAAGGGTTTGTAATGATAGTGCTAGAATAGTGCAGAGTGAAATAGGGTTAATGAGGCACCCTCACAAACCCTTTGATATCTCTCGCCACCATTCCACCACTATCCTTACCATGACCTTGACATCTCTTTTCTTATCATCTCTGACCTCTCTTTCTGACATAGTGACAAAGAGTTTCACACCAAAAATTACACACTAAAAACACCCACACAGTTATGAACTCTGAGAGTAAGCTAAACCCTTTTGAACCACCATTCTACCCTCATCATCAGTAACAAAATATCAAGATAATATAAAGTGATAATATCAAGATATGAAAAAATTAACTTCCCTAAATGGCCCATGGGCAACAGTCGGCTTTGACATCGGTCTAAAACTCCTCCATATACTTGTTTGTTCACGTGCAATCCAGGTTTGGTGATTGAATAGCATGTCAGATCTAGGTTGATTTATGATTCACACAAATTATCCCAGGTCTGACATGCCATTCAATCAACAAAGCTGAATTGTAAGTAAACAAACTATCTGCATTTGATTAACGTGCCTCCATCTAAGATATAACCGCCATGGCTGCAAACAGTAGTGAATAAGCAAACATGGATGAACGACACCATATTCAAAAGGGTTTCGTAATATAATACGGTGGTGCCGTAGATCCATCTTTGATCATTAATGTGTTAGTTTCGTAACATAATACGGAGGCTCAGATCTATATAAATCAATAGATTACATAACATCAGGATACAACCGTCATGGCTGCAATAGTATAGAATTGCCGCGCCATGAAACGGAATATCGCATCATTTGCATGATTTAATAAGATACTTCTCATCACAGCCTCTTACCAATTAACACCATATATACATAATGTGTTGCCATAGGATGCCACCCACAATGAAACATGATTGACCAGAAGATGTTAATCATCTATGTGAGTATACCAATCAGGAGTTTGTATTTATATGCATTAGCAAGGCTCAGATCTGTAAAAGGTTTGTTAAACACAAAAACATCAGGATATAACCGCCGTGGCTGCAAAATAATGTATTAAAATTGCCATGCCATCATACGGTAAATCATATCATTTGCATATCAAATAAGATAATCATCATCACAGCCTCTTGCATGTACTAAATACAAAATACATTTCAAACCTTCCTTCTGAAACACACATTGGCAATAAATAAGCAAACGTTGCCCAATAAATCAGGTAAGTAACTACAATGTGGGCCCATGTCAAGTATATGGGAGAGGTTCCACCTGCACCACATTTATTCACATATTCAGGGGTAATAAATTTTCAAACTTACCCACCTTATATGTGTGAATTTAAATTCAAGTGGTGTTGCTAAATAGGTTACAAAATTCTATCAAAAATGTCTACAAAAGACTTCAGCCAACAATTTCCGGAACTGTTTCCGCACCACAAAGACTTCGGCCAACAGTTTCCGGAACAAAAAGACTTTTGCCAACAGTTTCCGGAACAAAAAGACTTTGGCCAACAAATTGATGAAGAACAACTTTTAATAGAAATGGAGGAGGCTGCTATTAAGGAGGAAGAAGAATGGGAGATAGCAGAAAGACAAGTGCTGTTAGAGATGGAAGCCGAAAGGGAGCGACTTATGCTCCAAGATGAAGAAGTGCTGTTAGAGATGGAGGAAGCTGCTCGGGACAGAGAATTCAATGCATTGTATGCAGAGTGGGATGAGCGCAGATTTGAAGGTTGCTCTCAGTATCTTTACGACGATGGTTACGACTCTAACAACTCTCAAACTTGGGATCACCCGGATTATATTTAGTTGTGTCGCAATTTAATTTTCTGTGTATTTTGTTTCGTTAACCCAACCAGTTTGCACCATCATTAGAGTGCTTTATTCACTTACTACCACTTATCTTACAGTGGTTTGTCAAACTTAATAAGTAGCAACAAATCACTAAAACCACAAGAACAATTAATCACTGAATAGGTTACCAGTTATCTTACAGAAACAATTAATCACCCAATAAGTTAACCCTAAATTATCGAAACCCAAAATCAAACAAGAACAATTACGTTAAAGTTAACCCTAAATTAGGGAAACCATAAATTATCGAAACCTTAAACTAGCGAAAACATAAATTAAGAAAACCATAAATCAATAGATGAAAATACGTAAAATTACTTACCCTAGCCCTAAAAGTTTTTCTGATAGACATTAGATCGGACAGTGTCGTGCCGATGTACTGCCGATGTGATTGGACGCTGTGTTCGCTCTAGCTGATAATTGTGTTGAGGAAGATTGTGTTGAGGAACTGTGTGGTGGCGATGTGGTGGTTTCAAATAAGAAGTGTGTTGAGGAAGTTTATCTTCTCTGTATAAATGTATAAAGGTATAAAGGTTAAACTACTTATACCTTTTTTTAAATTTTTTTATACCTTCAATACATTCAACACTTAAATACATCATAAGTTGCCCAAAGTACAACCTTGTGGGACCCAGTTGCCCAATATTTATGTACTTTTTAATAATAAAAAAAGGCATTACTTTTTTGCTAAAAAACAAAAATTGTCAGTTGCCCAATTTTAAAAGTCAAAGTTGCCCAACTGAAACTATAGTACACTTGTACTATATAAGTACAAGGTTGCCCCACAAAATGGGACACATGTCATGTATTTAAGATAGTTGCCCAATTATTCAGTTGGGAGAGTTGCCCATGGGGCATTTTGAGAAGTGAAAAAAAAGTGGGACATTTGGGGTAATAAAGTTGGGCAACTGGGGCATTTAGAGAATTTTCCCATAAAACTATTGCAAGAGTAAACTGCAAAAATCATCCCTGTGGTTTGTGTATTTTCGCAAGAATCATCCCTATCTCAAACCTTCAGCATTAAACATCCCCAAGTCCACAAACCTTTAGCAATAATCATCCCTGAGCACTAACGTCGTTAGTTTTACCCGTTAAGTGTTAAATAATATTTTCCCGTTAGTCCCTCCGTTAACATTTGTTGCACCGTTAGTCCTCATTTTACGTTTTCGTCTCTTTTTTACATTTTTGTCCGTTTTTACTCGTTTTCGTCCGTTTTCGTCCGCTTTTTATCCGTTTTTGTTCGTTTTTTGTACGTATTCGCCCGGGTTTTTTTACGTTTTTTACGTTCTCATTCATTTTTTTTATGTTCTCGTCTGTTTTTTTACGTCTTCGTCATTTTTTTTTACATTTTTGTCCGTTTTTGTCAGTTTTTTATCCGTTTTCGTCCGTTTTTTTAACGTTTTTATCTGTTTTCGCCCGTTTTTTACGTTTTTGTCTGTTTTTATCCGTTTTCGTTCGTTGTTTATTCGTTTTCGCCAGTTTTTTTACGTTTTTGTCCGTTTTTTTTTACGTTTTCGTCTTTTTTTTTTTCGTTTTCGTTGGAAAAAGAATAAAAAATTTGAATAAAAAAAATATTTTTCAAATATTTAAAAAAAAAAAATCTTATAAAAAAATATTTTGAATTTTTTTTTTTCAAAATTTTCAATATGTCGAAATTTGAATAAAAAAAATCTTATAAATTTTTTTTTTCAATATTTTTCGAAATTTGAACATGTTGTAAAAAAAATTTCCGAAAAATATTGGCAAAAAACGGACATTTTTTGATTTTTTTTTTCAAATTTTTTTTTCGGAAATATTTTTTTTCCAAATTTTTTTCCTTTTGGAATAAATTTTCAATATGTTGAAATAGTACAAAAACGAAAGAAAAACGGACAAAATGTAAGAAAACGGACAAAAACGTAAAAAAACTGGCGAAAAAGATTAAAAAACATGCGAAAACGGAAAAAACGGACAAAAACGTAAAAAAACGGGCGAAAACGGATAAAAACGAACGAAAACGGATAAAAACTGAGAAAAACGTAAAAAAATCGGGCGAAAACGTAAAAAACGGATGAAAACGTAATAAACGGTAAAAAACGGATAAAAAACTGACAAAAACGGATAAAAACGGACAAAAACGTAAAAAAACGGACGAAACATATAAAAACAGACGAAAAGGGATAAAAACGTTAAAATGACGAACGAAAACGTAAAAACGTTAAAATGACGGACGTACACGTAAAATAAACGGACAAATACATACAAAAAAGGGACAAAAACGGATAAAAAGCGGACGAAAACGAGTAAAAACGGACAAAAACGTAAAAAAGTAAAGAAAACGTAAAATGAGGACTAACGGTGCAAAAAATGTTAACGGAGGGACTAACGGGAAAATATTATTTAACACTTAACGGGTAAAACTAACGACGTTAGTGCTCAGGGATGATTATTGCTAAAGGTTTGTGGACTTGGGGATGTTTAATGCTGAAGGTTTGAGATAGGGATGATTCTTGCGAAAATACACAAACCACAGGGATGATTTTTGCAGTTTACTCTTATTGCTATATGCGTCTTCTTGGTTAACTGGTTAACTCCCGCATATATGTCCGATTCCGGCCACTCGGCCAGGTTTCTTTTTCTATTTTTTTCTTCTTTCTTCTATTATGTTCTCAAATTCAAGGTGGTTCCCGGATAATTTTTAAGGTAGGTCCTAAAAAAATCTCTATATAGTTTCTAATGCTTCTTTTCGTCCAAGGTGGTTCCCGGGCACCGCCTACACAAGGCGTAGGTCCGCCCCTGTGTAGATGCCTGCATAAGTCTTTCTATGTTTATGAAATTGGAATAAGAACGGGTGACACCTTTCGTTTCTACCACTCAGATTCCACCACAGTCTCTATATATCTTCAATCACCAACCAGTTTAGCTCTTTAAAACAAGCAAACGGTGATAAGAGGAAGGTGTTTGGCGCTCTTATTTTCACTTGTTCTGGTCGTTGTGGTGTCGGCCAATCAGATGTCTTACATATAAGTTAGAAATTGTTATACTTTGGAGCTTATTAGTATTACTTATTATCTGCATTTTATAACACATAAGTACGAGTAAAACTTTATGTTTTGATACAGTAATTAAGTTGTTGGCACGCTTGACAAACCTTAAATAATACTTGCAGCCTTTTAAGCCCTTTTAACTTTTTTGTATGTACAACTTTTATAGGAAACAAATCAGCTGTCCATATGATACTCTCAACAAATTAGGAACAAGTCATCTTCATACTTCAGGTAGTTGTTTAGCTCAACAGTTTTGATATGTGCAAGTACTTCAAGAAGACTTAAATGGTACTTGTTAGCCATGTAAAATTCTTGCACGTGCAAGCGTCTAATAGTCTTTGTATGTACAGTTTCTGCACGAAAACCAGTCAGGTGTTAATCGTCGTACTTTAGGTACTTGTTAATACTGACAATTTATATACGTGCAGTTACTTTAGCAAACGGTAAATAATACTTGCAAGCCCTTTTAACTGTTATTGAATGTGCAACTTTCACAAGAAACAAATCAGTTGTCCTAAAATACTTCGAAGCCCTTAACTGATATCGTCAACAAATTAGACGCACGTTGCTTCATAGATCAGGTAGTTGTTTAGTTCAAAAGTTTTACATGTGCATCAATAAGCTTTAAACTTACCAGTGGCAAACGGGTCGGTTGGGTCAATTTGGGTCAAGTGGGTTATGGGTCAATGGGTCATTCGTCAAACATATCATCCTTTAGAAGTGGGTCAAAGGGGTCGGGTCAACGAGTTGGGTCAGGTTTGCGGCTTAAACACATGCAGTTATGTAGTTTTTATACGTGCAAGCGTTTGAGTAGTTTTTGTACGTGCAATATTTACAGGAAACAATGGAGGATTGTGATATGGTACCTTAAACACAGTTATGCTGCTAGTAAGCGACATGAGCATTTTAAAGACCAAGCACGATCATTTTCTTCTTTTTTTAGCTCAGATAGCGGGATTGCGCTATTCATTGTACTTGCATTTCATACTTGAGAAAGATGTTCATTTTTTGTTTGTGGTTAGGCAAAATACTTGGTCTATATTGATGTATGATTGAAATAATAAATAGGTTTCAATCTCAATTTTTTGTTATTAATTTAGTATCTCATGTGTTATTTTTCAGTAAATTTAGCAGAAGAGTACATACATATGACATGTTGCTTTACTAGAAGCCTTAGAGGACACGGTGTCCGGCTTGCCGCGGCTCGCCGTGCCACGCTGGCAGGCTCGCCCTGGCTCGCCGTAACACCGCCCTCCCTCGCCGTCGATCACCGTTGAGTGCCTCGCCACCTGCACGACGAGGTAATTGTCTGACAATGGTGATTTGTTTTTTTCTTTTTAATCGTTTCTTTTTTTTTTTTTTTGATAAAAATTTTTAATCATTTTTTTATTTCAAGTTTGTGTAAGTGAAGAAGATACGTTTTACATTCAAGTTTTTTTTTTTTTACTTTATAATTTTTTTAAGAGAAAATTATCAAAAGAGGATTTTTTTTCAACATTGATCCGTTTTTAAGACTTTTTTCTTATCTTTTTCCCAAAAGAGCCTGCTCAACTGCTCAACCCCACCCCTTTTGTGACAAGTGTACAAAGGTAGGTGAAGATGCTTTTTTACCTTTTGATTAAATGACATTTATGCCTTCAACCACATATATAAAACCCACAACATATTTTATTTTTTCTAATTTTTTTTCTCACTCTCTCTTCTACCTAATGACAACAAAAGATCCGGCCACCATGACAACAAAAGATCCGGCCAAGACCATCGTCCCAGATCCGGCCAGCTGCTCAACTGCTCGACTACCACTGCTCAACCACCTCACTCCATCCACCTACCTCATCACCTCACCAGTCCATAACCACCACCACCACCACCGCTCAACTACCACTGCTCAACTGCTCAACCATCACTCTGCTCAACCACAAAAATTATTCAAAACAGCCACAAAATTACTTATTTCATCACTCGATCCACCTATTCAATAAATCCATCTCCAACATAACTTACTTAATTAACCACAAATTTATTAAAAATAATAATAAATAAATAAATAAAAAATACTACGCATCATAGATCTGAACAAAAATGTATATGAGAATCATAAAACTTTGGACAAAAAAAATACCACGCATCACAGATCTGAAAAAAGATGTATCTGAAGCATGATCAAAAGATTCATACAAGTACCAAACCAAGTTAATAGCAAATACATTAATCCAGCTAAAATGATAGTAAACTCGTTGCCGGAATCATATTCGCCGCTGGATAACAAGAACCGCATAATCGTTGGTATGGTTGCCGGAATCTTTTTCTCCGGCCACCGCCACTTCCCACTTTCTGGCAAAGATTCCACCAGTAGCAAAGCCCTTCCCACTTGCCGGAATCTTTTTCTCCGGCCACCAGTAGCAAAACTTCACTTCTTCGAGCATCTAGTTCCGCCATCTGACCCGCTCTGAGAAATACTTTTGTTTTACCAATCTGGAACAGTTTCGATCGGTTTATACCAAGAACAAAAACATTATAAAACCATTTTCAAAACAAATAAATGATCGATTATTTAATGATCGATTACTTCAAGAAAAAATGATGCAATACAAACATTATTTAATGATCGAGTTCGTGAAGCCTGAAAATGACGTTGTATGCCATTTAACAATTGATATATGAAAATCTATCTTTGACTACACAAATTTAACACGGGTATACACAAATTTAACACGAATTGCCTCCATAACACCCTGAAAATGATATGAAAAAGGACGAAATTTTATGAAGGCAAGATCCGGATCCAAAGAAAATTAGGTGGGGAAGAGATGAAATAATTGAAGAGAGAGGGTGGTATTTATATAGAGGGCATAAATGTCATTTAATCAAAAGGTAAAAAAGCATCTTCACCTACTCTTGTACACTTGTCACAAAAGGGGTGGGGTTGAGCAGTTGAGGATCAGTTGAGCAGTTGAGCAGGCTCTTTTGGGAAAGAGATAAGAAAAAAGTCTTAAAAACGGATCAAGGTTGAAAAAAAGTTCTCTTTTGGTAATTTTCTCTTTTTTTAAATATGTTGTATTGTATTTTTGTTTTAATAAATAAATTTAGTTTATTTGGAAATGTGAAAAAAAATTAAAATAAAGTTGTAAGTGATGGGTCCCAAATGAGTAAGTTAAAGTTTGTTGTAAGTGGGGAGGGGGGTTGTTGTGGATATTTGTTATAGTGATGTGGAGATGATTTGTCACCCTTGGGCCTCGAATGAAGAGATTAGCCTTGTTGTGACACCTAATGCTCTAATAGTGACACATGTATGTGTCAGAAATAGTCTAAACATACTGTGTCAATATATACTTTTACCTCCTGGACTTTTAATGACACTTTTTATAAGTGAAGGTGAAATTTTTTTTTATTATTGACATTTTTTTGACATTATATGACACTATTTGTGTGTCACTAAAAGACTTTTTTCTTGTAGTAAGAAATTAACAAAACATTGTAACGCAATTGCTTCTTATTTTTACCATGTTAGTATAGTTGTTGAAGTTATACTAGAACTTCTACTTTGTAAAAAGTTAGTTTATGGCTTCCTCGTTGTATCATAAATCCAAGTTGTTCCCGTGTCATGTTTTAAAGCGCTAATTTCCGTCCACAAATCATACATGGATAAAAGACACTAACGCCGTAACGCGTATTCAAAGAACTCGAACTTTATGTGTATGTATCATTTTTACATGTACAAATGGCTTTACTAAAAATCTAAATAAGTTATAAACTATAAATATATGACATGTTCTTATTTCTCTCAGTGTATTGACTGTAAGGCTGGACGCAAGGGACTCAAGTGAGTCACCTTATCTCCTAGTCACTCACAAGCAGCCATGCACCCCCTCCTAGTCACGGGGCAAACTAAAGTGAGCAACTCACCTAGTTGATTTGCGTGCACATTTAAATCTAAATGTTACTGTTTGTTTTGTGAGTAAAAAACAAATAAATAAATAAAAAAAGAGGGTCTCCACTACCCCATTTTCTCTTTATAAATACCCACCAAATGTATTTTCTAAAACACACACTACACTTTATAACTACATCTTTCTTTAAAAAACCATGTCTCAAGAAAAAACACCACAAAACACCAATCGTTTTCGAGGAATCCACCGACACCCGAAGGAACCTTAAATTTAAGAAATACTCATTCTCCAAACCAACAAATCAACTTTCGAGTGAACACTCCCCTTGTCCAACAAATCATATTTCTTTATATTAAATAAAAAAATAAAAAATGAGTAGAAGTGAGTGCCTTCTCTACAAAAAGGTGGGTGAAAGTGAGCGGAAGACAGAGGAAAACTGATGTGCAGCTAAAGTGTAAAGTTAGTGAACACTCCCCTTACCTTCCAGCCTAATGAAAATGTCATATTGCTAGTCATGTTGTTGTGCTTTGTTCGTTTCGTACTATTTTTATTGATGCGGAACAATGATTTATATAGTGTTGACTAATTTATTCACACATGCTGGTGGGTTTGGTTTAGTGGCTAGTACTGCATTAGTAGACCCTTTGGTCCCGAGTTCGAGCCAACAACAGGATCTGCCAGCTTTTTAGTAATTTTTTTTCTATCATTAAAAGATGAGAAAAAATATAGCTCATTAGTAGTGGAATATGAGCCAAAGTTTCATTTTTATTTCCTATAATTCGCTTTAGAAAATTCCTATGTTTTGGTGTGGATTGTAAATGTAACTATTCATTTTTTAGAAATTACCAAAGCATTGTAACGCAATTACTTCTTAATTTTACCCTGTTAGTATAGTTGCTAAAGTTATACTAAAACTTCTACTTTGTAAAAAAGATAGTGTATGGCTTCCCTATTCAGAATATCAATCATAAATCTAAGTTGTTAAACTTGTCGTTATGGCGACCTCACCAAGGGTCCGTCTACCTTTGGTGGCCGCGTCCCTCCCCTGAAGAGATGACCAGGGCGACGAGTCCCGAGCCACTTTGCTCTATTTGATTCTCCAAGAGACCGAATTGTGCTTCGCGGTCTTTATTATTATTTTTTTAATTAATTTTTGTAGGTATGTTTTTGGTGTCCATGAGGGTCGCTTTACTACAGGCTTAAGATCGTGTCTTTAATCTAAAAGAGAAAATCTAATGTGACGTTTAGATAGCAAGCTATTTTAATATCATTTTAAATCACTCACCGCATAGTATGATAACATATATCATGTCAATCGGACCGAAAATAATTAGACGAGACACGCGTAGGTACGTGAAATAATTGCGAAACCACAAATATGTGATCTTCAAATAATATTTTTTTCATTTAATTGAAAAAAGCCAGTGTTAACAATTTAAGAACATGTCAATTGTCAAATGTATAAATTTTGCAACTGACTTGGGCTCAAACTTTCTTTGTGACGTCTAGAGGTGGCAATTTAAGACCCAATGGTTAAATTTGGTTCTAGTTGGGTAAATTTTTTTAGTAAGATGAGTCTGAATGGGTTTAGTTTATTTTAATATATGGGTCTAGTTGGGTATAATTTATTTTAATTAATTAATATTGATAGGTCTAGTTGGGTCTAATAATATACCCACATGGGTCTAGTACAATATTTACATGGTTTAAGTTGATAGTTAACTAAAATTATAAAAATCACTCACAGTCTAATTTTATCATTTTCGTCCCTTTTTATACGTTTTTATCCGTTTTAACGGTTTTGTCCGCTTTTACACGTTTTCGTCTGTTTTTTTACGTTTTTGTCCGTTTTCGTCTGTTTTTTTACGTTTTCGCGTATTTTTTCACGTTTCCGTCTGTTTTTTTACGATTTTGTCCGTTTTTACACGTTTCCGTCTGTTTTTTTACGTTTTTGCACGTTTTCGTCAGGTTTTTTTTACATTTTTGTCCGTCTTACACGTTTTCGTCCGGTTTTTTACGTTTTCGTCAGTTTTTACATGTTTTCGTCCGTTTTTTTACGGTTTGGTCAGTTTTTACACGTTTTCGTGCGTTTTTTTTCATTTTCGTCTGTTTTTTTACGTTTTCGCCTATATTTACGTTTTCGCCTATTTTTACGTTTTCGCCTGTTTTTTTACGTTTTTACACGTTTTCGTCTGTTTTTTACGTTTATGTCCCTTTTTTGACAATTTTTTACGTTTTTCCACGTTTTCATCAGGTTTTTTTACGTTTTTTTACGTTTTTGTCCGTTTTACACGTTTTCATCCGGGTTTTTACGTTTTCGTCCGGTTTTTTACGTTTTCGTCCGTTTTTTTACGTTTTTGTCAGTTTTTACACGTTTTTTTACGTTTTTGTCTGTTTTTTTACGTTTTCGCCCGTTTTTTCACGTTATCGTCTGTTTTTTTACGATTTTGTCCGTTTTTACACGTTTTCGTCCGCTTTTTTACATTTTCGTCATGTTTTACACGTTTTTGTCCCTTTTTTTACGTTTCTGTCTGTTTTTACACGTTTTCGTCTGTTTTTTTTACATTTTTGTCTGTTTTTACACGTTTTCGTCCGTTTTTTTACGTTTTTGTCCGTTGTTACGCAATTTCGTCTGTTTTGTTACGTTTTTGCCCGTTTTCACACATAATCGTAAAAACGTGTAAAAACGGACAAAAACATAAAAAAAAAAAGCGAACGAAAACGTATAAAAACTGATGAAAACGTAAAAAATTGACGAAAACGTAATAAAAATGGACGGAAACGTGTAAAAACGAACAAAAACGGACGAAAACGCGTAAACACGGATAAAAAGAAAAAAGAAACGGGACGAAAACGTGTAAAACGGATAAAAACGTAAAAAAAAGCTGACGAAAACGTGCAAAAACAGAAGAAAAAAAACGTTAAAAAGAGTCAAAAACAGACGAAAACGTAAAAAAAGACGAAAACGTGTAAAAACGGACAAAAACGTAAAAAAGCGGACGAAAACGTGAAAAAACGTGCGAAAACGTATAAAAACGGACGAAAACTTTAAAAAATGGGCGGAAACGTGTAAAAACGGACAAAAAAGTAAAATAACTAACGAAAACGTGTAAAAACGGATAAAAACATAAAAAAAAAACCGGACGAAAACGTGCAAAAACGTTAAAAACGTTAAAAACAGACGAAAACATGCAAAAACGGACAAAAACGTACGAAAACGTGAAAAAACGGGCGAAAACGTAAAAAAACAGTCGAAAACGTGTGAAAACGGGCAAAAACGTAACAAAACAGACGAAATTGCGTAACAACGGACAAAAACGTAAAAAAACGGACGAAAACGTGTAAAAACAGACAAAAATGTAAAAAAAACAGACGAAAACGTGTAAAAACAGACAGAAACGTAAAAAAAGGGACAAAAACGTGTAAAACATGACGAAAATGTAAAAAACCGGACGAAAACGTGTAAAAACGGACAAAAACGTAAAAAATGGATGAAAACGTGTAAAACCGGACAAAAACGTAAAAAAACAGACGAAAACGTTTAAAAACTGACGAAAACGTAAAAAACCGGACGAAAACTTGTAAAACAGATAAAAACGAAAAAAAAAAAAAAAAAAAAAAAAAAAAAAAAAAAAAAAACCCTGACGAAAACGTGCAAAAACGGATAAAAACGTAAAAAACGTTAAAAAGTGGACGAAAACGAAAAAAACGGACGAAAACGTGTAAAAACGGACAAAAGCGTAAACAAGCGAACGAAAACGTGAAAAAACGAGCAAAAACGTAAAAAAACGGACGAAAACGTAAAAAAATTGATATTGAATACTTTTTGTCTTTATTTACAATAATTAATTATTATGTTCAATGATGAATAAAAAAACTAGCAAAACCCAAAAAAACCCGACCCGACCCGACACTTACCCATTTATACCCATACCCATCTAGAACCATCCTTTCAAGTGACTCATCTAGACCCATACCCATATAAACTCATACCCATCTAAAACCCAAGACCCAACCCGACCCAACCCAACCCAACCCAACCATTTTGCCACCTCTAGAACTGACGCCCATGGCACATCTTGACCATATGTGCAAAAATAAAGTTATTTTACCAGTGAAATAAAACTCATAAGAAACAAGAAAATAGCAAAATACATTGAAAAAGTTAGCATTACTACCTAACGCTAAAATCACGTATAAATGTGAATCAAACTACTTCAACGTTCTTTTAAGTTTTAACTATCACAACTAATCAAAATATAAGTGCTCGCAGCGAAGCGCAGTCAACAAGTCAACAACACCCTCGTTAAACAAAAAAAATAAATAAATAAATAAATAAATAAATAAAACAAAATAAAATAAATAACTATTTAAGGTTCGGAATTACTACTTAACTCTGTCCAGTGTTTTGAATTCCGGTTCGAGCCCGCTATTTCAAGCGATTAAAGGGTTTTTGGACGGAAAATTAGGCCAATATCAACCGGTTCTTTGAGGCTTTAAAATACGGTTTGACATAACAAATTTCATGTGACTCAAGTCAACCCACTTCACAAAAACCGGTTAGGTTTGATATTTCTTTTAACTTTTATTTGAGAAAAGATATAGGCTATGTTTGGCACGGAGCGGTGTGAAGCTTTTTGGAGCGATGAGCGGTGAGCAATGAACATTTTGATTTTTAGTAGTTGTTTGACAAAGGAGCGGTGAGCTTTCATATTTTTTAGGAATGCTCAATTTTCCAATTCTTCTTTAAGAAGCTGTGAGCTGCACAGCTACTGCTCACAGCACACAGCTACAACTCACTACTACTGTTCACAGCTACTCTTGCCAAACACACCCATAGTATATGATAAGTTTGGATTTATCAAAACCACTACCATCATTACCATAAGACAAGTAACTAATGATATTTTTTGAACCTTCAGCAACTGCATGCTTTCCAAGCTTACCGGGGCAACACTAACTTCATTGCTACTTGTACCTTCCATGCTGAAATTGTCATCTTTTTGTTGTATTCGGATAGCCCATTGGGTCCTCGGCTATCCGCTCAAACATGTCTGTCATTAAGTTGTTGAGTATTGTCATTGTTTTTGATAATATATCCAAATCATAACGCAGCTAGTGAAGACCACTGAATATCGAGTAATATCATGTGAGTGTTAATTATTGCAAGAGAATGATGTTTGGATGTGTTTACAATCTTATAATGTAAGCAATAGATTGTGCTAGTGCTTTAATTTTTGTCTGTGCGCCATACGTGTAACTTTGGGTGTTCATCGGTTAGGTTCTTAGGTTAATCGGTTTATTCGGTTCGTTTTATTCGGTTATTACCCGACTCATGAACACCCCTACGTGTAACATAAATGACACTCACAGGTACACGAATAACTGAGATTAATTGACACTTGCGCATATACGGATAACTCGAGTTTTATGTGTATTTATCATACAAATTGCTTTACTTAAAACCTAAATATGATAAACATAAATACTCCCTCCGTCCTAAATTATATGTCCATTTTCATATTTTACAAAGTTTAAGAAAAATGAGCCCCTTACAATGTTAACTAATAAAAATTCATTTTCACTCACTTTGAAACATTTTGATTGTTTGTAAATGAAAATGAACATTAAATTTAGGACAATTAAAAATACTAAAGTAGACTTATATTTTGAGATGGAAGGAGTATATCATATCTCCATATTTTCTCTCAATAATGTACTTATTGTGAGGTGCCATCCTTTAAAAAGAGATACAAAATAAAAAATCTAGAAAGCCAATAAGGTAGTGTCACGTGTCCTCCACCCACTTTTTCCTCTTTAATATTTTTTGTTAGAGGGTATATTAGTCATTTGACCCGTTTTTTTAGTTTCACCCTAAATTTCAAACGTAAATAACTTTCAAACGACAAACTTTTACAAAAAAATCGATTTCACCATAATTTTTAAAATTTAATTCTCTTTAATTTGGTATGCATTTTGATATATGAATCGCAACTTTTTTTTTTCAACTTTTTAAGTGGGTGTTGATTTTCTTGAAATTTTCGGCTTTAGTTTTGTCTAGTTTAAAGACCGAATTATGCAAAACTTACAACATGAAAGTTGTAGCTTTTTGGCCATTATTTACTCAGGATTTTGAATCACTCAAATCCGATACGATATGAGTGAGATATCGCACGTTAAAGATGACGTCTTTGTCATATTTAGTGCCCACAAAGTGTTTGATAAAATGCCTAAAATATATTTTTCTTATAAAAGTACATTTAAATGCACTAATTGGTGTACCACAATATATCTTTTGTTATTTTTAGCTTTTTATTAACTGATGAACAATGTGACCATAATGATGAACATTTCGATGAACAAGATTAACTGATGAACAACACTAACCGATAAACAATATTATACATCATCTTGTCTTATTCATCAGTTTGTATTGTTCATCAGTGATAAACTGATGAATAATGTAACCATAACTGATGAACATTTCGATAAACAAGATTAACTGATGAACAATACTGTTCATCAGTTATTATTGTTCATCAGTTAGTGTTGTTCATCGGTAACAAACTGATGAACAACACTAACTGATGAACAATAATAACTGATGAACAATACTGTTCATCAGTTATTATTGTTCATCAGTTAGTGTTGTTCATCGGTGACAAACTGATGAACAACACTAACTGATGAACAAAACGTATAATTTTTTTTTAAATAACGATTAAAAAACATCACTTTTTGAATCTTACATTAATAAAATGATTAATGATGCGTTGTCGCACAAAAATTAGAGCATTTAATGCAATTTTAACAAAAAAATCTAAGCTAGACATTTCATCAAACACCTTGTGTGCAACAAATATGACTAAAACGCCATCTTTAACGTATGATATCTCACTCATTTCATATCGTATTTGAGTGATTCAGAAACCTATGTAAAGAGTGAACGGAAATCTATAGCTTTCAAGTTTTACGTTTTTCACGATTCGACATTTTTTAGGGTAAAAAATAGGGGCCAAAATGCCCCAAAAATAAAAAAAATCAAGACCAATTGAATATGTAAAAAAAAAAGTTTTGAAATATTTAACAAGATTTATATCAAATTAAAGAGGATTAAATTTTAGAAGTTTTGGTGAAATCGGATTTTTCTAAAAATTTGTCGTTTAAAAGTTATATGCATTTGAATTTTGAGGGTGAAATATAAAAACGTGAAAAAAAAACTAATTTACCCCTGACGAGATTTCTTTTATCATTTGCGTTGGTGGACACATGTCACTGTAAGAGTGACTTTCTACACTTTAAAAAAAAAATGCTTTTTATTAGATCCCCACCGATTGTACTAATGTACTTACTTTCGTTATTCATGCTATCTTTTGATTGATACGGGACAATGGCCGGTTTATATATTATTGACTAGTTAATTCACACATGTTTGTGAGTTTGGGCCAGTTGCTTGTGTTCTTTTAGTTGATCTATAAGTTCCAAGTTCGAGCCACAGTCCCCAACTTCAAACTTTTTGATTTTTACACCATTAAAGGGAAAGTAAAATAGATAGTTCACTAGCTAGTAATGACATATGAGCACAAGTTTCATTTTGTTTCCTACATTTGTAAGTTTTATTATACCCCTATGTGTTTTGGGGTGGATTATAAATGGGACTAATTATTTTTTAGCAAAACATTGTAATCCAATTACTTTTTGATTTTACTATGTTGGTATTGTTGGTTTTTTACCTACTTTGTAAACAAGTTTGTGTATATAAGCTATATCTTTAGGGTTATACTATATAAACCCTCTTTATGGGGTCACATCCATAGGGAATATTTTCTTTGTCCCTTCATTTTTTCAGTACAACGCAGTTTTTTGTCAGTTTCTGTTCCGTATTTCTGACAGTTTTAAGCGTTTGGCTTATTAAACTTTATATTTACAGTTTCGCATTTTCAAGTTTATAGCTTTTTGATATAAACAAAATTATAAAAATTAAAAAAAAAATAATAAAAAAACAAAAAAACTAGGGGGGTCAATCTAAAAAACTAGGTACCGTCCCAATAACCCAGCCCATATCTTTATTCTTGAAGATATCAATATCCAATCATACTGTTTTTGGTTTTTATACTACTGGTAAAACCTTGCGTTACAGCAGCGAGTACTTTGTACTAAAGTTTTCGCAAAGAATATATTTTAATTGTAAATTTTCCATTACAATCCTTAAATTGTTTTTCTTGGATTTGTTTTGTGTTAAACGTGAGTGTTGTCGACTGTATTTCGCTGCGTGCACACATATTTCAGTTATTATGTTGTGATAATTAAAAGAGCGTAAAAGTTTTTTGATTCACATTTATACGTGATTTTTGAGTCAAGTAGTAATGCTAACTTATTAAATGTAATTTACATTTTCTTGTTTCGTATGTGTTTTATTTCAAGTGCTAAAGTAACTTTATTTTTGCACATATTGACAATATGGGCCATGGGCATCACAACAAAGGTTTGGGCCAAAGCCAGTTGCAAGGTTTGTACATTTGACATGTTAAAATGATGTTTTGGTTAGCCCGTTAGCTTAAAAATATCAAATTATATATATAGTAATTTGAGGATACAAAACGGTATCAAATTCTGTCGTTTTGATGTCACTGTCACTGGACCAGCCCAATGTGTTAGTCTAGGTCCATATAGTAATTTGAGGATACAAAACGGTATCAAATTCTGTCGTTTTGATCTCACTGTCACTGGACCAACCCAATGTGTTAGTCTAGGTCCGGAATATTAGCCCATTCGTTTCTTTTTTCTTGGTTTGATATTAACGTCGCTATTCATTGTTTTCCGGATAATTCTGAAACAAAAAAGAACATATGGCGGTTTGTACTCTTCTCGAAGGTAAGGTTCCTTCACCGTTGGGTTTGCGATTTCTGTGGTGGTATAACGCAAACACACAATAGAGGTGGTAGGTGGTTTTTGGAGGATCAGTTGTGGATTCGTTTTTGTGTGTTATGTTTAGTTTTGTCAGATTTTGGTTTTTAATTTGGGTTGTAACTATTTTGTATAATTAATAGTTTTTTAATTTAGGGTTTTTTTCTGGGTTATGTTAATTATGGGCTTTTCTGATTGTGCTGGTGTTTAATTTTGTAGGTTTTAGAAGTGTATGTACGCTTGACAAAGTACTGTAACATGCCCCCGATAACAGTCATAGTACTAACATTTGCTGTTTGCAGATTACATCGGCAGGGTCCAATATGTGAGTATACTCCGGGATGCTGGAGGACCGACAGAGAGAGTTGTTGTTTGGAGAAATATAGGAATTCAAAAGTTACAGTGACTTTGACTGCTATGCAATATCATTTCCAAGTTATTTAGTTTGATTAATAAGGGTGAAGTTAAGTGGTTTATGAAAATTTATAACTTTTATAAACTATTTAAGGTGTGATTGGCTTTTAGGTTAAACTATTTAACATGCACGAATATTCTTGCGGTTAATGGACTATCGAACTAGCGAGTTTATTTGACATTGGGGTGATCCGTGGTGCGCTTCGGATATTTGGGAGTCGAAAACAGCTGCTCATTTCACCATGATGTATACCGAGGTTCAGTCTGTTAACATAATTTCGTTGTTCCGTATGTTGTTACATTTAGCTCTCTTATTTATCCTGTTGCTATGATTTTATAGGTGTAGACGGGCAGTCCTTTGCGGGGTGTGGTCAGCCAAGTGTGGTGTTGTTACAGAACATGTAGCACTTGCAGGTATACGGGATTCGACAGTTCCAAATCTATGGGTTGCGGGTTTACGTTGTCACTCGAATGTGCATACTGGTACGGCCAGCGATACGCCTTCAAGTATTCATACATCTTTACTATTTCTGGTCCATTGTATACGCTTAGATTGTTGTTTTCCATACTCATACACTGTCCGGTTTAATATAGACAATTCAGATGTAAATGCTGAAAATGTGGGCGCCTTGCCATCATCAGGGGCAAACACCGATGGAGTGCAGCCTGTGAGTCGATATAATATGTTTATCCTTTTCTTATGATTTAGAATTACTGCTAATGTACTACAAGCTGTTATTTTTGTTGCCAAAAGTTTTATATTTTGTCATTTTTGTAGGTACGGTAGATCCATTGCAAAATGTATCTGGTGCTTCGCGTCAGAGACGCGGCTGAAAACTGTAGGTGGCATTTCGCGTTTATGTAATGGTCGCTCAAAGGTACTACCAGCAGGTAAGGCACGTTGCAGGTTCAGTAACTTTTGAACTGATGTACGATGAATCTGTAATTCTTCTGTTAAACATCATTGAACTTGCAGATCGCCGTTTGCATCATTTTAGGCGCTGCCATGCGAACTGGAACAGGTTCTAGCACCTTACATACGAATAATAGGCGTCAACGGTCGGTCACTTGAGGTAACGTAATCACTTATCTGGAATCACACCTACTCGAATTTCAGATTACCATATACCAACTTCGTAACTGTTGTCATTGGACGCGTGGCTTTACCGGATGTAGAACTGATGGAGGGGATGCAGACGATATTGAAACCGCATTGAAAGAGGCTAGGAAGGAATTTGGGTTGGTTTCTGGTCTGCTGTTTCATATTAAACAGGTATACCGATAAATATCAAGTGCCCCGCCGCAACGCGGCAGTTTCGGGGCAATCCTTGTTATCAAAAAAGAGAAAGATGTTCTTAAATCGTTCAATAGCTTTTTTCAATTAAAGGACAAAAAAATTATTTGAAAATCACATGTTTGTGATTTCTCAATTATTTAAGTACGCTTGTCTCGTTGTAGCATTTTATGTCCGATTGATATGACGTGCGGTGCAATTTTATTTCGACATGGTAAGACTAGTAGTTATGGTGACATCAAAGGACATCAGAACATTTTGTCACCTTAGCGCCATATCAGATTCTATCTCTTAGATCAATCACATGACCTTAAGCCGAAAGACCGAATGGAGCAAAGTAGCCGGGGAAGCGTCGCCTTGGTTATCTCGTCGGGGGAGGGACGCGGCCACAAAGGGTAGAACGACCCTTGGTGAGGTCGCCATAACGACTAGTTTAACAACTTAGATTTATGTTTGATATTTTCAGTAGTGTTATGTGTAGTAGCAATACTTAAGGGGTTTATATGTTACTTAGACAATATTAGGGGTTTAATTGTATTTTTATAAAGGGCTTGTTTGTTAATTTGTTTTTATTAAGTCATTGTTAATTAAAAAATGACTTAATACAGACAAGTTCAGTTTTATTATTTAATATTTTCTATCATATTTCTTTATTAAGTCACAAACAAACAGTTTTCATATGACTTAATTAATTCAGTTTTTTTCATATTAAGTTAATTAAATCGAAATTAAACACCTTTTAGATTAGGAAACTAGTTGCTTGGCTTTCCTTTGAAAGCATGTTATCGTCCTATGGAATTCGAATTCCATAGGAATTGTACCTCTTTATTTCTATAAAATGAGGTGAAGGGATGGTACATTTCTTCCTTGTGCATTCGTTAATTAATACAATGTAACATTTAATATCACGTGTGTGTTTTCTTTGAGTTTATATTTCGTACTAGCTTTCAACGTTAATAGGGAAGCCATACACTATCTTTTTTACAATGCAGAAGTTTTAGTATATAACTTTAGCAACTATACTAACATGGTAAAATCAAGAAGTAATGAGCTATCTTTTGTTAATTTCTAAAAAATGAATAGTTACATTTTGCAATCCACACCAAAACATAGGAATTTTTCTAAAGCGAATTGTAGGAAATAAAAATGAAACTTTTGGTCATATTTCACAACTAATGAGCTATCTTTTTTCTTTTCTCTTAATGGTGAAAAAAAACTAAAAAGTTGGTGGAGTAGATTGTGACTCGAACTTGGGACCTATGCATCAACTAATGGAGCACTAGCCACTTAACTAACCCACCAAACATACCTAAATAAATTAGTCAACAGTATATAAATGACTGTTCCGCATCAATAAATAATACTAGTAGTACGAATAAAGAGAATAGTACAATAACATGACTAGCAATACGACCTTTTCATTTTGGCAATAAGCTGTAGTACAATCAATATACATTGAGAGAAAATGAGAACATGTCAATACTCATATCGTTATAGTAGCTTTTACGTAAAGCGATTTGTACATGTAAAATTGATACACATAAAGTTTGAGTAAAATTTACTCCGGACCAAGGGTGGACCTTCATAGAGACCCGGGGGGGCCACGGCCCCTCCAAAATTTGCGGCATTTGATGTAAATATTATAGGTTATAGGGGTAATTTAATTGAGGTTACAAACAAAAATCTCCGATTCGGCCCTCCCAAAATAAATTCGGCCCCCCCAAAAAAATGTTCAAGTTCCGTCTATGCTCTGGACTTTACTCTGCATATTTACTCTTTGTTCACAACAATAATAAGTAAGAATTCTAGTAGCATGCAAATCACTATCATCATGGGTGTGGTTGGGAGGGGCTTATACGAGGCTTAAATTTCAAATAAGCCCCAACCCAAAAATAAACCTCGTTTAACAAGAGGCTTATATTATTAGCTTCGGGTTTTTGAAGTTATAAGCCCTAACCCCATGGGGCTAAATTTTTTAAAGCGGGGCTTATTATAGCATGTTAAATTACTTAATTACTCACAAAAATATCTAATACATACATATGTTAATTTAATTATATGTCATTTTTAGTAATTTTACAATAATAAACCTCAACTTAAGTGATGGACTCAGCCTCCGTTTGGCGGGGGTTCGAGTCTTGATAAGGCACCAGGTTTTACTCTCCTCTGCAAGGTCTCTTTTCGAGCCTTGTCAAACCCCTCTGGGGGGGGGGGGGGGGGGGGGGGGCGATAGAGGTTTCCTGGCGCGTGTGTTCGGTAACAGGGTCTGGAACGCCATTGCCTTCTGGGCTGGGTTCCCCCTGGCTGTGTGGGCTCGCTACGCCTTCTGGGCTAGGAGCCATGTAGCCACCGTCAAAAGCCGTTCAAAAAAAAAAAACTTAAACTAATTTTGCCAAACAAGTTTATAAAATAAAAATTCTTGTTTCGGCTTACAATATAAGCTTCAACCACAGCTCTAGCTCGAGACCCGGCCCATTTTGTCAAAGATACCCCATATCTCATTCACAATAATGCAAGAAATACTATTTCCTCATCCTCATCATAATTCAGTAATTCACACACCATGAACCAAAACCATTTCCACCGAACCATGCTACAAGAAATAGCAGCTGACCCCGACACTTTTAAACCTATCGTGACATCTCCAACGTCACCTACGTCCCCTTTCGACTCGTCTTTAGGCCTCACAATACTCATCCTACCAGTCATCCTTTTTTCCTCACCTTTTTCTCCCTATACATTCGTCGATTCACATCCCATCCTCATGACAATCACTCACCATCTCATTTTCGAGCCTGTAAACGTCACGGGCTTGATATCTCGACCGTAAGTTCACTTCCTAAAATTACGTACGGTCGAGATGACAAGAAATGGACCGAGTGTTCCATTTGTTTAAGTGTTTCTTACATGAATGTGCAAACAATTTTCTCTTAACCACCTCTATCTTCTTTTGAATGACTTTCTTACAATTTCATTTAAGCACCTCAAATTACATTTAAGGTCTTTTCTAACACCGGACGTACGTTGTGAGAGTTTCCCATTAATACATAGGAGTATTAATGAAGTTTCTTAAAAATTGGTTAGACTAAAAATTTGACACAGGTTTTTTTACATCAACCACCCCCAAACTGACTTGACGAGGAATCCATTCTCGCGCCTAGTTCTAGGCTTAGACGAAAGAGCTCATTCGAGATGTACGAAATAAAATTGGAGCTTGTGGTGATATACCATCAGTAATGATGAAATTTAACTTCTTTCTTCTTTTCTTTTTTTTTAAGTTGAAAAAGTTAAAAAAATGAATGATGTTGGGATAGTGGCTCGAACTTGCAATCCCAAGATCAACAAACAAGACCCTCACCAATAAACCAAACACATCCATCTTGAGGAATAAATTGATCAAACTGTATTTAAATCACTGTGCCGTATCATTCAAAAGATAGCATGAATTGAATATAGAAAGTACAGTGATATACTAGCAATATCACGTTTTCTTATAGCCAATCACTTGCAAACTTTTTAGTACAATTCAATGAGGGTAAAGAAAAAACAGATCATATCTCTACTAGATATAAATACATATTTTTGCTTAAAAACTATCAAAATGAGTAATGTAGAATTACTACTATGTTCTTATATCTTGCCTAAAATATTGTCTCATTTGTTGTTGCAAAATTAACCAAATCTTTACCATTATTTTTTTTTTTTATTTTTTTTATTTTTTTTACAAATTTATCTTAATCACGCTCTCAATCTTGATTTTATCTTTTAAAACTGGAATTGGTATAATGTTGTTGTCATTTCGGATTATGATAAAGACTTGTAAACATTACACGAAAAATGTAACACCCCAACCCGACAATGGTCCGAATGTCACAGTATGGAGTCATATTAAAAAATACTAATATAAATGCAAGCGAAAGACTCTTATTAAAATCATAAAAAGTCACAAAACATATGACTCCCAAAAGGTCCAAACATAACAATCAATTGAAATGAAATAGTTCAAAATACTAAATCAAAAGATAGTCTAAAATGCATAAGTCCAAATAATGAGGGTTCACTAAGGTAGGTCTTCCTCTCTTACTCTCGAATCCCATAGCTCTGCTCCCAGCTAAATACCTGCCGCATGGAAAAGAAAACGCAATTGTGCTAACGCTCAGTAAACAGATATAAACAATAACTGATAATAAAACAATAAAACGAAATACAGTGTTAATATTATAGTCCTTTTATGCTTTGGTCCTTGTACTGTTCTGCCTTTATTAATAGGTCCTTGCCCCAAATATTCATATACTCACATTAGTAGCAACACAAACATTATCCACTTCAAAACACAACCAACTAAAATGATCATACTAAAAACACAGATCATAGTATCAAAGATGGATGAACATACACCACTTTCGAGTATCAACATAAATTTGCTATGGTGTTGTTCATCCATTTTTTATTCTTCATTGCTCTTTGTGAAAATAGACTAAGAATATCGAACTCTAAAAACATATCGAAGAAAGACAGATCCAAGTATCAAAGACGTATGAAGTATCTACGATGGATGCACAGACACCACTTTTGAGTATGAACATAAACTTGCTCTGGTGTTGTGCATCCATTGTTGATTCTTCATTGTTCTTTGTCAAAGTAAATTAAGGAAAATCACAAGTCTAAACAATTGATTGTTGTTAATTTTTCAACTTCTGGTGAAATAGATTCAGTATGAAGCAGAAAAGTTACATGTTTAAATGTGTTAAAATGCAAACAAATATTGTTTTTTTGATTATAGAATACTCAATTTTACGTGTGTATTGACAGTAATTGACTTTGTAAAAGTTATCAGTTAATATGAGTATGAACTTGTAACAATATGTAGAAATGGGTAAAGCTGCAAATAGATACATTTAAAACACAATTATTCCCATAGACAAACATGAGATGATTGCATACTTAATGCAAATGGATATATTTCCAAATACATAAAATTTTGTTGTCTACAAACTTCAGAAATAGAAATTGTTTAAAGAGAGCAAATAATGTTTAGTGAATACATATTCGATGAAAAACATTGGATTTGAAAAGCTTAAGGAACATTTTTTTTGGTGAAGCCATCTTTGTTGCTATAATCTTCTTCCTCGTCCACAATTGTTTTGGAGACCCACTAGAAGCCTCATCAACTTGACTTTCCAGATTGAGACTGGACCACACTTGGTTGAAATATACTTTCAGACTGACCACTAGTTTCGTGCACATGACTTTGAGATTGACCATCAGTTTCACATTGAGGTTGTTCATTTGCTTCATAGTTGTTACCTTTAACCTTTACCTTCTTCTTTGATGCAACTTTTGGCTGGGATGAACCTGTTTTTTTAGACTGTTGTGTACTGCCTTGACTTCCTGTTACAGCTCCTTATCCAAGACATGTTTTCTTGTTGTGTCCAGCATTGCCACAAATACCACAAACTACACTCCTGGTAGACTGTGACTTACTGTCTTTTTCATTATCATCATTTTCAGTAAAAGCCATAGTTCTTTTCTTTCGTGGCCTACCTAATGGCTTATGATGTTTAGGTGGAAGAATAATTGTAGGCACTTCTAACTTTTTTCAATGTCGATAACCATTTATGGGCTGGATGTGGTGTCTGTAAGTTTCCTCCCAAGTCTCAAGCGAGTAACATGGATGAACCAATGATTCAACAGATCCTACTTGCATTCCATTGAAGCTCATATACCAATTGGTAGCAACAACATGTTTACATGACATACCTGTAAGCTCTCATCTTATACATGTACAAGCCATAGCTTCAACATTCACAAAACACTTATCTCCTCATCCACTAACCTGATAGTTATCTCCTTTAATCCATAAAACGGTGTACTTATAAGCCTCTTTCTTAATTTAGTGTTAGGAATTATTGTAATAAGTGGGTTCCTGCTGATAAAGGTTCTTGCGGATAGTTTTATTGTTTCTGCTGATAGTATGGTTGCTGCGGATAGTGCAGTTCCCACTGATAGTTTTACTGTTTCTGCGGATATGTAGTTTCCGTATTATTAGAATTTAGTTAGTATATGCATGAGTTAAATTAGGAATAGATAATGCATATCTTTTACGTGTTTAGTAAGCTGCAGAATTAGGGTTTCTTGTAGTATAAAAGAAAACTGCGGCTAGGGTTTATGTACACTTGTCAATAACATTATTAGTAATTCAATATAGATCCATAGAGGATCAAGTCTTTTGTGTTTATTGTCTTCTTGATTCTTGTGTTTATATTCCGCGTAAACATAAGTCTAGTAAAGGTTCTCCATAGTTTTCTTGTGATTACATAGGTTGACTATACTTTCATTAAGGCTCGTAAGATTTATCTGGGATTGTTCCAACATTTAGTCTAACATGAGTATTGCCTTTAGTGTTAATGGTCCAGCACACTTGTCAATTACATTCACAACATTGACTAATCTTTTTATACAATATTCTCTAATGTATTCTAAAGCAGTAATGATGGGTTGGTGCCTACCTTTCACTAGTTTCTCATTGAACACCTCACACATGTTATTAAGTAACACATCAGAATGAGCCCTCCCTACACATTTATAGAACATGTTTGAGTTATACAAACAAAAGTGTTGAACAATGTTGTACAACAAAAGATGTACAATTAGACATAGATTTAGTTAGTACCTGAAAAATGCGACCTTGACCATTGGGTTGGTGGTATCTTACTTAACCAAGCATGGGCAGGTTCGCTATAACTCTTGAATGCAAGCATGGATGCCTCAAATTGTTGGATGGTTGTTGTTGCTGCACATCTCCACAAATGTTCCTTGTATGCTCTACCATTCCATTGCAATTTCATATTACCATGGATGTGCCTCTAACAATATCTGTGTTTAGCACTAGGGAATACTGCTGCTAATGCTGAAATGATACCCTACACAAAGAAACATCAATTCATTACTAATAAAAGTACCATTTATCGAAAATACAAGTGAATATAATCAACTAAAAGGTAACATCACCTTTTTCCTGTCACTAATAAAAGTGTAGTTTGAGTTCGGTTGCAAGTTAACATCTTCTCCTAGACATTCAAGAAACCAAATCCATGACTCTTTGTTTTCAGCTTCTGCAACAACATAAGCTAAAGGGTATATTCCATTGTTGCTATCAATACCGACTGTTGTAAGAAGCTGACCAGGAAAATGACCCCTCATAAAAGCACCATCTAACCCAAATAACTCTCTTTGACAAGCTTTATATCCGTCCTTCAAAGCACCTAAGCATATATACATTCTCTTAAAAACTCTGGTTGGACTTGTTGGATCTGTTGTAGTTTGTACACTTATCCTAACTGTTGTATTTGGGTTTGTTTTCTGCTACGCTTCAACATAGTCTCTTAAAACGGTGTATTGCTTCTTATGATCACCCTTAATCTTAATTTATGCCTTGTTTTTTTTGCCCTTAATGCCTTTTTCATAGACACTTGAACTTCAAACTGTTTAGTAAGCTGATCTTGAACAACCCTGATTGGAATATCTGGATTGACTTGAACTTGGTCAACTATTTTCTTTGAAAAAAGCTTGTAGTCACAAGCTTTAATCTCTCTGGATTGCAAACATTTGTGTTCATCCCTGAAAGTTCTAATACTCCATAAATCTTTAGCTGTATCTTTTGCTACATGTAACAACCATGGGTAATCTTTTTGTTTCTCCTTGAGTGATCTCAAATATACATCCCTTCCGCGGCCTCTAGTTAATGGACCTGTTTTTCTTTTTGGGGTTGTTCCCAGGCCAACACCTTCACTTGTACCACAAACAGGTATTGTTCCAACACACCTAACTCTAATTCTATGTTTGTCATTCTTAATGATTTGCAATGTCCTCCTAGTCTGTATTGAAAGCATGTTGATCTTATCTTTCACCTCTTTTGCAGTTACAAAAGTTTGACCACAGAAAAAGTATACTTCATCCTCTACTTGTTCTGCCTCAGTTAAATTTTTTTTTGTATGCCCTCATCTTTTTCTTCATAGTTACATACTCATCCTCATTCTCAGAACCACTTGCAAACTCATTATCATCTAACAGATCTAACTCACTTTTCTTTTAAAAAAAAATCATCTGGTATTTGGCTGGAGCTACCTATATATGGTAACTCTGTTGTCTCAGTCACTTTGAACAGATTAACAGCAACATCAGGCTCCTCAAAAGTATTTGCCTCATCAAAAACTGTGTTTCCCTCTCGAATGTTCTCAATATCATCATCATCACTCACATAACTATCTGTTTCACTCACACTGTCATCACTTAAAGCTTCGTCAATTCACATACATGTACGTATTTACCATTTTGGATATGCTCAACAGGATTACCTATTTCCTCGTCTTGATGACCTAACTTTTGATCATTTTGACATACCTCTTCAGGACTATCTATTTTGGATATGCTCAACAAGTTTATCTATTTGCTGGTTTCCATCGCCTAAAACATCTTCAATTTGACAGACCTCTACTGATGAAAACAAGGGTTCTTGTAAAACCCTAAAAATCGTTAACGCGTTAAAAGACCATAATGCCCTCAATTAATAATCCGTAGGATAACACGAGCTTGTAAGGTACGTTATATGGTTGACGTTAAATTGAGTTTACGTAATACCTTGAACATAAACTTATATTATAATGAATGTAACACAATAACAAGTACCGAGGACTAAATGAAATATATGTAGACATTTAAATGAAAAGGGTAATGCAAATAATTTGGCAAGTAAATAAAACCTTTGATTTGGTCTCATTGTTTTTCCCCTTTTTGCTGAATTTACACACATAAAATCCCTACCATATTGGTCTTATCTTAACTTACCCTATCACCCTTTTATACGCCTCTTACCCATTCAAAATTAATCCTACCTCTCCTCATTAAAACATACGACAAACACAAGAAAAAGATCCCCTCCACCTCCATGTTTTACTGTCGACACTAAGGCTCCAAAAGGGAAGGGTCGAAGGTGATTGTGAAGCTGCTAAAGTCACGTGCTTCGTACAAATATTGTTGGTGTTGATCGTGGGTTAGAAAGGGGGGTTGCTGTCGTGGGTATTAGCACCAAGAGAGTGCCTTGATTTGCTTTACTTTCTGCTCTTGTTTCTTCTTCTTGTGTCACGATACCAGATTCGTTGAAGGAGACGCGACGTTACATCTTCGTGTTCCTACATTCGTTTGCTTTCCTCTCATTTGCTTTAAGGTACAGATATTTTGACCTTTTCAGTAAAGGTTCCTTATGATGTTCTTTTCGTTAGCTTTCCTAATTTACTTATTAGGGTTTCCGATGCCATTGCTATGAACCCTTTTCTGATAGTTTGATCTGTAGCTTATCTGAACTTCTGTTTTATTGAACCATGCAATATCTGATTTGAACTAGTGTTACGAAGACTCTGATATGCACATTTGTTGAACCCTGCTATATTTGATTATGAACTTCTGAATTGTGAACATTAAATGTTGAATTTCTGATTATGAAGTATGATATGTGATTATGATATAATCTCTGATTTCTGAGTATCTGAATATGAACTTTTGATATGAACTATCTGTTGTGTTATCTGTTTGACCTTTATGATGAATTATGATCTGTGTCATTTATAACAATCTGTTTGACCTAAGATGGGTTGATACCCGAGCCACTATTTCACTAGTCATGGGGGTTCCATGTCCGTATCAGTGATGCACCTCTGATATGACTCTAGGGCAGTAGAGTGATGTTCTGCCACGTTCCTTGATGGTGTAAGGTAGGGGCGTATGGATGCATCCTAGATCTGATCTGTTATCTGATATGTTTTCTGGTGAATGATGTCGTGTGCAATACGCGTCTTCACAAAATCTGGGAGCTAGCTACTCCATTGGTTACCTGAGGTCTCCCCTCATATTATATAAGGTATTCCGAGGTCACCCCTCCGAATACAATGGTTACTTATGATACGCTATGATATGTTATGTTTCTGGGCTCGTGGTAGTTAACTAAACCTTTATATGTTACTTCTGTGAAGCATTCTGTTATGATTCGGTATTTTTCGAGTGTTTATATTACGTATTCTGATAGGATATGTTAGTGAATGTGCTTATGACGTATATGTTCAAGTGATTATTAGTTGCCATGCTAGGACATGATTAATATGCTTAAATGTGATTCGCATGTTGTCATCTGATGATATGTTAGTTTACCGTTATGTGAATTCGTTGATCTGTAAGATGACTATGCTAGTGTGTATTTGATTGTTTTGTAAGTTCATCCTGTATAATCGGTTCAGTTAATATTGTGAAACTTAATTACCCGTTAATATACCTATCTGTATATGTCTGACCTGCCATGTTAATTTCGTTTATGCTTATATTTGATCTGAGAAATGATTCAAGTCATGAGTTTTGGTTTGTAAATTGGTAAATTGCTATGTTATGTCTTTGTCTATTTAGTTATAGAAGGTCTACTATGTTTTCTATCTGTATGTGTGCTTGCCATGATTGGACTGCTATTTCCGCTGCTACAATATTGGATTAAGTATGTTACATGTAAATTAATTGACTAGTAAGAATGCCATGTTTACTTTCTAGGAACTGTTTCCGTTAGCTTTTAGACTTTTCGTTTGGCTTATATGTACTCTACTTTCTTGATTCTTTGAATGTTTGGTCATTTAATGTGTTTCCGTAATATGCTATGTGTTTGTTCTTATTTGCTATGTGTTCTTCCGGATCTCTGTGAGATTGTGTTTCTGCAGAATCCTCTATGATTCATTATGCTCACTCCGCTGCGACTTCGTTATTCGTTTCATTTGTTTCAGTTTGCATTTCTGTTTTGTTTAGTTTCCGTTTCTGTTATATCTGTTCACTGGGCTTTGTAAGCTTAGCCGCACTTTCTTTTCCTGCGGCAGGTATTTAGCATTCAAGATGAGCTTATGGGATGGCTGATCTGGGTTTGAGAGTAGAGTTGAGAGCAAGACTTTACTGTTAATACAAATATCGTCATTAAACGTTATTTATATTTTTGATCTTTGCCTAAGTTTTGTTAACGACAAAAGTAAATTTAATTTATAAAAGCTTAAAGCTTGTCAAGTTTATTAGATATTAAAACAAGCTTTCTCAAACAATATATTCATCATTCAAGCATTTACATTTATGATTAGTAACATCTTGATATGACTCTAATCATTATGTATGATAGTAGTTTGTAGAATGTGTTAGGTTCTTAAAACCAAACACTACTTAAGCATTTGCATATTTCTATAAATAGTAATACAACATTTGACATCATGTATTACATCATGGAAATCATTAGAAGATTCCATTAGATATTTTGTGAAGATTTGTACTCTTCATATCTTGCACAATCTCACTTAGATAGAGTTGACTTTAGACAAGATTTGATATCTTGACTGTCAGACCGGCGGTACCAAAATGGTACACGGGCGGAACCCTTTTAAGGGGTCCGCCGTCCGTGGACGCTCCTGTCCAATTTGGCTATAAATAGCAATGCCAAGCCAAGTAGTTTCTCATCCCTTTCCAACATACTCTCATACATATCTTCTCTCTAACCTTTCTAACTCAGTTTCATATCATATTAGTGATCTCTTTTGTAGCAAAGAAGATCAAGTCATATTCAAGCTTCAACGAGAAGTTGGAAGTCTTGTTTGCTTAGTGTTGTATGATCTAGTGTTGATCCATACTTCATTGTTGTATCAAACCATCATAATCTTGTGAGTGTGAGTGGTTAGTATTTTAGTCCTCAAAATACATTGTGTGTGGGAGTAGTTGTACCCTTGGAAAGAACTCGACATCTAGCTTAGTGTCGGAAATAGTGTAAGCGAAGTGTAAAGGTTTTCTCCGCCGGTGAAAGGAGCTTGTTGACTAGTGAAGTTAAACTCTCGAGTGTGAGACTCGAGGAGTGGAGTAGGGCAAGGAAAAAGAGTCCTTGTAGGCCGAACCACTATAAACAACTTGTTGTGGTTTGATCATTTCTTTCCTTATTTACTTATTACATATTGCTTGCATATTTCATTAACATACTCAAGATCAATATCAATTGATCTTTCAATAAGTTTCAAAACAAAGTTTTTAATCGGTAAACTATTCAACCCCCCTTCTAGTTTTCTACAATTGGTACCAGAGCCTCGTTGCTCAAGAATTTCTAAAATAACTTGTATTTTATAAACTTGAAACGATCCATGGATTCTGAAAACTTTAAAGAAGGGCAATCTATGCAAAGACCACCACTCTTTGAAACCAATGGATTTATCTATTGGAAAAACCGTTTTGAAACATATGTAAAATCAAAAGATATAGATCTTTGGTTTATTATTGTTAAAGGAGATTTTAGTTCTACAACAAAGGATATTTCCGTTGATGAACAAAAGAAATTAGTTGCTAAAAATAATGAAGCCAAAATGATGCTTTATAATGCTTTACCTAGAAAAGAATATGAAAGAATTTTTATGTGTGAAACCGCCAAAGATATTTGGGAATCTTTAATTGTTACACATCAAGGAAATTCACAAGTCAAGGATAACAAAATTGATCTTCTTGTTCAACAATATGAACAATTTGTTATCCATGAAGATGAAACCATTGATTGTGGCTTTTCTCGTTTTAACACTATCATTACATCACTTAAAGCACTTGATGAATCTTTTCGTAGTAAGAACTTTGTCAGGAAATTTCTTAGAGCACTCCATCCCAAATGGAGAGCTAAAGTGACCGCTATTGAAGAATCAAAAGATCTCTCAATAATGTCACTAGACGAGCTAATTGGCAACCTCAAAGTTCACGAAATGGTAATGGAGAAAGATTCGGAGATCATCAAAGGAAGAAAGGAGAAGATCAAATCCGTTGCTCTTAAAGCAAAGGCGGAATCAAGCGATGATGGTGAATCTTGCTCCGATAGTGAAGATGAGGAGTATGTCATGGCCGTTAGAGATTTCAAGAAGTTCTTTAGAAGAAGAGGAAAGTTTGTAAGACAGCCTCGAGAAGAAAAGAAGCCATTCCGAAAAGATCGGGATGATAAGAAGATTAAAGGTGAAAGAAAGTTTTTTAGATGTGGTGATACAAGTCATCTCATAGGAGAATGTCCCAAGCCACCTAAAAGCAAAACTCAACGAGCTTTTGTAAGTGGTGCTTGGAGTGATAGTGAAGACGATGAAGAATCAAGCAAGGAAGAGATCGCTCTAATGGCACATGAGTCAAATGAGGTACTTTCCGACTCTTCTTATTCTTCTATAGATGATGACACCTTGCAAAAACAATATAATCAATTGTGTGAGCTAAGTCTAAAAATCATAACTAAAAATAAGTTTCTAAAAACTAAAAAGGAGTTTTTGGAAAATGAGGTATATGAGTTAAAAGAAAAAGCAAAACAACTTGAAAAAGGAAAAGCAAATGACGATGATTGTAAATCATGTCAAGAGCTTAATCTTGAAATAGAAAAACTAAAGCTCACACAAGAAGTTTTAATAGAAAATAATTCTAAGTTTAAAAGGTTTAACAAAAACTTCGCTATTGCCGATGAAATAGTTAAAATCCATAAAACACCAGGAGACATGAATGGGCTAGGTTTTAATGAAGTATTAATTCCAAAGAGTCAAAACAAAACGGCCGAAAAAGACGAACATTCTGTCAAAATTGCTGTTGTACAGCACGGACCAGACGGAACCAAAATAAGGGTTCCGTCCGTTGTGCAAAATGGTACCGCGGGTACTTCAGCAGAACAGAATGTTCGCAATACGGACCGTACTGAATTTGTTAAAGTAACAAAGAAAACCAATGATAATGTTAAACTAAAACCAGCCATTATATCAGGAGTAGGACTTGTTAAAAATGAATTTAGATAAAAAAACTACTCAACAACGATATAAAACTTCTTTTGCCAAACGCCCCTTTCCTAAGAGCAACCACAACGTTCAACCTAACTACCAACACAACGGTTGGAATCAAAACTTTCCTAGACCATATCAAACTCCAGATTACATGCCATGGAACCCTTACCCATCATTTCCATACATGAATCAAATAAATGGTATGTTTAACCCAAACGGACCCATGAGATATTGGGGACCAAATGTTTGAGTTATTCGCTTCTTAGGTATGCTTGAAAGTTGGATTGGAACCTGATGAATGGATAAAAGATAGTGGATGCTCACGACACATGACGGGCAACAAAAGTCTCTTCTCATCATACCAAGAGTATGACGGAGGTAATGTCACTTTCGGTAGCAATCTCAAAAGCAAAATCATTGGCAAAGGTACGATTGCTCATAACTCTCTAACTATTGAAAATGTTGCTCATGTGGATAGGTTAGGATTTAATCTACTTAGTATTAGCCAACTATGTGATAAAAAGTATAAAGTACTATTTGATGAAAATGGTAGTAAAATACTAAAAGATGGTATCACCATAGCTAAAGGAGTTAGGAAAAATAACATATACGTCATGAAAATAGATAAAACATATAATGACAAACTTTGCCTAACAACATTAGACGATAGCTCATCTCTTTGGCATAGACGCTTAGGTCACGCTAATATGAGACTTATACAAAACCTATCTTCAAAAGAGTTGGTTAGAAATTTACCAAAACTAAAATATGACCAACACTTTTGTGACGCTTGCAAAATTGGTAAACAAACACATAGTAGTCACAAATCTAAAAATATGGTGTCCACATCTAAGTGTCTAGAATTATTACATATGGACTTGTTTGGACCATCCGCTATAAGAAGTTATGGAGGCAACTTATACACTTTGGTCATAGTAGATGATTACTCAAGGTTTACTTGGACGTTATTTTTGAAAACCAAAAATGAAGCTTTTGATAAATTTGAAATACTTAGCAAGAAAATTCAAAATCTTCTAGGTGTCAAAATTGTGTCGATCCGAACGGATCATGGTCGTGAATTTGACAACGAAACTCAATTTGGAAACTTTTGTGATACAAATGGTATAACACATAACTTTTCCGCTCCACGAACACCTCAATCAAATGGAGTAGTAGAACGTAAAAATAGAACAATTCAAGAAATGAGTAGAACAATGCTTAATGAACAAAACATTCCTCAAAAGTTTTGGTGTAACGCCGTTGACACTTCTACATATATTTTAAATAGAGTCCTAATACGTCCTTTCCTAAACAAAACACCATATGAACTTTATAAAGGTAAAAGGCCAACATTAGGATATTTTAAAGTCTTTGGTTGTAAATGTTTTATTCTTAATACTAAGGATTATCTCACCAAGTTTGACCCAAAGTCTTATGAAGGTGTATTTCTTGGTTACTCTCAAACTAGTAAAGCTTACATTGTCCTTAATAAAGAAACAATGATAGTCGAGGAATCGTTGAACATAACATTTGACGAAAGTCCACCTCCCTCTAAGACATCACCTTTGGTAGATGATGACTTAGTTGAAAGTCAAATAATAGAAAGTCAAATTAATAATAACAAGGAAGATGAGCCATCAAATAAGGAAATTGTCAACATCAAAGAGTCTAAAAGTCATCCATTAGAAAAGGTCATAGGACAACTTAATCAAAGAACCTTAAGGTCACAAGCTCAAAATCAAAGTAATCATTTTTTTTTTGTATCCACCATTGAACCTAAAACCATAAATGAAGCAATAAAAGATGAATCATGGGTAATTGCCATGCAAGAAGAATTAAATCAATTCGTTAGAAATGATGTTTGGAAACTAGTTCCAAAACCCAAAGATCAAACTATAATTGGAACAAAATGGGTCTTTCGAAACAAAATGGACGAAAATGGTGTAGTATCTAGAAACAAAGCTAGGCTTGTTGCACAAGGTTATAATCAACAAGAAGGAATTGACTATGATGAAACTTATGCACCGGTAGCTAGACTTGAATCTATTAGAATATTACTTGCTTATGCATGCGCTTATGACTTTAAATTATTTCAAATGGATGTTAAAAGTGCTTTCCTTAATGGGTTTATTAACGAAGAAGTGTATGTTGCTCAACCTCCCGGTTTTACCGACTTTGAGAAACCTCATCATGTCTTCAAACTCAAGAAAGCATTATATGGCCTTAAACAAGCACCTAAAGCTTGGTACGACCGTCTTAAGACTTTTCTTGTTGATAACAAATATACTATGGGATTAGTAGATAATACCCTTTTTACTAAGAAAAAGGAATCACAAATTATTATTGTTCAAATTTACGTTGATGACATTATATTCGGATCAACTTGTCAAGAACTATGTAATGATTTCTCTAAAATCATGCATGACGAGTTTGAAATGAGTATGATGGGTGAGTTAAACTTCTTTCTAGGACTTCAAATTAAACAACTAGAAGATGGTATTTTCTTTAACCAATCTAAATATATAAAAGACATGCTTAAGAAATTTGGTCTTGAAGATTCCAAACCAACTAAAACACCCATGTCCTCGGACACTAAACTCACCAAGGACGAAGAAGGTGAATCCGTAGATAACACTAAATATAGAGGAATGATTGGTAGCCTACTCTATCTTACGGCTAGTAGACCCGACATTATGTTTAGTGTTTGTCTATGTGCTCGCTTTCAAGAAAACCCAAAGGCATCACACTTAGAAGCATTAAAAAGGATTTTTAGATATATTAAGGGAACAACGTGTTTAGGATTATGGTATCCCAAAGGAACGGGTATAGAAACCATAGTGTATGCCGATTCGGATCATGCCGGTGATTATGTCGATAGAAAAAGTACACGTGGTATTTGTACTTTTGTTGGACATTGTCTCACCTCATGGTTTGCAAAGAAGCAAACGGCTTTAGCCATCTCTACTACTGAAGCCGAATACGTCTCAGCCGGAAAAGCATGTCAACAAGCTCTTTGGATGAAGCAAGCTCTCGTAGACTACGGAATTCATCTCAACGACATTGTGATACTTTGCGACAACAAGGGAGCCATCGATCTCAGCAAAAATCCCGTTCAACATGCTCGTACAAAGCACATTGAAATCCGTCATCACTTTCTTCGCGACAATGTTCAAAAAGGAAACATTTCAATCGAGAAAGTATCCTCCGAAGACAACATTGCCGACATCTTTACTAAACCTCTTAAACGAGAACATTTTAATCTTCTTAGACTTGGTTTAGGGTTAATGGAACCAAACATGTAGGATAAACATAGCCTAAAACATTAGAATAGTCAAACCAAAACAATTTTGCCTTGTATCTGCTACTCTAGCCACGGCACCAAACGACAACACGGACGGAACCAAAAATTTGGTGCCGTCTGGTCCGTGGTGTCTACAGAAGCAAAACTGCTATATACATAACATCCTCTTCCTCACAACCCACTTTACCAAAACGTGTAAAACTTAAACCAAGCTCATTATTGTCATCTTCCCACTCACTAATCACTGAAGATAACATCATTGTAAGTATCCTAACTACATTTCATCTCTTAATTCTGAGTCTAGGATTCTTATTTATGCACAAAACTATCACAAATCATTACATGGGGTTTTATGTATGCTTTTATACCAAATATGAATTCAATTGGCAAATTGCATAACTAGTCATTCAAATTAGGTACTACATTATCATATTGCATAAACAAATCATGTTTCCCACTAATTGATAGATAATAAATATAAGGCCTTATTCAAACAACCAAACACCCCATGTCAAAAGTTTTGAAAAGCTTCTCACTTGTAGGAAAACATTTTTCATTGCTAATACAAATAGAAACGTTAGAATTTTCATCACTTGCATGCTCTTGAATACTAAAGGTATTGCATAACTAATATGCACTCCCGGGTATATTCAAATGTAGCCACATTGAATTAGGAGCATTTGGGTTATCTCATGGTATTTGCCAAACACTCCACTAAAACCATTTTGTGCATAAAATGAGTCGAGATAACCGCAACTCCAAATTGTTTTCATATAGGCACACACTAGAATCAAAAACGTTAAAATTTATTTTCATTTTTTTTTTTTTTAACATGTTAATTCTTGTCCTTAGGAATAACCATGGTAGCCGCAAGAGTCTATGATCACAAAGACACTCTTAACTACATTCTCAAACACCACAAAACCAAAGGACTCACCAAGGAACAAGTAGAAATATTTAGGGGTCTAGAATCAAGGTATTTCCACGAGGGTAGAACCATTCACCCATCCTTCCTTGAGCACACTAATCTTCGTGAAGAACTAGCCGCCATTCAATTCGATTGTCTTCTTGACATTGATGAACCAATTTGTCCTAGGTTCGTGTTAGAATTCTATGCTAGTGTGACCGGTTTTAGTGATGAAGATGATGATGAATTTTGTCTTAGCTTTAGAATCAACCAAAATGACTACACCATCACCTTAAGTGAATTTGCTAGAGTACTAGGAATTCCCAACCGAGGAACTTGTGTCTACACGGATAAGTGGTCACTCACCGCCCTTGATGCAATCAACGACCGCACTTCTCCCTATCTAACCCGTTTGGCCGATAAGGATGTCATCCGTGAACACCTTTTTAACCCAAAAACTGATACAACCCGAGTAACCCGAAAGGGAAAGGAGGTAGACCGAGATCCATATGGAATGGAGCTAAATGAACTTAAGCACGAATTTAAGAAATGGGAGGAGTTACTTAGAGCAAACGTCATTAGCACCATAGGGAATAGGGATCACATAAACGCTTGTCTTTGCCACATGCTTTACAACTTGTCCACCCGACAACCATTCAACTTAGCCTACTACATAGCTAGGAGAATGATTGATATTCCAACTCAAGGATCCGTTGCTCTTCCATACGGGATGCTTCTCACCCGTCTCTATAGAAACTTCGCTCCAATTCCACCAACCCCAAAAGGGATGCACCTTCACTATGAACTCATCCCTCACATCTTTGTACCTTTGAGTGATGCTCGAGTTGCTAAGACTAAAGGCAAGAGAGCTAAACCTCCAACTCCTTCATCATCATCATTAAATAGCTCCGAGGATGGTCTTCCAAGCTCTCATCTTCCACCTCAAGAGTATTACGCATCTCTTCCCGAGATTGAGAATGAATCTGCAGAATTCAAACAAACTAAGGGAATGTTCAAGTGCCTTGGTAGGATGATGAACAAGATTTACAAGAAGTTGGACAAATAAGGGTACTTTAAGGAGTGTTTGGAACAATGCATTATCGTTAATGTTTGATACTATTTAGTTGCTTTTATTATGTAGGATGATAATATAACTTGAAACAATGGTGTATGCTAACAATCTCATGCAGGGGGATAGCACAAGTATGCTATCAAATTTTACCCATTTTCACTATATTGTGAAAATCAATAAGCCTTGATCAAAATCTATGCTCCACTATGTTTACATATGTGTTATTTACTTTTCCTAACTAGAAATGTTTAGTATAACAGGTTTTGAGAAAAATTTCAGGTTTCGGAAATTTCCCCGACACCTAAAAACGAACTCTGTCCATATTTCAGCACTCCACGGATCAGACGGCACCATAATTTTCGTACCGTCCTTTATGTAGTTTGGTACCGCCATACCTGTACAGGCGGACCAGACGGCACCCTTTTTAGGGTACCGTCCGTGTATGATTTTGGTGCCGTGGATCCTCCAGGTAATTTTCTGAATTTCGACTCTTTCGTGATTCCAAATTATCTTCCATCACTTATAAATCAATCTTAAGTAGTTTATACTGTTATTAGAACTAGTATTATTCACTAAGGGATATAAGAAATCCATTTCCCACCAAAATTCAAAAATTTGAAAAATCCACCCAAGGAGCCCTTTGGCATAAAGGAAGGAACCAAATTTTTGGTACCTTCAAATCCGTGGGTAATCTGAATATTAGGAAATTCCACTCACTAGAACACATTTATTGCATATCTTTTCTTCTTCACTCCATCTTCTTTGTATGGATTGACTTGGGTGATATGACTAGCATTCAACCCACTTCCAAATTATTAGGAACCTCATCTCTTCAATGGTTCAACATCAAATCAAACCTTTTCTCAACAATTTCTTACCTCTATAAATTGAAAGGCTTTACCATGATCATCCTCACACCTTCTTCATTCTCACTACTATCTAGCAAATCAAAACCCAAGATAAAAATGACTAAATCATCACCAAAACCTTGCAAGAAAACCGCTAGAATGAGCGTAAGGCCTTGTTGTTTTGTTCATCTTAGCTCATCATCCGAATCTTCACCACTCACCATCTCATCTCCCATTAGAGATGATACACATCTTACCTTAGCTACACCCACTTCATCACACATTGTGATCACCACTCCACCACCAACAAAAACACCTACTTCACCTCCACCGGCACCCATCTAAACATCCAAAACACCCTCACCACCATCACCAAGGTCTCCCACTCTCACTCCCATGGAGTTATTTTCAACTCCACCAACATCACCAAATCCTTTCCTAGAGGACTTGCCTCCTAGGCCAAGTCATCCACCACCATTGCCATCTTTTGGCACAATTGAGCGAATCGCTCATGAGTCACCTCGGTCATCCATTGACCCAAACGCCCCATTAGGGCCAAGACCTCTCCTTTTCCACCCCATTCACAAGGACATTCATGGTCCTTTATACGGGGATCATCCACTTCCATCATCAATGTCCCCTCATATTGAGGACATTCCGGAGTGCATGTGGGATGACAATCCCACTAGAGAGGAGATTCAAGCCGAACTCCACAACCTCCACCAATTCAAAGGCATGGTGGATTCTCACTTAAGTGAGACAATGCAAATGCAAAGTGCTTTGCTTGCATCCATCATGACCACTCCAAACATCCCTAACACCACCAACACATCCACCATTCCACCACCACAACCTCCCCAAACTTTCTACCCTCCAAGGCATGGTTGCTCAACTTGTGAGCAAACGGGTCAAACCGTGGAACGGACCCGGATTATGGTCCATGACTTCCACGAAGAAATGAGGTTCATACTCAACCACATTCTTGAGCGTCTCAACGCTCTTTCCCATCCACCATCACTTTAGGATGGTTTTAGAATAGTCTTTCTTTTATTTGCTTTCTTAGGATAATTTTTATTTTCTTGTACTAGAAACACATCATTGTGTTCTCTTTTCATGATCTTTACTCATGAAAAATTTTAACTAATGAATGTTGTTTATTACATTGTTGGTGTCATTACATAGTGTTTGGAAATGCTTGTGAATGATCATTATTACTAACAATTTTTTGTAGCTTTATTTTCACAATCCATGTATCTTCCCATTAAAGCACCCAATTTAGGGGGAGCTTTGAACAAGGGGGAGATAATAGCTCGGGCTCATTACATTCCGCATAGCCTCTTCTTTTTGTTGAGACAAAAAGGGGGAGAAAATATAGAACTTTGAAATTATTTATATTTGACTTTTCTGAAAAAGTCAAACTGCATACATTTGACTTTCTAAAAGTCAAACAGGAACTCTCATTGATAATACTTGACTTTTCTTAAAAAAGTCAAACTGCATACTTTGACTTTCTGAAAAAGTCAACATCATGCATCAACTAGTGAATTCTTTGACTTTCATAAAAAGTCAAATCTCATACACTTGCATTATCATTTCCTTTTCAAGTTCTAAAACTAATATTTTTATAACTCTTGTACAAACTTTGTTTCTTTTATAAAAATAAAGTTTATATTTTGTCCTCAACAAAAAGGGGGAGATTGTTAATACAAATATCGTCATTAAACGTTATTTATATTTTTGATCTTTGCCTAAGTTTTGTTAACGACAAAAGTAAATTTAATTTATAAAAGCTTAAAGCTTGTCAAGTTTATTAGATATGAAAACAAGCTTTCTCAAACAATATATTCATCATTCAAGCATTTACATTTATGATTAGTAACATCTTGATATGACTCTAATCATTATGTATGATAGTAGTTTGTAGAATGTGTTAGGTTCTTAAAACCAAACACTACTTAAGCATTTGCATATTTCTATAAATAGTAATACAACATTTGACATCATGTATTACATCATGGAAATCATTAGAAGATTCCATTAGATATTTTGTGAAGATTTGTACTCTTCATATCTTGCACAATCTCACTTAGATAGAGTTGACTTTAGACAAGATTTGATATCTTGACTGTCAGACCGGCGGTACCAAAATGGTACACGGGCGGAACCCTTTTAAGGGGTCCGCCGTCCGTGGACGCTCCTGTCCAATTTGGCTATAAATAGCAATGCCAAGCCAAGTAGTTTCTCATCCCTTTCCAACATACTCTCATACATATCTTCTCTCTAACCTTTCTAACTCAGTTTCATATCATATTAGTGATCTCTTTTGTAGCAAAGAAGATCAAGTCATATTCAAGCTTCAACGAGAAGTTGGAAGTCTTGTTTGCTTAGTGTTGTATGATCTAGTGTTGATCCATACTTCATTGTTGTATCAAACCATCATAATCTTGTGAGTGTGAGTGGTTAGTATTTTAGTCCTCAAAATACATTGTGTGTGGGAGTAGTTGTACCCTTGGAAAGAACTCGACATCTAGCTTAGTGTCGGAAATAGTGTAAGCGAAGTGTAAAGGTTTTCTCCGCCGGTGAAAGGAGCTTGTTGACTAGTGAAGTTAAACTCTCGAGTGTGAGACTCGAGGAGTGGAGTAGGGCAAGGAAAAAGAGTCCTTGTAGGCCGAACCACTATAAACAACTTGTTGTGGTTTGATCATTTCTTTCCTTATTTACTTATTACATATTGCTTGCATATTTCATTAACATACTCAAGATCAATATCAATTGATCTTTCAATAAGTTTCAAAACAAAGTTTTTAATCGGTAAACTATTCAACCCCCTTCTAGTTTTCTACATTTACCCTAGAGATCTTATATTTATTTTGATTATTAAGTTATTTATGCTTTCTTTTGATTATTTTGTAAAGGCTTCCGCTATTGAATATTATTGAAAGTTCTGATATGAAACCGTATTGTGATATCTTTACCCTTGTCGGGTTGGGGTGTTACAATTTATGGTATCAGAGCTCTAGGTTTTAGGACCCTTAGAGCTTAGGCTATGACCTGTGAGGATTGGGTAGACATTAGATTTCCGTCTGTTCAGATATTTTTTTTCGATTCCTTTGGTTGGTCGTTCAGATTTGACTTCGATATCCTTTTGCCTTCACTGAATTGGCCCTCCTCTGTTCGCATCGAATTTTGTTATTTTGTATTTGCTCGTCCGTTTGTCGATCGTTAGATGGAGACTACCCGTGGAGCCGAAGAAGAAGGTGCCGACCCTGCGTTGCTGCAACAGTCCATGTGTTGGAGAGGTTCGTGAAGCAGAAGCCACACTCGATTGCCGTGCCGCTAGAGACATCAGGATGCTGCTGGAGGGAGCTGGACGAATCAACCAAGGACGCAACGACGAAGACATGATTCAACCGGTGGCTGGGAAGGTTTATCTACTTCATATGATTTGGGCGCGATTTATGTCACTCTGATTCGTTTGTCATGCGTTTTGAGACGGTTTGATATTCTGCTAAGTGATTCTGATCCGTATTGCTTTTCTCTGATTTGTTCGGAACTTGGTTTGGATCGTGAAGTTTTATCGTTTAGCATTCTGGTATGTCTCAGTTTTTCTTTTTGGACCGACAGTAATGAGCTATGAGTAACTGTTTTGTGCATTGGTGGCCTTCTTTTCTTTTGTGGTATGGTAAGTTGTTTTGATGTCGTATATGCTGTATGTATGTGATCTGGTCTGTTATAGTATGTTAATTGCTATCCGTATGTTATCAGTATATGATATGTTTTGTTGTGATACTGGTTATGTGGTTTGTCATGACCCGGGATAGAATATGATGACAATAAGAACTTGTTATGTGATGCAAGTATTATGACGCCTGATCAACGTGATAATACCGAGATCATATAATTTGAACTTATTGAAGTCATATGACGTCTGGGGAAATGCATGTGGTTGATACGTGAATGGATTTTGATTGGTATCTGTTATTTGGCACTCCTTATGTTCGTTTGAAATTTTGTACCTATCTGTGAGATTTCGTCGATATCTGTTACGTGTAAGTTTTGTGCGCTTTGGACCGAAATTGTTATGATTTGTGTGAACTATGGATTGCTATGTTTGCTCTAAATGTGTACGTCTCCGTGTACCCTTATTGTGATCATTGGATATTTCGTGAAGTGTTTGAGGAACATTAGATCCTTTTAGTTTGATTATCTGTGATTAGTAAGACCATTGGGATTCATTCTGCCTATGTATATGTTTGTTCTCATCGTTAGAGATCTGCATAAGTTAGATCGTGTCGTTGATTTTTCTGCATCTCATCTGTTTTCTGCCAATACGTTAATAAGTATATGATTATCTGTTATAAGTATTTGATTATTGGTTCGATTTCCGAAAAGTATGAGTTTGAATATTCTGATAAGAATCCGTTTGTTCTGAAATAAGATTCGCGTTCGCTATATCCCTTGAAATTCTGAAATCCGATTTGTTTTCTGTTCTGTAACGTCTTGTTCAATTTCGAGGACGAAATTTTCTTTTTAGAGGGGAAGAGTTGTAAAACCCTAAAAATCGTTAACGCGTTAAAAGACCATAATGCCCTCAATCAATAATCCGTAGGATAACACAAGCTTGTAAGGTACGTTATATGGTTGACGTTAAATTGAGTTTACGTAATACCTTGAACATAAACTTATATTATAATGAATGTAACACAATAACAAGTACCGAGGACTAAATGAAATATATGTAGACATTTAAATGAAAAGGGTAATGCAAATAATTTGGCAAGTAAATAAAACCTTTGATTTGGTCTCATTGTTTTTCCCCTTTTTGCTGAATTTACACACATAAAATCCCTACCATATTGGTCTTATCTTAACTTACCCTATCACCCTTTTATACGCCTCTTACTCATTCAAAATTAATCCTACCTCTCCTCATTAAAACATACGGCAAACACAAGAAAAAGATCCCCTCCACCTCCATGTTTTACTGTCGACACTAAGGCTCCAAGAGGGAAGGGTCGAAGGTGATTGTGAAGCTGCTAAAGTCACGTGCTTCGTACAAATATTGTTGGTGTTGATCGTGGGTTAGAAAGGGGGGCTGCTGTCGTGGGTATTAGCACCAAGAGAGTGCCTTGATTTGCTTTACTTTCTGCTCTTGTTTCTTCTTCTTGTGTCACGATACCAGATTCGTTGAAGGAGACGCGACGTTACATCTTCGTGTTCCTACATTCGTTTGCTTTCCTCTCATTTGCTTTAAGGTACAGATATTCTGACCTTTTCAGTAAAGGTTCCTTATGATGTTCTTTTCGTTAGCTTTCCTAATTTACTTATTAGGGTTTCCGATGCCATTGCTATGAACCCTTTTCTGATAGTTTGATCTGTAGCTTATCTGAACTTCTGTTTTATTGAACCATGCAATATCTGATTTGAACTAGTGTTACGAAGACTCTGATATGCACATTTGTTGAACCCTGCTATATTTGATTATGAACTTCTGAATTGTGAACATTAAATGTTGAATTTCTGATTATGAAGTATGATATGTGATTATGATATAATCTCTGATTTCTGAGTATCTGAATATGAACTTTTGATATGAACTATCTGCTGTGTTATCTGTTTGACCTTTATGATGAATTATGATCTGTGTCATTTATAACAATCTGTTTGACCTAAGATGGGTTGATACCCGAGCCACTATTTCACTAGTCATGGGGGTTCCATGTCCGTATCAGTGATGCACCTCTGATATGACTCTAGGGCAGTAGAGTGATGTTCTGCCACGTTCCTTGATGGTGTAAGGTAGGGGCGTATGGATGCATCCTAGATCTGATCTGTTATCTGATATTTTTTCTGGTGAATGATGTCGTGTGCAATACGCGTCTTCACAAAATCTGGGAGCTAGCTACTCCATTGGTTACCTGAGGTCTCCCCTCATATTATATAAGGTATTCCGAGGTCACCCCTCCGAATACAATGGTTACTTATGATACGCTATGATCTGTTATGTTTCTGGGCTCGTGGTAGTTAACTAAACCTTTATCTGTTACTTCTGTGAAGCATTCTGTTATGATTCGGTATTTTTCGAGTGTTTATATTACGTATTCTGATAGGATATGTTAGTGAATGTGCTTATGATGTATATGTTCAAGTGATTATTAGTTGCCATGCTAGGACATGATTAATATGCTTAAATGTGATTCGCATGTTGTCATCTGATGATATGTTAGTTTACCGTTATGTGAATTCGTTGATCTGTAAGATGACTATGCTAGTGTGTATTTGATTGTTTTGTAAGTTCATCCTGTATAATCGGTTCAGTTAATATTGTGAAACTTAATTAGCCGTTTATATACCTATCTGTATATGTCTGACCTGCCATGTTAATTTCGTTTATGCTTATATTTGATCTGAGAAATGATTCAAGTCATGAGTTTTGGTTTGTAAATTGGTAAATTGCTATGTTATGTCTTTGTCTATTTAGTTATAGAAGGTCTACTATGTTTTCTATCTGTATGTGTGCTTGCCATGATTGGACTGCTATTTCCGTTGCTACAATATTGGATTAAGTATGTTACATGTAAATTAATTGACTAGTAAGAATGCCATGTTTACTTTCTAGGAACTGTTTCCGTTAGCTTTTAGACTTTTCGTTTGGCTTATATGTACTCTACTTTCTTGATTCTTTGAATGTTTGGTCATTTAATGTGTTTCCGTAATATGCTATGTGTTTGTTCTTATTTGCTATGTGTTCTTCCGGATCTCTGTGAGATTGTGTTTCTGCAGAATCCTCTATGATTCATTATGCTCACTCCGCTGCGACTTCGTTATTCGTTTCATTTGTTTCAGTTTGCATTTCTGTTTTGTTTAGTTTCCGTTTCTGTTATATCTGTTCACTGGGCTTTGTAAGCTCAGCCGCACTTTCTTTTCCTGCGGCAGGTATTTAGCATTCAAGATGAGCTTATGGGATGGCTGATCTGGGTTTGAGAGTATAGTTGAGAGCAAGACTTTACCCTAGAGATCTTATATTTATTTTGATTATTAAGTTATTTATGTTTTCTTTTGATTATTTTGTAAAGGCTTCCGCTATTGAATATTATTTAAAGTTCTGATATGAAACCGTATTGTGATATCTTTACCCTTGTCGGGTTGGGGTGTTACAATTCTATTTCTGGCATCTGATTAAATTGTACCAAAGTATTGACTTCCAAAGGTTGTTGTGTAACTTGACTTAAATCCTCTACCGCAGGATTATTAACAATGTTGTCTAAGAACAATTTGTTTGAGCAATATGGAACAATAGCAAGAGCTGCCTTTTTCTTTGTTGCATCCACATCAGCAATAACTGTCCTAATTGACTTTGGTGACATTTCATCAACATCCAGTCTTGTCTTACCATTTTCAACATAAACTTCTATCATCTTATGGTCATCAACAAGATCTTTCAATATTTGTAAATTGGCATTCTCACTTAAGCTATACAAACCATCATATAAATTACTACCTGGCTTAACAAAGTAATAGTAATTTTTTGAACCCAACTCGTAACCCAATTCATACATAAGAACATCCAACTCTTCAGCTGACACACTATCAACATCAACCAAATCACCTAAATTTTCAATACCTCCATCGTATATTCTACCAGGTCAGTATTTAAAAACACCATTGTGATGAACCCTCATGCTAAACATATTAGATTTACCACCTGAAAGCATGTCAATAGAAGAGACCACATAATCAAAACTTAATTGCCAAAAAAAATATATACCCCAATTACAAATTCCAACGTTTATAACAAAATAAAAACCATACCGTATTTTTTCTTAACAGAGTTGTACAGAACGATATCATCAACTGGATAACCTTGATGTCTTATTACTTTCCATAGAGTAAAATCCATGTTTTGGTTTTCTAAATAATAAGAACTGGTTTTGTGCCATGCAATTAGGGTTTGTTAATTGTGATAATTCTTGTAAAGAAAGTTGTGGGACGAAAGTTAAAATACATTCTTTGTGTTTATGGGGCGGGAAAAGGGAATAGGGCATGTGAAAATAATACAAACTTTGTTAATCGAAATAACGAAATGATATTTGTGCCCTATGACTAAAGACAAAAGCAAACGGCGAGTAACGGGGTTGACAAACGGATCAAGAAACCACTTTAGTATCACAAAATTGGAAAATGGATTGTTGGCGACGAAAATCTCATGTTACGGTTTCATGCGATATTTTTGAACAAATTTAGAGACCAACAATGTATTTTAATTATTTAAATATATATAATTTCTCCCTCCTAAACTCACTTCAAATCCAAATTCTTTACTAAATCCAAATTTTAATCTAAACGTCATCTACAAAAACGGACCTACAATTCATTCATGCTATCTTTTGATGGATTCGGATAAATGATTTAAATAAGAGTGAATTACATAAATCGTCCTTGTGGTTTGGTCAAAATAACGGATTTTGTCCATATACTTTTTTTTCAGTGCGTTTTGTCCCTGTGGTTTACAAATCTTACGGATTTTGTCCCTGGTCCAAAAATGTCCGTTAAGTGTTTTGCGCCGTTAGTCCTTCGTTAGTGCAGTTCGTTAAGTGTTTTGCACCGTTAGTCCTTATTTTTTAAAATGTAGTTTTTCCCAATTAGTCCCTCCGTTAATAATAGTTATCGCCCAATTTTTTACGCTTTTGTCCGTTTTTATCCGTTTTCATTCGGTTTTATCCGTTTTCCCTCCGTTTTTTCGTTTTTCGTCCGTTTTTTACGTTTTTATCCCTTTTCGTCTGTTTTTATACGTTTTTATCCCTTTTCAAGTGATTATTAGTTGCCATGCTAGGACATGATTAATATGCTTAAATGTGATTCGCATGTTGTCATCTGATGATATGTTAGTTTACCGTTATGTGAATTCGTTGATCTGTAAGATGACTATGCTAGTGTGTATTTGATTGTTTTGTAAGTTCATCCTGTATAATAAGTTCAGTTAATATTGTGAAACTTAATTACCCGTTAATATACCTATCTGTATATGTCTGACCTGCCATGTTAATTTCGTTTATGCTTATATTTGATCTGAGAAATGATTCAAGTCATGAGTTTTGGTTTGTAAATTGGTAAATTGCTATGTTATGTCTTTGTCTATTTAGTTATAGAAGGTCTACTATGTTTTCTATCTGTATGTGTGCTTGCCATGATTGGACTGCTATTTCCGCTGCTACAATATTGGATTAAGTATGTTACATGTAAATTAATTGACTAGTAAGAATGCCATGTTTACTTTCTAGGAACTGTTTCCGTTAGCTTTTAAACTTTTCGTTTGGCTTATATGTACTCTACTTTCTTGATTCTTTGAATGTTTGGTCATTTAATGTGTTTCCGTAATATGCTATGTGTTTGTTCTTATTTGCTATGTGTTCTTCCGGATCTCTGTGAGATTGTGTTTCTGCAGAATCCTCTATGATTCATTATGCTCACTCCGCTGCGACTTCGTTATTCGTTTCATTTGTTTCAGTTTGCATTTCTGTTTTGTTTAGTTTCCGTTTCTGTTATATCTGTTCACTGGGCTTTGTAAGCTCAGCCGCACTTTCTTTTCCTGCGGCAGGTATTTAGCATTCAAGATGAGCTTATGGGATGGCTGATCTGGGTTTGAGAGTAGAGTTGAGAGCAAGACTTTACCCTAGAGATCTTATATTTATTTTGATTATTAAGTTATTTATGCTTTCTTTTGATTATTTTGTAAAGGCTTCCGCTATTGAATATTATTTAAAGTTCTGATATGAAACCGTATTGTGATATCTTTACCCTTGTCGGGTTGGGGTGTTACAATTCTATTTCTGGCATCTGATTAAATTGTACCAAAGTATTGACTTCCAAAGGTTGTTGTGTAACTTGACTTAAATCCTCTACCGCAGGATTATTAACAATGTTGTCTAAGAACAATTTGTTTGAGCAATATGGAACAATAGCAAGAGCTGCCTTTTTCTTTGTTGCATCCACATCAGCAATAACTGTCCTAATTGACTTTGGTGACATTTCATCAACATCCAGTCTTGTCTTACCATTTTCAACATAAACTTCTATCATCTTATGGTCATCAACAAGATCTTTCAATATTTGTAAATTGGCATTCTCACTTAAGCTATACAAACCATCATATAAATTACTACCTGGCTTAACAAAGTAATAGTAATTTTTTGAACCTAACTCGTAACCCAATTCATACATAAGAACATCCAACTCTTCAGCTGACACACTATCAACATCAACCAAATCACCTAAATTTTCAATACCTCCATCGTATATTCTACCAGGTCAGTATTTAAAAATACCATTGTGATGAACCCTCATGCTAAACATATTAGATTTACCACCTGAAAGCATGTCAATAGAAAAGACCACATAATCAAAACTTAATTGCCAAAAAAAAAATATACCCCAATTACAAATTCCAACGTTTATAACAAAATAAAAACCATACCGTATTTTTTCTTAACAGAGTTGTACAGAACGATATCATCAACTGGATAACCTTGATGTCTTATTACTTTCCATAGAGTAAAATCCATGTTTTGGTTTTCTAAATAATAAGAACTGGTTTTGTGACATGCAATTAGGGTTTGTTAATTGTGATAATTCTTGTAAAGAAAGTTGTGGGACGAAAGTTAAAATACATTCTTTGTGTTTATGGGGCGGGAAAAGGGAATAGGGCATGTGAAAATAATACAAACTTTGTTAATCGAAATAACGAAATGATATTTGTGCCCTATGACTAAAGACAAAAGCAAACGGCGAGTAACGGGGTTGACAAACGGATCAAGAAACCACTTTAGTATCACAAAATTGGAAAAGGGATTGTTGGCGACGAAAATCTCATGTTACGGTTTCATGCGATATTTTTGAACAAATTTAGAGACCAACAATGTATTTAATTATTTAAATATATATAATTTCTCCCTCCTAAACTCACTTCAAATCCAAATTCTTTACTAAATCCAAATTTTAATCTAAACGTCATCTACAAAAACGGACCTACAATTCATTCATGCTATCTTTTGATGGATTCGGATAAATGATTTAAATAAGAGTGAATTACATAAATCGTCCTTGTGGTTTGGTCAAAATAACGGATTTTGTCCATATACTTTTTTTTCAGTGCGTTTCGTCCCTGTGGTTTACAAATCTTACGGATTTTGTCCCTCGTCCAAAAATGTCCGTTAAGTGTTTTGCGCCGTTAGTCCTTCGTTAGTGCAGTTCGTTAAGTGTTTTGCACCGTTAGTCCTTATTTTTTAAAATGTAGTTTTTCCCAATTAGTCCCTCCGTTAATAATAGTTATCGCCCGATTTTTTACGTTTTTGTCCGTTTTTATCCGTTTTCATTCGGTTTTATCCTTTTTCCCTCCGTTTTTTCGTTTTTCGTCCGTTTTTTACGTTTTTATCCCTTTTCGTATGTTTTTATATGCTTTCGTATGTTTTTTACGCTTTTTTCCGTTATTATCCGTTTTTGTCTGTTTTTTATCCGATTTCGACCGTTTTTTTACATTTTTATTCGTTTTCGCCAGTTTTTTTTACGTTTTTGTCCGTTTTTTTCGTTTTCGCCAGTTGTCCTTTTTTTTCGTTTTCGCCCGTACGGTTTTATCGGTTTTTGGTATGTTTTTGTCCGTTTCAAAAAAAAAAATTTGAATAAATTTTTTTTTTTCAAATATGTTTTTTTTTTTTTTTTTTTTTTTTTTTTTTTTTTTTTTTTTTAATATGTCCCTTTTTTTTCAAAATATTTGAAAAAAATATTTGAAAAAAAATATTTTTGTTCAAATTTTTTTTTTGAAATTTTTATTCAATTTTTTTTTTTAAATTTGATATTTTTTTTTGAAAATTTTTTTTCGGAAATATTTTTTTTCAAAAATTTTTTTTTTTGGAAAAAATTTTAAAAACGAAAGAAAAACGGACAAAACGAAAGAAAAACGTAAAACAACGGGCGAAAACGGAAAAAAACGGACAAAAACGTAAAAAAAACTGGCGAAGAAGAATGAAAATGTAAAAAACGGTCGAAATTGGATAAAAAACAGAAAAAAACGGACAAAAGCGAAAAAAACAGACGAAAGCATATAAAAACAGACGAAAAGGGATAAAAACGTAAAAAACGGACGAAAAACGAAAAAAAACGGGGGGAAACGGATAAAAACGAATGAAAACGGATAAAAACGGACAAAAACGTAAAAAATCGGGCGATAACTATTATTAACGGAGGGACTAATTGGGAAAAACTACATTTTAAAAAATAAGGACTAACGGTGCAAAACACTTAACGGACTGCACTAACGAAGGACTAACAGCGCAAAACACTTAACAGACATTTTTGGACGAGGGACAAAATCCGTAAGATTTGTAAACCACAGGGACGAAACGCACTGAAAAAAAAGTATTTGGACAAAATCCGTTATTTTGACTAAACCACAAGGACGATTTATGTAATTCACTCTTTAAATAACGTTGATAAAGCTTTTCACCTCGATTCATGCTATTTTTTTTTATGGATACGGATAAATGGTATAAATAATGTTGGTAAAGTTTTTTAACAAGGTGGATATGTTTGGTTTAGTGGTAATGGTCCTGTAAGTTGATCTATAGATTGCAAGTTCGAGCCACCAACTCAATCATCATCCACTTTTTTAATTTTTTTCAACTTAAAAATAAAATAAAATAATAATATAAAGTTGAATTTCATCATTACTATTTTTTTCAACTTAACAAGACCCGTGATAAATATTTAGTCTGACCAATTTTTAAAAAACTTCATTAATACTCTTATGTTTTGGTGTGGATTGTATATATGGAACTATTTATTGTTTAGCAAAACATTGCAAGTAGTAACGCCATTATTTCTTAGTTTTATCATATGTTAATATAGCTATAGTTTTTATAGCATTAAATTCATACTATTACTTTAACTTATCATATGTTAATATAGCTAAATTTTTACTTCATTAAATTCATACTATTACTTCAACTTTATAAACAAGTTTGTGTATTGTTATCTCATCAGCCCACGCGTGTGAATAATAGACTTTCTGATTACTTTACAGTTTACACGTCAAATATATAAATGAGGGATAAAAACACAAAGAAACAAAGATTAGTACATTAAAATGTTGGCATTGAACATCTACAAATTAAACACCTAAAACTACACCACTATCCACACCTTCAAACTAAACTAAAAAAAGTTGAAACTAACATTACACACACAAAACAAACCCTAAAAAACACAAAGTTTACTTCTTAGTTTTACCACCACTACTGCCATATGAGACATAACTAGTGACAGCTTTTGTCCCTTCAGCAACTGCATGCTTTCCAAGCTCACCGGGTAAAACCAACTTCACTGCCGCTTGTACCTCCCTTGCTGATAATGTCATCTTTTTGTTGTAGTCGGATAGCCGAGCTGCGTCCTCGGCTATCCGCTCAAACATGTCTATCATTAAGTTGTTGAGTATCGTCATTGTTTTTGATGATATTCCCAAATCAGGATGCACCTATAGTAAAACACAAATAAAATGCCGTTACATAAGAGTATTTTTTGACACCTTAAAATCATGTAAAAAGAAAGCAACACTTTGCAAACTTGATGCACATAAGAACTACTATAGATTTGGTTATGAGCTTATTTAAGCTTTTTCAAATATAGTGGTTTAAAACAACCTACAATAGAAAAAAGAGCATGCATGTTGTTTCAGCGCCTTCACTTCATGCAAAAATTAGCTTCAAGTAAATAAAATTTGTCTAGCTTATGTCTAGTACTCTATAAACAATGGAAAATAAGTTATAGATATTATGATCATCTTATTTAAGTTGTTCTATTTTCGAAACAACTGAAATAAGCCAACAAACTTTTGGTTTTTTATTTGATAAAAAACATCTAAACATGTTGTATATATACCGTGGGATAAGTGTTATAGGGTGCGAAAAAAATTGTCGTTAAAAAAATAATTATACCTGTTTCAAGACCCTATACAAATATCTCTTATACCCTTCACCACCACCAGTCTCCCCCAATTTCCTCCTCTTCTTCTTCCTCCTCCCACCACCATCTCCACCACCACTTTTCTTACCCTGTTCATGTCTTTCCGGTATCGACGTGGCATCTTGCACCTTGATCTCCCTCATTTCACCACCATTCTCTTCATCATCCAATTGGGTCTCATCATCATCATCATATTCCAAAGCAGCTTCTTGCACTTGTGGAGTTCTCACAGTGTAGATCTCTATCTTTTCTTTAGATGACACGTCTCTTGTGAGTGGTGTCTTTGTTTTTTGGTCTAGTACGGATACTCTGACACTTTCTCGTATGGTTTTTTTGGTTGTTTTTATGACTGTTTTCTTAGGAGCCATTGTTGTCTGATTATGTTTTTTTTGGATGTTTGGTGTAATGGTCAGTGGGATTTTAAGTAGAATCTTTGTTGTGTTTGCATGCATGGAAGATGACATGTGTGTGACACGTGGATGGAGTTTGATGAGTTTTGATGCTACGTGTGGTAAAACAGTCAAAAGTTGAGATAAAGTATGGAGTTAAAAATTGTTTCTTTGTTGGACATGAGAATTCTCGTGTTTGGTGTTCATTCACTATTCAATATGAGAAGGCATGTTATTAAATCTGAAAAAGTGAAAAAAAAAAAAAAAACTAACGAAATTTGTTGCAAGTAATGGGCTTATGGCTGGTTGGATTGTTCTGTGATATAATGGCCCATCTATATATATATCTATATATATATACATATGCCACATCATTAATGCTCACTAGGTATTTTAATGTTGACATGACGCATTCTATGATGAGCTGGAAATGGTGACGAGGCACACAATCCGTTTACACAATAAAAAAAATTGTCACTAGACAGGATCGAACACTCGTCTGTCAAATTAGAGACATATGCCTCAACCACTGGAGTAGAACACCAGTTTTGATATGTTATTGCATTCCCAAACTGATATTCAACATAATCAGTTACCATCTTCCCTTATACCAAAACTGAATCCCTACTCAGTAGCTTCAAGAAAACGCAATTCAAATTCAAAATCCAATATTTCCTCAACACACACATATGAAACGTCTTATTCAAATTAACCATCCTCTATCATTCAAATCAAATCAAATCAAATTCAAAACCCTAACTAATTCAAATCCATTCATTTCATACATTGAAAAAACCTTAAACCACGTCTTCCCTTTTAGGGTTTTGGTTACTAAGTCATTGTTTTGAATTCGTTAAAATGAAGGTTTTTAGGAGATTGATTCTGACTAAATGAAGGTAATAACTTAGTTTTCTATTTGTTATTTAATGTGTTTTTATTCATGTTTCTTTGAATCATGTTTCTTTGTAATGATGGCTGAAATATAGGAAATCTATAGTGTTTGGAGAAGCGCTCACCAGTTGTTTGTCAAAACGTGTCAAAGAAAAAGCTATACGGTATCATTCAAAACCAAATTTTGATTAATCTTCATTGTCGCAAGAAAAAGCTATAAATGGTATCATGGTTCATCCATTATTTATGGGGTTCATTGCTAATGCATATATCATCTTATATTTTATAGGAAAAGGAATGGTAAAATAACGTATCAATGGAGTGAACACGAGCTGTTTTCCACTATCATCAACAATGGGCGTAAGTATAAAAGGTAGAAAACCCGAACATGAAAGACGCCAAGGATGCATTGGCGTCACCTTAAATATATCTACAAGGTGTGTGACACCCTAGGCAAATCCCACATCGGCTGTGGCCTGGAGAGATGCTGGGCTCATAAGATAACATTCGCCTTACAATGACACAACGCGTTTTGTGGTCTACTGCGGGTGGAGTTCTTAGGAACTGGCAGTTAAGCGTGCTCATGTGAGAGTAGTACTGGCTTGGGTGACCTGCCGGGAAGTCTTCAAATGAGGCCACAAAAACAAAGCCGTGAGCCTACGGGCAAAGCGGACAATATTGTGGTCAGATAAGGCGGGGTGTTACAAGTGGTATCAGAGCCACTCCTGAGCCGTTCGGGATGGTGGGGCAAACCTCATCGAGGGCGATGAGTCCCTAAGGGGGGGTGATTGTGACACCCTAGGCAAATCCCACATCGGTTGTGGCCTGGAGAGATGCTGGGCTCATAAGATAACATTCGCCTTACAATGACACAACGCGTTTTGTGGTCTACTGCGGGTGGAGTTCTTAGGAACTGGCAGTTAAGCGTGCTCATGTGAGAGTAGTACTGGCTTGGGTGACCTGCCGGGAAGTCTTCAAATGAGGCCACAAAAACAAAGCCGTGAGCCTACGGGCAAAGCGGACAATATTGTGGTCAGATAAGGCGGGGTGTTACAAGGTGTCTGTTGTTTTGTGGCGGAAGATATATGATTACAGATTACTAATATGAACTGGCTATACGTGCAGGGTATATCAGGTTGTTGGATCCATAACTCGAAACCTTGCTGATTTGCAAGACGATCAAAGATGCTATGTATCAATTTACGACCACCCAACTCTTCACCTTTTGGTATTTATTAATAATGTCCTCATTTTGTAAGTTTCATCGTGATCCACTTTTAGAGGTGCAATATGGGCAGAGGTTTGGCAGGCTGGGTATCGCATCAAAATGGGCTATGGAAAAAAGTTGGTAATTTTAAATGGGTTGAAGCTTTGTTGCTTTACAAATCTGTTTCAAGCTATTTGCGACCGTTCAACCCGTTTGACCTTTTTATTTTAAGCCCACTTTTTTATTTTGTCCATTTGTTCCGTTATAGATACCCACCTTGGCCCGTTCACAATTAAGTATGAAGATATTGACCGCTTTAGATTAATTAAAATTGGCCTAGGGGTCACATATGTGCTTATAATATGCATATGGAGTACATTGTTGATAATAATTCTATTTCATTTCTTTTCTCAGACATGTCATGTTTTGTGCTCTAACGCAAATTATTTGACCCTTCAAATAATCAGATAGTCAGTAGTAGATTCTTTTTTTGGAAACATAAAAATTGATTGTTGCAACTTTAAACTGAAGATCAGTTCCAAAATGCAATTCCAAAAACACCCTGTAACATGCGAATTTGTGTAGGGGAGTCGGGCTAGGCTTTAAAAGTATCACATGAGTTATAATTTGTGTCTATATTCTTTCTTATGCTCTATACCTAATATAAACTACATGGAATTTACCTAATACAATCACATGAGTTATAATTTGTGCCTATAATCTATATTATATCTTATGCTTTATAATATTCACTCACCATCTGTCACATGAAAAGCTGCAAACTTTTTGAAGTAGGGCCGAACACATGAAGTTGTAAAGAGATGAGGTACGTGGTAATTTCCTCTTTAGCGAATTGCATAATTATATACTAAACCAATTGATCTACTCCCTCTTTCAATACTAAACCAATTGATCTACTTTCTGACAATTTAGATATTTTTGGACAGTCTATAGTAAATAATAAATGTGATCGGATTGCAGGCATGATTTTTTTTACATGTGGGTCGAATTGTATGACCTTGATGACGAGGGAATGTATGACAGTGAAAACCATCTTGATTTTTCATCTGGAAACCTCATCATTCTATTCCAGCAAGGTACTATTACATTTAAAGAAAAATAAAAAATGTCTATAGAAGTTGTCATCTCCTCATATTGTGTTTTGACAGTACTTCATGAATTGGTAGCATGTTGGTATGGTAGCTGCTATTAAGGAGAAGGATGCAATATTGAATGCTATTTCAAAAAGTCAGGTACCTTATTGTGTTTTGATTAGTTGCTTATTAAATGCTACCTTAAATTTCAGTTCTTTTAAAAAAGATGTAACAAAAATGAAATAGGTTTATTCATAACAATAATAGTAATATTAACCTTGAGATAATGCACGACAGTAGAATAATAGAGCACTATTATCAATGTTGGAAGAACACTATTGGAAATATACCAAAAAAGTGAGAAACTTTAAAATTATTTGGCAAGAACATTCAGTGCGTTTTTTAATAGGCTTTGTACATGTGATGGTTATTTTGAAGCAACCATGATGGATATGGAAGTTGATAACTTTTATTTTAATGATTTTAAAAGTTACCTTTTATACCAGTTTGAAAGTTGTCTTTAGTTTCTTACAGCTACTTGTTTGTTGGTGTCCATTAATAAAAGTTTGTACTTTGTTGCAAAAGTTGTAACCTTTTTACATTGGGGTTTCTTAACTATATTAAAGGCATTGATATTGACCATAATATGACGATCAAAGTTACGCTAATATTGACCATCTAACTATTTTGGGTCAACATAGCCTGAATAAGCCCGTTTACCCCTACAAAAAATTACACGTCCGACTTGCTGAATGTGTAACCTCTAAGTAGCATTGATGAAAAAAATCTCATCTTTTTTCAGGTCATCGATGATCACATGAGAGCGATTGTTTATATAACAGCATATGGTGCCATCAATTACCAGTAGAGGTTATGTGGTGAGATGGCTCATTATGCAATCCAAATTTATTGGAAAGTTACTTGGTATAAGTGGAGATAAAATGGGTAACCCTTAGGGATGCATATTTGTCATTTATTGCATAAACCATCATATCGTTGCAATATGTTGCAATCAGGTCTGCATTTGAGCAACATCGAAATGAACAACGCTTTGAGCAGATAACAATAGCAGAAATCAAGGGGTGGTTAATGCCAGGGCAGAAATATATCTTGAAGGCTCCACTAATCTTGCAATGACTCCCGGATAAAGCTTATCTCATGTCTCAAACTCTACCTATTTACTTGTATATGCGTCACTTATGTAACTATACGCGGTTATGTGAATGTGGTGTTTGGGATTACTTATTATTTTATAGTTTACTACTTATCTATTAAATTATAGTTATGAAACTTGACAACTGATATCATATTACTTAAATGTTAGCAGGTATCCTTTTGTACCCTCTGTTGGACCAGTAAGATGCCACTTTGCAAATTATCAACAACTTACAAGTTACACGACTCTTTTGGTAAATGGCATAATATGATAACATGATCTTCGAATGTATATACACCTTTTCTCTACCGAGTACGATTCAACTTTGACAACAATGTCTAACATAGAATGACTAATTGGTGGTGTAAATCATATATGCATTACAAAGCTTGAGTGTCCTATTAGACGCAGCTTCGACACCTATGCATATAGAACTTTTGTCATATGTTTATATTTTGTCATGCTTGTATATGAAAAGTTTGTATTAGCCGTACGTTAAAACTTTAATTTTAAATTACATTTCATATAACGAATTCATATTTGAGTTTTATACATTCAATATGATACGTTAGCATTCTTTATGAAAAAGTACAATGTACTTTTGTTTGTTCTCACACTTTTCATTCTTATTTTTACATATCTTATACGAATACGTTCCTTCATTTTCTCAATTTTTTTAGTTTAAGATATTTGTTATTCATTATTTATGTACTGTTAGAATTCATCAAATATTATTATGAAACTAGCCCGCCCATTCGCGCGGGCTACGAAGCTAGTATATATCTATACATATATATGGGACTACATATGACACGTCATTATTGCTTACATGGCACATTAATGATGACACGGAGCATCATATGATGAGGTGGAAATGGTGACTAGGCACAAGATTCGTTTACACAATTAAAAAAAATTAAATTTTGTAGACCACAAGGTTCGAACTCGGGTTTTGAGGCTCAAAGAAAAGCACCTCAACCACTAGGGCGATCCAAATTTTATGGTACAGACTCTTCTTTCCAAACTGGTATTAGTTCTATTATATTCCCATCTTCCAGCTTATAGTTACTTCAAAATCAATTTTACATGATTCAAAATGAATATTAAAAACCGGTCAAACAATAACTCACCCCCAATTCACTCGGCCTTTCCAAAACAAACTCCCCCAAAAATCAAAATGCATTCCCTAATTCAAAAACAGATTGAGTTTATCTATACCATGTTTAAATCTTTTTTTTTTCTTTTTTGGTTTGATCCTATGATTTTCAAAATGAGAAAAGCATGTTATCAAGCGATTCTATGATTTTCTACAAGTCAATGTGATTATATGACTTTCATATCAATGTTCAAAGTTCAAACGATTACAAGTCAGTAATTTGTTCAATTCATCAAGCGTGAGAATTCGATTGGTGATGTTACAAGGGTTATGGATTTTAACGGTTGTTGCTGACTTTCGAACCCAACTCATGGTAAGTAGATTATTCCTCTATCTCGCAAAGTAAATTATATTGCATGAAAATTTTGTAAATTTGTGCGGATTATGTTGTTTTCTGGTGTTGATATTTAAAACAATTTAATTAATAATGTTTTGTGCTTTTATCAGATCAACAATGATGGTACTCAATACGGACTTTGTTTTTAATGAAGGTCAAAGGCATCCAACTAAACATTTGCATATTCACAGGAACTTCGAACTTTGAAGGTAATCATCACAGAGAAAATATGATCCAAATTTTTTGGAGCAGTCAAAGGCCAGTGATGCATACATTTTTGTCAAGGAACTTTGAAGGTAAATATGTGTTCTTATGATGCGGTTTATTATTTTTATTGATTAAATTGACTATTGATATTTCAACTTTGGTTATGAATTAGTGATGATTTATTTTGCGGTAGCGAAATTTGTTGTTCTAATTGACGATTGAAGTTGACGATGCGGCTAATTACCTGGTATAATTTGGATCCACAATTTAAGTTATGTAAACTTAGGCTTTAGGCTGATTTAGGTTAACTTAGCTATTTTGTGCGACTATCTATGGATGAAATGATACAATCTACTAAGCTTTCCGATATAACATAAGTAGTTAAGCATTGTTCTGAATAACATTTTCTTTGTTCACTTATTCTTTGTAACTCCTTATATTCAGCTAAAGTGGAGGCCTTCTACTGATTATTGACTGGCTTGTGGAGGTACAGCCCTTTTTGCGTTTTTTAGTGAATTCAAAGATCGAGAATTTTATAACTATTAGATATATTAGTTCTATTATTTTTCTTGAAAAATAGCCAAATACGTTGGAGGCCCCATTTGGGGTAAAATTCTTTTATGATTCATCAAATTCCTCTACTTATGTATTTCGATATTGAATTTTTGCATCGGTTTTCTTATAAAAGTGAAGTATAACTTACATTTCTGACCAATAATTTATATTCTTTTTGTTCTGAATTACAGGACAACATCTAACAGATGTCGTCGGAAGCCCATACTATGTTGCACCTGAAGTTTTGTTTAAACATTATGGACCCGAAATTGACGTGTGGAGTGCATGCATTATCCTATACATCTTATTATCCATACATGATAACACTATATTGTTGGTTTGTTGTGTTACCTACATGATAACATGGCTTCTGCGCTATGCATTTCAGAGTCAGATTCGAGTATTGTTTAGGTAGATTTAGAGGGGAAAACTTGACTTCAGTTCTGAACCATGGCCACAAATTTTAGAAAGTGCAAAAGACTTGATAAGAAAGATGCTTGACAGAAGACCACAACAAAGAATAAAAGCCTATGAAGTCCTATGTAAGTTGCAACGTCCAAGCATATTTTCAATTTTGTTCATTTTGTAATGGGTCATTTTTGTACTTATACCAGGTCATCCATGGATTGTGGACCGATACAGTTGCTCCCGAAAATCCAGTAAACTCTACGGTTCTATCACGCCTTAAGCACTTTTCAGCAATGAACAATCTTAAGAATTTTGCTTCTGCGTGAATGATTTTAGCTAGCTTTGTTTCACCCGAGTTGCTTAATCAAATTTACCTGAGACCCACTGATAAATTTGTTTATTTTTAGGTTATTGCAGAAAGGCTTTCAAAAGAGGAGATTGGTGGCTTAAAACAGATGATTAAGATGATCGACAGGGACAACAGTGGCACAATAACATTTGAAGAACTCAAACATGGGCTACAAAGAGTTGGTTCCAATCTAATAGAATCGGAGATTAAGGAACTAATGGATATTGTACGTTCTTTTGCATGGAAAATAAGTATGGTTGCATTGAATCTCGGTAAGTAAGCTTTTTTTCAGATTACTAAAGGTGCCATAATGTGCATGTCAGGGGTTGAGTGAATATTTGTCCTTCATTGATGAGTTGGGTCAATTTAAACACTTTTAGCTCAAGTTTTATAATCTTAATATATGATGTCAAAACATTAATTACAAAAAAACTATGTTATTTGAATGACGATACCATTGTTGAAGATATAACGTTGTATATATAATTGTATGACTTAGTTGAGATATAAGGTTGTTTGCATACATATTTTCACATCAATTTTGGGTTTGTATTTAGATTTTCACATTAATTATGGCGGTGATGGTAATTTCTAAAGAATGTTTATTAGAAAGATAAGATATTCACGCCTCATGCTTCACCAGCAAAATACCTCTAAGCTAATGTTATACTATATCTGGTTTTTATGAAATTTTCTTAAAATTGAAACCAGAGTACAAAATATAGACAAACATTGTCACATGTTCAAGTTTAAGCTATTGTTTTTATTTGTCCTGCTTTAACCCAATTAGAATAAAACAGAATCCAATTGTGTGAATTGATCATCATGAAATAATGTTGCTTGCATATAACATTACCGATTCATATCAATTATCCCACCTTTTTTTCCTGCTGAGTAGGTCATCATTATTGATTGGATCATCATTAGCAATGCATACCAAAAATGCACATTAGAAGTCGAAGTTGTGCCATCTTTCTAACAAAATGTCATTTTTGTAGGTAACATTTAATAAATATGTAATAAATACATTTTTTTCCATATATGCATTGTTATACGAATGAACAGTTTTTGGGCATCTTTTTTTAAGTATGTGAAGATGTAATTATCAATTTAGTTGCTTCGAAAATTGATCTCATCATGCGTTGATGGTGTGAGATATAAATGAAAATGAAAGATACATTCTAATAGATCCTCATAACCACTAAAATAAATATGCCCACTCTATGTATCAAGGTTCATTTATTTTTTATATTGATTCATACTTGCTAATCCTATTGTTTGGCTAATTACATAAACCTTTAAGTTTATTTTTTTTGGTTCATTGCAAGAATCAAAGTACATGTCTGTTTTTTTGTAAACACAGTGGGGAGGTGATATTTTCATACTTGGGAGTTTTAGGAAGTGAGGAAAGGGTATTATAATGAAAAGTTGTAGTTGGTTATGTATAGCCTTCTCATCAAATTGAGTTATATAACCCATTAATCATCAAATTGTTAGTAATAAAATTCATTACCATGTATCAAACTGTTGGTAATAAATTTCATTACCATGTATAGCCTTCTATCGACAGTTTTTTCTCCGATTTTCCATTCCTCCTACATTCATGGCCCTTTAATTTTGTTTTGCATAATCTAACATTTTTTAACTTTTATTTATTTATAAATAAGATATTTACCCATTATATGCCTTTGTGTACCATTGTATTTCCTTTTCCTATTCCTTTATTTGAATCAAGCACATTGTGACATTGTTGTTCTCAAATATGCAGGTCATCCATATGTGGGAAATGTGAGGCATGGAAACTATTTTTTTTTCTTTCCTTAAGAAAGGTAAAATCAACTAATAGAGGATACCATTTTTGCCATTTTTTCACCCATCTGTGACACTATTTCTAGATTCATATTTGTATGTGTGACAATTTTGCATAGTCTATTTTGAACTCTTGCTTTTCTTAGTTGAATAAATGGTGCTTCATTAGGCCCCGGTGGACAATGGCTACTTATGACGTGTATGCTCTTTAGAGTATAAGTAACAACTTTTAAGTCATTTTTACTTTGTGTAATTGCGTAAGTCATTCCTGTATCATATCAACAGGTGTATGCAGATAATAAGTAAAAGGAACCCTTTTATATCTATATATCATATCAAAAGATGCCCATAGTTATTTACGCGGGACTCTCTTTTTGTGCTATTTTTGTGTAAGATATTTGCCGTTATTCATTAGTTATGTACGTCGAGTTAGAATTCGTCAAGTAAAATTATGAAGCTAGCCCGCCCATTCGGGCGGGCTATGAAGCTAGTATATATCTATTTTATCTAATAAAACAAGGTTTTGTACAAGCACCTTAAAGCAGAACATTAAATTTTATTATTAAAAACACTACCTTATTTAGCCTCAAGCTACAACACCCTAAAGCATTGGACATTAATTGAAACACACACAAACACACCTACACGACACACACACACAAAGTCAACATTCAGACTCCTCTTCAACCTTATTTTAGGATACTCTTAATCATGTTTAATGATGCACGCTCCTCTCAATTCAAAATGATCTCAATCTCAAATCAAGGTACATATTTTTGTAAGGTATTCACTCCCATTAAATCTGCTGACTTTGTCTTCTCATCCAAGAACGAATTTTTCTTATTTTTGTAAAGAGGAGCGTCTCATTGATTATGATTCAATCGGTTATGAGTTGTTCCACTGATTTCTTGGAGCGTTTCGTGTTATTTTTGGGTGTATATCTCACCTAATTGGGTAAGATACAGCTATGTAAGTATCATGTTCATAATTTGTATTCCCTTATTGTTATTTTTTTGTTACTAATAAAAATTGTAAATTATTGGTGAATTGCCTAAAATAAATTAGGGTTTACGAATGATAACACGGTTTGTTCAGCCTATATAATGCCTTGGATTAGGTTTTCGAAACACACATCAACCCTTTCTTTCTTCTCTGTCTCATTCTAATTCACCAAGCTATGGCTGTCTTTGTTTCAGGATATATCAAAGATCTATCCGCTGTCAAAGATAACATTAGTTTGAGAGTCCGAGTTTTAAGAGCTTGGATTCAAGAATTGTATAATAAACCTCATGTTAAAAATCTCGAATTGATCCTGATGGATGAAACTGTAAGTAGTAGGTTTGATTAACAAACAGTTTGTGTGTGTGTGCTGTAGCATAGTTGTATCTGACACTTTGATCATTTTTGTTGTTACAGGATACGAAGATGCAGGCCACCTGCAGGATGGCATTGGTCAATCAATTCAAGCATAAGTTGCTTGAAGGTGTAACCGTCACCATTGAAAGATACTCTCTTGGGGAAATTCAACCCAAATATAGGATGGTTAACAATGCTCTGCGTCTCAGTTTCTTGAGCAATACAGTGGTCGAACCATGTACTGATTTTGTTGGGTCAGTCTATGGATTTGATTTCAGAAACTACAAATCCATAACTGATTTAAACATAGAAGAAGATGGTCAGTTTGGTATGTACTTGGATTCATCGTTATGCTATAATGTTAAAATTGCTTTATATATGGATTGTTAAAATGTCTTTCTTTATATACATTGTTAGTACTATTAATTGAATGCCATCTTTGAATGTTATCAGATGTTGTTGGTCATGTCACTGCATGTGAAGAGTTGGATAATTATGATAAGAACAGGAACAAGGGCAAAAAGAATCCGTTGACTCTTAATGATGATGAGTAAGTACTAACACAGTATCAGTTGTTGATTGTATAGTCTGATAACTGTCTTGAGTTGTTATTAGTACAACTTAATCTGATGTCATATATGCATATATTCTGTAGGGGGAATGAGCTTAAGTGTACTCTATGGGGCTTATTTGCACAACAGTTTAATGATTTCTTGAAAGCTAACAAAGATCATGGTAAAATCATGATTGTACTTCAGTTGGCAATGATGAAAGTTTGGGACGGTAACAATTCTTACCATCTATGCTACAATATTATCCATTTTAACTAGTTAAAAGCCAATCTAATTCATGTATTTTAATGAACAGGTAAAATGTGTGTCCAGAACGGCTATCATGGAACAAAACTCTTTCTTTTTAATGCCTGTGAAACTTTTGAGAAAGACGAATTCAAAGCTGTTGAATCCTACCGCAAAAGGTAATTATGCGACACCCTCCTATAATACAAACAAGTTTGTATACTTACTGCATGTTAACGTCAGTGATTTTATATACTCTGATTGTAGGTTGTTTTCTTCTGTAAATGCGGATGCGTCTGAGAACACAACATCACGTATATCTGCTGGCTCAAAATTCTCAACCAAGGATGATTTCCTCAATAAGTATCCTGTAAAAAGCATTGTTGAGCTTCTTGATGTTGAAAAGGTACACCATATCCATACATATTATAGTATTTGACCATTTTCTTAAACCATCAGTAATAAAATGCACATACAGTTTAATAAACACACACAAACACCCTAAAGCTGACCATTCCAAACACACACACATACAGTTTAATAAATAAATGTCCACCATTCCAATCCTAATTTAGGTCTGAAATTCTTATATACAGAATATAGCTTCGGTTATAGTTGGAACGATAATCGCCATACAAGAAGAGGAGGGCTGGTGGTACCTGGGTTGCAAAAAGTGTAACAAAAAGTGGTGAAAGACAGCGAGTATGTGGATCTGGATGATGATACATCAATGAAATCAGCAAACACTGTTGATCAGTGGAGATGCACTAAATGCCATGAGATTGTCAAACACATTAAGTCAATGTACATATCTACATTGACTTACAATACATATTAAATATAACTACGTGATCAAATAACTGATAATTGTCATATATGTACATTCGCAGTTTTCGTCTCCAAGTGCGTGTTCAAGATGATTCTGGCACGATGTCCCTCTCTTTGTTTAATGACGAAGTCCAGTCGTTGATGGGTGGTAGATCAGCATACCAACTTTGCGAAAAGTATGGGTTGAAGGTAATGTTTTTGTTTTATGATTCTGTTTTAAACTACTGTTCAACATGATAATTAGAAATGAATGCTACCTAATAATGTCCTACTTGGAATTTAGAGTGCTGAGCAACAAGTCTTCCCAAGTGAGATCACTGCATTGGTTGGTAAACGGCTGGCCTTTAAAGTCACTATTGATGAATACAACCAGAAAAAAATGTTGCCTGTATTCACTGTCTTGCGTCTATCTGATGATACTAAAATTATCAGTTCGCTCACCGCCTCTTTTACACCTTTGAAGGTATCACATACCAGATTCTTTCTCAGGTACCATTAAGACATAATAACCTTCTTTGTTTATTTGTTTGTAATAATAGGACACTGAGGCTACAAGTACTAAGGATGTTGACATATCTTCATTGGTAAGAGTCAAGTACGACATGTGCAATTAAGTGGTATAAATTCCATGTACACTACATTTTTCATGCCATGTTACAATATTAATTGCAGGATCTTGAGTCTCAAACCGATGAAAATGTGACACCAATAAACCTGTTGAAAAGTACTGCTACAAGCTCCCCAGCTAAAAATACAAGCGGTAAACGTAGTTCGGATTCGGTTGCAGCAACTGAGTGTTCAAATACCAAAAGGCAACTGCTGGACATTAAGCAAGAGAAAAATCCGTGACTACGAATGTTGTGTTTGAAAGATTAAATGGTTGTCACTAAACTAAAGCAACAAAGATTTCATTCTTTGAAGATATGTTCTTCAGAATTTTATAAATGGATGTTCTATCAATTTGGTTTGAATTTTTAATGGGGAGTCCCATTAAGTTGTTTGCTCTTGGATGGGGAGTCCCATTCACAACAGTTACTTTTGGTTTGGATTTTTTATGGGGAGTCCCATAAAGTTGTTTGCCTTTTGGATAATGGATTTGTAGTTACTATTTTTTCCGCTTGCATACTAATAATTGTTGGGTTAGAAATGGTATTCTTTTTTTGTTTCATTCTCAACAGGCATTGACTTTTCAAGTTTAAAGATGAGCTGAACGTGGAGACACAAGGGTGACAGCTTAAAAGTCTTTGGTTGAGAGAAGAGTTCGCTGTGAATGACAACGACATACCGCTTTGGGTTCAGAATCAGCATACAGCACTGTCGATATCCGATTAGATTGTAGCATGATAGTAAAATTTTGGATTTATCAAATTCTACAATTCCTATTTGTGTAAAGAAACAAAATTATGAAATCTCAATCGATTATGTTATCCATAATTTTTGCTTTTTACCAGGTACTTATTCTCAATCATGTTCATTTTCTTAGATTAGGTCACGTACATTGATTGCAATTTTGTGTTTTCATCAAAGTTACATTACATTTAAATTAAATGTACCAACAAACGAATCTTTCAAATTTACATAAATGAAATCACATATCTCTTCTTAAATTGAAATCATAAATAACTTAAATGAAAATATGATTTGATGTTGTTATTTGTTACTGAAATTGATGTATTAAATACCAAATCAAATTCGGTTGTTGAAACTTCAAAGCTATATAATTTCTAACTTTAATATTGATTGTCGTTGATATAAATTGAGAAACTAAAGTTCATCTTCACCAATCTATTTTACACAAGAATGCCTCTACGATTGAACACTGGTAACCGTAGGATTATGCCTGCCAAGTAAGTTATCGGTTTTGTACTAATAACTCATGTACTATCATATGTTGCATCTTATATAACTCCAACATGTTTCCTTCTAACAGTGAATGGGGTGAAGCTCCTCCCACCATTGACATTTGCATTCATCATGGTGGTAGAGTTGTAACTTCAAATGTTCTTTACGATTATTGGGGTGGCGATGAACTTATGATATGCAATGTGTCAACAGAACACATAACATACACGTCACTTAGAGAATTAGTAGCACAATATTTATCTAATTACACTGACGTAGGATCATACTACTTCCGTGTTCTGAATGTCCAAATGGAAGAAGATTATAGTCTGATTAAGATAGACCATGAATGGCATATAGATTCATGGCTATCTGAAATTCAAGATGGTCATGCATTGGATATTTATTTGGGTCATTGTACGTATCCGACTATTATTGACCCACATCGTCAAACATGGCTCCAAAGACGTTGGGAAAGGAACGGAATGGTAAGTGGTCATGTGGATGCAATTCGAAGTGCAAGCCATTCACTGTTTCAATTACTATAACTACCACAAACTCACTTTTCATCAGCCAATACCTACGAAACTTTTTCAACATTGTATTTTAACATTTGTAGCTTCAGTAATCCATTCATAATAACTCATTCTCTTGGCATATGTTGCATTTTAAAATACTGATAATAAAAGCAGTCTTCCTTTTGGACTTTTGTATTTGACCAAAAGTGGTCAAATGGGTCGACTGGGCCATCTGTTTTTAGATCTCTCAGTTCGAATCAACTGATAATAAGCCTAATGTGCAACTTATGATATGAAGCATAAATAAGGTATAAGTTAAATCTATATTTTTTGCGCAAAAACATTTTCGTATCACACTAAAACATGTGTGTAGGAGAATCAGAGGATCATGGAAGTACTCTAAGTCCAAAGTTGTTTTAGAATACAACAAATCTATGTTCTTTGTGATTCAGATGAAGATGAAATCATGTTGATGTGTCATAAAGAAAATGTGAAGATATACATTGGTGCACATTGTCATTCTAAAAACAAAAGTTACCTTAATTGGAATTGAGCTGAACTTGCATTCTTATTTAATCAATCTATACTATATAAACATTGAAGTATAACATACATTATAAAAAAGGTACTAAGCCAGATACTATCATCCAGTTTTAAATCGGATGTAACCCAACTAAAATGCTTACTACATACAAAAGCAACCAACTTTAAACAATAACATACACTCATAAAGGGAAGTAAGCTAATTAACATATGAGTGAAAATAATTCATCAGTAGTGAATATGCATTAGTATAAAGTTGTTGGTTCAACAACATTACCAATAACAACTGTTTGTCAACATACTAAAGAGTTATTTGCAGACCGATAACACCTTAAACGTAGTAGGATAATAGATACCATTCATTGACATGTATCCAGACATTATTCAACTTAACATATAACCAAACTACTAAAGTCTTGATATTAAACATAGATTGAAAAGACACATACCCACTAAGCCAGGTAACAAAAGACATCTTCGCTTCAATACCCTTCATTCAACACATATCAAAGATGGGAACAAGCACAGGAAACTCTGGATCAACAGTCTCCACCAAATCTGTCATCACGTCGACCAGCTAGAATCGTATCATTTTATCTTTCCTGAAATGGCATTGCCTTTTGATATGTTTCCATTTGTCCTTTGCAATCATGGTCAGATGGTTCTTTCTCTCCTTCCGCTTCCTGGTCTTTTTGTGCCTTATACTCACCAAGTCAACCGGAAACTCCATCCCACCGTGTCTAACAATTGCGTTGTCAAAAGTGTACAGTTCACTCTTATCAACATACTTGGCAGGTACAGTCTATATATCAAATATAAAACCACAATAAGCTCTTATTTTTAAGTAAACATAACCAAAACTTATATCTACTTACCAAACCGTTTCTGTCTACGACATACGCCAGCATTGGTGTGTAAAAACATGCATCTTCATTCCTGTGCTGATCATGTCCTTCCCAGTCGCATATGTGAAACATCCTTGGATCTATATTGCAATTTGGGAACACAAAAAATTACGATTATGTAATCATATACATTTAGATGTACCATAAATATGTACAGATACCTTTGTCCAGGGGACCTCGGCAGATAGGAAAAGCTAAATCCAATTCTGTTCTGGGGATGTCCTCAAAGCCTAAACCAAGGTAATCCCTTCCAAAAGTAATCATATTAAGCACTGCACCACCAAGATTTGTGAAAACCATTGGTTTCCCGGGTACCAGGTGTTGCCTCTCAACAACAGTGTTCCAGCCATCTCCATAAAACAAGTTTGCATATTTTTTTGGATGTGATGTTCCTCGAATATGAACACGACGATGGTTTACAGTTGCTAAATTCATTCCTCCCATCCGAATATCAAATTCGTTAGTCACTATATCTTGCAGGAAATCTCCGGGAAGCAACTACATACAATTATACATAATCAACATATACACATACTAAACAATAGTTATGTCAACTTAAACAAAAAACACTTTTAAAAAATAAATGTTAGTTCGTGTGTGCTTACCGGAGAATGTCCAAGATTCTTGCCCTGAAATATTAAGCATCTCATTTGCCTGCTGCCTATCTTCGTGCTGTCATATCCACCGCATTCAGCCCCAGCATGGTTGTAGGCAGTTACATAATAAGTGTCTTCCTCTTCCCTTATAAAGTGCAACATTTCCCCATCTGTATACCTGCTGTGTTCCACAAATTTGACCCACTCATCTCCGTACATTTTGTAATGGTTTTCTGACGTTTGTTTGATCCAGACTTTGTGTTTTGTTCCACGATTGTGTATTAAGTACAGCCACGGGGTTCTATTGTAGAAGCTTTTAGTGAACAGAGATGGTAAACGCTAACAACACAAACAATATAAAACAATTATTTCTTTATAAACAATCGTGGAACAATCTACACCATTTAAATTATCACCTTACGCGCATACCTGTCTTTTCGCAAACTTTTCTTTGTTTACAGCAAACACAAATTGAAGACTCATCCTGTCAAATTATCATTAACATATAGGTTAGCTAAATGACTTATTTAGTAACAACAATGGAAACAAATTTACGCAATCCTACTCTATGCATAACACAAATATCAAAACAAGTATCTATTTTAAAACATATGAATCATTTTACAAATATAAATTCGCATATCGTATGTCATAAATACACAAATGGTTCCGTTGATTCACGACAGTCATAGGCGATTACGTTATATACAATACTACTTTCTGTTTCGATTATAAACAGAACACCTTTATAAAAGGTATACACTAACACCAAACTTATGTTTGTCCGTAAAGTTTCGTCTATATGATTTCGCCCAATAATCATTATCATACATACCATCTAACAAAATAATGATGGACATATTGTCTTATTGTTTCAACAAACTTTTATAAAGGTCATACACCATAGACCACTAATGAACATATATTAGCTAAAAGACTGAGTTAGTAACAACAATCTAAACATATATAAGCAGTCATACTTTATGCATAACACAAATATCTAAACAACAACATATTTTAAACATAGCAATCACTTCAGAAATATAAATTCGCCTTGCGTAAATCATAAATTTAAATTCGCATATCGTATATATTGCAAAAACAAAGATCGTTTGAATGGATTGACTATATGTCTTACGTGATTACTTTGTACCTACTACTAATTTCTAATACACTATAAACACAACATCTTTATAAAACTTATACAGCAACAGTACACTTTCTTCTTACATGCAGATCAAAAGAAAACTAAGAATAAAGTTAATGGATTTTTACATTTTGTTTGAGATCTTTACCTCTTCTTGGTTCTAAAGCTACAGTACTGCTTCTTAATCAATGAGGTGTGTGTGATAATTCATCTACCGGCGTTTCATTTATCAAGGTAAACTTGATATTTTTAGTCAATACAATCATTACCTTTGAAAATACACGTTTAATATAAATGCAAATGCGTATTTTATTACCGTATCTTTGTAATATTTGTTAAAAAGTGAATAACCAATGACTCAATGTTAGTCATTTAACAAAACGTATGATGATTTGCAAAAAACAATTCGTGTTACACAAACAACTTATAACCATGTACAATATTTTCAGTACCACAAGAGCATTTCAATGCAATATTTACTTACTAATTATATTTACCCACGTTTAATACTTTTTTTGTTCTATTATACTTATTACAAACATATTACCTTTTTTACATTTGCTTATACAATTAAATGATTTCATGTAATCAAGTCACATATTCTATGTAATTTAAACAGAAAATTAGAATATGTTAGAGATCAATTCTTAACTTAACTTTGTCTACATTTTGTATAAAAAGTGCCACTAATGTAGGACATAAACACACAAGTAATCTCCTACAATCACATTATGGTGAACAACGACTCACCCAAGGTTTGTATGTATTTTATGATATTTAGATAGAAAACCTACTGATAAAACTTAAATAAACTTTTCAATTCAGATGGAATCAAGTTTGTTGTTAAGAGTATTATCTTATCTCTTTGTTCGTGTGTAGGCTCCCACAAAAGAGGAAGGCAATAAACCATTAAATACCTTGGATCCTCCCGAGAAACCTGTATCTTTTATCGACATATCAGACGACAATGAGGTAAGAATTTCAACATGCATATGAAATCTTTTAAAAAAATGAATGTTGTATTTTTAAAATAAAATTGAAACAAAAGAATTCGTACAATTTTTAACCGATTATTACATTATCAAGGACTGCCCCGTATCTCGCAAACGTGGAAGATTGTTGAAAAAAGCTGTTTCTGTGAATGAGAATGTTGTTCACATTGTTTCTTCTGATGATGAAAATGTTCAGCCATTAACACAAAAGAAAGAAACCGTTGATGAGACTGTACACAATTATAATGTGGTATGAATTGATCATCTATACTATATTTGTAAAGCTATTACAATTATTCAGTTTATGCATATACAATATATCACTAATATCATGTTCCCCTACATTTTACATAGGAAGATGATGACGATGGACCTATAACGTTTAGTCGATCACAAAAAAGACAAAAGACTTTCTCATCTAATGCACTTCCATGTAGGCTCATGGACGTAGAAACGGATGATGTTTTTGATAACATTACCTTTGAAGATAATTCTATTCCCATTAGCGATACGATTAGTAATGGTAGTGTTAATGAAGAGGAAGATGGAATAAGTTTAGGAGATATTGATACCGATATTGATGAATCTATCGATGATATTGATGATGATATGGCCGATTTTATTGATGACGAGGATGCAACGTCTTTTCCTACGGATGATGACAGGAATGACGACGATGTTTGATACTGAAAGAAATGTAATTGCAAAAAAATGGTGTTCTATCAATAATACATGTTTGACGGTTCATATTCTTATTCACTATGTTAAGTTTTAAAAGTATATGCATTTTAATGATATCATATACATTGATATTCTTATTCACGTTTTATTTGTCATTTGGATTAACTCAGCAAGGATTTTAATGTGATCATATATATTTTCTGATGATACAATTTCTATATATAGTTTTATAGGAACTTTTATATATGTTACTGATTTTGAAACCTTATTTAACATATTACTCAATCATGAAGGATCACATGTGTAAAATACATAATTATAGTCAGAAAATGTCTATAAATACTCATAATTGAAATACATCTTCCAATACGAGTTTACCCATGGCAGCATCAAACCCTAAAAACTTTGAGCATGGAAAATCAAATACGGCAGAAACAAGTGCAAAGGTTAATCCTCCAACCGTTGTTGATGCCGATCCTACAAGGCAACCAAATGTTGAACCTGCACTGCGTGATGGGCAGAGGAAACATTCAAATAACAAAGTTGATGATGCAATGAGATTTCTTGCATCGCTTTTTGAAGAAGGATCGTCTTCTCAACATGATAAAGGTATGTCATATAACAAGCGTTAGCATCTTATAAATACAATATTGTGAATGGTTTTTTCCTTTATACGTAGTTGCTAATGTAATTTTCTTATTCCAAGTGAGTTAGACACATCCGTTTTTCTTGATTGGCTTAAAGTAAATGGTGGGGATGCTGAAGAACAAGCCAAGATTCTAAATGTTGTTAAGTCGAAGGTCCTAAAGACAGAGGCTATGGTCAATGATTTACGGGCAATGGGTCATGAATTAACTGATGACTACGTTGTCGATTTAAACTTCTTTGACGAGGATTGAACTGTCGTCATCAAAGTTTACTTCTCATGTTTATGTTATGTCACTTTCATTGATAAAAGTATTTGAAGTTCAAGGCCTCACAAGTTATCTTCATGTAACACCATTTCTGGGTTGAATATTATGTCTAGTTTTATAAAAGTGTTTGAGTTTCAAATAATTATTTATGAAGAGGAAGATGATAGGTGTGTCAATTAATGTGATATCCTAATAGCGTTTCCAATTCAGAATTCAAATTTCAATTCGCCATTTAACCAAAATATCCTCTGATTTAAAAAGTAAAGAATGCAGTAGAAGTACAAACTGGATCAAAAAAAGACGCATCTAAAACCTCTAATTCACTTATATTAGCCCAATACAGTTGTTACGCTATTAAGTTTGATGAAACAAATTGAACATATTAAACTATGCACACTTATTTTCATACAAGTTATCAATAAATGTTGACAATAAAATAGAATGTACGCTTCAATATATTACAAACGCTTACACATAAGTTCATAACATTTATCTACTTACCATTACATACATATCATATCATTATATCATAGTGTTCATGCCATTTACGGCCAGCCTTCATAACCACTCCAAAACACAAAACATTAAACATAAGCAATCCAAACGTAATTTCTATCAATACATCATTTAGACATAACATGTGCAGTCATAAACAGACACAAAGTTTCTTGACCTAGGATGGCGGATGTCTTAACACATGTGGAATACAGGAATTTCAACTTTCTTACCTGAAGGCAAAGAGACGATGACGTCTGGAACTTTTTGAACAAGCTTGAACCGGACCATTTTGTTATCTTCCCAATCACAATCTCTAACAATCTTTGACAAGTTGCAATTGATTGTAACATGATTTTTGCTTTTTGGCCTGTCATTGTGGCATTCCAAATCAACGTCAACGTAGAACTCCTCTTCTTCGTATTGCAGCAATGCATTGTGGTACTGCCACATTGCATGGGCCTTCACAAACTCATGAGGAATGTTCTGCATTAATACGAGACGTAATGTGAAAAATAACCTAAGATTTAATGAAACACAATGCAGTATATATTAATATCAATCAATCACTTACCAACCGCCTTCTGTCCGTAACGTACGCCAATATCGGTGCGTAGAAATAGTCCCTCTCATTGTCATGTTCAGTGTGTCCGTCCCATTCACACATATGTTTCATCCTCTTATCTAAATTTCAAATTATCAAAAATAAAATTACTTTAAATAATGATCATATTCAAATGTTTTTATCTTGAGAAATAACTACATATATTATTCCAACAGCTTCAGTAACATACCTTTGTCAATCAGATTTCTCATGAAAGGGTTTCTCCAGTTCAGGTACATACGTTCAACAACATCATGACGCATCTCCACACCAGCTGCGTCAAATGGCATCAATGAAACAACATTGTTTAGCAAGTTTGTCAACACAAATCTTCTGCCAACAGTCAGGTTTTCTACGTGAACTAAAATATCCCATCCCTGGCCGCCGAATATATGGACATGTCTATCTTCATCCACCAGCACAATCTTACGATGAGTTACAGTTGCTACAAGCACTCCACTCACAACAACGCGGAAGCGAGGATTATCGGTTGAAGTTAGGAAACCGCAAGGAATGTCCTACGTAACAGAGTGTTATACAAAAGAAAGTGTTATTTACTAAAAAGGTTTTCATGAGATTTGCAATCAAGTTATGCAATTTAATGATTAGAGTTTAGTAATTACCGGCGAATGTTCAAGCTGTTGCAAAGTTAGCAAGCATCTTCGCTGTCTGTAACCTACGACAGCCAGGTCGTATCCATTGCACTCATATCCATCATTGTTATACGTTGTAACGTAGTAACAGTCCTCTTCTTGCCTAATAAAATGGAATGTCCCGACATTCCTGTAGTTGTTGTCATCTAAAAATATTCGCCACTCACGTTCGAACAGCTTAAAACGCTTCCCACCAGCCGTCTTTATGTAAACTTTATGTTTCGTTCCGCCATTATGGATTAAGTAAATCCAATTGTTCTTGGGTTTCAGTGGTCCCGTAAACAAGGAAGAAGTTGTAATTGAAAAACATGCTGCATGTATTAATATCAAGACTTTTGGATAAACTACTCAATTAAATAACTCGATCATACCACAACATACCTGTAATGTTCTAATGTTAATTTGGTTTGCCTCAACCAGAAACTACATCATCAATCTATTTAATAAAACAACACACGTTCAAAGGATCAACAAGTTTTCCGTAAACAAATATATGCACATTCGTATAAACATTGAAATTCTATGATAATTACTAATTCTAGTTGAGGTCCAACAAAAAATGAAGAGTATGTTACTACATACTAATTGTTGCACACATCTTAAAACATATAAACATCTGACCGTACGAATACCTTTTTTTGGCTGTTCACCATATTATACCATATCACGCGCTTTTTCATATGCAAAACCGAATCGACAATCTACCCAAACTACCTTCCTTCCATATTTACAAACAATGTTCATACCAAAGTTCAGTGCATAAGTACATATTCAGTATCTATGCAACAAAGTCTTAGTAAATCGATAATATATTAACCCATACATTTCTTTAAAAGTACTAACTTCAAGTTCGCACATATTCTCATAGAATTTAACTACACATCCATTATGAAATTGTTTCTCATAGTGTCTAATCATATAGCCATTTTACATTATAAGTACCTGTACGATGTTGCTCCACCTTTGATACAGCATCACACCCTAAACCATATGCGACAACTAATCTATACTATACAAATGTGTGCCAAACTTATCCCCATAATTTGATACAATCTTAATACCTATATGAAGATGCATAAGAAGATTTTTATTAACTATCTAACAAAGTCCTACTAAATCGATGCTAACATAACTCATACATATCTTTAAAAGTACTATCTTATATTTTTTATATGGCTCATATCATTTAACCACACATGCAGTGTCAATCGGTATTTCATTTTAACAGAACCGTGTTTTTCCTTACTTTTGCAATCTAACAATACTCACAAACATTAAAAATAGTTTGATCGGTGCTTAATCTTTGCATTATTAACACAGTTACATTCAAGAAAAAGAAAAAAAAAATTAAAGAACCTGTATTCTTTCAGATAGAGATGGAGAAGATGAACTTGAAAGTGTGTTGTCAAAGTCTTGGGGTAGTTAAACGTTAATCATGCCCCAGCCGTAATATCACACATATCTATATTATTTACTCAGGGTCATGATGGTTTGTGTTGAAGTTTTTCGATGCATACTCAAGCGTTATATTGTAGTTACTTATCATTTTTAATTTTATTTTGCATAACTAATTAAATTACATTTCCACAAAAGCACACAACTATTGTTTTGTAACATTTTTTCACTTAAATGTTTAGTGACAAGTTGTATTTAATACATACATTTGCACAAAGTGATGCAACATTTTCTTTTGTATTCAAATTTGGACTTAATACATTTCACATGCAAACATTGTTTTTTGTCATATACAATTAAAAAAAAAAAACATGTTAACCCAATTATTTTTAAAATAAACCAATTTTTTTGTCACCAACACACACATGATGACCTTCAAAATGTTATTGTAGATAATGGGACTCATATTAGTCGGATACGTATAAGCAAGTTACCGATCACGAATATGCCATTACTTTACAAGATGTTTCATGTAATACTGAAGATTCTACGGATGAGGCAGATGATGTCTATGCTTTTTATGAGCTATAGTTGAATATTGATTTCTTTTATTTTAAGCTAATTTTTTGTACATCTTATGATGTTTATTTTAATATATATATTTGGAGACCAACCATGTTTATTTTTAACACGCTGTGTATATGTAATTTATTTGCAACTACACTTTATACATATACTTATTAAATACACATGTAAACTTTCTATATGGTAACAAAATAATTTAGTACACACATACATAGTCATATTATTTACTAAAGTATTATCCAACCAAATCAAATCACATACATTAGTCAATTTACTTTAAACTCAATGCAAAATGTATTTTACTTCAAATTTTGTATACAACAATATGTATACAAAATTTGTAATAAGTAAGACCTTCCGTTACAATTAAAGATCGTTTCACTGTTATTGTTTTGTTTTTTTAGAGAATGTTCCGTCACCATATTCGTATATTCATCTTTATCTAAACGGATAATTTATTTTTTACATTCATTACATGGTAAAAAAAAATTATGATTTATTGTTTTAAATCATAGGTTCATCTGTCTCTTTTACACACATTCAACCAACAAGTAATCCAACATTGTCGCTTTCGAACTTAAATTGTAATTAGTACTTATACATTTACACAACCATACAGATATTTTGTCATAATACTTAACCAACTTTTTGCGTTTCATCTACAGTAAGTTATTGTATCATTCTTTTACATATATCCTGCATCAATATGGTCTCAAATACATTTTAAAGTAACTATAGTTTACTTAATAACAATATGTATACAAAATTTGTAGTAACTAAGACCTTTAGTTACAATTCAATATCGTTTCACTCTTATTTTTTGGTTTGTTTAGAGAATGTTCCGGAACCGATGTTCGTATATTCATCTTTATGTAAACGAATAATTTATTTTTGACATTCATCCCATGTTAAAAGAAAAATTATGCTTTATTTTTTTAAATTATAGCTTCCTCTGTCTCTTTTACACACATCCAACCAACAACTAATCCAACATTGCCGTTTTCGCATTTAAATTGTAATTAGTACTTATACGTTTACACAACCACGTCACTTTTCTTTCACAATACTTATGCAACTATTTGCGTTTCATCGTTATTGTATCATTGTTTTACATATATCCTCCATGTATATCCGTCACAAATACATTTTAAAGTAACTATATTTTAATTAACAATATGTATACAAACAAATATTTAGTGTAATCAAATTTCATATAAGTTGTCTACAAATCAAATAAATTATACAACTTCCTATTATATTGTCGCATTCATATTCTATAAATGTAGGTATGAGAAATTCTTTATTATTAATTTATAACATTTTCGGAGTAAAGGAGGAAAAAAGAATGTCAAACTCAAACCATCAAAATGAAGGTATGTTACAATCATCATCGATATTTTTCTGAATTTATATAAATTTAGTTTACGAAACATTTATTTCCCTAAACAATAATACAGTCTATTCCTTTGCATGTATTATAGGACAAAAATTTGCATCTGTTAAAGAAAGTGTTGCACCAACAAACACTGAATCTGCCAAGGAACATGGTGCAGACAAAACAGATATTATTTGTTTTTTTGAAGAATCAGTCGTTCATGACAAGAAAAATGAAACATCAACCATCTTGGACAACGATTTTGTATGTGATCCTATGATAGGAAACGACGATCAAAAACCACAACCATTTGATCCTGGAAATAGTACATACTATGATTCCGATGATTCCGTAGATCCATATGATTCCAGTGATCCATATATACTTAAAAGTATAATTGAGGAGAACTGTCATTGCCCTGTTTGTTCAGGAACTTGCAAATGCCCACCTGGAAAATGCGAATGCTCATATTGCTCGCCTCCAACGGCATAATTTCGGTTGAATTTTACAAAGGAGAATAATTGTCTTTACCTTTTCAAAGCTAATTGTCTTTACTTTTTAAATTTATTTAAAAGAACGAGTCATTACAAATAATGATGCTTATTTTGTAATGAAGAAAGAACATGTAAGGATTTGTTCTGCATTTGCAAATGTAAGTAACAAATATGAAAATGAATAGGAATGAAACAAATACATTTACAAAGTTTGTTTTAAACAATCAACATAAACTTGAAATCATATCAAATTTACAACTAAAATATCATATTTCTACTATCCTTTCCAAATACCAACTTTAACTTCAAAATGAAGATATACACAAACAAATTTTACAAACAATAGAATCAAATCAAACATTATCATAATAACACATATTTGTTTAGAATATATCTTGATCTACTTTCCTATAATACTTAAAATATTGAAACTACATAAATCCCATACTCATTCATATAATTCATTAACACAAAACATATACGAGTATCAAAGCATGTTCAATAGCGAATCATCATCGAATGTTGTATTAAGTTCTTATTATATAAATTTCAAACGTTTAAGACATTTAAATTTACAAACTAACTTTTATTTTTTCTGTTCCTTTCAGCGGATTTCCGTCACAAAAAAACGACGAAGACTACTCAAAGATGGCAACCCTGTTGTGGAACGTGTTACTTCTGATAACGATTTACAAAAACTTGCACACGTATTAGAAAAGGTATGAACATATCAAAAAAATACTACTAAATTGTGTTTACATAGTACCAACTTCTATGATTCATGGTTAAACATCTTGATAGGAATCTGATGATGTGAAACCAATGAGGATAAAGCGCAAAACCAAGTCTGCACAAATGCGTGGAAAAAAGGATGAAGAGAAAGAAGAAGCGAATGATGAATCAGGGCTATTCCACAATTCAGTTTACTCTAAGTCTAAACAAGCTGATAAAAAGGATGACAAACTATTTGTTCATTCTAATGATCATGTATACCATCTGGACGATTTTAGCGATGACGAACATTTACTTGATAAACAAGACAGTTTGTTTGGTACAAAAGATAAAAAGTTTGCTCTTATTGATGAAGAAGCAGATGCACATATTGAAAACAATAACAACACAAACGACGATGGTGTGTGGGTTAATATCAACAAAATTCCACATGAACCTTTTCGCTCTTTAGATATTCATAACAACTACATTCATGAAGATGCCGGAAAAAATTTACAACAACCTTACGTTTCCGATGATGATGAATCGATGGTAAGATATTATATCGGGCATTAACATCACGAAGATGATTTTTGAATACGTTAGCTTGCTAAAACTATGCCAAATAAGACAACACATTTATCAATTTTCTTGATACTTGATAGTATAGAGCGATTATCAAATGAGTTTATGTTAGTATTCAAATTTCATTTAATATCAATCAATATTATCTCAATCAATATTAACATTCATGAGATAGTCAATGATAAATGCCATTCAATTTTAGCATTAATAAAAAAGATTGCATATCAGTTATAATTTTTTACATGGTGGTTAAAGAAGTTTCTATATAAATTCAAATTTCAAAAAAACATTTACAAATCATAACATACCATTGATAACCAATCAGTAGCCTCATAATTATCATGCCTTTGACATCACATTTATAAACTTTCTTTGTCTTCCAAAATCACCAAAAGTCATAAACGTCTATTACCATGGATGAAAACAATGAAAGACTTCCCAGAAAGCGTATGAAACAGGTGTCAATCAATAACAAACCTCAACCTTCAAATCAAAGACTCCCTTTGTCAGAAACATTGACGCCACATTCTAACACAAGAGTTTCTTTGGCAGAGATTCTTACATGTATGTGTTAATATGTATTCATAACAACCTGGTATAACATTATTTCATATGTTATTTTAACTTTTTATGTTTCTATCTATTAGATGATCCTCTGACTGCAACATTGCCTACATCACGGTCAACGAATTCGTCTTCAAAACAAGCAGATAATCTTCAAGGTTTGCTCGCAACTTTAATTTAAATTATAATGATTGTTGTAACATGTGCTTTCATTAACTGAATCTATAATCTCTTATGCCATGTCGTTTCAAGGTCATAGTATATTTTTTTTTAAATTTGTTACCTTCAGTTGCGCAAAGGATAAAATCGAAACCAGGAGCTACTAACAGACTACCGCTTGCAGATGTTAGCAACTGTAAGTTACTTACATAATCACATGTGAAAAACAATGTATTGAAGCAACTTCTTATCAGTGTTAGTACTTAGTATCAGTTTTTGAAACTTTTCATTCTTTAATGTTACACAGCTATTCGACCAAGTTTAAATGCTGTACACAATATTGGTAACTCGACAACATTTTTTGCTTCACCTATTTTTCAAGGTATCCAGTTTCAAAATTATGTACGTTAGACTGTAATTTGAAGTCATGACCTGTCAACATTATAGCCATTTATGTTTATACCTACATGAACATCGCTAAACTGTTTTTATATACATTTAGGAGCAAATTCACAGACAACCAACCCCATATTTGGCAACAATACTCTTTCGACGTTACAAACTCAATTTTCACCGTTGAGTCGGAGTGTAACTAAAAATTTTACGCAACCTACAAATGTTAACTCAAAATCTACAGCCTGTGTTTCACGTGTACCACAACAACAAACAACTTTGGCTACATCTTCTAATGCTCTTAGGTTTTTACAAACTCCAAATTCAGCTATATCAAATGGTTAGAGCCATATATCTATATATATCTATGCTATATATTTATTATGTACTTCTTGCATACATAACAATCGTTGGTGGGAACACGTTTATGTTATTCTTTTATAGTATCTCAAAGGACTGTTTTCCCCAACACTATTACCAATGAAGCTCTTGGTTCACTTTCGCCTCATTCATTGGCAACAAGTGATAACCAACCAGCTTCAGTTGATGCAACACGGAAACGGCAACATTCTTCTAACGCGTTCAACAGAAGTGCGACTTCCTCAGGCGGACTTACTAACAACCAATATATACCGATGCAAGCATCAGCAACAGTCACGCCACCTTCTAACAAAAGAGTTTCTTTGGCAGAGTTACTGTCATGTATGTTTGTCTATGTATACAGAAGCACCTGCCATAACCGTTATTTCATATGATGCTCTAATTTTTTTTTTGTCTATTAGATGATCCTCTCTCACCAACGTTTCCTACATCACAATCAAGCAATTCATTGTCCAAAGAAGCAGATAACCGTAAAGGTTTGATCAGAACTTTAAATATGTTATACGGGATTCTTATTATACTCTTTTTATTAACTCAAGATACAAAGTGTGATGCCATTTCCTTTGCTTTTCATATTATTTTACATTTTCTATTTAGGTCCAGTTTCTCGAAGTGTAGGTCGGCTGAAAAAGAGTTCGTTTAACACACCACTTACAGACGTTACTAACTCTGAGTTACTTACAAGATGTAGATTAATACACCTGTTTGTTGCATTATTGGGAAACCATTCTTATAATAGGTATCAATATCCGTAATTCAACAAGAGTTTTAAAATCACCTTTTTTTTAAAGCATATACAATTATAATCATTTTGACATACCAGAAACAACATATTGGCCCCAAAAACATTGCAGCATACGTACGTTTTGTCACATTAATACTCTTTATAACTTATTTGAGGTTTTCTATAGTGTTGCAAACTCCACTTCCTATAAACACAGTTAGCAGTGTTAATCGTGGTAGAACAAGACGTAAAACTGTGCCAACAATTAATCCCCAAACAACTCCAGTTGCAACGACACGGCAAGGACAATCTTTATTGCCTGATCTTTCCAACGGTAATTTTTGGATATCAGAAATATGATCATGTTTTCTGCATCATTACATGTCAATGTTTTCCATGATTCTTTTAATGATTTCTTTTCAGTTTGTTTCCAAACGGCCGAGATTCCTCACGTTTATGAATGTCCTAACAATACATCTACGTCTGGTGTTAGAACCACCACTCCAGCTATAATAACACAGAATTCAACGTACCAAGTGGGTGAGTCATCAACGCAACCTAAAAGATCTAAGAGAACTGCTTTGCAACGACCATCGCCAGTTAGATTTAATCTTAATGACGACGATGGAACTGTCAGAAAAGTATACGACAAGTTCAGTGGTATATCAGAAGGTAATTCTATACGTTAGGTGTAAATTCAAGTAAACAGAATAATAGTAATCTTTAAACATCAATGAATAACTTTTAAACATAAATTTGCAGACTACTACGACCATGGTGATCCGTGTTTTGAGTGCACAGAATGTCATGCTTTGCTATGGAAAGCGGAAGCCAGTAAAGGATACAGAAGTGATCCAACAAACAAACCGTATACTTTATGCTGTAGCAAGGGAAAAGTGGCTATTAAACAACCGCTTCCTGCTCCTCAGCCGTTACACGATTTATTTTATAATACGGATGCAAAAAGCCAGAATTTCAAAAACAACATTCGAACATACAATAGCATGTTTGCTTTTACATCAATGGGTGGAAAGGTCGACGATTCAATTAACAGACGAGGTCGTGCTCCATATGTTTTCCGCTTGCATGGACAAACATACCATAGTATTGGTAGTTTGCTTCCTGAACCAGGTGCTCGACCGAAATTTGCACAGCTGTATATATATAACACAGAAAATGAAAATGAGAATAGAGAACGAGCATTAAGGTATATTAACTTTTTATTTATTTCCATTTACGTCAATACCATGTTTTTTAAGAATGAGCTGTGCATCATTATGACTTTATGTTTTGTCTGTTCAAATTATAACATGCAGCAAGTCTAAGTCATCCTCCGTTCCTTTGAAGTCTAACCATCCTATCGATAGAAACATTATCAACGACGTAAGACAAGTATTAGACACTTCAAGTGATTTGGTACAAACATTTAGAAGGGCGCGTGACTCTTACACACAAGATAGCGAGCAGAATATAAAAATAAAGCTTATTGCAAAGCGTGGAAAAGATGGACGCAATTACAATCTTCCTACTGCCAATGAGGTTGCTGGCCTTATTTTAGGCGACTTCGATTCATTAGCGGAACAAAGAGATATTGTGATAGACAAGTATAGTGAAGGGTTGCAACGTATAAATATTTTTCATCCTATGTACCTTCCCTTGCAGTACCCATTGTTGATGCCACGTGCGCAAGATGGGTATCATTTGGAAATTCCACTAAGAAAGAAACCTGGCCAGCCGGCGACAGATAAGAAGGACAAAACAGTTACAATGCGGCAGTGGTTTGCCTACCAAATACAGGACCGTCCTAATCAAGAAAATTTATTTACGCGTGGAGGTCGTTTGTTTCAGCAGTTTCTTGTGGATGGTTACACTATGGTTGAGACTGAGCGCTTATATTTCAATTGAGCAAAACAATCAAAACTTAGGTGTGACAGCTACTCAAACATACGTGCAAGCATTGCATCCGGAAACACAGACCCAACCGCCCTTGGAAAGCCGGTCGTGTTGCCTTCTACATTTACCGGAGGACCAAGGTACATGAAGCAAAACTATATGGATGCGATGGCGTTATGTAGATGGTACGGTTGTCCGGACTTATTCATAACAGTAACATGCAATCCAAATTGGCCGGAGATTTCAAGATATATGCAAGAGCATAATATTTCATCTTCAGATCGGCCCGATGTGCTTACAAGAGTTTTCAAAATGAAACTTGACCAGTTAATGACTGATTTGAAAGAATTGTGTTTATTTGGACGCTTTCAAGCAGGTACTATACATAAACTTTACTAATATTTTTTCTTACATAAGCAACTTTCTGCATAAACATTGGTATTATTACATGTACATAATGTTTATAATATGTGCAGTTGTGTATACTGTTGAGTTTCAAAAAAGAGGACTTTCGCACGCACATGTATGTTTGTTCTTGCATAGGGATGACAAGGTTCCAAACGCTGAACAGATTGACAAATACATATCTGCCGAGATACCAGATAAAGAAAATGACCCGGATTTGTTCAAGTTGGTTTCTGACTTCACCCACCGCAGTTCAGTCGACGCGGATGGCTACCCTATATATAGAAGACCTGACAATGGAAGATATGTCGAAAAGAGTGGCCATAAGTTACATAACGGTTATGTCATCCCTTATAATGCTCAGCTGCTAAAACGTTACCAATGCCACATTAATGTTGAATGGTGCAACCAAACGGGATCAATCAAATATTTGTTTAAGTATATAAACAAAGGTCCGGATAGAGTGTCGGCCCAATTGTATGAACCGGTTACAACTGTTGATGGTTAACAAATTGATAAACCGATTGACGAGATAAAGGCCTTCTTAGATTGCAGATACCTATCTGCTTGCGAGGCAGCGTGGAGGATATTTGGTTTTGAGATTCATTATAGAACACCTTCTGTTGAGAGGCTGTCGTTTCATCTTGAAGGCGAGCATCAGGTTGTGTATGACGAAGACGCTGATCTCGAAACAGCTGTTGAGAAGCCGACCGCTGGTGCTGATATGTTCGAAGGTTGGTTGAGAATGAATCGAAGGTTTCCGGAGGCAAGGGAGCTAACGTATGCTGAGTTTCCTACAAAATATGTATGGAACAGTCCTAATAGAATTTGGACGCTTAGAAAGCAGGGAAGATCGATTGGAAGAATTCATAGCGTTCCAATATCAACCGGAGACGCTTACTATTGCAGAATGCTGCTAAACAGTGCAAAAGGATGCAAGACACACGCTGACATTAGAAAGGTTAATGGCATAGTGTATCCAACTTATAAAGATGCTTGCTACGCAGCAGGACTTTTAGAGGACGACAAGGAGTATGTTGAAAGTATTAAAGACGCAGCTCATTGGGCAAGCCCTGAACATCTTCGTGAGTTATTTGTGACATTGCTTTCGCAAAATGAACTTACCACGCCTCTTACTGTTTGGTTACAAACATGGCATTTTCTTGCGCAAGATGTTCAACATAAGAGGAGACATATTTTGCAAATTCCAGGTAACATCCATAAGATATATTTGTAGACTATGATCTGTAATTATACACTGATCAAATATTACTTATGTTTGCTTATACGTTTATTTAACCATATTATTTATAATCTTTTAATCACTCATCTGTTTATTAAGTTCTTGCATTACTATGGTCTAATGCAGATTTGATTATCAGTGACGAGGAAAAAAAATGTTGCTTTGTTCTATATTGAGCAGCTGCTGAGATCAAGAAACTCAACATTGAGGAATTGGCGTGATATGCCTTATCCGGATGATAGATACATAAGTCAATTTGGTAACCGACTTATACACGATGAGACTAATTATAATCCGGTCGAGTTGGAAACTGAGTACGAACGCCTGTACGGCTCTTTGACCACAGAACAGAAGGGTGTGTATGACACCATAATACACTCGGTTGACACCGGAACAGGAGGAGTGTACTTTGTTTATGGTTACGGAGGTACGGGTAAGACATTCTTATGGAAGACTCTTGCTGCCGGTATTAGAAGAAAAGGTGATATAGTTTTGAATGTGGCATCCAGCGGTATTGCTTCTTTGTTAATGTCGGGAGGCCGAACTGCTCATTCAAGATTCCATATTCCTATCAACGTTGATGAAACTTCTACTTGCTCTATAAGTCCTCAAAGCGATCTTGGGAAAATGTTAAAGAAATGTAAACTTATTATATGGGATGAAGCGCCAATGGCAAATAAACTATGTTTTGAAGCATTAGATCGGTCTTTGAGAGACATACTTCGTAGAAGCATGTATGAAATGTCCGATGAGCCTTTTGGAAACATGACCATGGTTTTTGGCAGCGACTTTAGGCAGGTTCTACCTGTTATTCCAAAGGGATCACGGGAAGACATTGTTACTGCTTCGTTGAGGAAATCATATCTGTGGGATTATTGCAAAGTTCTTAAGTTGACTGCGAACATGAGGCTAACTGTTGGATCATGACCTGAAGATGTCAACGAGATACGAGAATTTGCAGATTGGATTTTGAAAGTCGGAGACGGAGACCTTGGAGAACAGAATGACGGAGAGGTTTCTATAGATTTACCACAAGAAAATTTAATAGATGTCGCTGATGACCCGGTTATATCTATAATTGCCTGCACTTATCCAAACTTTTTGGATTACATACATGATCCTGCCTACTTTCAAGAAAAGGCAATCCTTGCTCCTACAAATGAAGTGGTGGACAACATAAATGAGCATATGTTGGACATGTTTCCAGGTGAAGAAATGGTTTTCCTAAGTTGTGACAGTGTTGACAAAAGTGAAATTGGTAGCATTATTGATCAGTCCGTTTTCTCGCCTGAATTTATCAATGGATTGAAGTTCTCAGGTGTTCCAAACCATAGAATTTGTTTAAAAGTAGGAGTCCCCATTATGTTGTTGCGAAACATTGATCAAGCCAATGGATTGTGTAATGGGACAAGACTACAAGTTCTTAAATTAACGAGAACTTCTATTCACGCTAAAATCATTAACGGAACCAACTTTGGGAAAACCGTAATCATACCAAGGCTGAAAATAACTCCTTCTGATAAGCGTTTACCGCTTAAGATTGTCAGGAAACAATTTCCTATTTCAGTTTCATTCGCAATGACAATTAACAAAAGCCAGGGTCAATCGTTATCAAAAGTTGGTTTGTATCTCCCCCGACCTGTTTTCACTCATGGACAGCTATACGTTGTTGTCTCAAGAGTTAAAAGTAAGAGTGGTTTAAAGGCTGTAGTTTGTGATGACGAAGGAAATATGTGTAAAACCACTACGAATGTCGTTTACAAAGAAGTTCTTGAAGGCCTATGAACAAGATCAAAAAGGTATGTACAAGTTAAAAGTTTTTGGTACCATTTTTTAGATTATAATGCATTATAAATCATGTATCAAATAATTTTACTTATATTGTGTATGTATTGTTAGGTGTGCATGGAATTGGCATTTCCTACCAAATTCATGCTTGCTCACACACGTCCTTTGCTATTCAAGACCTTCAAATTTTGAAACGACAACAACATCCATGTTTGTTCATTTAATTCTTTGTAACTTAATTGATTGTCGTATAAATCATGTATTCACGAATGTATTGTCTCATTTTATAATTTTTATTGATAGAACATGTTTACCTTCGTTTTTTATTATTATTTCATTCTCATATTTCTATAAAAATCTCGTGAATCCACGGGTCTTTAAGCTAGTATATAATAAACAAAAGTTTTTTTTGAATCTTGCCACCTCATTTAATCCATGCTGGCAAATAAAGCCACGTCATTTAAGCCACATGTAAAAGCCATATCGACATTATTATTGTTAAACATTTAAGGTGTGTCAAACATTTTCGTGATTTAAGCTCTTTATTAGTTTAATGAAGGAAAGTCAATCACCCCTATTAAAGTATAACGATTACAAAATTATATCTTCAGTATTTATGCATCAAAGTTATGTGTTTGGTTTTCTTTTTTCTTTCATCATTTTCTTTTTCTGTTTGGATAAACAAATGACATTTACAAGTGTTTCAGGAATCCAATTGAAGATTGAATTTAAAGATATCAACTTTGTCCTTACTGAGATTTAGTATGCTACTATGCTTCATTCGTGTAACTTAGGTGAAACAGATTTTTCACTGTTTTTAGGGTCTAGATTCATATGTTTTATTTGTAATGAATATGAATATATGATGTTGAGATGATAATCTGAATTCTTCTATGGGATGTAAGTCAAGTTATTTAAGAAGTACGTGTATGAAAAGTGTTTGATGAAATGTCTTTAAAAGAGTTTTAGTTAACATATATGGATAATCACTTATGTTAATGCAACTTTGATATTGGAGGTTGTTACATGGATTTAATTGTTTACTTCATGTTTAAATACTTTGCCAACAGAATAACATGTTTCAATGATTTATGTGTATAGGTAGAACAAAAGAAATAGATTTCGACAAACTTTTGTTCACATTTAGGCTCTCTTAAATTGGTGTAGAGCATGTTATTTTTCTTTTTCTTTTTAGCACTAAAGATTTTGATCTCACTTGTCTACAAGAACATGTTCTCACTATTTTTGTAGGTTCATGATCCTCGTACAATGGTATGACTTCTTTTATCATTAGAGCATATACAACAATAACACCATAACACCGTCCACGTCAGCGCCACATCAGCTTTAACATTTAACATTAACATCCCCCAAAAAACACCACAACAATAACATCCCAATAACATCAATAACATTTCATATTTTCAATTTCAACCCCTAAACTAAAACAAACACTTCATTTATTAAAATAAAACAAACACTTCATTAAAATTGAAAACATATTACAATACAAGATTAAAAAAAAATTACAACGAAATAAAAAAACACACTGCAAATAAAACGTTACAACAAATTAAAGGAAATGACGAGAATACGATCTACTGACGAGGCTTCAAGTTATATTTTTTGATGATTCGATTTTTTTCGTCATTGATCCACTCCACGACCATTGGATCTTGCCCTTCAGTAGGCGTCATCAAAAACTTTATTTCTTCCAACCTTGTTATTGTGAGATCTTTTTCCTGCTGGGCCCGAAACGCCGCTTCGGCGGTTTCACGTTTCAAACGATACTCGTTTGCCATAGTTTCGGTGAAATAAGTTGACGAGCTCGTTCCTCCAGTGCTTGTTCCCCCAGTACTTGTTGTAGTCTCGGATCTTGCTTTCTTGGTAGCACGTTTCTTTCCCATGGGGCGAGGTTGTTCATCATGACCAAACAAAGCCTCGCTTGTTTGGATTGGGACTTCGCCGGTTAAATCAACCGATTCCGGCGTGTCCCATTTCTTATAATGACGCAAAACCTCCCAAGCGTCATCGAGACCAAACGCTGATCCCTTGGTTTCCTCACGATACCATTGCTTTGCCCGTTGCATCACATCCAGCTCACTTTCCCCGCTTCGTTGATCCCGTTTCGCACGTTTGTAACAAGAGTTGAACTTTGTGCATATGCCGTTCAAAGTTTTCTACTTGCTTGACATCATGTCCTTGTTGCGCCGTTGAAAGTTGTTTTTATTGAACTTATTTCTGACCCGATACCAAAACGTATATCTGGGTTGGCACTTTCCAACTTTCGGATCCTCCGAAACAACTATGTAACATGTTGCAAGTAATGCTTCCTCTCCTGGAGTCCAACGTGCGTTAACAACAACTTCCTCTTCATCAGAATCAACTGGTTCGGGCTCGGGGTCTTTGGATTTTTTTTATTTTCGCTTAATACGACATTTTCCTTTTTTTGGAGGAGACGTGGGTGTGTCAGCAACATCATGTGTTTCAGTTTGTGATTGTTGTGTGAATTGTAGGTTTTGAAAGTTGGAGTTTAAGGTGTTTTGTTGGTTTTGTTGTTGCCAATACAGAAATATTTGATGTTGTTGCCACATTTCTTGGCTCGAGAAGCCTAGTGGGTTGGGGTTTGAAGATGAACCCGGGTTTGAGGGATTCCACCCACCACCGAGAAGATTGTAGAAAGTATCGTCGTTGCCTCCCGACATTGTTTTTTTTGCAGTTAATTGAAGTTGAAAGATTGAGAGTATTTAGAGGATTTAGTAGTGGAAGTGTGAAAAAAATGGTGTTTTTTGAAATATAACGGCTAGTAGCCGTTACAAGGGGGTTAAGTGTAAATTTTTTGAATTTTTTTTTCCTTCCCCTAACGCCCGTTACAAGTCCAACGCCGGATCCTTTTCCCATGTTTAACGCCGTTGTTACAATGAGGATAACGGCCATAACGCCGTTATTGTGCGTTTAACGCCGTTATGGCGTTATCGTTGTTCATGCTCTTAGTTCTTATCCAAGTATGTTATAGTATATAAGAAATCTTTTTGTTTATATTCATTTCAAGAAGTGTACTAAAAAGGTTGCACTTAGAGATATAATTTTCAGTTAACTATAGATATTGCGTGTTTTAGATTCAGTTCATATCTTAATGATCTTTGTTTCATGATTGTTCCTTAAAAAATGTTCATGTTTGTTCCATTTTTAGGTGAAGGCTATTGCGAGCTATATTTCTTAACTTGACAGTGATTCTCCATGTTTCAATTTCTATTAGTGAAATGCCTTAAATGTGCAAATAAGGAGACGTGCAATATTTTCTTTTCATGTATGAGTAGCTGATGTGAGATAGCATAGAAGTTAGATTTTCTTTTAATGGCAACACATCATGATAATCATTGATACCTGTGTTTCTGAAAAAAGTTCAGATGATTAAGCTTGCAAATATATGACGAGCTTTTTACACCGGTGAAAATTGATATTCGTTTCACATATGTATCTCACACTATAAGCTTTCTGTCCACCTACATTCATTTTTTGTAAATTGACTTTTTTACTGTACTTTTTTTTTACCATGAGATTGTTTTGAATGTAAATCACTTTTTTTCATTTTTAAAATCTGTTACATATAAGTTTCACATTGAAGCACCATCCGCTACTCGAGCACATAACTAATAATAATGTAGTGCCGAAGCAGTTGCTATCTTATGCAAACTTCTATTTTATGGTATTGAAACTTTTATTGTAACGTTTTTTTATTAAATGTTATGCAGATTTTCGCTTGATGTTTGATCTTTAACATTTGTTACTTTTAATGTTTAAGTTCTTTTCTTATATTTTTTATAAGCTACCCGTGATTTATCACGGGTTTATAAGCTAGTTCGTTAATAAAGAGTAGTAAGTAAAGTTGATAAAGTTAGCTTCATCTTATACTTTCTTTGTGAGAAAGACTATGACCATTAAACATTTTAATTTGTAGTATTTTTTCTTTTACTTTTTAGTTCTCTCTTATATATATCAGCAAATAAATATTTCATATCATTATGCGAATATGTTTTTGTAAAATGTTTGTGGTTTAATTTTAACATTTCTTTTCTTTTATATATCTGATTCACTATTGCTTCTCATTTAAATTCCAATGAATCATCTATATGTTTGTAACTTAATACGATCGATTGAATTATGTACTTCAAGAATCATATCTTATTAATAAAAATATAAAAATTCATCTACAAACCTTCTAATAAATAATAAAAATGACATTCAATGAAGTTGTTTCTTCTTTTGTGTTTATTCAACATGCTGGGGCATAAAAAAGTCCACGCGGTGGAGCATCATCGATCAAGTTTCATCTTCGGAATAAATTTTTCTAAAAGAACGGGTTTTTGACTCAAATGTTGGCCTAATAATACATCTTATTACCTATTCGCCTTCGTGTATGTAGCTAAAGACTATTTCAACTCTTTCGGGAGCCCATTAGCTTTTAACTATAGATTTACAAAATGATTTTACAAAACAATGATAGAAGACCATGAGAAATTGAATATTTCATTAACAACTAGTCAACTAGTTAATATTCTGATTTATTTGGGTTAGGTTCGAATGACCAAAAGATTAGTTTGTGTTAATTTCTTATTTTGATTTTGGACCTATTTATGTAATAGGAGTAGTAGTCTAATACATCGCTATGACGATCCTTAATTAGCTAGGAACCATGTTAAAGGAAGTTTGTACATAAAGCCAAGTGGACATCTATATCTTGCTATAGTTACAGACCATCATGATATTGGTAAAAATTGGAATTTTGCTTACTTGTCTATCACCGTCTTACTTTATGAGATTGATTCCATTTAATGTAGGGGATATGTAGTAATAACGAACACCAATGGATATGCTTAAACTCTGAAAGGCGTGTAAACACTTTCAGATCGAATCAATTCGGCGGTTCTACCAAATTATTCAATCGGATACAATTCAGAGTTGAGAATTTTCTGTATGTGTGTGTCTGAGATATAATAAACCGTTATATGATAATGACCAAACAAACCGTATATAACATGTTACGGGATAACTGCCAATGGCAGTTTTAGGGTTTCCAAGTTGACAAGTTTTGTCCCTCAATTTCCGAAAGTTAATTTCTGAGGAACAACACTTCAGCAGAATCAATGGCTTCAGCAGAATCTATTGTATTTCAGCAGAAATACAACTTCAGCAGAAACCATTGTATTTCAGCAGAAATACAACTTCAGCAGCAGGGGCGCTGCCCCCGGACCCCCGTCCCTTAGGGGCTTCGCCCCTAAGATCATAATAAATTCAAGTAGGTGTGCACTCCGCACCACCAAACCTAAATGATGTATTATTATGATGAAATTGGTCAAAACAAGTTAATCCAATTACACTAAAATATCCAACATTTAATTCTAGTGAATATGTATACTCCACGTAACACAAAACAAAATAAGAAGACTAAAAAGGATACTTCTTAAAAGTATCTTCATTATATAAGAGGTTTAGTTTTTATTCTTAAAGCACAATAAGTTATTATGATAATTGTATATCAAAATTGTCTAAAAACATGCCATCTGCATTTAATTACAAAATTGAGCTTGCAATTTAATCAAACTTACCAACTCGTGCTTGCCCTAGTGGTACATTCTTTCTCCGCAGACACTCAATTGACCGGTCAAATGAGAAGTTTTGAGAAAAATGGCTCGGGTTTAATCTCAACTCTTTACTAATTAGGTCGCTTAGACAGGAGATCATTGACCGGGGCTTGGTCTTTTGGAAAGGGTAAGATTGGCATCCCGATGGTGCCTCGGTCAGAGTGTCCCCATGTATCTACACCTTTTGAAGCAATTTGACAAACCCACATGCAGTTTACTCTATAAATAGTACGTCTCCTATTTGATGTTGCTTCAAGTTTGTTCATTCAGTAAGAGTGAGCCTTCCCTTTTGTTTTTATAGCAATTTACGGGAATTGGATTATAGTAACAAGTAAAAGCTTCTTGTGGTATTTTTGACGATTATGTGGGACACAATAACAGCTTATATATTCTTAGTTTTCTCATTATAGCACTTATATGTATATACAGGTCATTAGTTTGTTAATACCATTTTGGACACAAGGATGGAACTTCATATAACTTCATATAGAACAAGAGGGGTTGTGGCTTTCAAAAAATTTACTCGCAAATACCATTTACTATTGCAATGTCAGTCATGAGTTATGCAAAATTTTAACATTTTGTAGTTTGGCTTCCCTAAATATGTATTTCATATTTTGGCCTCTCCGACAATTATGTTCAAGTTCCGCCCTTGTTTGGACACATACAAGTATACAATGCACTTATGCACCCATAGCATGTTACATGTGTGATATGTCATTTCTTTTCGTAAGAGTATATTTCAACCATCAAGCCACATCTTCGTTTTAATGACTTTAGCCATCGACGCCTTATATTAGGACCATTGCCCGTGGCCCGCATATTAACCTGAATTGACGTCTTACGACAAATACCAGTTTTTGTTACGTCATTTTGTTGCATAATGTCCAGAACATGATATCAATAGTTAAATTTAAACAAGATCAGCCTAAACATCATGACAGTTAGAAAAAGTCATCGTTTGTGCAACAAAAATCTTTACAATATTAATCGATATTAACACATATTGACAAAATTATGTAAAAACTCATGCGTGCACAAGTATTATAACTATATAAATAAAAAAAATAATATAATTTTATTGAAAAATATTGCAAGCTAGTTATTATTATTTATTTAAGCCCGTTGTATTATTATTAAGAGACCTAGTCAATGCTATTACTCACTCCGTCCCAAAATTATTGTCCCCTATTGACTTTTTTAGTCTTTCTTTTTCAACTTTGACCATAATTATTTTTGTTTGTGTTATATAATACTTGATGAAAAATATATGAATGTATTGAGTTTAAAATGTATTTTCATTAGTATAATTTTCATCAAGTATTATATAACACAAATAAATATATTAATAGTCAAAGTTGAACAAAAAAAACTGGTCAAAGTCAAAGTGAACAATAAAAATGGGACGAAAGAAGTATTATTTATATTGTATGGGTTAGGCCTCCTTAATACAATGGGTCTAAGAGATCCATTATTCTATTCACAGTGTAAGTATGCGTATGATATTCTTGAGCGGGCTCATATGGTTTGATGTTATCTTTGTCGGACACCTGTTGACACTGAGTCCGAATTGGGGGTTGATGGTGACCCTATGTCAGATCCGATTTTATATCGCAGTCATGCGAGTTCGATACAGTATCTTACTTTTACTCGTCTTGATATCTCCTATGTTGTTCAACATGTATGCCTTTTTATACATGATTCGAGGGAGCCTCATTTTTTCGCTCTAAAGCAGATTTTGCGTTATGTTTGTGGTACTTTATATTATGGGTTACAATTATAATCCTCGTCCACTTCGTATCTGGTTGCCTTCTTGGATGCGGATTGGGCTAGTTGTCCTACTACACGCAGGTCGACTTCAAGTTATTGTGTATTTCTTGGCAACAACTTACTCTTTTGGTATTTTAAGTGTCAAATGATGCTTCGTCAGTCTAATGTTGAGGCTGAGTATCATGGTGTTGCTAATGCAGTTGATGAGACTTGTTGATTGCGGAATTTGTTACGAGAGCTTCACATGCCGTTGTTTTCAGCTACTTTTGTAAATTGTGATATTGATAGTGTGGTTTATTTGTCCGCTAATCCTGATGTACATGATATCCATTTTGTTCACGATTTGGTTGCTAGTGTCAGATTCGAGTTCTTCACGTTTCCTTTCGTTATCAGTAACGCATGACACATATTGTTAATACAAATAAGCCGTAAAAACTTTTATTTATATTTTACGATCTTCTAATGTTTTGTCGATAACAAACGTAAAATCATTTTAACGAAACAAATAAAATACGTAAATGGTTTGAACTAATAGTTTCTAACATATTCACATTTTCACATAAAACACTAAAACAAGTATAAGTGATTTTATGATTTAATATTACATATGTACAACAACTAGTGTTTACATATTTGGGTAAAATATACACATAACTAGTATGTAGTATATTGTGTAATATAAATGGGTAGAAACTTAAGTATCATAACCCATTGGGCAAATACATTGAATGTAGTTGGGTACAACCCAAAGCCCATGACCCATGGAGCTTGACCCATAACCCATTGCATGACATCATGCTTATATCATACATGGATAATATCCATAACCCATGAATCAACCCATACCCAAGTGACTAAGTGCATTGCACTCAAGAGATACATTGTATCTAGCCAAAGATCCATGGATCAACCCATGACCCATGACCCATAACCAAAATACTCATGGGTAAAGGGAGCGTCCCACAGATCCCTAACTTTACGCTAGACGGATCCCTTGTGGAAGGGATCCGTGGGATCCGGGGAACAGTAGATTTTTTCTTCGATAAATAGTGAGTCATTTCTTCATTGTTTCTCACCCTTTCTAACATACTTTCCCCTAGAGTTGAAAACTCTCTAATCTCAGATCCAAGAGATCTATGTTTGTAGTTTTGTTTTTGTGTGATCTTCTAGGTTCCTCTTAAAGGCGAGATCACCACCTTTGAAGTCGAGCAAGCTCAAGTCCATGAGTTGCCATGCTTCCTCATCATCAAGACTACTGAAGTCTTCTTGTTGGTGATTGTTTATCTTTTCCTAAGAAGTGTTGAAAACATTTGTGAAAGGTGTCTCAAGTGTCAAGACGAAGATATTAGTGAAGGGTATCTATCATCCACATCATTAGCACTTGTGGTAGGTGCTTAGAAGTCAAGACAAGAAGCATTAGTGAAAGGTGCTTAGAAGTCAAGACACAAGACATTAGTGAAGGGTGTCTTGAAGATCTAGTTAAAGGCATTAGTGAAAGGTGCCTTAGATGTACATTCGATATGGTGTATTTCGATGTACAAGATAGACTAGTACTAGATCCAAGGATATAGATATCCTTGATGATGTTGTAGAAAGGAGTTGATCTCTTTTGGGATTAGTTGTTGGTGTAGTGTTGGGTAGTAGCTCCTCCATTGCAATGGAACTAGGTGCTTAGTCTAGTACCTAATAAAGGGTAGGCGACGTTGTGTAGGTGTGGTTCACCTTGGTGTGAAAGAACTAGGTACTTAGCCTAGTACCTTATAAAGGGTAGGCGACGTTGTGTAGGTGTGGTTCACCTTGGTGTGAAAGAACTAGGTACTTAGCCTAGTACCTTATAAAGAGTAGGCGACGTTATGTAGGTGTGGTTCACCTTGGAGTGAAAGAACTCGGTGGTTAGCCTAGCACCGGAAAAAAGGGTAGGCGACGTTGTGAAGGCTTCTCCGCCATAAGGAGATTGGTGTAGTGATTACGAACTCTCGAGTAGGTGACTCGGGGAGTGGAGTAGGGCAAGGAAGGTGTCCTTATAGCCGAACCACTATAAATACTCGCGTTGTGGTTTTGTGCTTCTTACTCTTATCTTTTCATTACATACCCTTATATGCTTGTTTATCAACATCCAACACACACGTCCAAATAGATTGACATAAGTCGATTTAAATAGTTTAAAAGGAAGTTTTAATTGGCAAAAGTATTCAACCCTCCCCCCCCCCCTTCTAGTTTTCCACACATATGAAAATTTTGTTATACTAATCCAAGGGTTGATAAACGAGGATGAAACCTATAGGGAATAAAACCCTAACAAGAGATAAACTCTTAAAAGATATAGTTTATTAAAATCAAGATCAAAAGACTGATTACAATAAATCCCTAAACCCTATATTTATAAAGGAAAAGTTATCTTCGTGATAAAGATAACTAAATTTAGTAAACAAAACATAATTAAAAATAAATAAACTTTTCTAATAATAAAATCACTAAAAAATAACGTCCGAAATAATAAAAGTAAGACTGCCTCCGTAGTCTTTACACGACATAATAAGGAACAATTATTTACAACGTAGCAACTTAGCTGACACTAATCTCAATTCGAGAGCTCTACGGCTTAACAACCATATTTTGGTTAAGCCGTAGGGAGATGTATACGGGGGTAGATTTTTTTCTACTTTCTTGTCCCCGTAATTCCCCTCACTTGAAAAGAACTCGCCCTTGAGTTTTCACAATTAGTAGCTTCATCTACCTCAAACAAACTCTCACGTCGATGCTTATCCAATGTAGTTTCTAATTCTACATTAACTCGAGTGCTCTCTTCATTTTTCTTTACACGTATGCCAAACTCCCAATGATCATCCCATGACCCCAAACAACGGGTTGTGTACTCCTTATCAACAATCACCAAGTCTTCCATTGCAATAAAAATAGTTTTTATGTTCGCCATTGAAAACTTTATTGGATTCTCAATAATCATATTCATAATTAAGCCATAATCAAAACCAAAAACCTTTAAAATCATGGACGCATTCGGAATCTGTTTTTTTCTCACAATCAGAACCCTTCACATCTTCATCATAATTAAAACCTATAACTTTTTCTTCATAAACCTTGAAAGTACCACCAACTTCATTTGTTGTTTCCAACAATTGAAATTTTGTCTTCATGTTGTGCACAAACTTGAAATTTTTGGATTTTTTCAACTTGTCAAAACAACTTCAGCCTTCAAAATCTTTTCTTCTACCTTAACCTCGGGCTTTGGTAACTGTGGTTTTACTTTTTAGGAACCATAGGACTTCTCCTTCCTTCCTATTAGATCAGGTAGAGATTGCTTTGAAGATCATACTTGCCCTTAACCTCACGTCTCCAAGGTTTCCCAAACAAAATATTGCAGTCATCAATATCATCCACAATATAATGTACTTCCACTTTATAAATTTTTCTGATGGTCACTGAAACCCTACAAAGTTGGTAACCTTCAATTGGACAAACCTCCATTGGTAATTTTAAGAATTATACCAATTTTATTGGAACCACATTATATAAACTACAACCATCAAATAATTGAAGAACATACCGAATTATTGATTAATATTTTCGAATGGAATAACTTAGTTGTAGATACTCGATCATCCTTTTGTTCTCCTCCCATTCTTGAACTCTTCCATTGTTGAATATGGAATGGTTGCGCGCACAATTGTCTCCAAAATCATCTATTATTGGACGAATTATTCAACCTTCGTGGTTGCTACCCTCGCGATTCTTGTGGATTGATGCCCCACCTATGATCACGAAACATAATTCTTCTAGCTTAGTGTAACTCCTGCCAAGACTGGATACGATTTTGATAAAATCATAATCCATGTGCTATTCAATACCATACCCACCAACAATATAAATTTTTTAATCTTGCACCATTTACCACTCAGGATACTAACAAGCTCTAGATGCCAGCTAACATAGGATGCGAAAGCAAATTTTGTTACCCTGATCCAAAGATTGATAAACGAGGATAAAACTTCCAGAGGATAAAACCTAAAACAAGAAATAAACTCTTATAACACGTAGTTTATAAATAATCAAGATCAAAGGATTCATTACAATGAAACCCTAAACTCTATATTTATAGGAGAAAAGTTATTTTTGAGAAAAAAAGATAACTAACTAAAGTAAAAAACATAATTGAAAATAAATAAAGTTTTCAAATAATTAAAATACTAAATTAAAGTCCTAAATAACAACAGTAAGACTGCCTTTATAGTCTCTACGGCGTAACAAGAAACACTTGTTTATGGCGTAAAAACTTAAAAGCTGACACTAATCTCAATTCGAGAGCTCTACGGCGTAACAAACTTATTTTGGTTACGTCGTAGGTAGATGTATACACGGGTGGATTTTCTTTACTTTCTTGACCCCATCAATCAGTACGCTAACATTTTCACTAAAGAGCTTCTTACTTCATTTTCTTGAAGAGTTTCGGTCCAGTTTGAACGTTCGCTCTTTTTCTGCTCCAACTGTGGAGGTTGTTAGTGAGTTATTATTATTTATCTAGCTAGGCCCATCATATTGTTATTAGAAGGCCTAACCATACTGTTATTATTTATATTGAATGGATACATTGTTTTATTCATCGAATACAATTCTTCATCCCAACACATTAATCCCTTTCACATTCTAGTTTTATCATCGCGAAGGATTAACAAATACAGGTTAATTTAAGTAATATGTTTATCAAATTCCTTCAAAATATTACACAACAATACAATTTTGACATATTCGTCGTAGTTAAGTAACACATAGAAAACTTATAGAAACCATAGCAGAAAAAAAATAAAAATAAAGAGGCACGTACATTCCACATGTGCATATACAATCTTTATTGGTCATCCTGAACTCAAGGGAAACTTAACTAATTAACGATCATGATCAAAACCCTTGATCATTTTTTTGGTTTGGTTGGAGCCCCCAACAATGTCTTCATTCTCATTTTCTCGGCTTCAGTCGGTAGCTTAATATCCGTTGCTAATCCAACCAGCTCAAAAAACTTGATCAGCTCCCATGTGAAGTCGAATTGCCACCATTCTAATCCATGTTGAGCCGAATTCGGGAATGCATGGTGATTGTTATGCCATCCTTCTCCCAAACCAAACATACCGATCCACCTATTTCATCATTCACACTTATTGTATCATATCAATGTTGTTACTAAATTTTGGATATATGGCTATATGTTTGTAGAATGAACTTTCTAAATGGTAAAGAAAATGTGTAATATTTTTAGAGTTGTTAAAACTTATAACTTTAACTATGATTTATTTATAAATTATTTGCACGTTACATAACTACATTTATTTCTTAACGCATGCAGGAAAATGTGCAAGCGCCAAATTTGTTATAGTGTTTTCGGGACTAGCTAGTTAAAGCGTTCACGAACCACAAACCAGTTATTGGTGGAAGTATCACGAGTGTTCCAAGTCCTCTCGCCCCATCTGTGGCCAATCGATTGTATAACAAATGCGGTCTGACAAACAACCACTGTTCGTACACCCTAAATGATGATATCAATGACATCGTTAATTGATGAGATAATGTAAGAATGCTACTCAAGTATACACAAATTAAACAAAGTATGTATCCATTTTTGTTTATACTAAACCTCAATGATAAGAATGTTGAGTGACAATTAAACCTTAATTATAAACTTTTATGATTGTTCAACAATTAAGTTTTGGATTTACAACACACAAAAGTAACCAAGTGCATGTATTATTGTTTTTCAAAAAATTTAGATTACCATCGCCAATTCGCCATCTACCAGTTTTGACAGATTCGGTATAAATTAAACAAAACCGGATACATAGAGTAGTTTCAATAGTTTGATGATGTCCTTATGTATTATATATCCCTTAATTGGATATACATTAATTTTTGCAGATGTGAATAATCAACCAAGTTTATACTATATAACAGTTAATTTCATACCATTCCCCAAGCCAAGTAGGGAAAGCCTCCATAGTGATATAGTAGCACTGCAAGTGCACTTGGATGCCATAAGTATGTATTGTGAAGAAACCTATAGAACGGCTGCACCTTCAGCTCGGGAACATTTGAGCTTCCTCCACACTAATTTGATCGATTATATATCAATGGTCACAATGATATAATTAAAAGTTAGTATAGATACAAAGATTTTGACGTAATTAAATTAATTATAAACACCAAAAATCTCATGTTGTGTAAGAATATAATGTTCTTCATCGAAATGATTTTGGGTTCAAACCTTGTTTATAACATGTGAGATAGATTTGTAATATATATATCGTGACATAGTTAGTTGCCTTAAAAAAAAGGCATTGGTGATTACCTTTGCAACAACATAGTTCTTGTAACATAACCAACCCATATGACTGAACCAAAAACCTTCATTTGGCGAATGAGGGTCTCTATCTGTTTCAGTAAACTTGTGGTGGTTCTTGTGTACGCTCACCCAAGATATTGGATCTTTCTGCAATTTAAATTTAGGAGAGTAATAAGTAAAATCAGAAGAAATTTGAACGAGATGATTTGTTATCTGAATATTATTAATCGGCAAAAAATTTAGACACTATGAACGACTATAGTTGAGGGAATTTTTGGCTGGATTCTGAGTGTCACATCAAATCTCAGAAATGATTTTCAAAAAGTTTAAATAATATGAACATAGTGCAGAGTTTTTTAAACTTCAATTCAAAAGGAAATGATTTGCACACTCTATTTTTTTTATTGGCACACTCCAATCTATGCATTAAACAGTTGTACTGTTTATAAATTCTGCTTTAACTAGCCAAATGTGTGCAAATCATCTCTCCTGTTCAAAGGCTACTTGATGAGCCTCTTCATGGGATTTAGAATCTCTTTTGTAAATATCCCTAGTTCCTCGTTAGTTTTTATTATAATCTATACGTCATTTAGGAACTCTTGTTGGTTTTGTACTAACGAGATGTGAGTAACTTGAACGTCTTTATTGGGAGAGCCAAAACATAAATCTAATATGTACAAAAGATCTTAAAGAGAGAAATTGTAAAAGAAGAGCAAAAATAATCATAGATCACTAGAAATGCAACTCATCCTTTGGTTTTTTTATTTCTTTCAAGGGTTGGTAATGGAAAGTTCACAAATTACCCTTAGAATTTTATTTATATTGCAACAACAACCCTTGGCTTGGGGGTTAGGGCCCTCCCCTGCCTTCGCAAAGGTCCGTCAATACTAACGAGCAAGGCCGTCTTGTTAATTTTAGAGGCCATGCGCTAAAATTATTCTACAAGTTTATTGAGCGCAGGAACACCCAAATCCTTTGGTATAGCGGTTAGTGGTAGATATGTGACACCCCTATCAGCTAAGATGTTATGGTTTAAGTCTCGTCAAAAATATGTGTGAGATAATGGTACAAGATTTGAAAAAGCTGTCATTCTAAACTTAAAAAGTTAAAACTAAAAAACTAAAAAATTAAAAACTACATGGGCAAATATTATAGGTCTTCTAAGAAAATAAATTAAATTAAAATGTCTTAAACGGTAAAAACAACAATGTATAACCATCAAATTATAATCGTATTTGACAACCTTGTAAAATGTAGGTGGCCTTCCTAGTTATAATAAGGGCTGAGGCCATTCAGCTAAGACAAACTTGTAAAAGCTAAACACTTTTGGGGGCAAAGTGTAAATGAACCAAAATCATCGTCTTCCTCCCATGTAAAAGCTACAAAGGAGGGACAGCAAACCAAACCATGTACACACATGCATATATACAATGATAGCCACAATACCTGGCATGCGTGAAGACCACAATAAGCGAAAAAATATTCGACCCATTTACAAGTCTTGAAACTCTGGTGGGTAAGAAGTCTATGATAACCTAGAGTAATACCCTAGGATACACGGAAACGTTGCCGGGATGCCGTACCACGTACCGGAAACGTCCCGGAAATGGGAAACGCCGGGAAACGCTAGGAAACACCTAGGAAACGTCCCCGGGAAAAGTAAAAACGTATCTTCATTTGGGGTACGCCGATCCTTATCTAGGAAACGTTCGGGGAAACGTTTCTGGCCCAAAAAGTCATGTTTCATATCTTTAATTTTATTTAACCTATCTAATTTCTGGTTCCGAAAATGAAAAATCGAAGTGTTTATGTTGAAGATGATGGGCTGGGGAAAAAGAAAGGTTGGGGAAGAAGAAAGGGTGAGGAAGAAGTGAAGGATTTCAGAGATAAAGAGATATGAAGAGATTGGAGAGAGAAATAAATAAAATATTGTAAATGAGTTGGTTTAATTGTACTGATATTTTAATGATTTTGTTACATAAATTTTTTGAGATTGTCGCACACAATAAAAATATTGTTTTGTACTACTACTAATTAATAGTAGAACCCCTACTAAAATACTCTGTATATAAACTAGAACTTAATATTACTGTATAATATTAATATGGTAATATACCAAATAGGGTATATTGTACCAAATTATATATAATTGAATATTGTGTAATTTTTTAAAAAAAATAATTTGCCATATATTAAAATATTATAAAACACATAAACGTTTCCTCGCCGTATCCGTTTCTGTAATTTTAGGATGTTGCCGTTTCCTGGTACGTGTACCCGTCCCCGTCCCCGTTCCCGTTTCCGTCCCCGTGCTACTTAGGTAATACCGATACCAGTCCAAAATGCTAAGCCGGAGCCAACTATGAATGCGCCCCAATCAAACACGAAAAGAGCACTAGCTGCCAAAACATGTATGCCAACTAACCAGCAAAGTGTAGCCATGTCGACTACACTCCATTTCCGGAACCAAAACCCTCTTCTTCTCATCTTCTTAAATTCTGAAAGCCGGGCATTCGTTTCATCGTTGGGACTAATACTAGCATTGTTAGTCATCCTTATTTGGTTGGTTGGTGACACAGTGACATGGTTCTAATTAAATTAGTTGGGGTGATTTTGTTTGGGCAGTATAGCTAGATTGGTATATATAGAGGCATGCATGATAGATCTTAAAATTGGTGAGTTAGAGTTTTGTGCAACTATCTAAACTCTAGAGCATTTAATTTTTTACTTGTAAACTAGTTATAAAACCCATTTCAATGTTAGATTTTGGTTTACTAGTTGTTATCTGTATTAATGTTAGATTAGGTTTTATTAGAAACTAAATAATGCAGTTTTAATTTCTCAAGTTAACTCACATGCAATGATATGTCCATTTTGGATTACCCTAAATTGCCACTTCTACATAATATCTCAACAATTAAGTTTTTTTATTGATCGGCTGAAAATTGGATATATAGGAAAAGTAAATTAAATATAAGTGATCCAAAAATCTTTAACACGGAATAGATTAGTTTGAACAATTAATTAATTTGAACTAAAAATATTCTATCTACCCTTTTGATAAATATAAACTCTTTTTATTATTTATTCTTGTAAAGGTCGATGGAGAAATGAAGACTCCCCACTGAATGAAAATATACTAAAAAAAAATCTTATATATATATATATATATGTATATATATATATATATATATATATATATATATATATATATATATATATATATATATATATATATGTATATATATATATATATATATATATATATATATATATATATATATATATATATATTAATTTTATTATATTATTATTATTATTCTTTTTTATTTTTAAAATTTAGAAGGAAGCTTACTTCTTCTTTTTATAAAATTAAGAGTCTATTTCATATTAATTAGAATAGAAACTGCCGATCTCAACTTTAGTTTAATAAAAAACCACCAACAATTATAAAGTCAATTTCTTTCTTCAAAACAATGTTAGTTATCTACATGATTTTAGTCTTTTATATAATAAAACCCATAATCATTTCGGAAGTAGTATAGCTAGCTAGTGAGTTTACATATATGGTCTTTTATATAAAATTTTAAAAAAAAAAAAAAAAAAAAAAAAAAAAAAAAAAAAAAGTAAACTATAGCAAGGACCAACAATGACACTGAAATAGTTACCTTACAAAAATATAACTATATGCTAATATCAAAAGTTTAACATAACTTCATGATAAAAATATAACTATTTCACAATAAACCTCATTTATACTCAACTTGATAACAATCTCAGTTTGCACTTTGTGGCTTACGCTTGGTCCAAACAATTATCCAAAGCTAGATGGATGAGCTCGTTACAAAAGAGATTGTTGCACCATTAAGGAACCGAATTTCCCTAACATTTATTTTCCAACACCTGAATCCTCGGCTTGCTTCAGCGAATGGATCTGCCCAAATAGATGTGGGAAACGGTGTACACTTTTTATTATAATAATAAATCAGATTACAATTAATAAATAACAGAATGTAAAAACAGTAAATAAACGCAGACAGAAAGGTGTAAAAGAAGAAGACAGACACTATTAAACGTTAATTAAAGAAAAGCAGTAAAGGTCGTGAACGAGGCTCGTGTTAAACACGATTCCCTTAAAACAGATTCGCCGTCTGTTTCCCAGGGTACAACGTTCAATACTGTTGCACAGTCGGACTAAACTTACTTGCCTGAAAAATCACCGAAGCCTGCGTGTTTCTGATTGAAGGTTGCTGGAATAAGCCTGCAATGGAGCTACGTTTATTTTCTGTGTAAACTGAATGATGAGAGGCGTTTAATATATAGGCTAAACCTATCTTGGACACCAAAAAAAGTATCTGCCAAATAATAAACAGATATGCGAATCTGTTAATATATTAAACACGGTTTTATTATCTTCCATTTATTTAAACCGATTCTATTTAACTTGTTTACAAAGTTTAAATCAGTTCCAAAAATAAATGGACACAAATCTGGAAATAATGACCACGAAATCTGCAACAAAAAGATACGCATGTATGCGAGATTTCGGAGCTGCATTTGTGTCCGCAGGTCGCGCGGGCTCGCATGAGTTCAGAAGCTTCGAACTCATTTTGGCCCAGAAATCCTGAAATCTGCACCCCCCTGCGCGCGCGCACGTAGGTGTTGGAGTAAAACCAACAAATCATTTTGAAGGTTCATATCAAGATTTCTATATAAACAAGGTTTCACTTCTTGTTTTGGGCGATGTGGGATACTCCCACTTTTCCATATTTTGTGTTTCACGTGCCTCACTTTGAGACACGATATCTCATTCATATTAACTCCATTTTGGACATACTTTAGCTCGTTGCGAAGCTCTCGTCGAGGAGAACGCAAAGCTATCAAGAAATATAAATATATATAACATATACATATATTAAATAGTGTCCAAAATTTGCAAAAACTCATTTTGCAAAACTACTTTTCCAACAATCCCCCACATGAATGGAAATCGGTCGAAAACACAAGAAAGTTTCGGTGAAATTTCTGCGGTTAAGTCTTGCATAGGATAGGTAGGTGTGACCCTTTGAACCATCCCTTGTGAGATGCACTTAGTCTCCTAGATCTGAGTAGACGCGATGTCCTTGAACTCATCATCCATTTACGTAGACGACATTACACTTCACACAAGACTCTCCCTGACATTGTCAAGTCCTCATAGTCGTGTTCGTTATGGTCATGAACACTAGCCTGGTTCTGCAAGAGCTCTTAGGAATTGAGCCCCCACATTTCCCTTCGAAGCGACCTCACTTCTCTCTCACATAGGTGATTTCATCTTGAATCATTAAAAACATATGTTTTGTGATTTCATCTTGAATCATTATGCTTTATGATTTCATCCTGAATCATTAAAGCCATATGTTTAACCTCTCAACAAGTCATATTTGTTATAGGAATGGACTAGGAAAGTTACAATATTTAGTAACTCCCCCACATTGACGTGACTTCCCCCACATTTCTATGATTAGGTTGTCCTATTGAACCCAGATCTTGGGATCTCCAGTCAACTGGGTTAGGTTTTCCTTCATAGAAACTCATTCCTTCAAGGGCTTTAGTCCCATTCCTCTAGACGACTTACTTACTAACTCTCTGCTTAAGCCTTTCGTAAGCGGATCCGCGATGTTATCCTTTGACTTCACATAGTCAATTGAGATAACTCCTGTTGAGAGTAGTTGTCGTATCGAATTATGTTGACGACGGATATGTCTGGACTTTCCATTATACATTATGCTATGAGCTCTGCCAATTGCCGATTGACTATCACAATGTATACTAATGGCCGTTACCGGTTTAGGCCACCTTGGTATGTCCTCTACGAATTGACGTAGCCATTCCGCCTCTTGTCCGCATTTATCTAACGCGATAAATTCTGATTCCATCGTGGACTTAGCTATAACAGTTTGCTTGGAAGACTTCCAAGATATAGCTGCCCCTCCTAGTGTAAACACATATCCACTAGTCGATCTAGAATCCTTTATGTCAGATATCCAATTTGCATCACTGTATCCTTCGATAACAGCTGGATATCGATCATAATGCAGTCCATAATCGCGACTGTATCTCAAATAGTGAAGTACCCTAGTCATAGCTGCCCAATGTGCATAGCTTGGGTTACTAGTATACCTACTTAGCCTGCTAACAGCATATGCTAAGTCAGGTCGGGTACCTGTCATTAAGTACATTAACATGCCAATAATTCTCGAATACTCTAATTGGGCAACACCTAAGCCTCTATTTTTAGATAGATGCTTACTGGTGTCAATTGGAGTTCTAGCTAGGCCGGAATCCCCCGCATTATGAGTATTAAGAATTTTGTTCACATAATGTGCTTGACTTAACACAAGTCCATTCTGAGTTCGTATGATCTTTATTCCAAGGATCACATCAGCCAAACCCATATCCTTCATGTCAAACTTTGATTTCAACATGTCTTTAGTAGATTTGATCATCTTGTCGTTACTGCCAACGATAAGCATATCATCAACATATAAACACAAGATTACATATCCACTATTTGTGTCTTTGACATAAACACATTTGTCGCATTCATTAATTTTGAAACCACTCTCTAGCATGGTGTGGTCAAATTTTTGATGCCATTGTTTGGGAGCTTGCTTTAAGCCATATAATGACTTAACAAGCCTACAAACTTTGTTCTCTTGTCCAGGAGCCATGAAACCCTCAGGTTGATTCATGTAGATTTCTTCTTCTAAATCTCCGTTTAGAAATGCCGTTTTCACATCCATTTGGTGAACTTCCAAATTTCTTAAAGCGGCAATAGCAAGTATCATCCTAATCGATGTTATTCGCGTAACAGGCGAATATGTATCAAAGTAATCAAGACCTTCTCGTTGTCTAAATCCTTTGATTACTAATCTTGCTTTGTACTTGTCAATGGTGCCATCGGCTTTCATCTTCTTCTTGAAGATCCATTTATAGCCTAGTGGTTTACAACCAGGAGGTAAATCCACGAGCTCCCAAGTATGATTTTGTAAAATAGAATCTATTTCACTTTTAATGGCTTCTTTCCATTGAGGCCCTTCTGAGGAAGTAACCGCTTCTCGGTATGAAGTAGGTTCATTTTCAACCATAAAAGAAACAAAATCGGGTCCAAACGATTTCTCGGTTCTTGCCCTTTTGCTTCTTCTAGGTTCAACCTCTTCTTCCTCAGTTTGATCTTGTCTCTCATCTTGGAGATCATTATCATCTCGTTGTCTCTTATCTTGGACAACTTCTTCATCTATTCTAGATGAACTTCCAGTTTCCTTCGTTAAACAAGGAAATATAGTTTCAAAGAATGAAGCATTCCTTGATTCCATTAATGTACCCTTTTGTATATCTGGATTTTTCGAATCATGTACAATGAAGCGATAAGCACTGTTATTCTTAGCATATCCGATGAATATACAATCCACATATTTAGGTCCAATCTTTTGGGCCTTGGGAGTCGGTATAGCTACCTTTGCTAGACACCCCCACACTCGTAAGTACTGATATGATGGCTTTCTGCCCATCCATAATTCATAAGGGGTCTCTTCTTTTTCCTTACGAGGTATCTTATTTAAAAGATAAGTAGCCGTTAAAATGGCTTCCCCCCACATGTCCTGGCTTAGACCAGAACTTATCAACATGGCATTAACCATTTCTTTCAAGGTACGGTTCTTCCTTTCGGCAATACCGTTCTGCTGAGGTGAATAGTGTGACAACCCGTACTTTCAGGTCATTTCTCGACACAATTTATGTTTCATTATTTCAACATTTATAGTAAACTTGGTTTACTTGTTTCAAATTCGTGTAACCTTGAAGGTTTAGAGGCGAATTCATGATCATAACATCACGTACATTTCATATGGACTAAGATTAGTCTACATTCCATTGACATCATTTGCACCTCATAAGTTCATTCACGACATTTCATTTCACTTTATACGCGTAATTTTTATATTTAATAATCTTTATCGCGTGAGTTATTATTTTAAATATTTAACCCGTTACTTTCAAAAATGATCCCGAGGTATTTTTAAACTTACATCTAGTTCATAAAAACTATATTTTTAGTTTTCCTAGTGTTTCAAATTTATTTGGTATATTAATCGTTAAAGTTTAATTATTACGTCGTTTTCTTAAAATTATACGACAATTATTTTATCACTCAACTTTCACAAGGAAAGTATTTTTACAATTTTTATCATCTCATTGCAATCTATTTTGATCTATCAAAAACTTACTTGTACCAAAAATGTCTATTTACATTCACTTATACATTTCCTACAAAAATTCTTACATTTTCTTTACAAATAATGCAAGTAATACAATTTTAAAAAAAAAAATATATATATATATATATATATTGGAGAGACAAGCCTCCCCTAAAACCGGCCAAGGGGGAGGGTGTGTAATAAATTGTGCATGGTTCATTAATTTCTTGTCTTACCACTTATACTTAAAGTCTTACTCAAATAATTCTCACATTCATTCTCATTTCTCACATAGTTAAAAAAAAAATCCTCTCCTTTCTTTTGGTTCTCATCAAACCGGCCACATCAAAGAAAAACAAGGGATCAAGATTTTTGCAAAATCAAGTGTTTATCAACCTAGTTATATCCTTTATATTGTTTTGAAATAAAAAACCAAGGGTATTTAAGTTTAATCCTTGTTACTTTCACCTCATCACTATCACTTGTAAGCATATTTTTATCATTTTCATGTTTCCTTTTCATTTTCATATGTTTCTTTTCATTTTTGGAGATATTATGCATGATATGTGATTTATACCATTTATTTCATGATTTTAGAGTTATTTATATACTTATGGTCATCCTATAATTATTCCCATGGTATTCTTTGGTCTTGATGGTGATTAGGAACCCATGACACCCTAAGAAGGTGTATGGTAGGATTAGATTAGTTTGGAGTTGATTTGAAGGGATTAGAATAGGTTTTGTCCGAGAAAAACCATTTTCGATAACTATATAATTGTGTTCTGTCCTTAATTCGAATTTCTGGAAAAACCTACTGTTGGTACGAAATTTTGGCCTTGATATTTAGAAAATATACTTTAAAACGAATCCGTGGCCACTTGAACGGATAAAAACGGACTTATAACGAAGAAGTTATGGATTTTTAAAGTTTGACGACGAAACGTATAGTTTTCAGAAAATTTCAGCTTGCTGTTTTTAGTATTTTCGGGTCAAAAACGAGCCTTAAGCTTCACAAATTATTTCGACTTGTCAAAAATATATTAGTTTACTTCGATACGAAGCTAAGGACGTATTATACGTAGAAAACGGATTTAAAACGACAAAGATATGGCCGTTTTCATAAAGTTGCCGTAAATATTATTTTCTGAAAAACTATATTATTTTTACGTTACAAGTATTTCATTAGCTGTAAAGGCTATGTTTGCGGCTGTTTTTAACCATGATGTGAAACTTTTTGGAACAAAATGTCTTCTAGTAAAATCAAGTGCATCGGCCATATTTTTCAAAACAAAAAGCCGTTTGTAAAGCGGAGTTACAGTAAATAAATTACGGATGTTCAAACTTGGCCGAAACTCATTTTCTGCACACAATTAGCAAAAACCACCATCTTTAACTTTTGATATCTTTATGATCGAGACCTTTTGAACGAAAACTCCTGAACTGAAACTTCTAGATATCGATACAAACTTTCCAAAACCGTCGAGTTCGTTCTCTAACGACCGACGTACACCGTTTTACGACTATTTTTCCGGAGCCATTTTTGTTGATTTCATGAAAATTCCGTCGACATTGTTTTGCGACGAAAAGTTGTAATTTCACCAAAAATCATTATAAAACCATTGTAGGATGACATTTTGACGTAAAAACATGTAAAGTCATTTTTAATTGGTCAAGACGTCAAAAGAGTATTTTTCGACGACAAGTGATATTTTCAAAAAACTCGTAAATGGTATAAATAACATACGAAGTGCATGCATAACATTACATTCCAACTCATGACATATCATATCATTGATAATAGGTCCCGGTTGACGCATTACATTATACCTCAGTGTACTCACTTTTGCCGTTATTCCTGTTTATCCAAGTGAGTTTTCATAGCCCCGTTTTACATGCTTTCGATTATTTTCAAACCCACGGGGGAGAATACATTGCACTACATTTTTTTTTTTTTGTACGATACCAAGTATGTTAAATTCATTACATTGCTTAAGTTACCACATTTGCCAATTTGAAAGTCCCCATTACTTGAACATGAACCGTTAATCTTTGAAGCGAGGATGAGTGGATAGATCTATCGAGGGTGACGCCTCCATCCGGGTTGGTGAATCCCAACCAGGCAAACGGATGCATTTCATTTGATTACATTACGGAGTTGTCTGGCAAACACTCTGCAGGGGCATACATTATTGAACAGTCTAGTTTCGGGGTCATGGGCTTAGAGCAATTGTAACATTATTTTTACGTGACTGGATTGTCATGCCTGATCAATACTTGTGTAGTCGTATAAAACATTTACATAAACCTATGATTTCTCACCAACATTATTGTTGACCGTTTTTAGCAATGTATTTTCAGGTAACTGAGGCATTATCATCATGACATGGTTTAGGGACCTACATTTTGAGTCGCGGCGTCGACTTACATTATGTGCATTATGGCACTTTATTTCAAAACATCGTTTGGATTTGTAACATATTTGTATTTCCGCAAACTTTGTAAACCTTTTGGGACCGATGTTGTACTCTGATTGTTTTTATGAAATATCCAACGATGTGTTTTTTTTTAAAAACGACACTTTAGGTCGTTCAATATAACTGTGATGTGGTGCTATGACAGTCAATCCCCAGGAATTCCATTCCGCTGCAAAACAGGTAAATTGGGGGTGTGACAGATTGGTACCAGAGCTACAGTTATAGAGAACTAGGTTGCATCATTGACCCTAGACTATAGCTACATTATCATAGCATCTCATCATTTCATCATAAGTACATGTTCACTTTGCATGCGGTTTTATACGCACATTTTACGAGTTATTTACTTTCATTTCAAAACGATTGTCACATGGATGCCCTTAAATACCCATCCCATTATCTTTTCCCCATACTCTAACGTGGAGAATTCCTTGTCATTCCCTATCACAATTTTCACATCAATTGACTCATCACCGATAACGTTGAATACCGAGATAAACCTTTTAGGAGGACGAAGTTACACCTACACTATCACGATCACTATCGATTCACTGTAGGATCAGGACAATTTTTATCACTCAGTTGGGACAGATCATACTATTGGGTAGAACTTATAGGCTTAATCCTAATGAACCAATTTCCTTAACTCACCACAAGGATTCCATGATCATCATTATCATTTCGAGCACCATCCGTACCATCACATCTCATACCCGATATTCATACACCTAACTTACAGCTTGGGAAGCGTGCATGATTTGACACACCATTATCATCTACCACTAAGACTATAGACCGCCTACTACTTCTACACTTGAGACATGATTAGACTACCAACAGGAACAGATAATAAGCACCTTTATAACTAATGTGATCTTTATCATTTATTATCTCTACGATAATCACCACCTTGTTTATTTCATTCCTTACTCCAATTGCCCAATTCTCTATCATTTCGCGATGATACATCACTATCTTACTAGGGGTTAGGCCAATTTTATTCTCGACCAATTAGTAGACCGTTATTACTCGATAAGGTTCTCTTATGCATCCTACAAACCATCCAACAAATTTTATTCCAACTTATCTTGCTACTATTTCATGAAATTATTTCACTTGATTTTATTTCGAACTATTTCATCACTATCTTAGAAACGTTGTTTTGTAAAGTTTTAACGCAAGTTGTTTTATTACCAACTTATCTATTGGTTTCAGTCATTTTATCAACTATTCAATATCCTCATGTGAAACGATTTTCATGTTACTCTGAAAAATCATCAAGCCATTATCTTACAAAACAAAACGTTGAACACCAACTATTTGTCCTACATTCTCTCTTTTGAGATAATAAACTTCATCGTTACCTAACACAAACTATTCGCCTTTACTTTACTAACTATTATATTCCCAACCTATAAACCATCTTGATATTAATTGAACTACGAAATCTTCTATTATTTGACAAACGATAAATTGTTTTCTTGAAAGCTATTTTACAAATCATTTCACGAGTTATGTTATAATCTGAATTATGACTTACCAAAATATTTCACTACCATTGTTAAGCCGTTTTCTATCACTATATAAGCTGTTTTAAAATCACCTTAACAAGTTGTTACTTTTACACCAAGCCACAACTAAGATTTATTATTAAACTGTAAATGATAAAAAAATTGTTTCTTTATTACTCAATAAAGTGGTTTTACAAACCCTTTTCATAAACTTTACTGTAATTTTCTTACAAACTATTTATTTTCGTTTGAAAGCAAAGTTTTATAATCAAATATATTGTGCATAAACATTCCTTTCTGTTAACACTCTATAGATGCTTACGCCATTTATCTCTCACTCAACCGATAAGTTAGGATTTGACGAGTGACCTTTTTTTTAGAAAGACTTCCTATACCATCTGTGAGGAGGATTCCTCGATACAAGAAAACAATGGAAGGATTTTGGGGATTACCAACAAGGACTAGAACTAGGAGGTAGGATGATTCAAAACTCAACAAAAATCTTAAGACATCACGAGATATTCCGAACCACTATTTTGAATTAGAATCCAAACTCTATCATTCCAAAAGTACTAGCTAGACCGAGTTACGAGATTTAATACGAAGCGAATACCCATGAAACAACACTATAGGGATATACCAAGTCTTCTATCTGAGGCTACAGAACATTTCACTAAACATAGCTTCAACAATATGTGAACTTCCCTTCAATGAGTTCCCTTAAAGGAAAATTTGGTTAAATTAAGGCTATCGATATAGACTTCCCCTAAGGCATTGTGTTCTCTAGAAATTCCAAGTAACCTCATTTCCATATCAAGAGATGCCACAGGTTTGAACATGTCGGACAATCAATGACTCCCCATCTACAAGTGAAACTAGAACAAACATTCTTCGACATAGTTTGAGATGATATCTATCTTCTTGCTAGCATGATAACAATATTAGGGATGAACTACATTTGAAGCACTTACAACACCTAATAACCCATCTTTTCGGAACCCGTCGATCATTTTGAAAATACCCTCAAACTTACCACCTTCTATCACTTCTCTTTAGAGCGCCTATTCTTAACATAGGATTTGACACGTCTCATTTTCCTTTTACTTGAAGAGTTATGGCGCCGAAGAGAGCTCCACCAGCTATGACACAAGCCGATATCCAAAAGTATATAAAGGATTGTATAGCTAGGGAACTAGAGAAAGAACGGGCAACGATAGCTGCTGCTGCTGCCGCTGTCGAGACCACGGCTGTTACTGAAACTACTAGACATGCTACTACTACAGGAGTTGCAGGAGATTCGAGAGTTCGAAGTGGTACATACATGGACTTTAAGAGCAGTGACCCCCCGAAGTTCAGAGGCACAGAAGGAGCCATTACTATGATCCGTTGGTTGGAAAGGATCGAGTTGTTATTTCTTATATGCGATTGCCCAGATGACTGCAAGGTGAAATTTGCTACTAGTACACTCTTGGATGAGGCAATGTTATGGTGGAATCATTATGCACAACCTATTAGTATGGAAAATGCTTATAAACTCTCATGGGATCAATTCAAGAGGTTGATGACTAAGAAGTATTGCCCACCCAAGGAGATGAAGAAATTGAAAATGGAATTTATTGGGCTAGTGACCGTTGGTTATGACATTGAGACCTACATCAGAAGGTTTCAAGAGTTGGCTGCTTTATGCCCATATATGGTTATGGACAATGAGAAACTACTGGAAAGTTTCATTGGAGGACTTCCAAAATGCATTCAAGGAGAGGTAGCCTCTTTCGATTCGCAAACAATTGAAGAGACCATCAAGGTAACTCAATTACTCATGGCTCAAGTTGTGGAAAGGGAAAACATTATCAACAATAACCACCACAACAATGACAACGATCAAACCAACAACAACCGCGACAACCAAACTAACAACAACAAAAGGAAATGGGAAAATGACCAGGGAGGTTATAACAACAACAACCAAAGCTGTAACACTAACCATCACCAACAACAAAATAGAAGACAAGAAGCTGTCAGGGTTCATGTTGCTGCACCAACAAAGGAAAGAACTTATACTGGAAACTTGCCACGATGCCATCAATGCACTCTACATCATAATGGTCCATGTGGTATATGCTTTATCTGTCAAACAGTGGGACACCTTGCTAAGGACTGCAAGGGAAAAGGATATGTTGGGGCTAAACCACTATGTAATCGATGTAAGTATCATCACACGGGTCCTTGCCCTGCCAAGTGCCGCGAATGCCAAAAACCGGGACATCTAGCCAGGGATTGTAAAGGCAAAACTATAATTACATGTTTCAGATGTGGGGAGCAAGGACACTATCGGAATCAATGTCCTCAAAAACCAAGGTCAGCAAGTTGAAGGTGCTCATGGATTAGGAAAAGGAGAAGCTCGTCAAGGTACCAACGACACGAAAGACTGAAGAAAATCGGAAACTAACAGTCTTATTTCTCCTTATGTACTATGTCGTACTAAGTTTATGTTTTCATCGTATCCGAATCCTTATAACCTAAGATGTACTACTTTTGATAAACCACTCGTTGTAAATATTCTCATCTATTGTACTTTATTTCCTTTCGATTCAATATCACTTTCGAGAATGTTATTTCTTTTTACTTTATCGACCATTTTAACGACACGGTTTAAATCCTTGTAAGCATCGAGAGTTATAACAACTAAACCGAACGTCACATCATCGTTCCTTAATTATACATAGCCTAGCTAACTATGTCTAATTCTGGAGGGATCATGTTATGTTGGGAGCGGCTATTTATAAATCTTAGTGCAAGCAAAATGTTCACATATTCCACAAGTCAAAGTATTACTCATGCGAGATTTACCCAATACGATGTTTTGTACACTCTCAATCATCGACAACAGTAACTACATTTCTCCATGTCTTCTCTCCTCGATATTCATCATAAACTCAAAAATTCGATAGACTTACACGAACTGAATTCAGGGACTGAATTCCTTTTTGGATGGGCGAATGTGACAACCCGTACTTTCAGGTCATTTCTCGACACAATTTATGTTTCATTATTTCAACATTTATAGTAAACTTGGTTTACTTGTTTCAAATTCGTGTAACCTTGAAGGTTTAGAGGCGAATTCATGATCATAACATCACGTACATTTCATATGGACTAAGATTAGTCTACATTCCATTGACATCATTTGCACCTCATAAGTTCATTCACGACATTTCATTTCACTTTATACGCGTAATTTTTATATTTAATAATCTTTATCGCGTGAGTTATTATTTTAAATATTTAACCCGTTACTTTCAAAAATGATCCCGAGGTATTTTTAAACTTACATCTAGTTCATAAAAACTATATTTTTAGTTTTCCTAGTGTTTCAAATTTATTTGGTATATTAATCGTTAAAGTTTAATTATTACGTCGTTTTCTTAAAATTATACGACAATTATTTTATCACTCAACTTTCACAAGGAAAGTATTTTTACAATTTTTATCATCTCATTGCAATCTATTTTGATATATCAAAAACTTACTTGTACCAAAAATGTCTATTTACATTCACTTATACATTTCCTACAAAAATTCTTACATTTTCTTTACAAATAATGCAAGTAATACAATTTTTAAAAAAAAAAATATATATATATATATATATATATATATTGGAGAGACAAGCCTCCCCTAAAACCGGCCAAGGGGGAGGGTGTGTAATAAATTGTGCATGGTTCATTAATTTCTTGTCTTACCACTTATACTTAAAGTCTTACTCAAATAATTCTCACATTCATTCTCATTTCTCACATAGTTAAAAAAAAAAATCCTCTCCTTTCTTTTGGTTCTCATCAAACCGGCCACATCAAAGAAAAACAAGGGATCAAGATTTTTGCAAAATCAAGTGTTTATCAACCTAGTTATATCCTTTATATGGTTTTGAAATAAAAAACCAAGGGTATTTAAGTTTAATCCTTGTTACTTTCACCTCATCACTATCACTTGTAAGCATATTTTTATCATTTTCATGTTTCCTTTTCATTTTCATATGTTTCTTTTCATTTTTGGAGATATTATGCATGATATGTGATTTATACCATTTATTTCATGATTTTAGAGTTATTTATATACTTATGGTCATCCTATAATTATTCCCATGGTATTCTTTGGTCTTGATGGTGATTAGGAACCCATGACACCCTAAGAAGGTGTATGGTAGGATTAGATTAGTTTGGAGTTGATTTGAAGGGATTAGAATAGGTTTTGTCCGAGAAAAACCATTTTCGATAACTATATAATTGTGTTCTGTCCTTAATTCGAATTTCTGGAAAAACCTACTGTTGGTACGAAATTTTGGCCTTGATATTTAGAAAATATACTTTAAAACGAATCCGTGGCCACTTGAACGGATAAAAACGGACTTATAACGAAGAAGTTATGGATTTTTAAAGTTTGACGACGAAACGTATAGTTTTCAGAAAATTTCAGCTTGCTGTTTTTAGTATTTTCGGGTCAAAAACGAGCCTTAAGCTTCACAAATTATTTCGACTTGTCAAAAATATATTAGTTTACTTCGATACGAAGCTAAGGACGTATTATACGTAGAAAACGGATTTAAAACGACAAAGATATGGCCGTTTTCATAAAGTTGCCGTAAATATTATTTTCTGAAAAACTATATTATTTTTACGTTACAAGTATTTCATTAGCTGTAAAGGCTATGTTTGCGGCTGTTTTTAACCATGATGTGAAACTTTTTGGAACAAAATGTCTTCTAGTAAAATCAAGTGCATCGGCCATATTTTTCAAAACAAAAAGCCGTTTGTAAAGCGGAGTTACAGTAAATAAATTACGGATGTTCAAACTTGGCCGAAACTCATTTTCTGCACACAATTAGCAAAAACCACCATCTTTAACTTTTGATATCTTTATGATCGAGACCTTTTGAACGAAAACTCCTGAACTGAAACTTCTAGATATCGATACAAACTTTCCAAAACCGTCGAGTTCGTTCTCTAACGACCGACGTACACCGTTTTACGACTATTTTTCCGGAGCCATTTTTGTTGATTTCATGAAAATTCCGTCGACATTGTTTTGCGACGAAAAGTTGTAATTTCACCAAAAATCATTATAAAACCATTGTAGGATGACATTTTGACGTAAAAACATGTAAAGTCATTTTTAATTGGTCAATACGTCAAAAGAGTATTTTTCGACGACAAGTGATATTTTCAAAAAACTCGTAAATGGTATAAATAACATACGAAGTGCATGCATAACATTACATTGCAACTCATGACATATCATATCATTGATAATAGGTCCCGGTTGACGCATTACATTATACCTCAGTGTACTCACTTTTGCCGTTATTCCTGTTTATCCAAGTGAGTTTTCATAGCCCCGTTTTACATGCTTTCGATTATTTTCAAACCCACGGGGGAGAATACATTGCACTACATTTTTTTTTTTTTGTACGATACCAAGTATGTTAAATTCATTACATTGCTTAAGTTACCACATTTGCCAATTTGAAAGTCCCCATTACTTGAACATGAACCGTTAATCTTTGAAGCGAGGATGAGTGGATAGATCTATCGAGGGTGACGCCTCCATCCGGGTTGGTGAATCCCAACCAGGCAAACGGATGCATTTCATTTGATTACATTACGGAGTTGTCTGGCAAACACTCTGCAGGGGCATACATTATTGAACAGTCTAGTTTCGGGGTCATGGGCTTAGAGCAATTGTAACATTATTTTTACGTGACTGGATTGTCATGCCTGATCAATACTTGTGTAGTCGTATAAAACATTTACATAAACCTATGATTTCTCACCAACATTATTGTTGACCGTTTTTAGCAATGTATTTTCAGGTAACTGAGGCATTATCATCATGACATGGTTTAGGGACCTACATTTTGAGTCGCGGCGTCGACTTACATTATGTGCATTATGGCACTTTATTTCAAAACATCGTTTGGATTTGTAACATATTTGTATTTCCGCAAACTTTGTAAACCTTTTGGGACCGATGTTGTACTCTGATTGTTTTTATGAAATATCCAACGATGTGTTTTTTTTTAAAAACGACACTTTAGGTCGTTCAATATAACTGTGATGTGGTGCTATGACAGTCAATCCCCAGGAATTCCATTCCGCTGCAAAACAGGTAAATTGGGGGTGTGACAAATAGGGAGCAGTGAATTCGTGTCTAATTCCATGTTTCGCACATAGGTCAGCGAATGGAGACACATATTCACCTCCTCTATCACTTCGGACCACCTTGATTTTCTTACTAAGTTGATTCTCAACTTCGTTTTTGTATAGAACAAACTTGTCTATAGCTTCATCTTTACTTTTCAGTAAGTAAACATAGCAATACTTTGTACAATCATCAATAAACGTGATAAAGTACTTATTGCCACCTTTTGTGGGTAGTGATTTCAAATCACATATGTCAGTGTGTATCATATCAAGTGGTTTGGTTTTTCGCTCAACCGATTTGAAAGATGCTCTTGTAAGTTTGGCTTCAACACAAGTTTCACATTTATATTTTGAGTCAATATGGAAATTAGGTATGCAATTAAATTTAATCAAGCGACGCATTAAATTAAAATTTACATGTCCAAGACGGCCATGCCACATATTAGAAGACTCAATCAAGTAAGCAGAAGAATTCATTTTATTGATAGCATTCTTAACAACCATTACATTGAGTTTAAACATACCATTCAGGGCATATCCCCTACCAACATACACTTGATTCTTAGAAAGAACAAACTTATCAGACTAAAAAACAAGACGAAAACCAAACTTGTTCAATTGCCAACCAGACACAAGATTCTTGCGAATCTCTGGAACATACAAGACATTAGTCAACTTGAGCTCTTTCTCGGATGTCATCTTCAAGATTACATCTCCTTCACCCTTGATTTCAGCAGTTGCAGAGTTGCCCATGTACAGCTTCTCTCCACTATCAACCGCTCTGAAAGAGTGAAACATACTCTTATCAGCACACACATGACGGGTAGCCCCAGTATCCACCCACCATTCTCTGTTGTTGGAACCTACCAGGTTAACTTCAGAGATCATGGCAATGACATCAGACACCATAGCAATCATGTCCACATCTTCATTCACCATATTAGCCTGGCGTGGAGTCACCCGCTTCGGCATCTTACAATTAGCAGCACGGTGACCTGGCTTGTCACAGTTGAAACACACCCCTTGGAACTTCTGTTTCACAATTGCAGCTTTAGGAGCAAGGTACTCAGACTTCCCTTTATCCTTCTTGTCATTCTTTCCTTTTCCTTTGCCTTTAGCTTTGACATTGGACTTTGAAGATGACGAAACATGCTCAACCATATTTGCCTTTGCAGAATCAGGCGTATACGTGTTTTTCTGAGCCAGCTTGTTGTCCTCTTCAATACGAAGACGAACAACCAAGTCTTCAACACTCATCTCCTTTCGCTTATGCTTCAGGTAGTTCTTGAATTCTACCCAGCTTGGAGGTAACTTTTCAATAATAGCAGCAACTTGAAAAGTTTCACTCAAAGTCATTCCCTCAGCATGAATGTCGTGTAGCAGAACCTGCAGATCTTGAACCTGACTTATCACATTCTTTGAATCAACCATCTTGTAATCCAAAAAACGAGCTACCACGAACTTCTTTGTACCAGCATCCTCAGTTTTGTACTTGCGTTCCAATGACTCCCATAATTCTTTGGCAGTCTTGGTCTTGCAGTACACGTTGTACAAAGAATCAACCAAACCATTCAGAACATAATTGTGACACAAAAAATCTGAATGTTTCCATGCTTCCAAGGCTTGAACAGCCTGTTGATTAGAGGATTGACCTTCTGCAGGAGGTTCCACGTTAGGTGGGTTTTCTTTTAAGAACCGCGCAAGGTTCAAAGTAGTCAGATAGAAAAACATCTTCTGTTGCCACCTCTTGAAATTCTGCCCATTGAATTTCTCTGGTTTCTCAGCATGATTAGCAACCGTGTTGGTAACTGGCGCACCAGGTACGTTCACAGTAGTAGTCACAGGAGGGGTAGTCGTGTTTGTCATCCTGAAAATCAAACACAAACAGTTAAACAAACTGTTTAAAATGGTATCTACTTGTACCAGATCTGATTCAACAAAACTCTAGCTTGGTTTTGATGGATCGTGTAAATCAGTTTAATAGAAACTCTATCTTGTTTCGTTAAAACTGATAATAAACTGCTTTAAAAAAAATCGTTAGTCTGTTCAATCCAAACTGTATGTATAAATCTGTTAAAAGAAACTGATTTCCAAAGAAACTCAACAAGGTTTCGACAGAAAACAGTTTATAAAATCCTGTTAATAATTAATCCGATTTTATAACAAAGTGTTCTAAATTCGGTTAAACCGAATCTGTTTTAAGACTGTGAGAAACGGTGTACATTTTTTATTATAATAATAAATCAGATTACAATTAATAAATAACAGAATGTAAAAACAGTAAATAAACGCAGACAGAAAGGTGTAGAAGAAGAAGACAGACACTATTAAACGTTAATTAAAGAAAAGCAGTAAAGGTCGTGAACGAGACTCGTGTTAAACACGATTCCCTTAAAACAGATTCGCCGTCTGTTTCCCAGGGTACAACGTTCAATACTGTTGCACAGTCGGACTTCAGATTCGCCGTCTGTTTCCCAGGGTACAACGTTCAATACTGTTGCACAGTCGGACTTTAGTTCCAAAAAAAGATACGCAGGTATGCGAGATTTCGGAGCTGCATTCGTGTCCGCAGGTCGCGCGGGCTCGCATGAGTTCAGAAGCTTCGAACTCATTTTGGCCCAGAAATCCTGAAATCTGCACCCCCCCCCCCCCCCCATGCGCGCGCGTAGGTGTTGGAGTAAAACCAACAAATCATTTTGAAGGTTCATATCAAGATTTCTATATAAACAAGGTTTCACTTCTTGTTTTGGGCGATGTGGGATACTCCCACTTTTCCATATTTTGTGTTTCACGTGCCTCACTTTGAGACACGATATCTCATTCATATTAACTCCATTTTGGACATACTTTAGCTCGTTGCGAAGCTCTCGTCGAGGAGAACGCAAAGCTATCAAGAAATATAAATATATATAACATATACATATATTAAATAGTGTCCAAAATTTGCAAAAACTCATTTTGCGAAACTACTTTTCCAACAATAGAAAACGAGAGATAAGAAAATTCGCAGTATCGAGAAAGAAACTTAGATATATTTATCATTATTTTTGCTACATAAAAAATAAAAACACTTCTGCTTATAAACTTATAAAATGAGTAAAGTGATTTTACCAAAATGCCTTTATTATAAATGACAATGCAATCTATTACATATTTTATTTAAGGGTGAAAGCTGAATATACGTAACAAACTTTTCTCAAATTACCCAATATACGTAACATACTTATTTTAATCTCCATATACGTAATATACTTTCAAATATTTACCAATATACGTAATATTGACCGGTTACCACTTTAAAAAGTTACAATAATGGTCCCTGCCGTTTGCGTTGGCTTTCACCGTTAGTCCTTTGACATTTTTTCACTTAAAAAAATTACAGTAATGGTCCATGTGGTTTGCTTTGACTTTCACCATTAGTCTTTTGACTTTCATCTTTTTCATACACGTTTTTACACGTTTTTAAACATGTTTTTACACACGTTTTTATATACATTTTTTTACACATTTTTATACACGTTTTTATACACGGTTTTATGTACGTTTTTTACACGCTTTTATACACGATTTTTAAAAACGTTTTTATATACGTTTTTTACACAATTCTATGCACGTTTTTATATACGGTCGTATATACGTTTTTCACACGTTTTTATACACGTTTTTTTTACATGTTTTTATACACGTTCTTTACACATTTTTATATACATTTTTACACGTTTTTATACACGCTTTTTAAAAACGTTTTTATATACGTTTTTTACACAATTCTATGCACGTTTTTATATGCGGTTGTATATACATTTTTCACACGTTTTTTTACATGTTTTTATACACGTTCTTTACACATTTTTATATACATTTTTACATGTTTTTATACACGTTTTTTACACATTTTTATACACGTTTTTATGCACGTTTTTATGCACGGTTTTATGTACCTTTTTTTGCACGTTTTTATACATATTTAAAAAAAACGTTTTTATATACGTTCTTTACACGACTTTATGCACGTTTTTATACACGATTTTGTATACGCCTTTTACACGTTTTTATACAAGTTTTTTACACGTTTTTATACACGTATTTTACACACGTCTTTATATACGTTTTTTTACATGAATATATGCACGTTTTTATATACAATTTTATATACGTTTTTATACACGTTTTTTACACGTGTATAAAAACATGTATAAAAATGTGTGTGAAAAACGTGTATAAAAATGTGCAAATAACGTGTATAAAAACGTGTAAAAAATGTATATAAAATCGTGTATAAAAACGTGCATAAAATCATGTAAAAAAACGTATATAAAAACGTGTGTAAAAAGGTGTATAAAAACGTGTATAAAACATGTAAAAATCATGTATAAAAATGTGTAAAATATGTGTATGAAACAGATGAAAGTCAAAGGACTAACGGTAAAAGTCAAATCAAACCAAAGGGACAATTATTATAACTTTTTTAAGTGAAAAAAATGTCAAAGGACTAACGGTGAAAGTCAACGCAAACGGCAGGGACCATTATTGTAACTTTTTAAAGTGGTAACCTGTCAATATTACGTATATTGGTAAAGATTTGAAAGTATATTACGTATGCGGAGATTAAAATAAGTATGTTACGTATATTGGCAAATTTGAGAAAGTTTGTTACGTATATTCAGCCTTCGCCCTTTATTTAAATAGTTAATTACAATTTACCCACAAACTCCTCTACAAATAAATACGCACACACTATTTTGATGTTATTATACATTGTCGCCACTGTGCACGGGTAATTTATAGTCTATGAGGTTTTTTCGTTAATATAAATATTCCAGAGAGGAACATATCTTAGTTGGGAGTAGAATTGGATCCTTCCTGCACAAACCTGCAATTCTCTACTTGTTTTGAAATTCCATAGGACACTTTTACAAAAGTGGAAGATCTATTTATCACCGTAAGTTCATGTGTGAACCTAATGTATATTGTCATAATATATGGACTTGGGAATTGAGATAGTCTTTTGTTCTTATAAGTTCTTGATTATGATATACAAGTGTAGTAATTTTCATAGGCATTTATAATTAGATTTCTAACTCAACAACCATACAAACTTCTATAAGAGCTATTCGGAAAACACGAAAGTAAATATACAATTATGGCTAAATAACTTAAAATCGGGTTTTAGGTTAAAGCCATGGTTGACAAATGTTCTTACACGGTTTTGGATTTCCATATGAATTTGTTAACTATTTTGTTGACCAATTGAGGCAGCGAAAACCTTTGTTCTAGGTTACAATGGTGTCCTTAGCTAAATGGTCTACTAAAATTTAATATTAACAGGTTAGCTAGAGGGAAGCCGGGTGTTGTTGTGGTTCGTGGTTTATTGCGCAACTCAGGAGATGTTCTGGCCATATTCTTGATTTCGAGTAGGTGTGATGGACTCGAACAAAGCAGAGGCGATGGCTATTAGCACTGCTTGTCCCATGGTCAATCGTAACACCAACCTTATTACGGTGGAAACAATTGTGAGTGATTCTGCAAAATGCAGTCTTGTGCCCTTCAATCACGGGTAAAAATAAATGTAAAAAGAATATATCATGCACGTTCGTGTACAAAACATATAAGAAAATTATTGATATTTACAAAAGATCTAATGAAAGATGCAAAATTTAAGGCATTTACATAAGTACCATGGCAATCATGAACCCAATCGAAAAGTTCCTAAACTTAAGAATAAAAGACGAACTAAGCTATCATTAGAGACTAAAGCCATGACATTTATTTATAGGAAGTTCCTTATGAACTTGAATGGAATTAAAGACTGTCTTAAGTTTGTATTTTATGAGAAATAACATTTGGTTCACACATAAACATATAGTGCTAAAGAATTTATCTTTGATGCTTTTCATGTACTTATTTTACATATGTATACCTCTAGAAAAGTGTATCTTAATAAGTAGATGGGTGACATTGTCTCCTAACATTTAATCACAAAGTAGCATTCATGAATTTTACGATACAAATCTATTAGTTACTCTGAAACGATTAAGAAGTTGTAAACACTAAAGAGCACCTCGAGTTTAAAGCCATTTCATTGTTAAGAGGTTTCATCCTTTACCTATTTAACCTGTTAAAAAAACAATATACCAGCAATAAACTTTGATTGATTTGTGTTAGTCTATTAATATTAGATTAGTATTAGTATTGGCCCATTGTATATTCGGCTCATTATGTAGCTTATATAATCTTGATGTACCTCTCATTATTATTCAATCAATATACACAAACTTACATGGTATCAAACCCTAACCGATCCCTTCTACTGCTTCCGCACGTTTTTTTCTTTCTTTTGTTTCTCGACCAAATGTGTTGTCGACCTCGTTTGTTAACTGTTAGTCGCTTCATTAAACCTTAACCGACTCACTATTTTTTTTATTCGACCACTTGGAATAAAAGGAACAAAGCAGAAAGGTTATTTGTTGACTAGTTTTATTTTTATTTGACCACTAATCTCGACTAGTTCTTTGTCGACTAGTTTTTCTTTTTTATTCAACCACTTTCTAATCCAACTTTTACTTTGCTCCACGTGTTTGTCTATTAATTTGTGTTATCCAAGCACAAATTTGTATCGACTAAGCTTTGTTATCAACAACAATTTGGTGTTCGATTCAATAAACCCTCACACGCAATATTTATTAAACCCTAACTAATCACTACAATGACTACATATACAACTCCTCCCCCACCTGTCCTCACGTTATCGGATAAACTCATGGCGATGAATCACTTGACTACTTTTGTTCCGATTAAGCTTGATGTTGATGAGATGAATTACTCATCATGGGTATATTATTTTTCTCACCTTTGTCATGAATATGGCATCTTGGATCATCTCGTTGATCCTGAAGCCTCTTCATCCACTACACCTCCTACGGATTCAACCCCTAAGGATGCAGAATGGCTCAAGATCGACTTCATCATTCGGTCTTGGATATTTTCCACACTTGCCTCGAATCTTCAAAAAAGTCTGGTTGTACTTGATCCTAAATCTGCTAAAGAGGCGTGGGTGTGTCTTGAGGGGATTTTCCAGGACAATAAACGCCCTCGAGCTATGGCTTTGAAGGCGGAGTTACCTAATCTAAAGCTTGGGGACTTAACAATTGATGCTTACTTTCAGAAAATTGAATCAGTTGCTTTGGTTTTGAATGGTCTTGGATTTCCTCTTAGTAATGATGACATTGTTACGTTTGCACTTGAAGGCTTACCATCCACGTATGATGTGATTTCAGCAGTTATTGCTACTCGGTAACCCTTTCCCGATCTCAAGACGGTTCGTTCTTTGTTGACTACGCAAGAGATGCGCATGAAGTCTAAGGTTCAAGATCCGCTTGTGGATGCTACATCCGCTTCTCCTATGGTTTTATTGGCAAATAATACTCCTCGGCGTCCGTCTAATCCGTTGGAAAAAGTAAACAAAACTTGTTTTTTGTTTGCTAAAGGTCATTGTCGTTTTGGTGAGGCGTGTAACAATTCGCATTTTCGGGTCACTATTCATTTTTACTATTCACTGTTACTATTCACTTTTCACTATTCATCCCGTAAAATTTTTATTTCACATTTTCGTAGGATAAATTATTTTAGTAATGACCTGAGAGTTCGACAATCGTTAGATCATTTTCGCAAAAGTTATTAAGAAAACATCGTCTTAAAGCTTCATTTTGGTCGGAACGCCATTTTAACATCCCGCGCATAACGAAAACCGTCTCTGACAATTTTCCCCGCATCAGATAAATTTTTAGATCACTCATGATTAATTTGAGAATTTTTAAGATTTATTTTTATGTTACCAAATAAGCCCAGCGCAGTACGAAACTAAACTTACGTTTTAAACAATTCTACTTACATCCTGAATTAACGATTCCTACACTGTATTTCCTAAGATGATTAGAAACTTTTATATTTTTGGAAAATTCAAACATATTTCCCTCCTCCTTTGACCATAAAGAAATTAACCTTGTACGTTCTACCTTTTTCTTAAATCGCGTAATTTTTAAACTTCGCAAATAACTGTTAAGTTATCCCACGTATGACGAAAACCACATTTTTATATCTCATATCACTTTTAGACTAATTTTAGTCTACTCTAAATAAATTCACGGTCGTTTCCCTGAAATTTCGTTCTTTTCCGATAAACTGCGAATTACGCGTTTTTGACCCGTATTTCCAGTTTTAAGTAGCGTTTTTTCACCCAATAAGACTTATCACCCATTTTATATTTTTAGATGGAGTATAATGATGAGTTTAATCATTCCTGCAAGTTTCATATTTTTACGATACCCGGTTTTACCTTTTATGGCTTCGGTTAGCATTTAACGGAACCAAAACTCACTCCGTAACCAAGATAATACCAAAACTATCCACCAAAGTCATCCTATCTTATCATGAACGAAATTAGGGAGGGGAGTCATCATTTTGGTGTCAAAATTCTAAGCATACTTTCTTTAGATCATTACATGTGTAAACTTAACCATGGTTAGTTTTTAACCCAATATATAGTTAACCATAATCTCTAGCCTATAAATACCAAGCAATTCACTTCATTTTTTCTTGCACCACACCTTCTTAACATCTAAAGTCCTAAACCTAAGGCATTTCTTATAGATCTTGTAAGAACATTCATGTGTTCTTGAAGAAAACTAGCGTTTGATCTTCGTTCTTAGAAGTTTTCAAGAAAGAGTCGTTATAATCTTCAAATAACTTCAAGTCTCCAAAAAGACGTTGTCATAATCTTAATTTCTTCTTCGGGTTCTCAAGAAGGCGTTGTTATAATCTTCTAATAGCATTGGGTTTTCGAAGATTGCAAATTCTACGTCGAAGCTCCGTTAATATTTTATTTTTTTATAATACTCAAGCATTATATACTAAGGTAAGCATTTATAAAACTCAAACTTATTTAAATAATTATAAACTTTGTTAGTTTATTTATTGTATTTATAAACTCTTAATATATCATATAATCAAATAATTAAAATACATGTTTTACGTATTGAGCACTACAACACTAGGGAACTTCATGTGAGGGGTTCATTTGGGTAAACGGATCGATGAGTTGCTGGATTTACGATTTAAAGTTTCCTAGCTCCTTGAACGTTTACTGCATGACCTCTGAATTATGATGGCCCGAACGGTAGTACGAGATATACAAACTAAAACAATTTCTATTAACAAACATACAAATGCTACATATATAGGCTTGTCCATGTTTTCTTAGGCATTATTCTGAACCTAAGAGTTGACATCATATTCTAGGTTATACGTAGAGACTTCCAGGCTTATCCATCGATTCCGTTTTACGTTGTGATATCATTTTAAGGTGAGTTTCATAGCCCCTACTTTTATACCTTTTGAATTACTTTTGGGGGAGATACATGCTCAACTATTTTCATTTACTTTCACAAGTACTCTAAACTTTTAAGGATTTCCGTGAGTCATAGCCCATACTCTTTTAATACTTGTTTTACAAACTCTTTGGGGGAGATACATGCTCAACTATTTCTTTTACTTTTACAAATACTCAAAACATTATACTTGATTGCATTATACGTGATTGCATTATACTTGATCGCATTATACTTGGTTGCATTATACTTGATTACATTATACTTGATTTCGTTTTACATGCTTGGAAATACTTAACTCGCTTAAATACATGAATTGTATTTACAAACGTACGCAATACTCTATGCTGTCGGAGAGATATTGATAGTACTATAAGTCAGGTATATGCCCCCGCCCATGTGTACCCGATTCATGACCATGGGATTAATATAGTACTATTTGGGAAGATGCCCCCGCCCATGGTACCCGATTCATGACCTTGGGTGAATATAATCCGGTGTATTGTGCAAACTATATTTTGGCAGTGGGTTGTGAACACACAGGTTGCAAGTTTTGTATGGACGAAACTTGGAATTGAGTGGATTTACAATGCCTTTGTTGTGTAAACATTCTTTCAAGGCTTTTCAACTTATTTAAAACAAACTCTATGAACTCACCAACCATTGTGTTGACACTTTTTAGCATGTTTATCTCATGTCATAAGGCGATAGCTAGAGTTAGAAGCATAGAGTCGCACGACATATTTTGAAGACTTACGCTTTTATCATTTACCATTCGAAATATTTTGTAAACATTTATATATTATACTTTGGGACCTCATTGTTTGTAACTCTGATTTCATTAATCGAATGGTAACTTTTCAAAACGTCTCATTTAGAGGTCGTTTTCTATAACTTGTACTTTGTATTATGAAGTAGCACCCCAATGACACAATCTTCCGCTGCGATATTTTGGGGGTGTTACAAGGCGTGTCGGTATCTTCACAATGACGTACATGGTAAGTCTACAATACTTCCTCGTGGTTCCAGTTCTGTGGATATGGATACTTTGCAACAATTATTGGCTAAATTGGGATTTACCACTTCTCACAACAAACCTTCTACCACTACACCGGTTGAATATCATGCCACAGCCCAATTCCCACCTGTTTACAACTCACTGGACCAATTACACCCTTATTACTCCTACCCAGCCCAACAGTCCCAAGGTTCCCAAGTCTTCCTACCGTCTGGCCTGTCACCAGCTCAAGGACTACCATGGGGGTTCAACATATCCACAGCATCGGTTCAGTCTGCAGGTTCATCTCCACAGGGGGCTACCGTACCACCAGGGTTCAATGGCCTGCCGGTTCACAACAGCAGTTCACTTTCGCCAGGGGTTCATTTTGGGAGTTCAACAGGTCCGGTTCACTACGCCGGTCCACTACAGCCTGGGGTTCAAGTGTGCGCAGGTTCTTCCGCAGGTCCACAGCCGCAAGGGGTTTCGCCAGGGACATTGACCGGTTCTCCACAGCCGGCGTTTGGTTCAGTTTTTAACCCGGGTCAACTACTAGCGTCGGGTCAACAAGGTTTGGGTCAAGCGACTCTCTTGCCGCATGCTTTTGCTGCTAATACTCTTTAGGACCCGTCTGCTGGAAATTGGAATATGGATACAGGTGCGAGCTCTCATCTTAATGATTCTATGCATTGTCTTAGTGATATTCTTAATGAGTGCATTTATCCGTCTGTCGCAGTTGGTGATGGGCGTTTCATTCCTGTTACCAACTCCGGTCATAGTATCTTGTCTACACCTTTTCGTCCTCTTCGTTTAAATAATGTTTTAATTACCCCTCATATCGTAAAAAATCTTATTTATGTGCGTCAGTTTGTTCGTGATAATTATTGCACTGTTGAATTTGATCCTTTTGGTTTTTCTGTGAAGGACTTCATAACTCGACGGGTACTCCTCCGTTGTGATAGCACGGGTGATCTTTACCCTGTTACGAAGCCTTCTCCAATTTCTCAAGCCTATCATACGTGGCATCAACGACTTGGATATCCAGGAAGTGAAGTGTTGCGGCGTCTTGTGTCTAGTGATTCTATTTCTTGTAATAAGGAGAAGCTTCCCACTCTTTGCCATGCTTGTCAGCTTGGTAAACACGTGAAGCTTCCGTTTGTTAGTTCGTCTAGTACTGTTACTTCTTGTTTTGATATTGTTCACTCGGATTTGTGGACATCCCCAGTTCCGAGTCTTTTTGGTTTTAAGTATTATGTTTTGTTTCTTGATCATTACTCTCAGTATGTTTGGGTTTATCCATTAATGAATAAATATGATGTTTTCTCTAAATTTAAGTTGTTTCGTAGTTATGTTCGTACTCAGTTTAAGTGTGAAATTAAGTCGTTTCAGTGTGATCATGGTGGTGAGTTTGATAATACCGCCTTTCATAAATTATTTTCAACCAATGGCATCCAATTTAGATTTTCTTGCCCCCGCACCTCTCAACAAAATTGAAAATTTGAACGCATGATTCGTACCATCAATAACCTTATTCGTACTTTATTGTTCCAAGCACATTTACCACCCAACTATTGGACAGAGGCTCTTAATATGGCTGTTTATTTATTGAATATCCTACCTTCCCGTGCCATTAACAATGCCATACCCTTTACCCGCCTTTTTGGTGCTTCACCTGATTATAGTGTACTTCGTATTTTTGGATGCCTTTGTTACCCACATATTGATACCAACCATAAATTAGGACCTCGCGCTACACCAGCCCTATTTTTGGGACATGATGCCAATCATTTTGGCTATCGTTGTCTTGATCTAAACACCAACAAAATTATTATCTCTCGTCATGTTACATTTGATGAAACGGTTTTTCCGTTTCAAACCCATCCGTCCAAACCCACTCCATCCTATGATTTTTTGGAAGATTCTTCCAATCTCATTTCCACCATTATCAACACCACCCCAATTGGTCCTACTTTAAACCCGATTCATATACCATCAGTTGACATACCTACACCTCACGAACCAGTAAACATACCTACCTCCCCTGCCCCACCTACACCAACGCCAACGCCACATGTCTCTCCCGCACCTGTCCTCGACCCACCAATGCCACCACCTGTTGTATCTATTCATCCCATGGTCACACATTCTGGTGTCGGGACTACTCGTCCTAATCCTAAGTATGTTGGTCATGTGTCCACTGTTTCTCCGTCACCTAGGTCGTATAAGGATGCTCTTGATGATCCTAATTGGCGAAATGCTATATTTGATGAATATAATGCGCTTATTGAATAAAAATTGGACTTTTGTACCTCGTCCTGCGGGTGTCAATGTAGTTAGGTGTATGTGGTTATTTCGCCATAATTATTTGGCTGATGGCACTCTTAGTCGGTACAAGGCACGTCTTGTTGCCAATGGTAACACACAGGTGGATGGAGTAGATGTTGATGAGACTTTTAGTCCGGTTGTTAAGTCGGGTACCATTCGGACTGTTCTTAGTTTAGCTATTTCTCGACATTGGCCTGTTCATCAGCTTGATGTCAAGAATGCATTTTTGCATGGTGATTTGGCTGAAACTGTTTATATGCATCAGCCACCTGGTTTTCGGGATCCTGAGCATCCGGATTATGTTTGTTTATTACAGCGTACTCTTTATGGTTTTAAGCAGGCGCCTCGGGCATGGTTTCAGCGGTTTGCTACTTATATTCTTACTGTTGGGTTTACTTCGAGTCGGGGTGATTCTTCTTTATTCATTTACCGACAGGGTGATGATACTGCTTTTCTGCTACTTTATATGGATGATATTGTGCTTACTGCTTCATCTGATAGTGTATTACAACGGATTATTGCTTCTTTGCATAAGGAGTTCTCTATGACAGATTTGGGTGCTCTTAATTATTTTTTGGGTGTGTCAGTTACGCGTGACTCTTCTGGGATGTTTTTGTCACATCGTAAGTATGCTATGGAGATTTTGGAGCATGCACATATGGTTGGTTGTAACCCTTCTCGGACTCCTGTTGACGCTGAGTCTAAGTTGGGTGATGATGGTGATCCGGTTTCTGATCCTACGTTATATCGGAGTCTTGCAGGTTCTCTTTAGTATCTCACTTTCAATAGACCCGATATTACTTATGCTGTGCAGTAGGTTTGTTTATATATGCATGATCCTCGCGAGCCTCATTTCAATGCTCTCAAGCGGTATTACGGTATGTTCAGGGGACTTTGGCTTATGGTTTACAGTTATTTTCTTCTACTACTGAGTCCTTGGTTGCTTATTCGGATGCTGATTGGGCTGGTTGCCCTACCACTCGCCGGTCTACATCAGGTTATTGTGTTTTTCTTGGCAACAACTTACTTTCATGGTCCTCTAAACGTCAGCCGACGATTTCTCGTTCCAGTGCTGAGGCTGAGTATCGCGGTGTTGCCAACGCTGTTTCTGAGATATGTTGGCTTCGGAATTTACTACGTGAGCTTCATACACCATTGTCATCTGCTACTATTGTTTATTGTGATAATGTGAGTGCAATGTACTTGTCTTCTAACCCTGTTCAGCATCAACGTACCAAGCATATTGAGATTGATATTCATTTTGTTCGTGATTTGATTGCTACTGGTCAAGTTCGAGTTCTTCATGTTCCTTCTCGGTTTCAGTATGCTGATATTTTTACCAAGGGGTTACCATCTGCCTTGTTTTCTGATTTTCGTGACAGCTTGAGTGTTCGGTCTCCTCCCGCTCAAACTGCGGGGGAGTGTTAGTCTATTAATATTAGATTAGTATTAGTATTGGCCCATTGTATATTCGGCCCATTATGTAGCTTATATAATCTTGATGTACCTCTCATTATTATTCAATCAATATACACAAACTTACAATTTGAAGAAAAATAGGCTAGAACTTGAAAGTGTCATTTCTAATAAGGACCGGTCATAAGGATGGTGATAGGTTTACCTGCACACACACATTCATTAGTTTTATTTTCTTCGCTTCTCCATTTCCGTGAAAGGACTATCTCACAAACCTCCATTTAAGTCGGTTTTAATCTCATTTAGCCTTTAAATCTTAAGTAGTATTATTTGACTTATTTTGCTCAAGTAATTGTTCGAGGACCCAAGGCCATTGGCCAAGTGATATGTAATCAAGTCTTATTGGATACATTTGTGAGATATGATGTTCCCACACCTCCCTCCATTGAATCGGAAGATAGAAAATAAATGCAACCGAAAAGACCCTAATCCCACCAAATTAGAATTAAGCCATCGATTAGTTGTCGTTCTAAATAAATTAAATTAAAAAAAAAAAAAAAAAAAAAAAAGGTAAATGTTTAAGGTGTTGTTGGTTTGTGGGAGTCTTAAAACACGACAAGACGACTAATTGTGTATGAGCCGATGGGGGCACACGCGATAAACACGAGTATACGTGTTGAACGTTAAACAAATACTTGAATTACACTTTACCCGTTATGCATAATTATGACCCGATCAATAACTTGACCCGTGGGCTTTTAATGGTTCATATTTGGGTCGTTGAGTGTGGAGCTGTGGGATTTGTGATCCACACCGATCGGTTAATGAAAGGTAGTATGGGTTTGGGTTTGTTTATGACTTGTCGACCAAGTATAGGACTCCTAGGAGTTGAATTGCTTGACTATATAAGCAAACACACCATACACAAAAACTCACGCATAACATACCATCTCCTAATCCCTAACCGATCACCATCTTCTCCTTTTTGTTTCTTGGTCGATTGGTAACACAAATCGACAAAGAAGGGTTTTGTTTGGTTCTAAACTTGTAATCGTGAACAAGTGTTTAGATCGATTGATTGGTACCTGCTTCTATCTCCTAGTTGACACAACAACAGCAGCAACTGGGAAGTTAACTACTTCTGCTCGTTTCCTTTGATATCGGAAAAATAGTGGTGATATCGGACAAGGCGTGTCCGATATCGGGTAAAGGTTAAAAGCTGTTTTCCAGCTTGTATATCTCGGACAGGAAGGTGACAAGTTTACTTGGGGTTTTCTGTACGTGGGTATTGATTCAAGATACAAGGGTTGTTTGGTTTTATAGTTTACGTTCTCGACTAGCGTTAATCGAACGTCATCGGGTTTGTGTGTGATACTCTTCGAGGTATCTATTTTAGATACTTAAGGTTTCGTTAGGTTTCTTGTTCCGTTACTAGAGATCAATTGACAAGCAAGGTTAACCTTTCTTTATCCCTTTTAATTAATTAATATTGTATTAATTATGTGTTTATTAATTACGTGCTTAACATAATTGCGTTAACTATATCCAATATCCGTTGCATACTCGTAGAGGTTAATGGTTAACTGGTTCTAAAATCCCAACAAGTGTCAAACATGCTGAAAATGCAATAAAATGGAGAAAAACTTATGCCATCAAATTTATATATCAACTAAGCGAATATGTGATCAAGAATTAGAAAAGAGGATGAATCACTAACTGAAGTATTCATCCTCTCAAATTTACTAATATGGAGTACCCATCAACAAGTCTAGGCTTTACAGTGTGCCATAAAAAGGTCTTCCACAATTTGAGCTTCCTTGTCAGCAGCAAATCTTCGAACCAAAGCAACATGATACGACCCTGTTAGGGGTTGTATCGGGATAAGGCACCCCTTCAAGCGTGTGCGAGCTCCTTAAGAAATTGAAGAGAAGAACTAGAGAATTATTGATATTAAACTTGATTGCTTCATTCATAACAATGATTAAGTATATATAACCGAATAACCCTAGCTTGTAAAACAAGCCAAACATAAAGACATATCTTAACAATGACACTTTCCTAATACGACAAAAAGACATATCCTAAATAAATATAACATAACATAAAGCTCGGGGCGTATCATTCCCCACTCCTTCGAAATCACCTTGTCCTCAAGGTGTGGTCTTGAAAATTTTCTCTTGATTCCGGGATCCCATATCCTAATCCTAAGCCTAGTCCTATCTTCCACTCTCGTAGTTCTCCTGCCTTCCGCTACCGCAACCAACACCTTTTTCCTCTTCCGCCTTCCACTACCTTGGACATAACACAACACCATTCTTCCGCCTTTCGCTACCCATGTCGTAACACTCCTCACTCCTTCAAAAATCACCTTGCCCTCAAGGTGATACGAAGAATATGCTGATTGAGAGTCCGATATCCATTTCCACACATTTGGTTGAACAAATTTATGGTTGCGTCCATTATCCATTAGCCCGTGAGCATCACCAATACCAATTCCTTCCCATAGTTGGCGAACCCGTGGACTTTCATGAGCCACCAAAGAAGTGCGTATAGGACTAACCTTGTATGCTAATTCCTCGCTTAAATTCAATTTTATTTCACCCAAACGACCATCAAATTCACGACCACCCACAACAATCTCTTTCATACTTTTCTTATTTTCTGAAAATTCTTCAAACTTGCTATGAACTTCATTACTCCCACCAATATCGAAAACACCATCTATCGCGTTATTAACCACATCAACACCAATATATTCATCAACATCTAAAGACTTTTTAATCTCAGGTGAAGCGAATTCACTTTGTAACGATGGAATGGTATCTGATTTCTTTTCAATTATATGCTCTTTCTCCTTCTCTTCAATTGCCTCAAAACGAGCCTCGACTATATGGGCTAAGGAAAAGGCTTCTCCTAGAGTTGTAGGCCTTGCCCTCAACAGTTCTATTTGTAACGTAAGTTTAAGTCCGGAGATATAAAACGATGTAAGTAAAGATTCAGAGATCCCTGTTACTCGATTTGCTAGTACGACAAACTCACTCTCATATTCGGCCACCGTACCCATTTGCAAGAGTTTAGAGAGTGCATATTCCGCGTCCTGATCGCTGCCGCCTGGTGCCATGAATAATACTCAAGCGATTAATAACTTAAAAAAAATATGAATAGTTCTAGCGATGAACAGTACTCCGATGAACAGTCCCTGATGAATAGTACTTCGATGAACAGTACCGGTGAATAGTACAGATGAACAGTATGATGAACAGTACCGTGAAGAGTGCGATGAACAGTACCCCGTGAATAGTTTTTTTTTTATTTTTTTATTGGAACCCTAATCGTAAGCCCTCTCAACGAGAGCACCAATTGATACGACCCGGTTAAGGGTTGTATCGGGATAAGGCACCACTTCAAGCGAGTGCGAGCTCCTTAAGAAATTGAAAAGAAGAACTAAAGAATTATTGATATTAAACTTGATTGCTTCATTCATAACAATGATTCAGTATATATAACCGAATAACCCTAGCTTGTAAAACAAGCCAAACATAAAGACATATCTTAACAATGACACTTTCCTAATACGACACAAAGACATATCTTAAATAAATATAACATAATATAAAGCAACAACTTATTATGTTAGTGAGATCTCACACGTGTCTTCAATTGTTGTTTGCATTCGATTAACCATCATTTTCTTGACCTGATAGCAAACGTTTTTCAAAATAAATGCTCACCAAAATATTAATATTAGTTGAAAAATACATGTCACAATATATATATCTCCATTAGAAGAATCACGCTTTCTTCCTATATATGGAAATTGTATAAGGATTGTGAAGCAAAAAAAAGAGAAGCATTGATTGTCAAATGCTTTAAATGCAAAGTTGAACTTTTATCCAAGATATTCACTTTTAGAAATATGATATCTACATTGGCATATGTTCATGACATAAGTAGTAAGGAATTACTCAACACTAACTTATACAAAAATCATTTTGAAGTTTATTGCATCAATAAGCACGATACAATCCAATATCTATATACTCTCACTATCCCATAAAACCTTCATTACATGACTCTCATCAATTCCGAGTAAAAAAGCATGACTACTAATCAATTATCTACTAATCAATTCCGAGTAAAAAAGCACGATACAATCCATAGTCTATGACCTTCGATGACAACGTAAAAGAACTTGTGGTATCATTGACAACCTGGTCATAAGAAGAGTATCAAAGTTATGTGTTGCTGCACTAACCACAAGGGGTGGTCTAGCGGTAAGAATACCAGTGAAGAGGTCAAGAGTTTGAATTCAACGGGGAGAAAACTAATCCTCTTGTTGCTTCGGAGGTTCACCTACTCCGACTCCGGTTTATTCAAAAAGATAGTCGCCTTTGAATTAATCGGCTCGCAATGTCGAATTAGAAACCCAAATAAAAAATAAAAAATAAAGAAATAAAAACAAAAAAAATTATGAATGTTTAAAGTAAACCAAATGCCTTAGTAAACGCAATTATATCTTCCTTTATAACAAACATGCAAGCATGTGTAGCTTTTCCCCCCTTATCATTATGCTTATGATATGAAAGAAAAAAGTCTTCAATATATGAACGGTCAAGAGCATGTGCTAGATTATCCTACCCAATTTCAATTTTTAATTATAATGAGTTGACTAATGTAAGAGTGAATTACATAATTGGTCCTTGTGGTTTGTTGAAAATTGCAGAAAATGTTCCTGTGCTTTTTTTTTAGTGCGTTTCGTCCCTGTGGTTTACAAATCTTACGGATTTTGTCCCTCGTCCAAAAATGTCCGTTAAGTGTCTTGCGCTGTTAGTCCTTCGTTAGTGCAGTCCGTTAAGTGTTTTGCACTGTTAGTCCTTCGTTAATAAATTTTGCACCGTTAGTCCTTATTTTTTAAAATATAGTTTTCCCCAATTAGTCCCTCCGTTAATAATAGTTTTCACCCGTTTTTGTCCGTTTTTATCCGTTTTCGTTCGTTTTTTATCCGTTTCCCCCCGTTTTTTTACGTTTTTCGTCCGTTTTCTTTCGTTTTTTATAGTTTTTGTCCATTTTTCTTACGTTTTTATCTGTTTTCATCCGTTTTTGTCCGTTTTTCGTACGTTTTTATCGGTTTTTCTTACGTTTTTGTCCGTTTAAAAAAAATTTGAATAAAAAATTTCAAAAAAAAAATTTGAATAAAAAAATTATTTTTCAAAATATATATATTTTTTTTAAAATATGTCCGTTTTTTTTCAATATTTTTCGGAAAATTTTTAAGATTTTTTTAAAAAAAATATTTGAAAAAAAATATTTTTCGGAAATTTTTTTTACCGTTTTTTTTCGGAAAATATTTTTGTCCGTTTAAAAAAATATTTGAAAAAAATTTCCGAAAAATATTTTTTTTCAAATATATATATTTTTTTAAATCTTAAAAAATTTCCGAAAATTATTAAAAAAAAACGGACATATTTTAAAAAAAATATATATATTTTGAAAAATATTTTTTTTATTCAAAATTTTTTTTAAACGGACAAAAACGTAAGAAAAACTGATAAAAACGTACGAAAAACGGACACAACGTAAGAACAACGGACAAAACGAAAGAAAACAGACAAAACATAAGTAAAACGGACAAAAATTAAGTAAAACGTAAGAAAAATGGATGAAAACCGATAAAAACGTAAGAAAAATGGACAAAAACTATATAAAACGAAAGAAAACGGACGAAAAACGTAAAAAAACGGGGGGAAACGGATAAAAAACGAACGAAAACGGATAAAAACGGTTATAAACGGAGGGACTAATTGGAGAAAACTATATTTTAAAAAATAAGGACTAACGGTGCAAAATTTATTAACGAAGGACTAAAAGTGCAAAACACTTAACGGACTGCACTAACGAAGGACTAACAGCGCAAGACACTTAACGGACATTTTTGGACGAGGGACAAAATCCGTAAGATTTGTAAACCACAGGGACGAAACGCACTGGAAAAAAAAGACAGGGACATTTTCTGCAATTTTCAACAAACCACAAGGACCAATTATGTAATTCACTCCTAATATAATGAAGTAAAACACTATATATGGCACTCACTTTTAATGAAGTGATCAAATTTTCACGAGGATTAAAGAATTCTTAAATTCTGGGCTTGGGATTAGAATATTCTTAATAATGGCAAATAGGTATATACAACCACTTTCCTTGTAGTTAAAAGAAAATGAGTGAAGTTCAAAATACATCTCTGTGGTTTGTTTTTTGTCTCGTTTTACATTTTTAAATTTTTTTTTGGCACAAAATCATCTCTCCGTTAGTAAAGTTGGCACAAATACATCACTCTGTTAGCAAATTCAGTTAATAAGGACTAACGGTGCAAATATTTCTCCGTTATCTCCTAACGGAAGAGAAAATATTTGCACTGTTAGTCCTTAGGACTAACGATGCAATAAAATAAATTGCATCGTTAGGACTAATGGTGCACTCCACCGCCACCACCCACCGCCACCTACCACCTCCACCCGCCACCACCCAACGCCACCACCCCCACCTCCACCGCCGCCACCCACCGCCACCACTACACCACCACCTCCACCCACCACCACCCAACGCCACCTCCACCCACCACCACCCAACACCACCACCCCCACCTCACGGCCGCCACCCACCACTACACCACCACCCAACGCCACCTCCGCCCACCACCACCCAACGCCACCACCCCCACCTCCACCGCCGCCACCCACCACCACCCAACGCCACTTCCACCCACCACTACCCAACCACCACCTCCACCATCGCCATCTACCGCCACCACTGCCACCACTAACCACCACCGCTACCCACCACCTCCACCACCGCCATCCACCGCCACCACTGCCACCACCACCCACCTCCACCCAAAGCCACCACCACCATCACTGCCACCCACCTCCACCTCCACCACTACCATCACCATCAACAAAAATAGTAGGGGTGTTCGCGGGGCGGTTCGGTTAGTTGAAAGATTTAAACTATCCATCGCGGGGCGGGTAATTAATTTTACTATCCGAAACCGAACCATACTAGGCGGGTAACCGGACAAGCGGGTACCCGAAATGAGCAGTTACCCGGGGTTCGGGTCACGGTTAACCATTTTAGACGTTTAATCAAGTTTAACCGTATAAACATTAACATGTTCAAGAACGTAAAATGCCATTTTAGTAAAATTAAATGACATTTAATATGTAATAGTCATATAAAAGTTATCTCATTAGAATAATTGCATGCAAACATCCATACATAATCAATTAACAAAATAATAGTTATTCAATGTTTATAAATTACGATCAGATTTATCAACTTTCACACATAAATATTTAGAAATGTTAATATTATAAGCAAAATATGCGTTGTACAATAAAATTAGTGCAATAATATAATTAATACTTGTACAACTATTTGAAAATTTAGTTAAAAAAAACCTTCATGTATTAAGCACGGTTCGGTTCGGTTAACCGCGGACATCAAAAAATAAAAAACGAAACCGAACCGTGATAAACGGGTTTTTTCGGTTTCGGTTTCGGGTTTTTTCGGTTTCGGATTGAGCGGTTCGGCTCGGTTCATCGGTTTCTCGGATTTTTTGAACACCCCTAAAAAATAGGTGGTGGTTGCTGGTGGTGGTGTAGTGGTGTCAGTGGTGGTGGGTGGAGGTGGTGGTGTAGTGGTGGCAGTGGTGGCGGTGGTGGTGGGTGGAGGTGCAGTTGGGTGGTGGTGGGTGGAAGTGGCGTTGGGTGGTGGTGGGTGGCGGCGGTGGAGGTGGGGGTGGTGGCGTTGGGTGTTGGTGGGTGGAGGTGGTGGTGTAGTGGTGGCAGTGGTGGCGGTGGTGGTGGGTGGAGGTGTCGTTGGGTGGTGGTGGGTGGAGGTGGCGTTGGGTGGTGGTGGGTGGCGGCGGTGGAGGTGGGGCTGGTGGCGTTGGGTGGTGGTGGGTGGAGGTGGTGGTGTAGTGGTGGCAGTGGGTGGCGGCGGTGGAGGTGGGGGTGGTGGTGGGTGGAGGTGTCAGTGGAGGTGGTAGGTGGCGGTGGGTGGTGGCGTTGGGTGGTAGGTGGCGGTGGAGTGCACCGTTAGTCCTTAGGACTAACGATGCAATTTATTTTATTGCATCGTTAATCCTAAGGACTAACGGTGCAAAAATTTCTCTTCCGTTAGGAGATAACAGAGAAAAATTTTCACCGTTAGTCCTTATTAACTGAATTTACTAATAGAGAGATGTATTTATACCAATTTTACTAATGGAGGGATGATTTTGTGCCCAAAAAAAAAGTTTAGGAATGTAAAGCGAGACAAAGGATAAACCACATGGATATATTTTGGACTTTACTCAAAGAAAAAAAAAATATCTTCACAAAACACACAATGAATCAAATTGTTAAGGTATGTAGCTTTTGTTAGAAGAAACAAGTAGTACGTCTTTATTAGTAGTAAACTGGACAGCGATTCAAAACCGCAAGATAATCTATTTCCCTAGTTTGAGTTAAGAAGAAAAAGATAGATTAATCATATTAGGCTTTTGCAATTCTACACCCTAAAACAGAAAAAAAGAAAAAAAAAAGAAAAAAAAAAAAGATTATTCACTTTTAGATTAAGGAAGACATATGTAATCATCTATAATCATGTGTTTTCATTAATTTATTAAAAATTTGTTGCAACATGTAACATGTGTTATTACCTTAATACACTTTTAGATTAAGGAAGACATATGTAATCATCTATATTCATGTGTTTTCATTAATTTATTAAAAAGTTCTATGAAACTGGCTATGTAGAGATATCATATATGGTTGTTTGTCGTTATAATTTATAACATCTAGAGTCTCCCAATTAAGAGGGACGAAGAGTTTTGGGCTCACATTATCTAGAGTTGTTATAATTTATATTAGCGTCTTGCTAGTTTTTTTAATATACATAAAGCATTGTCTTTCAAAAAGAAATCAAAGTCATATCAAACAACTAGTCGCGGTGGTTGTGAGTTTAATGTTCTAACCAGAATTTTGACATGCAAATTTTTTACCCTTACCCGTAAAAATTAAAAGAAAGAAAAAAATAAAATAAAAAAAAATAAAAATAAGGATGGTTACAATGACAGCCCATTTTCTATTTTTGTTTAGACATATAGATTGAGTGCACACGGTATTTATTAAAAATTTACGTTACAGATTTGATCATCAAAAGAATAGTTCAGTTTAGTCACTTTCTAGATAACCACTCGTCCACCTTTACACTCGATCTTCTATACACCATTAATTCCATATCACAAAACTTAGACTAAGGGCCCGCTTGGTTCAAAGTGAGGAAAGGGAAAGGGAAAAAAATGCAAAGGAATGAGTGAGGTGGGTAATCAATACCTTACCCTTCAATTTAGTCTATAATGGTTCATTACCCATTACGGGGTAATCAATCCCTTACCCCTCCCTAACCAAGCACTATATAATGAGAAATGTGGGCCCTTTTGAATACCTTAACCATTCCCCACCCCTTTAACCCCTCAACCAAGCATGCCCTAAATGTAATGGGATAATGGTCCGGTCCCTCTTTGCCAAAACACACGCGTCCCCTTTTTACGGAGACTGAATGAGACGCGTCCCCTTTAAAAAAAATGCATTCTTTTGGTCTATCAGTGGGCCGAATGAATGAAATTGTTTGTGTGTGCGAGTTATTAATAATATATTTTTGTGATATGTTTTTTAGTTGTGACTGCGGTTCTCTTACTATTGTTAATATATTTTTGTGAGGTATGTTTTTTGTCGTGACTGTGATCCTTTTACTACGAGTGTTTGGTCTAGAAGAAAAAAGTTGAGTTGCCGCTGATATAACGAGGTTGTTTGTGGTCTTATTATTATTGGTCTTATAAAAGCAAGTCTTTTTTTAATAACTCACATGTAAAAAAGTACATATTTTATGGCAAAAAGATATGGAGTTTAATAAAGTATACCACGTCACCTTTATAAATTATTGTCTTGTACTGTACTTTTCTATATATAAACAAACAAAATGAATGATTCTTCATCATATATTTTCCACCAGTGAGAACTGTGATTCTTTCATCTTTTTCAAAATGGGAAAGTTCCATTTTGTTGCTTTATTCATGTTTCTTACACTTTTCAATGGAGAAATATTATTGGTCATGGCTGCTGGAACATCAGATGGGTCAGAAAGTTGGGGTTATGTTGAAGTTAGACCAAGTAAGATTTAATCATATAGGTTTTCATGTTGAACCCATTTTTCTAAATTTAAAGTTTTTTATATTCTTGTAGTGTATACACTTAGTTTTAAACTGAAAGATTATTACTCCGTATATGTTTGTGTTTGATGGTGTTTTAATGTTTATGAACACAGAAGCACATATGTTTTGGTGGTATTATAAAAGTCCATATAGAACTAAAGATCCAAACAATCCTTGGCCTATAATTCTTTGGTTGCAAGGTGGTCCTGTAAGTACTACTTGTTTTTTTATGTTTATACAAACTGAGATTTTTTTATTTTTTTTTGACTTTTGGAAATGTTTGTGATTATTTGACATGGATGTAGGGTGCTTCTGGAGTTGGGACTGGAAATTTTGAAGAAGTGGGCCCATTGGACTCTTTCTTGAAGCCAAGAAACTCTACATGGCTGACAAAAGCAGATCTATTGTTTGTGGTATGCAATTTGTCTTCAATTTTGATTGAATAATTGATACTTTTGTGCATATTTGACCAGTCACTTTTAGTAAATTTTGTTAAATTATAGGATATGATAACTTTTGTGCATACTATTGAAATGAGCATAGTAAATTAGTAATGACTATTGTGCATAGTGTTCCTTAAGATTTGTTTAAATATTTGATTTTTTGGTTATAGGATAATCCAGTTGGGACAGGATACAGTTTTGTTGAGGATAAAGAGCTATTGGTGAAAACCGATGAGGAGGCTGCAACTGATTTAACGACATTGCTGATTGAAATATTTAACAGAAATGAGACACTTCAAAAGAGTCCACTTTATATAGTGGCAGAGTCTTATGGTGGTAAATATGCAGTCACTCTTGGACTCTCAGCACTCAAAGCCATTCAAGATAAAAAGCTAAAGCTCATTCTTGGAGGTATGTTACAATGTTACTAAATTTGTACGGTGAGTGATTTTGGACAAATATGGTTGCGAAAAAGTGACTGTTTCACTTGGGTTCTTTTGTGCCTAAAGAGTTTGTTCAGTAAGGCCGTAACTTCAATTTTTTTGAATTTTATGGTATATGTTCAGGAATTGCATTGGGAGATAGTTGGATTTCTCCTGAAGATTTTGTGGTAACTTTACTTGATTCTTTAGCTTTAAAAACACCATTTTTTTACCAAGTACGAATCTTTGGGGGTGTTTGGCATTGCAATTTTAAAGTGATTACATGATATGAAAATTATCAGATGTGCTTAGGTTGTTTAAAGTTGCAAACTTTCAAAAGTAAGATAATGAGCCGTCCGAGCGTTTAGCAAATTGTGATATAAGAATTTACATGTAAAATAATCGAGTTATCATAGCAAGTATGCTGCAGCTACCTCGATACAAATTATTTGTCCAGGATACTAAGTGAACCGATTTGACTATACTTAAAAGTTAAAACACTAGAAACTGATTATAACACAATAAATAGAAGGGGGCTTTCAAAACACAATGCCACATACCACACAAGATTTTCATTTTCTAAGACCTTTGAATTTGAAAATATTAGGTATCATGGGCTCCTCTTCTAAAATATGTTTCACGGATAGACGACAATGGCTTGGCTGAAGCAAACAGGTTGGTGTTCCTGCATTAACAAGTGTGTGTAACATGGTGTGGTTTTGCTTGTGTTATATTTACGGAAACTTAGTTAGTGCTTTGAATTGTATTGGATTTTCTTTTATCTAATAAACCCTTGTCAGGAAACAGTCTAGTTGATAAAATAAAGCAGCAAATAGCTGCCGGGAAATGGAAAGCTGCTACCGACACATGGAGTGATCTTGAAGAAGTGATTAGTACCAATACCAACTCTGTTGTATGTTTATTTCACTGTATTTCCCTTTTACACTTTTTCTTCCAATAAAGAACCGATTTATCTATTTAATTACTTTTGATAGGATTTTTACAATTTCTTGCTGGATTCGGGGATGGATCCAGTGTCGATGATAGCAACGGAGCTAGTGAGACAAACCCCAAGGAAGAGGTACTCGAGATATCTTGATTCTTTGAGGACTTCACCGGGTGAAAATGGTGATCTTGGTCTATTGATGAACGGTGCCATTAGAAAGAAACTTGGAATCATTCCAGATAATGTGGAGTGAGTTTATGCTTTCCTTTTTATTTACTTTTTTCTATGTTTTTATTGGGTTTGAAACAAATACTGATGTTATGGTTTCGACTTCTGTTTTTCAACAGATGGGGAGGACAGTCTGGTCTTGTATTTACATACTTAGAAGGCGATTTCATGAAACCAAGAATTGATGAGGCAAGACTTTAAAAATTAAAAACATTATATCGTGGAAAGTTGAATTAGCATTGTTCTTATTTATTGTTTGATGAATAGGTTGATGAACTATTGAACAAGGGAGTCAATTTGACTATATATAATGGTCAAGTAAGATCTTTTTCCTCATTTAAATCATAGCTGCTTATGCAATTTCCACTAAAATTTAGAGATCTTATATTTGTTTTGAATGACAAAGACTCGCTAACACTTGTCCATGTATACCGCCGCTTGTCCAAAGACTTGGTGGTATAAATGTTAGTAACTATTTTCCATTTGATGTTGTGTTTTGTAGCTTGATGTCATATGTGCAACAAAGGGAACTGAAGCATGGGTTGAAAAGCTCAAGTAAGTTCATATCTACTCTATGTCTACGATATGTATTCAACAAAAAATTACTATTTTACCCTTATGTTCTGTTCTTTCATGACAGGTGGGAAGGTCTAAAGACATTCTTGAGCATTGATAGAATTCCATTATACTGTGGAGATGAAAAAATAACAAAAGGGTTCACCAAGTCTTACAGAAATTTACACTTCTATTGGATTCTTGAAGCTGGTCACTTTGTAAGTTTTGCACGGACGCCACCTATATACTATTATTACTCATACATTTGCAACTATTATTTATAGTTCATATAACTATAGTTTTACGCATTAAGTTTGTGATACCAAGTGGTCCTAGATATCTTGAAGTCACACATGATAGATTACCTAAACCAATAAATTAGGACGTATCTATTTCATCTGCCAATAACTAAAGACTCTCGTAGTTTATCAACAATAGAAGGGTCATGTAAAATATTTGGATACTACATGAGCCTTCTATTATTGGTCGACAATTTGACTTGTTTATGACATACTTTAATATTGTGTGATATTTCGACAATCTATGAATGTTATGTATTTATGGGTATGCTGCATTTTTTAGGTACCAGTAGATCAACCATGTATGGCGTTGGATATGGTGGGCAGCATCACTCGTTCATCCGATTTGACAAAGTAAAAGATGATATGAAACGGCGAAAGCGGAAAGTAACAAACTAGGAAGACAAGAAAACAAAATTAGGAGAGGAACACAGACTATCAAGATTGAAAGTCTGGTTATAATTTGTGTAGTATTTATTTGAATTTTGAAGTCATTATACATACAAAATCGAAATAATTTATAATCTGAAGATGAGCTCTACGAACGAATATCTTTTCTCTATTTAATGCATCTATCCACTGTTCTAAAAGGCTCGCAAAGGCGCGAGGCTTGGTCATGCCGCCACGCCATGCCGCAACGCCGCCTTATGGCACATGTTTTTGTAAACTCGATATTTATGAGTTATGATATAAATATATAAATATTTTCATACTTTTTGACGCTTTATGTCACGCCTTATAAACGCAAAAGCTTCGCCTTAGCCGCAAAGGCGTGAGGCTTGGTCATGCCGCCATGCCACGCCTCACGCTATTTATAATCTTGCATCTACCTGAAAGCTTGAATGATAAATTTTCTAATTTTCTCTACGATCTATCTAAATATATAATTTTTTGAGTAACAAGACTCCAACAGTAAAGAAATTGTCATTTCAAATTACATGGTAATAGTCACTTATTTGTCCATTAACAAGAACGAGTGTTGGAAAACCCGCGCGATGCAGCGGGATTGCTTAAAGGACTTACTTTGCAACGACATTTAAACTTCAGGGGTTGTTTTTGCCAAGTTGCGAAAGATTATTAATGTTAAAGGACTTACTTTGCAACGACACTTGAACCTCAGGGGTTGTTTTCGCCAAGTTACGAAAGATTATTAATGTTTTTGCCAAGTTGCGAAAGATTATTAATGTTAAAGGACTTACTTTGCAACGACACTTGAACCTCAGGGGTTGTTTTCGCCAAGTTACGAAAGATTATTAATGTTAAAGGACTTACTTTGCAACGACACTTAAACCTCAGGGGCTATTCTTGCCAAGTTGGCAAAGTTTGCATTTAATGCACACAACTTTGCACAACTTGGGTCCTGACATTTAGCATATATATAAATTACAAAGACATCTTATTGGGTCATTTGAAGCATAGTTATTCATCATTGAAACTTATAAAACACGACCAATATCATAAATTTCTAAAAAAGTAAAGTAACTCCCAATACCGTCTTTCACGGGTTATGGGTCACAATACCGTCTTCCACGGTATATGCGGGAGGTTAAGATGTAGACAACCATACCGCAGGTAGAGAGACTGCTTCCAGTTCTACCAAAGATAGAAAAGGACCTCCGGCCTTGCAAGGGGTGAGGATCGACTCTAAAACCGGTTCCATTGAGAAGGTTTTTATTTTGAGAAGATTGAGAAATCTTCGTTTGAACAAACTGGTTCATGTTTTTGATTTGATTCATAAGTAAACATCATTTAATTGTGAATCGAATCTATAAATCACAAATTTGATTCACAAATCATTGTTAAAATCGAGTTATGATGATGATTCATTAAATTTGTACAGAAGATTCAGTATTCTACATATATCGCAAAATCGAGAGATTTTTAACATTGATTAAATTTTTTTTTACACATTTTGAATTTTAATCACATTAAAATGAGTTTTACGCTTGAAAAACATGAATCAAAGTTACAAATCTATCATTTTTGAAAACCTTCTCAATCTTCTCAAAATAAAAACATTCTCAATCGATCGAACGGATAAGTAAGTCTAGACTCTAGACTATAATCTGCATAGAGCAAATATTGCACTGCTTTCCTACCAAACAAATACAACAAATCTATTTCAAGTTGTTCAAAGTTGCTTAAAGAAATAATGAGGCAAAATTTCCAAAATTCCTTTATAGACACACAAATAGGAAGTACTTGCTTGCAAGCAATTATCCCAAAATTATGCTCCCACAACTACCACATTTATACCTCTCCACCAAATCCTGCATTTTATAGTAAATCACTATTTAATCCCCCAAAATCCTCCTCTTCTTTATTTTTTATATATATTTTTTTAAATATACTATGGATGCCAAACATGGGTCAATTAGATATGTAGGTAGATCATTTATTTTCTTCGTTGTTGTTAAAATTTCTTCTTAGGCTAAAGGGAGTGGTGTTGACCGGCTCACCATTCACATAAGCTTTTTCTCTCCTCTCACTTCCGCTCACCTTTCACCCATTTTGGTCACCTTCCCTTAACATTTCATTAAAATACTCACTTTATACAAATATACCCCAATAAATATCTCACACACACTCATAAAACAAATTAAAAACATTTACTTTTTAAAAATAGGCCCCACGTTTTTTGCACCTCACTTTGGTGAGCCGATCACCATTAGATTGCAATTTGGCCGTGACATGCAACATATGTTTTGGTTGGTCACTCCCACTTCGGATCACTTCGGATACTTCTATGGAGGACATAGCCATATGCATGGGGACCCAAGATGGGTTAGAGAAGTGGGGTTCTATGTTCTTGTTAGGTCGATCATGTTTTCTTTTGTCTTAATTGTTCTAGTCCCAATTAAAGAGCCAAAACTCCTAAATTCTGAGCAATTGTACATCTAGATAACTGTTCAAAATAGTTAGATACTATCAAAGATTTCTATTGTCAAAAAAAAGATACTGTCAAAGATACAGTATATGTGGTTTAAAAAAGTTTAATATATTTATAAAACTTTTGCTCCATAACTAAAAAACAATTGTCAAAAAATAAAATCGTCCTTGTTCTGGTTGGAAAATCTGTGATTGGCAGTTTGAGATCCATGGAATTGACTCATCAGGCCAGTCACTAATAATCAGAAATTTTGAAGAGCAGTTATGATTAGTTAGGGCCCGTTTGGTTTGTAGATGGGTTTATGATTAGGATTTGGATTTGGATTTGAATTTTGGATTTGGATTTAATATAGGTTTTGAATTAAATGAGGAGAGAGAAAAATATATATGTTATAAATGATTATAATGTATGATTTTAAAAATATTATAATTGTAAAAATGAAAAAATAAATAAAAGAATGGTTGATGTTAAATGAGGACCCACTTAAAAAGGAAATATATCAAAAGTAGGCAATATTGCCGAGATTCTCACATGGCCAAAATGTGGTATTCACTCCCATTTCTGGGACCCACAAAAACAAACCAAACAACAAGTGTTTTCCATCATCCCCAAATCCCACTCCCAACCCTTGAAACCAAACGCACCCTTAATCAAAGCCAATGTACAGCACCTGAAGTGTGAGCATAGTAGAGACTGGTAACTATTTGTATGTGACGTGTCAGAATATGAGTGGATGTCAAGGATATAATAACTTAATTTTAAAACAAAATATTTGATAACTTATTGATTTGATGATTGACAAAAAGTCTAACACACATCATAAATATGTTTGCAGCCTTGCAGGTACCCCTAGACCAACCCTGTGTAACATTCAATATGGTTGGCAGCATTACCAATTCACCAGGATTTGTTAACTTCTAGAAGGACATTTTATGCAAACATAAATGTATGAATCTTGATCATGAAACTTTCATAATGCATTTAAGTGAAACTATAGTTTTCTTGCTCTTTTTAGTTTAGAACATTGAAACTAATCAATCAAAATAGGACTCGTGTTTTTTGAAGGTAAATGCGTCGTTGGTGTGCTCTATATAACAATATATTGGCAAAACCGTAATACCAAAATTATATATATACCTGTTCATACATTGACACGTATGTTCAAGTTAAGGCAACATTTGTTCAGGTTGGGTCATATATGTCTAGAAAAAGAAGTGTTGGATGCTACAACTTAATCATATTATTGAAAAAGTTATCCGAATTAGAAAAATGGTGGAATTAGTTCATAAAAAAATGAGAGCCTGAAACTAATTTTCTACAACCTCTTTGAAAGTGAAGCCGTTACATTAAATTAGAGAACATATAGCACCTTAATTACGGGTTCAATTTACATAAACCAAATAAATAGAATAAATAAATAGAATACATATGTAAATAAAATGAAGCATTTCTAAAGCTAACCTCAGTTCACGGTGGTGGGTGTCAAAATAGTGTTCATCACCGGGTCAACCGGCGTTTCGCTTGAACAAAACTAAGATTAACTAGAAGGCTGATGTTAACTCTATTTTTTCTAGCACTTCCAGTTTGGTTTTTCTTTTCCAACCTTTCATTGTGGCTACAAGGTTTATTAGTCCCGTCATTTGGCTTTTTGTGTACTCCTGAAGTGTAATAAACTCCACAAGTTAAGATTAATATTAAGTGAAAACTGATGCAAAGTGTAATTTGGAAATGTATATGGTAAAGAAGATATATAGTACTCATATCTTACTGGATGAGCACGAGCCCAATGCACATATTCAGTTTCTGGAAGATAAAATGCCTGTTATAGTAAGGACAGATAAAGAATTACTTGTACAAGTTATTTCACGAATTTTGATAGAGCCAAGTACCCAAGACTGTAAGGTCGGCAATTAAATCAACTTTGGTTACCTTAATAAAAGTTTCAACTCTTTGTAATTTTGGCTTAACATTAATGGTGAGAAAATGCTGAAGACCAGTAATTAAAACCTGAATAAACCGCACAAATCATCATTTCAGAATACCAAGAACAGGAATACATAAGCTAAATCAGTTGAGGTGGCGATTTCGACCCAGTTACTTATGAATGGGTCAATACGGGTAATTTATTTATCTCTATCAGCTCACACATGGAAATCAAAAGATAACTTTAGAATAAATGGATCAGATATAGTGAAAGTCATCCGCAATGAATTTCTATTGGATAAAACATCCTCACTAATTTAGTCAATAGACTAAATTATCTAAAATTAAATAGTTTTTTAATCAGATTGAAACACCAACTGTTTATAAAGAAAAACATTTTTTATTTGTAAAAGACGTGTTTCATAAGTCATAACCACCCTCATTCCGTTACAACCCATGTAAAAAATATCCAATTTGACCCGTTACCCAACCCCCCCCCCCCCCCCCCCCCCCCCATTTTGCCACCTCCAACACTTAGTATGCGTCAAACAACATAATCTATGTAGTTGTGATTCATAGAAAACCTGAAAATCTAATGACATTAGAGCTCGACCCTCATCAGTACACCTCTTCACTCTTGATAGGCCTTCAACAACGGTTTCAGAAAGATTTTCAAGTCCATACCCTATTAGTGTCTCTTGAACCTGAGTTTACACATATAGTTTAGAATAGATGTTAGTATTCTTCTCAGCTCCTAGTGTCGTTTATCTTTGATTCGAACGAACAAAAGTCAACAAGGTGTTGGACTTCACCTCCTTCCTGATGCCTTCATGAGCAAGCCTCGTCTTGTAGTGCTTAAATTCTCCCAACAATAGATCAACATACCTGTCGAATATGACTATTTAGCCCACTGTAGAATAGTTTGTTAATTTACAAAGAGCGTATATCAGTGTGATTATTATTCAGTAGATTTTAAGGGGTAATAAAAGATTCGATGTAATTATATTAGCCCGTAAATGGCGAATTCATCATTATGACAACTTCTTTAGCCAATTAGTATAAGTAGAGATATAAAAATTATTACATCCAAAGATATTGGCGTAAAACATAATTACCCGTTATGTTCCATCCCAAGCTCTTTAACTTCCCATTTAGCATTGGCAATTCGATCAGCATACCTACCAAGTGATCCTAGTTAAATATCAAATGATTGGATATTGTAGTTTATCTTGTCAACAAGAAAAAACGCATTCAATCAGTTCATATCTTGTGTCTTACCCGCTAATGTGAAGAAGTAATCTTGCAGTTGTTCTGTGAATTTGCTCTACGAGATCTGGCACTGAACCGACCTGATAAAAATTAATGTACTCAATACATAAAAGTGGCCTAAAATAAACATATAAACCAAGTGGAGACGAATATCCATTCGATTTCAATATAGTAACAATGGATCTGTTGATTACTCCTACAGTTCTACCCATTCTAAAAAGTCATTAGTCATTTTGTGTACAGAAGTCTTGGCTTATGAGGAAATTCTAGTTTTCTCAGCTAAGAATATTTGTCTTCAACTTAATATGATAAGAATTTCACTAGGAAAAAAGATACATCAGAATCTAAAATATTTTCCTCCTTTAGAAATAAGTAACCGAAGTGTACCAAATGCACATAGAAGTCTTCAACAGTTGCTGAATTATTCTGCAGAAGAATTGAATGAATATGCGCCTTGGATTTTTGCATTAATCTAGCAACAAGATATATAGTGTCAGCTCCTGCACACCGCTCCTGCATCATAACAATACATTGCATTTCAACAAGTTATGTATCCAGATGAATAAGTTATAAAAGAAAATAAAAACAATACAAACAGATAAAATAAGGTACCTTTAGGCCAAAAGAGGTGCTGGTCACATGACTAACATGCGAATTGGATTTACCATTAGGCCCATTATCAGAATGAGATAATGGCATATTCAAATGCGTAGATGAAGATGAAGATAATGAAGGAGATGGGGATTTGACCCATTGACCGCAATCTTGTCTTATTCTGGATAAGGCTGTTTTCAGCTGATCTGAGCAACAAAAAATGAAATCATATACACAAGAAGTATCGATTCAGAATAGTACATGATATAATAACGAACACAGAAAAACAAGGACAATAGACTTACAACCAAGGGCATCATTTAATCCTTTGCCACCGGGATTTGTGTTCTGCTGACCAAAGCTTTCAAAAACGTAATGAAAAAATATCCCAAAAAATTGGCATATGCCCTGCAAGATTTGATTTGCTCAAACAAAGACAACCAAAAACATGAAAAAATATTATGAAATTCAATAAGAGCATACCTTAAAAAACTCAACATTCATTATGTCTAATCTTTGCATTAGCCTTGCGTATTTATCCATCAGCCTGTTGCATATAAATATTCAGTATAATGCACTAAAAACACCTGGTATACAAGAATTGGAGATGTAACTAACCTTAGAACACAGATTGAAGATCCTGTGTGTGCTTCTATCTCATCAGTACACGAATGTGTAGAATGATTTTTAGAACGGTTGGGCTTCGAGATTCGGCTCGGTAGTTGGCTATCCTCATCGATAAAATCCGCATGAAGATCTTCATTTTCATCGTCGGGATCAGTGTGGCCATTTCTATGATTTGTATCACTATTAAGTGAGGATTTATCCTTTAGAGATGACTCATTGAATTTTTCCTTGGGTTCTTCTGAAAATGCTGATGTGGCATGTGAAGAAGCACTGTCGTATTCCTTTGAAGCATTTTTTGGACAAAACGGATTCCCATTACTAATCCAATGAGAAAACCCACTCTGTCTTGGGTTATGGTTAATTTTCACCAAATCTGGTATGGATTTTTGGGAGTGCAACTCTCTTGAAGTAGATTGAATAAATAATGCAGCCCCATCACCAACAAGGCCAGCGAAACTAACTACTTGAATTGTCTCGGGTGGTATCGTAAACCAACTCTCTTTTTCCAATACCATTTTTAAAGCCTGAAAGATGAACAATGATATTATTTATTCATTATTTATACAATAGCAAATTTGATACGTGATAGAGGTGGAAAGATAGGCAGGTCGAGTAAGTTCGGTAACGGGGTCAAAATAGGTTTGGTTTGAAACGGGTCATTCTGGTAAGTGTTGAAAGGTCAATTAGTTTTTTGTTCTTTGTTTAAATGTTAACTACAATTACATAGAAAAAATGACAAGAAATATCTAAATCTCTTGATTAAAACATGTAGGAGCCTAGGAAGTTGCGTGGCGTTAAAAATTAGACTTTGGGCAACTTTCAACCCGGCACCTTTGTTCACATCTCATTTTAGCTAAAAAAAAGTATCTAAAAACTTGAGATAAAACACAACTCAAATTGACCCATTAATAAGTAAGACACACTACTACCAAACATCATATGGAAATGAATATGTCAATTTACATATTGAGATCAGTAGATACATGAATATGTAAACTTACGCATATATTTTGGCGGTGAAAAGATGCAAAGTAACTTTCACATATAGTTTTCACTCTCAGCCTAAATTCAACAGCTTCAGCCCCACAGAAAGCTTCACCAGCCAAGATGAAGATATTGAGATCTTCATAGTTTTTTAAAAACTGATGAATGCTAGTAGAACCAACAGCATCGGAAGAAAGCAATATTGACAGACGACTTGATGTAAGTTGCCAAAGATTCCTGCGACCCCTTTGTAATGTTTGTGAAACAAATGTCGTTGCATCACTTCTAAGCTGAAACCAAGAAGATCCACTGCTTGAAGCTCCACTCCCATTATCCCTTGATTCTGAACCAGAAGGATCATGAGGTAAACTGGTAACAGATGTCGTAGGCTCATCTGCTGGAGCTAAATTGGGCCCTTGGCCCATGGGTTCAAATAGAAAACCATGATCTGCCTTTGGATCAGAACCGTATTGTGATGATGAATCGGCATCTTGGACATTTTTAGAAGAAATAGTGTCTTCACATTCTTCCTGCATAGCAGGTGATGTATGTTGCAAAGAAACCTATAACAAAATATTGAAGACGTTGAAATCTCCAAACATAATTTAATAACTATTTATAGTGAAACAAGAAAGTGAGAAAAACTCTGGGTTATACCTTATGATCGAAATTGAAATTCATGATTGCATGATATGAGCACATCAAGTTGAAGATGACAGCTAATGTTGCCAACAAACACTCCCTAAACTTGGATTCAGGTACTCGTGAGCAAAGATCACTATATGTAAGCCTGATATACAAAAACCGATATAGCTTGACTGGGAGTAACAATATGTTAAAGGAAGTTTTAAGTATACAAACAACCAATAAAGTACATAAAAAGTATACCTAGTGTTTTCAACTTCAGCAGCTTCAAGATCCTGTCACATTTAAGTAGTCATAGCAGTATCAGCTAATAAAAATGCAATGGTTCTAGTTATCAGGGGGTATTTGGATGTGAGTTTCCGGAACTGATACCATGATATTGAACAATCAGCTTTAATTATATTTGCTTTGCATGTAAAAACAAATGCATGTGCTTTCAAATGAGGCAAGTTATCTTATTTCTACTTTGTTTTCAGTAACATTGCATATCCAAGCAGAGGCGGACCTTTATGAGGGCAGGGGAGGGTCCCGGCCCTCCCAAAATTTACGACACCTAATGTAAATATTGTAGGTTTTAGGGGTAATTTAGTTGAGGTTATAAATAAATCTCCGATTCGGCCCCCCCCAAAAATAAATTCGGCCCCTCCAAAATAAATGGCCAAGTTCCGCCACTGTATCCAAGTTACAGCTTATTTGTAAGAAAATATACCTGTAGCACAATAGTCTTCAGCACATTATGGGTTTCAGATATAACTTCCTGCATAAAGAAGCTTTGTATCTTTTCAGCAAGACCAGAAACATCACCAATTAATGCGTAAGCATCAACCACCTGTAAGTATTACAACAGATGCCCAATTAAGAGAGTATGAGTTTAAAGAAAAGGTATATAATTGCAAGTATAATCAGTACTAAGAAATATCTGTTTTTACAATCTAAATTCAGATATGGTGTAAGAATTTAATGTGAATGAATATACCAGTACAGAGATAACATGAAATGACTCTAAAAAAGAAATGTCTCACAGTTAAAAAGCTTGCTTCTTTGAAGTCTTTGCACACTCCCAATAATATTGAATCCAATTTCTGTAAAGCTTTTGCCAGCCAGATCTGCATCGACAGTAAGACATACCTACATCAGAATGCAGTTTGATATTGTAACCTAAGACAAGAATCTGTTGGAGGAAATCATGGAGGGATGAAATATGTTCACTATAAAAAAAAAGTTAAGCAAAACAGAAATAGCAGCACAAGTATATCTACTTGGTTTTTGTGACTAAATAGTAAATAGTACGTAGTTTAAATTACCCGAAAAGGAAATATTGGTTGTGTTTACTCAAAGACTGGATTCTTCTTTATGTAAGACATTAGCGAGTTCCTACTTATATCTTAGGTCTTTTTACATAAATCATATATTTGAACCATTGTGCCACATTTAATAGAAAGCAAAATGGCATGCAAGCGAATAATTGGTCATCTTCACTATCCAACCAACTTGGAGTTAACTTATTTCTTAAGCAAACGATACTTTAAAACTCCCAATTGCTTATGATTCTTACCTCCACGCCGCAACTCTTCTCTTGTATGACCAAAAGCTCTGAGAAACCATCCAGAAGTTGAAGATACTCTGGTAACACCTGGAATGCCTGTAGAGTGAACCAGTCTAGCATAAAGCTGCAGTCTTGGATAGAGATATGTATTTATAATATTTGACACTTGGCAAATAATTGGAAAATTTGTTACAATATAGAAATACGATCCAGACCTTAAAGAAGTTTCCTTCATGAACATGGGTTTCAAGTGCCACTTGCATGTCTTGTGCATGACGAAGCTCTGCTAAAACTGGGAGTATGTCCTGTAAATTTTTGTAGGGTGTGGATATACAGTTAGTCATACTAAAACAAGTAAGATCATGGCTAAATATATCTGCAGCTATATTAGTATCATTTAACAACCACAGATCAATTCACTTTTTGCTTTATGAACTTTATGGTACATTTACACCAGGTATGCTGATCAGATTAAACAAACATGATACTGTTAAGGGTCTTAAAGGATGAGAAGTACCAGAAGAGCTTGTTTCCTTCTAGAATTTGTGTTAACAATAAGATCCCTTGAAACCTCATTCCGTGAGGAAGTTAACTTTCTTCGTCCATTCTGCAAGTACAAGTGTTCATATATAATGAATTTCGAGCTAAAAAATTTACAAAATCCTACATTAATCCCATACTGAATTATATAGCTTGACTTATTCCAAAAACCTTAAGCTCGTGGTTCAACTAAATGAGATTAAAAGAAGATAAATGTAAACATCATCACCTGCTTACCATGCAAATGACGTTTGCAACCTTCACCTCTTTCTCCAGCTCCTTTACCAAATGCATTCCTTTCACTGATTACATAAATAATCTATTAGCACCTCCTTCTGATCAATGAGTGTGTGCGCGAAAGATAATTGGTACCAAAGAGTTGCAATTTGAAACAATGATAAACAGCTGATAATTACTAATGTTACAAAAACGATGAGAGGTGATTTTACTTTATTATTATTCTTACCCATTACTTCATGGTGCTCCATCACTTGGCCAGACAAAGTTTCGGTCACTTTATCCAGTTGTAATAACCTAAGAGCAGCCTATGAACATCAATTTCCAAAATCAAATGATATCAACAGAATCTCGATGCATGGAAAAGTAGAAAATCAACTTGCACACTTTATGGAATAATGAACATAATATGTAACTTGCCAAACAGGAACTAGAACCTCGACATCTTTGATTGCATAAACGATATGGATCATGATTTTACCTTCCCTTCGAAATATGGGAGCTCGTTTTCTTCAGATGGAAGATTCTCTAAAGTGTGCCGAACAGGATCAAACATCTGCGCACATAAATTCAGCAGCTCTTAATGGATGTGGAATACTGCACTATTCACATGCTTATACAGAAAGTGAAATTTCTAAGAACTATAATTTGGTGAACTAGGGGCAATTTTACGTTTACTAAACAATGATCAAATGCAAATTTTACAGAATATGATATAGCGACCCGGAAATGCAAAAATTTAAATCCAAAGATGTTCAACCTCTTCATAAAATTCTTCTTCAAGCTCCTCTATTACTTGACCACGAGACGTGTTCCCATATATTGAACTAAGTTCTTCAGAACTTGAAGAAAGACTTTGCCTATGATGTTGAGGGATCGAAGCAAGTGCACGAGCTATAGTTGCTGCAGTAGCAGCCCGTGCTGGAATCTGCAAAAAATAAAATTTTCATCTGATGACACTGCAGATGCATATTTAACCGCAACAGAAACTTTTTATCAAGTAACAAATTTAACGACCTAATGTTCTATACATGTCCACTTTCTTAAATGAACCTTAAGATTATAAAGTCATTAATGCAATATTGTTGAAATATAATGCTTTGACGTTTTTTCAATTATTAAAGGAATCTCTGCAGCTGTACACACTCGATGGATTTTTGCTATTCCGTTCTCAATCTCTGGTGAGGTACATCGTATTAACGTTAAGCCGCTAACTACACTACACCTTCTGATAATTCATACTACATTCTAACATCTTATCAGTCCTTGAAATCCACCAATGGACAATAAGTCGATAATTTCTCTCTCTCACTGTAACAAGCCTTTATCTTAAGGTCTTATCTTAGCAGCAGGGACGGAGCCAGAAAGTTATGATCAAGGGGGAAAACATTGATAACTTTTAGAAACTACATTACAAATCGGTTCCTTAGAGGGGCAAATTACAAAAATAGCCATATATTTTCAAAAATTTACACTACAACTTTTTTCACTAGGGGGCACGTGCCCACCCTGCCCCCCTCCTGTCTCCGCCCTCTGCTTAGCAGTCCTCAAATCCACCAATGGACGACAATCCGTCATCGTGACAGACCTACAAAAGGAAATTATAATAGACTCGCTAACTACGGAGATACATTTTTTATAGCAAGCATTTTAAATTGGGTGAAATCAGCATTAAATGTGAACTAACTCAAAATACTTATACATACAAAACTAAATAAGTATCTCATTTGAGCTCAAAATACGGCATCAATCACATTGACCTAATTATACCATAAACACATGAATTCAAACAATGTCACAACTACATTCAGTGTTCTAAAAGGCGCGCCTTGGCGCCGTCAAGGCGCGAGGTGTAGGCTCGACGTTGCGAAATGGACCTTGGCGTTGGTTCTAGGTGTGGCTTGAAATAAGGCGTGGAAAGACGCGCCTTTGCGTATGGCGTGGCGAGTTTTTTTTATTCAACTTCGATAAAAAAAAATAGAAAATGAAAAATATTACATAAGGATAGTTTCTTAACTTTATTCATCATGTACAACGCTTTTTGTATACTTGATATATATAAAATCTGATATAAATATATAAATATTTTCATATTTTGTGCCGCATTATGCCATGTCTTAAAAACGCAAAAGCTTGAGGCTTCGACATGATGCAACACCACGCCTCACACTATTTATAACCTTGACTACATTACATAATGAGTGATCTAAAAGTATAAAATGTATGTTATAACTACCTCAGGACGCTCGTTCGCCAAAGGACGAAAGGCGACGGATCGCGCGGAGCGAACTGAGCTAAAAAACTTCTCCCCGACCTTGGAAAAATCCATGTTTCCAACGGTAATTGAAATGAGTTAACTGCATTTGGATATTGGAGGTCTGAATTTACCCGCCATTGTTTGTTGAGGGTTTACTGTGTGTGATTTGAAAGTTTGTTATGGTGTTTTTAGTGTGTGTGATTTGACGGTGTTAATTAAAAAATTGTTTTCTGACTTTTCTTACATTCCATTAGTCAGTCTGACAATTAGAGTTGACCTTTACTCTATTCCTATTGGTGCCACGTGTCCTGTTTAAAAATCATTTATTAGCTTATTATTTTTATATTTAAGTTGAATTTTGAAATAAAATTTATGATTGCATTCATGAGTTTTATATATGGGTTTTTCTGAGGGCACATGTTAAGCACATCAAAAGGATGGCGGGACCCACGAAAAAGGACATCCGGACCCACAAAAAATACACTTTTCAAATAAAATATGTGGGTCCGGACGTCCTTTTTCGTGGGTCCCACCGTCCTTTTGGTGTGCTTAACATGTGCCCCCAGGGCACATGTTAGAAAAACCCTTTATATATAACTTTAAAATGAATCAATTAATAAAAGAATATGATGAGAAACTATCTTAAATATAAAAATATAAGTTAATAAATGATTTTTAAATATTGTTTAGTTATGGCGGTACCAAAAAAAACTTTCAAGAGGGGGCAAAAGTTCAAAGTGGTTGCCAAGTCGGCTTATGTTGGTAACTTGACCTATATTTCTATAATGAAATCGATTTTAATTCGAATAAAAATTCTGTTAGGTATTTATTTGCATGCGAGAACTGAACACTAAGAATTGCAGATGATATGCACAATATTTAGCAAATACCTACTTTTTCTCATCGATATTAACATAAGTAGTTGAAGCAAAAATAAAAAGTTGGATAACGAAAATACACAAAAATATATGAAGTAGCAAAAGAATCGAACATTATATATCCACGAAAGTGCAACTGTCTCTAATTATCTTTGAAAGTCGACATTACTCGAGTGAACTTTGTGAGGGCAGTTGCCCACACTGCCCCCATTGTGGTACCGCCCTTGGTTATCATCGTATAGCACAACCCTTTTTTTTGAGTAAATTGCAAAAACGCAATTCTTGTGAAAAACTTTATTATGCAATGAGAAATACTACACTAACAAAATTTTTACAAGAAGAAATTCACACACAGATGTGTCACTTAATCATAGGGAGTGAGACTAAGAAAAAGAAACTTTAATACAATTTTATTAGTATAAGTCACTTGGCACGTGTGTGAGTAGGATTTATTTTTTATTTTTATTTTATTTTTTTTTATTTTTTTTTTATGTGAGTGTAGCAATTTTTTTATGGAATTGTACATACTAGCATGAGAATATACAAAGCTTCAATATTGCAAGCGTAACCCCTATTGGGATGATAATTAAACACCAAAGTTCCTTAAACGATTTTTGCAATTTTCTTTTTTTTTTTCTTCTTTTACGTCGAAATTGGACTAGACTTAACTCAACACAAGAGTTGTCTTCAACTCGATAACATGCTTAAATGCTGCTGTATAGTTTTGATGTGTGTAGATTAATGTTCAATTCTGTCAAAATAAACCTGCAGGTATTAACCTGCATAATCTAAAGTTCAGAACTGTGTTCTCTAAAAGAAAACATAATCTTGTCTTTTAGAAGATTTTATAAACACTGTGTTTTCTGCTTTTTTGCATTTTGAAAATGATAAATTTCCTCTTATAGGCAATCCACAAGCACATCCTCATAGATGATGTACACTCATTAACCGTAGTCTTACAAAAATTAACCTCACTTTGTTTCATTCTTCTACTATTGATGCCAACTTTTTAACCAAAATAAGACACCATATGTTTCTATACAGTTTCCTAACTTGGAGACTGCATTTGGTAGACAAATTTGGAGATAGCATAACAAGTAATGCAATGGTTGGATTTTGCAAGATCTTATGCACATTGCAAGTAATGCAATGGTTGGATTTTGTACGTCTCTTTCAACTAAAACTAAAGAGTAACGCTAACACATGGAATTAAAATGTGCATTAATGTTCTAGTGAAGTAACAAGTACAGCATGAACCAACAAGATTAACATTTTACATTCACTAAATGTGTGACACAGACCCAAAATCAACGATGCGATAAAAGAAGTGAAAGAATTAGAGGGATTGGAGAGAAGAAAATAGAGGGAAGAAATGAATGGCAGGAGGCGAGGAACAAACATCACAAGAGCTTGCTATTTATAGACAAACCGGAGGACAAGTCCCAGTGCGATGGGTTTGGTGCACTGGCGCGTCAGGGTTGTTACACCGGTGGTCTATATTTAACTTTGACTCCTGTTAAACTCCATGTGCACTTCACTTTTGACCTTCCCAAGTTTATTTCAAAGCCCTAAGTGGGAATAGGTCAACTAACTCATTAGCCAAGGTTTAGTAGGGATAAAAATGTTTAGTGAAGTGTTTAAGAAAAGGTTGGGGTTTAAGACTATTTTGTGTGAGAAAGAAAAAAACTAATAGACAAAGGGATTATCTTTGAGTGTTACCCATGGGTTGGATAATAAATTGTCTTTTAAATTTGAAATTTAAATTTCAAATTCAAATTCAAATTCTAGTTGTTGCGAGTGTGTGAGAAGGAAAAGTGTTGAAGTGGTATAAGCCAATAAGGATGGAGACCAAGGCATGTGAAGAAGCCTACGTCTTAGATGGGGAGACAAGGCAAGGATGGAGGAGCCTATGCTCTTTGAGGGGAGACAATGTGTGATTTAAAAATGTGGAAAAATTAGACTTAACTAAAAATTGGACTTAACTCAACTCAATTCAACTCGAGAGTTGTCTTCAACTCGATAACATGCTTAAATGCTAGAGTTTTGATGTGTGTGGATTAATGCTTAATTCTGTTAAAATAAACCTGCATGATCTAAAGTTCAGAATTGTGTGTTCTCTGAAAGAAAACGTAATCATGTCTTTTAGATGATTTTATAAACATTGTGTTTTCTGCTTTTTCCATTTTGAAAATGATAAATTTCCTCTTATAGGCAATCCACAAGCACATCCTCATAGATGATGTACACTCATTAACCAGAGTTTTACAAAAATCAACCTCACTTTGTTTCATTTTCCTACTATTGATGCCAACTTTTTAACCAAAATAAGACACCATATGTTTCTATACAGTTTCCTTACTTGGAGACTGCATTTGGTAGACAAATTTGGAGATAGCATAACAAACTTTGCTTCATACTGAAAAAGGGAAAAAACATGGGCATAACCTCGAGATTGATTTTGCACGATCTTATGCTCATTGCAAGTAATGCAATGGTTGGATTTTGCAAGATCTTATGCACATTGCAAGTAATGCAATTGTTGGATTTTGTACGTCTCTTTCAAGGAACTAAAACTAAAGAGTACGCTAACACATGGAATTAAAATGTGCATTAATGTTCTAGTGAAGTATTCACTTGAATAAACAAGTACAGCATGAACCAACTACATTCACTAAATGTGTAACACAGACCCAAAATCAACGATGCAATAAAAGAATCTTTGGATCAAAAAGAGATACCAACATATCATGCCTTGGGAAAATTGGGCGATTAAGCCATCATATAAACTTCCAACGTCAAATCATTTACTAGGAATTTAAGAAACAGAATCTGGTACAGAAAACAAGATTCTTTTTAGGTCACTACCCAAGCCTACACATAAAACTAGCCAATATAGATCGATTTACGACTATGAGGTCCAGATATAGACCTCATCTTTACCTGTAGCCCCTGCAAGCATCCCAGGTATGAAGGGATGGGCATCAAGACGACATGGGATTGCAGACATGTGAGGACTCTTAAGAGTAGTAACAAGTGTCTTCGTGTATGCGGAAATAACATCAACTCCTATGTTCTTGTTTCCCACAAAGATATATGAATCATCCCACCCCCATATACCCCTGTTTTCAAATGAGTAAAAAGGACCATATAATTAGATAACAGACAAAACAAACATATTTAATTTCCAACAAATAACAAATGATACCCAAATTTTAGGTGGGTATAATTGGCCCATTTATTTATCTTAAACGGGTTAAATGGCTCAAAGCCATATAGGTAGCAAGGGAGTCGCGTTGAATGGGTCGAATGTACCCAAAGTAATATACTCTGTAGTTATTTACTCATATTTTACCGGGTGAATTAATTCTAAAAAACTGAAAAAGACAAAAAATGTTCACGGGTCAACCTAATCTAGCATGTACTTATATTTACCCTTCTGACCCGTTACCCAGCCCTCATGACTCACCCAATTTTCCAGTTGCCACTGATACCAGAGACTGATAAAATCGGTAATTCCACATATATTGCATAAAGTAAGAGCGTCATACTACTACTATACTAGCCTAATCAACTCTTTAGCTTATATATGGTTGGACCACAATAGTGACTTAATCTCTTTATATAAACTCCATAACAAGGTCATTGGAAAAATGGTTTAGACTTTCAGCAAATGTCCATAAGGGTCAGAACTTTTTCAAGTTGGAAATCCCTAGTCAGCACCATATAGGTCTCATTTCAGGCATTGAACAAGTTAAGTTGACATTTACAATAATAAACACCTTTGGAGACGAGAATATAGAGAAGCTTACCTGAATGAAGGAATATTTATACAGCTGCCTGTCTGATTGTTATGGTCTATCATGAACTCCTCGTCATAATTTGTTCCACTTAGCACTCCAATTTTTTCATCGAGACTATATGAAAGCATTACAAGATTGAATATGTTCAGCTTAATCATCGAGACCATAATATGTAGGATAGAGGACCATCGTGTTAAAGATGTATCAACTTAGTTTAGAAAACATTTAGAAAAACGAACAAAAAATGTTTTTCTGCTTCTTTACCTTGTTGTAGCAAGAAATCTTCCTGAAGGTGAAAAGTAAGCAGAATACACCACTCTCTCATGAACAATCAACTTAACAAATTCAGGCTTACTCTCACTAAGTTTTCTCAAATCCCAAATACATGCAGTTTTATCTGAAGAGCTTGTAGCCATTATATTTGTATTTTCTGGATGAAAGTCTATCGTGTTAACTATAGACTCATGTATGCCCCATGAAAATATTGACTTCCTGGACCGCTGGTCCCACTGTCGAACTACTCCTTCACCCTCACCAAAATATAAGGAGTTCACATCACCAGGTTGTTGAGACATACAAGTAATTGGATTGGCAGTTGAATATGATAGAGCAAATATCTCCTTTTCAATATCTAACGAACAAATTTGACCACCATAACAGCTTGTGGTTATCTGCATCAAGCCACGTGAACATCTCAGCATAAAAACAAGATATACGAAGTTTTAGAAGACTATGCATCTACTCCAATTTAGGGTGATTTTTATTGATTCTTAGACCTGTTTTACCCATGTAAAAAAAGTAACAGGTAAGAGCCGTATGCCCTTATGGATATTAAGGGGGGGAAATATTTGCATAGAGCGACAAACTCCTTATTCATTTGACAATTTTAGTCCTTGTACTTTTATGTATACACGTGAGTCACTAAAGATGGCTTTGTGACCCGGTTAGGTCATTTTGTAACCCGTAATCTTAACGTATTATACGTAAGTTAACATCTACGTTTTATATAAATGCTAACATTATATATAATAACATATTTATGCATAAAGTTAACATTTTCAATCATTTACGAAACCCGGATTCTAAGGGTTTCTTGTAAAAGAATGACTCAAATGGGACACAAAGCCGTCTCATATTGATTGAGACGTACACAATAGTTTATAAATAAATTGGGACATATGAAAGTACTTCGAGATTTATTGTCAAAAAGCCCTAAATTAAACTAATCAAGATAACATGTATACTATATTGCATAACAATAAGCTACCCTAGATCGACACAAAAGAACAAGTATGTGTGACTTGTGACTATCACTCTAAGATGTGAGGTCTCAACTCTCAAGTTCAATTCCAGCTACGTACAAACAACCCTGAAGTGGCCACGCCAACATCCTGAAAAGGGAGGGCTTTACCCGGTTTGAGTCTGTGTGGCGGTGGGTTCAAACCCCGTGGATTAGTCGGCCAAAAGATCGAAAACCATGGTTACCCCGAAAAAAAATAAGAACAAGTATGAAACCTTATTCAGTCCCATTAAGTAGTTTTCGACATTTAAACCATTAGAAGTAGTAGACATACGAAAACTATCAAAAGCAAACCATCTATCAAGTATACAAATCATTTATACATAAACACCGAAAGATAAATTACCTTGTTCATCGAAAATGGCTGAATCAAAATTGCTGAAACATGCCCAGGATTAGTATGATACATGTAAAGTTCATCATCCTCCATTTCATAATCCACATTCCAAAACCCAATAGTACCCCCTTTATTCCCAACAACAACCATCCTCATATCTGCTGATGGAAAGAATTTAATACTCCTTATCGTTCCTGGTAGACAACTAGCAGTGTTTTTTGGCTCTAACTTCATTGAATCCAAATCAATCGAAGCCTTGACTCTACCATGAACGTCACCATTTTTCAATAGAGATATGAGTTTTCGATCTGGTCTAGATGATGTCCGGAACTTATTATTAACCGAACATTCCTAAAAGCCCAACTGTATCTATATTGTTATGTTAGTTTGGCCCATTAAGGGTTTGCTTGTAACATGCCGTTGAGTTTGACGCTTATGGTTTTTCTGTGAAGGATTATCAGACGGGCAGAATTCTTCTCCGTTGTGATAGCACGGGCGATCTTTACCCGGTTACACAACAGTCATCCACGCATCCTCCTTTTGCTTTGCTTTCGTTCAGTTATACAACGTGGCACAGACGCCTCGGGCACCCCGGTGAAGATGTGCTTCGTCGTTTAGAGTCTAGTAATTCCATTTCTTGTAATAAATCAAAGTTGTCCGCTTTGTGTCATGCGTGTCAATTAGGCAAACAAATAAAGCTTCCATTTCATACTTCGGAGTCGAAGGTTGCATCTATTTTTGATATTGTCCACTCGGATGTATGGACATCCCCTATTCCGAGTGAAAGTGGTTTTAAATATTATGCTATCTTTTTGGATCATTTCTCGCATTTTGTTTGGGTTTATCCCTTGCATCAAAAGTCTGACTTGTATGATAAATTTATTGTTTTTCGTGCTTATGTAAACAAACAATTCGGTGTCGATATAAAGGCTTTACAGTGTGATCATGGGGGTGAATATGACAACACCCGCTTTCACGATTTCTTTCGCACAACCGGCATTCAATTTAGGTTTTCTTGCCCTCACACATCCCAGCAAAATGGCAAATCTGAACGCATGTTACGCACTCTTAACAACCTTATACGCACTTTGCTTTTTCAAGCTAGCATACCTCCCTCCTATTGGGTGGAAGCACTCAACATGGCTGCTTATCTCTCAAACATTCTTCCATCCACTGCCATCAACAATGAGGTGCCATTTACTAAACTTTATAACCATTCCCCATCTTATGACAATTTACGTGTCTTTGGGTGCCTCTGTTATCCATATATTACCGTTGCACATAAACTTCAACCACGCTCCACTGCTTGTGTGTTTCTTGGTTACCCCGCTAATCACCGCGGTTTTCGGTGTCTTGACCTATCCTCAAACAAAATAATACTTTCTCGTCATGTTCGCTTTGATGAGGATGTATTTCCCTTTGCATCCCTACACCAATACACATCCCCACATTACGATTTTTTAAATACTACAAACACTATCCCCTTACCCGTTCATCCCACCCCTGCTGTGATCAATGAGACACCCCCAACTAATCCGCCAACTCCTGACCCACCTGCTACGGATCTTCATGAGCCCTTACCCCAGCCTGCTTCGCCTAACCAACACACATCCTCCCCGCCTTCCGTAGCTCAATCTTTACCCACTCCTCAGGCTGATCCTCAAACACCATTGCCCACTCCGATACCACCTATCCAACCGCCAAATACTACTAACACCCACCCCATGGTCACCCGTGCTAAAGCCGGCATATCTAAACCTCTTGAGCGTATGAATTGTCATGTCACTACTGTGTCTCCCCTTCCGCGTTCTCATATTCAAGCTCTTCGTGTTCCTCATTGGAAGCAAGCTATGTTAGACGAATATAATGCTTTAATTACTAACGGAACGTGGGTACTTGTGCCCCGTCCACCTAATGTGAATATTGTTCGTTCAATGTGGCTTTTCAGGCATAAGTTTCATGCAGATGGTACTTTAAGCAGGTATAAGGCGCGACTTGTTGCAAATGGTCGTAGTCAACAGCAGGGAATTGATTGTGATGAGACTTTTAGTCCCGTGGTCAAACCAGCTACTATTCGCACTGTGCTTAGTCTAGCAGTGTCTCGTGATTGGCCTATTCATCAGCTTGATGTGAAGAATGCTTTTCTTCACGGTTACTTATCAGAGACAGTTTATATGCATCAGCCGCCTGGGTTTGTTGATCCTGCTCACCCAGATTATGTTTGTCATTTGCAACGATCATTGTATGGGCTTAAGCAAGCCCCTAGAGCTTGGTTTCAGCGGTTTGCCGGATTTGTTACACGCATTGGTTTTCAACATAGCAAAACTGATGCGTCCCTGTTTGTGTTTCATCGTGGATCTGACACGGCCTACTTGTTATTGTATGTGGATGACATTATATTGACTGCTTCTTCTACTACTTTTTTACAGCGAGTTATCACTGCTCTTCATGGTGAGTTTGCTATGACGGATCTTGGATCTCTTAATTATTTTCTTGGTATTTCTGCTACGCGCACCACATCTGGTATGTTCTTATCGCAGTCTAAGTTTGCTGAGGAAATTCTTGAGAGAGCTCATATGCAGAAGTGTAACCCGTGCCGCACTCCTGTTGATACCGAGTCTAAGCTTGGACCTGATGGTACACCTTTTGATGATCCAACCTTATATCGGAGCTTAGCTGGTGCACTTCAGTATCTTACATTTACTCGCCCAGATATTTCATACGCGGTTCAGCAGGTCTGTTTGTATATGCATGATCCTCGTGATACACATTTTCATGCTTTGAAGCGTATATTACGTTATCTTCGTGGTACTCTTGATCATGGTCTCCAGTTGCATGTTTCTTCTACTGCTCAGCTTATTGCTTACACAGATGCGGATTGGGCAGGTTGTCCGGTCACTCGCCGGTCTACTTCAGGTTATTGCGTATTTCTTGGTGATAACTTGTTGTCGTGGTCTGCTAAACGACAGGTGACTTTGTCTCGGTCCAGTGCTGAGGCCGAGTATCGTGGTGTTGCTAATGTGGTTGCTGAGACAGCTTGGATTCGTAATCTGTTGCGTGAGCTTCATCACCCTTTATCTACAGCTACTATTGTCTATTGTGACAATGTCAGTGCCGTATATTTATCGACGAATCCTGTTCAACATCAACGTACGAAACACATTGAGATTGATATTCATTTCGTCCGTGACTATGTTGCTTCGGGAGATGTTCGTGTACTTCATGTCCCTTCTCGTTTCCAGTATGCTGATATTTTTACTAAGGGTCTTCCAGCTGCGTTGTTCATGGATTTTCGCAACAGTTTGAACGTTCGAAGGCCTCCCGCTCACACTGCGGGGGAGTATTAACCGAACATTCCTAAAAGCCCAACTGTATCTATATTGTTATGTTAGTTTGGCCCATTAAGGGTTTGCTTGTAACATGCCATATACACGGGTATATAGGTTTCACGATTGTTAATGAAACATGAAGGGGAATTAACCTAATTGTATTACTTATCTCCTAACCCTGCAGAATCTGGCACTTTTCCTTGGGCTCTGAGAGATCTACGAATTACGGTTGGGATTTTGGGCTTTACTTTGTGTGAGATATTAGTCTTTACCCTGTTCAAAACAGTAACAGGCTTCATTTTGTGCAATATATTTATATAATTATATGTACATTTACGTGTATGTGTAGAGAGAGACCTGTGGGGCTTAGTGAAGGCAGTAAGATCAGCAAGCTTTGATTTGATCTTGAAAGAAGCGAGCATTTCATCATTGCGTTTAATGTTTTCAAGGCGTATGCGCTCGTACTCTGTGAGTCCTTCAGTCTCCATTTCTGTAAAAAGAAAGTAGAAAGATGAGGGATGTATGCACAAATACTGAAAGACAGCAGGAAAAAGGATATCTTTCTAATTCAAAAAACTAGTCGCTAATGACGGGTTATATATACACTTTGCACACAACATGTAAAATCATCAAGCAACGCACAAGTGCAACGAGTGGCGGATTAGGAAATAATTCAAGTGAGGGTAAACATAATACAGTAAACATCTACATACATACATTATGCGTGATAAACAGTGAACCTATCTACTTAAAACCTCATTAAAGCGTTCATATGCTGGTTTTATGTGTTCCTTAAAAAAGTTGACCATTTAAATTTAAGTAACACTTTGACTTTTTCGAAGTCAAAATGTGCAACTCGTGACTTCAGCTTCACTTTTGCTTTCTCAAGTCTGAAGTTAAAGCGTTATGCATAGCTTTAATGAGTCTTATATTATCTGTTTTGGGCTAACCATGGTTTCCGACCTTTTTGGCCAACTAATCCACGGAGTTTGAACCCACCGCCACACAGACTCAAACCAGGTAAACCCTCCCTTTCTCACGAGGTTGGCGTGGCCACTTCAAGGTTGTTTGCACCTAGCTTGAGACCTTACACATTTTAGAATGAGAATCACAAGCCCTTTTGCCACTAGGCCACTCTTGAGTGGTTAAATATTATCTGTTTTGTGTACACAGGTTGTCGAAAATCACTAGCAGCATATGAACTTGCTCCATATACAATTATACATACCTAACATATACAATTATACATCCCATAAAAGGTGTGAATTGGCTGGAACACCCTGACCCCACAAGAAATAGCTTCGGCAACTCTCCTGCCCAGTGGGGCACCAACCGGAGTGAGCAAGAGCCGAGAGTCGAACCCTTGACCTTTTATCCATAAAATCTCTCCAGTGGGCCCATGGGTTTTTTCGGAGGTGGGTACCAACTGAGCCAAAGCCCTTTGGTTATACAATTATACATACCTAATACCTAACATTTTACTCGATATCCAAAGAGACCTTACTACCTTTGCTTGGCCTAAGCATCACTTAACCACAAAACTCAACTACGTTAGCAGCTTACTCGTCAAAACAAATGTACCAAATGTGGAATCAAAACAAACAAAGTTATACTTAATAATGAAACATTCAAGCCCTAAATGAAACAAGCAATAAATGACAAAGTAACAAACCTTGAGTCAACTAAGGAACACCGAGCTTTCGAGCGCTAATCAATGGAGGTTTGCCGCGCTTTTTTTATAAAGCAATTGGAGGCAAAAAATTTCTTCTTTTTGAACAATTGGGGGTAAAGCTAAATTTTTTACAAAACTTTTTCATTTTTGTTTGGTGGTAAATTAGTAAACTGTGAGTGGAACTGTAATCGAGGTAAATGTATTTAAGACACTTTTTCTAATTTGATGTGATCAATAAAAAATTTGCTAACATACTTTTGAGTTTCGTCACTTTTTTATTATTATTATTATTTTTTCTCATGTAAAATGCTCATTTTATTCTTTGTTGTCAATAGAGTGGTTAAAAAATATAAGGGTAAAATTAATATTTTACATGAGCAAAATACACTAAATTGACGAAATTCAAAAGTTCATAAATTAAGTTGCAAAAAATTTATTCGCTACATCAAAATAGAATATGTGTCAAGTTATATATATTCCAAAATGATTATCCTTTGAAAATATGATTTTGTAAGGTCGTTGTTAAGTGAACGTTCTTTTTATAAATCTCAAAGGGTTGTTTGTTTGACTCGTCGACCAACCCCAAAATGAAATGTCAGAGGCAAAAGGGAAGGACCAGCAGCAAAAGCTCAAAGACATGTGTTTTTTATTTATCAAAAGTGTGTTGTGTGATACAAGTTCTATATCAGCTATGTTATATATAGGGGGAATTGCATATATGTCCTTCTGTTGACGTATGTGCCGGACGGACCAACATCCGGCCAAACACATACGCGGACGATCATCCTGACGTTCGGCCAAGGAATGATGACCACCGACCATGTCAGCAGATTTTAGGGGATTTCCTTTCACGTGGCCTACTAAGTAGAGTGACTATAGGTCTGCGAGCAGTGAATATAGGCCTGCGGAACAGTAGCTGAACAGTAGAAGAATAGTAACATGAATAGGAAGTTGGGATAGTATAAATACCCCAACGCATTTACTACTTTGCACTAAGTTTTGGCACCTACATTCTTACCTCATTTATCACTGCATTTATTACCCTTTACTCATCCTCACGCCGGAGCTTGGTCTCGGGATAACACCCGAGGCGAGGCTAACGCGTCTGTACATTGTGCAGGAAACATCCCATCCTTCTACCGGACCGCTAGGACTGGACGGAGACAGGATTTTGCTTCAACAAATTGGCGCCATCCGTGGGACCCTTATTCATTCTACCAGAGAATCGAATGACAGGTCCGGAGTTACCGCCTCCGCCCGAACCTACCTCCCCACCGGAACACATAGGTGGGAGCGGGGTCTTCAATACTCAAACCTCCGGACTACCGGAACAAATACAAGCCCAGATGGCGTCTTTAGAAGCTCTCTTTAGAAAGTACAATACAACAAGGACCGGTGTTATCAAACCAGTTCGGCTCACTTTCACAGACGAAGATGAGCAGGAGGAAGACGCCGCACCAAACCCCATAGATGATCTCAGCAAACCTCATAAGGAATTGGCCCAGTCACCCTTTACAAGAAGGATAGTAGAGTTCGCTGGTCCCAAGTGCATCATGCCTACTAACTTGAAGCTGTATGACGGTTCGGCTGATCCGGATGATCACATCAACCGCTTCGTTGGAACAGCAAATCAAGGAGAATGGCCAATGCTGGTGTGGTGCAGGATGTTCCAACAGACCATGGATGGAGCAGCACAAGGGTGGTTCAACAATTTGGAACCGGGGAGCATTGACAGTTGGGACGAGCTGAGAGAACAATTCACCACAAGGTTTGCTCTACGACAAAAGAACCTGAAGGATCCCACGGAAATCACCCGGATTGTTAGGCAGGAAAATGAAACACTTCCGGTATTCAAAGAGCGATGGACCGACGAGGCTAGCCGGATACCGGGAGTTCCGGAGCTCATGAAAATATCAGCGTTCATGAGTGCTCATCGGTGCCCTGACTTGTCTAAAAAGTTTTCTGATGAGGTCCCGAAATCCGTGAAAGAAATGATGACTAGAGTAGATGATTATATTAGAGCGGAAGAGGCTTATAAGAACACCGAGTTGCCGAAGGGAGAAACAGGCGAACTATCCCGGAGAGGAAACCTTCAGCCCACGAGAGATAGGAACCTCAGGGGACCGGACAGGAGAAGGAATGATAGGAGAGCCTGGGAAAGAGGCGATTCCAGACACAGAGAGGTATTCTCTCCGTACGTTGCCCCGAAAGTGGACGCTCGGCCCCGAAACGATTTCCGACGCAATGATTTTAGCAAGCCTGCTAATCATAGAACCATGCTCTCTGTCCTATCTAAACAACCTAAGGAAATATTGGCTACCGAACACCATTTGAACCTGCCCCCACCACCACCATTGCAGGGAAAACCGAGCAAGGATAATGAGGACAGATTCTGTGAGTACCATGGAGAGAAAGGCCACTTGACCAACGATTGCTACCACCTGAAAAAGCAATTGGAAACGGCCCTGGAATCGGGAAAGTTGGATCATCTAGTGAAAAACGTCCAACAAAGGGGACGGGAAAGGCCGAAGGGAAACAACGGGAAAGGAAAAGTGATCAACATGGTTAACTATTATGTTGAAGACCGCAAGAGGAAAGCTCGGTACTACGACGAGGATTGGATGAACGTCCCCATAACCTTCCAGCGCATAGCCACGGAGGACCTGTCGGAAGAACCGTTGATTCTAGAGGCGGAAATCGAAGGATATTTCGTTCGGAGGGTGTTTGTTGACGAGGGTGCATCAGTCCATGTGATGTACGAGCATTGTTTTAATAACTTTAGCCCATCCATTCAGTCTAGGCTACAAGAAAGTAGTGCACCGCTAGTGGGATTCTCCGGAGAAGTTATCCAACCTTTGGGGAAGATTGAACTGGAAGTATGCTTCGGAGATCATGGTTTATTCAGGACGGTCATGATGAAATTCACAGTGGTACGGTCGCCTTCACCTTACAATGTAATCCTGGGACGTACGGGCCTAAGGGAGTTATGGGACGTACGGGCCTAAGGGAGTTAAGGGCCGTGCCCTCGACCATCCATGCCATGATGAAGTTTCCCACCCCCGGAGGCATCGCCACCTTGACCACCAAGAGGGCAGTAGTCATGGAATGCAGGAGATTGGAGGAAAGGCAGGACCCCAGGAACAATTTCTCTCCAGAATATAAGGCAGAGACAACTAGCCGAGAGACTCAAGGGTTAGGGCCGACGGAAGATATTCTGGTTAACGCGGCCTACCCTGAACAACGCGTGACGATAGGGACCGGTTTCTCCCGGGAGTGTAGGAGGCAACTCATCGAACTCCTGAGAAAAAATAAAGAAGTATTTGCTTGGGAACCAACGGACATGACCGGGGTGCCAAGACGCTTCATCAAACACTCCCTTAATGTGAACGTCTCGGACACACCGATCGCCCAAAAAAGAAGGATGTTCTCCCCAGAGAAAAACCAAGTGATTACATGGGAAGTTGAAGAGTGGATTAAGGTTGGAATTGTTCGTCCGGTCAGATACCCAACGTGGATTTCCAATCCGGTGCTTCTAAAGAAATGCCATTCGGATTGAAGAATGCAGGAGCAACATATCAGCGCTTGGTACACTCTGCATTCCAATCGCAGATAGGTAGAAATTTGGAGGCATATGTCGATGATATGGTTATAAAAAGCCGGACGGAGAGAGAGATGATAGCCGACATAGCGGAAACATTTGATAACCTCAGAAGGATTAACATGAAGCTGAACCCGCGAAAATGTTCGTTCGGTGTGGAAGAAGGAAAATTCCTCGGGTACATGGTAACATCCGAAGGTATAAGGGCGAATCCCCGAAAGACGAAGGCCATCATGGAGATGAAATCTCCAGGAACGTTGAAAGAAATGCAAAGTCTGAGTGGGAAACTAGCGGCCCTGAATAGATTCTTGTCAAAGTCAGCAGAGAGGTCCTTGCCTTTCTTCGAAACTTTAAAGAACATCACAAAGGAGAACAAGGATGAATATCGTTGGATGAAGGAAGCTGAAGCAGCTTTCCAAGAGATGAAAAACCTGATATTAGAATTACCTTCGTTAACCACTCCAAGGCCGAAAGAACAGTTGTCCATATACTTAGCAGCATCAAAGGGAGCCGTTAGTGCCGTTCTAGTGGTAGAAAGGGACGGGAGGCAGTTGCCGGTACATTACTTAAGCCGAACCTTGCACGAGGCGGAAAGGAATTATGCTCTGATGGAAAAGTTAGCTTTATGCCTGCTACACGCATCACAAAGGCTACAAAGATATTTCGAAGCCCATCCCATTCGGGTCATCACCGACCAACCCGTTAAACAGATATTGTACAAGCCGGAAGTTTCGGGAAAACTTGCGAAGTACGCCGTAGAGCTAGGGGCTTACAACATCATATATGCTCCTAGAAATGCGGTTAAGGGTCAAGTGTTGGCAGAATTTCTCACGGAGGTACAAGTTAAATCCGGACATCCCGGCCGTCAGAGAAAAGATAGGGGCATAATGGAAGTAGGAGAGGAAGGAGAATGGCTGTTATATACCGACGGTGCGTCCAATAGCAAGGGATCCGACGCAGGTTTAGTCCTCATCAGTCCGGAGAAGGAAGAGCTTACTTATGCTCTACAGCTCAACTTTCCCAGCACCAATAATGAGGCCGAGTATGAGGCTCTGCTAGCCGGACTCTGGATCGCAAAAAAGCTCAAGATTAAGAGTTTGAATGTACGAGTCGATTCCACACTGGTTGCTAGTCAGATCAACGGAGAATTTACGGCTACCAAAGAAAGCATGCAGAAGTACCTGGCCCAGGCCAAGGAACAAATAGCGGGATTCCAAGGCTTCAAGATCTGCAATATTCCAAGAGCTCAAAACCAAAAGGCAGATATTTTGAGCAAACTAGCATCGGTAGCTTTTGACCATCTCACTAAAAAAGTACTGGTGGAAGTCTTGGAAAAGCCTTCGGGGGAGGAACGAAGGGTCAACACCGTTGTGGAAGAAGAGGCGGATAACTGGATGACGCCGATCATTAGGTGTTTGGAAGAAGGGGTTTGGCCGGAAGATCCAAATGAGGCCAGGAGTCTACGGATGAAGCTGCCGCAATACAGTATGGAAGAAGGAGTTCTGTTCAAAAGGGGTTACCTAATGCCGATGTTGAGATGTGTAGGCCCGTTGCAAGCAAATTACATAATACGGGAGGTACACGAGGGATGCTGCGGAATGCATTCCGGACCAAGAACTGTGGTGGCAAAGCTCATGAGACAAGGGTATTATTGGCCCACTATGCACCGAGACGCACGAGAAGAAATTAGGAAGTGTGACTCTTGTCAGATACACGCTCCGGTACCAAAACTCCCTAAAACATTTATGACTTCCATCATGGCTCCATGGCCTTTCTACCAATGGGGAATGGACGTGTTAGGCCCCTTTCCGGAGGCACCAGGCCGCTTCAAATATGTGATCGTAGCAATTGACTACTTTACAAAATGGATAGAGGCGAAGCCGCTGGTAAAAACAACGGGAAAAGACGTTATAAAGTTTGTCTATGAGAATATTGTATGCAGGTATGGTCTGCCGGGGATCATAGTCACCGATAATGGGACTAACTTTGTCAATGACCCGTTTAAAAAATGGTGTGAGGGTTTAAAAATCAAACAGATAAATACGGCCGTTGCACATCCGCAAGCCAATGGACTGGTGGAACGAGCCAACAAAAGTTTGATGGAAGGAATAAAGACAAGATTAGGATGAGAAAGAACCGGATGGATGGACGAGCTGCCTAACGTTTTATGGGCGCATCGAACCACACTCAAAACAAGCAATGGCGAGACTCCGTTCAGTTTAACTTACGGAAGTGAGGTCGTGATACCGGCAGAAGTAGGGATGCCTACACACCGAACGATGATGTTCCGAGAAGATCAAAACGAAGAGGAACAACGTTTGAACTTGGACCTACTACAAGAAAGAAGGGAAAACGCCGCCATACGGGAAGCTAAGTATAAAACGCAGGTCGAGCAGTACTATAACCGGAGGGTCAGACCCATGAACTTCAAGGTGGGAGATTTCGTGTACCGGAGGAATGAAGCTAGTAGGGTGGAAAACTGGGACCCAATTGGGAAGGGCCCTACCGGGTGATAGGAGCAAATCAGAATGGCTCTTATAAGTTACAAACTATGGAGGAGAAAGAGGTCCCTCGGACCTGGCACGCTATAAACCTCATAAATTGTTTCTTATAATTGTTATTGTGATAAGAATCCTATGGTCATTATGTAACTCGATCTATCTATGTATATTAGTTTAATGATGAAAGTTTTCCTATGATAAGGAAAACAATTTTCCGGGACAAACAGTGTGATGCATGGCTATTCCGACGGCTGGCCCCCGTCGAGTATGATTGCTAGATATTTATCCGGATAATACCCCAGGTGCCCGAAAAACCTTGCTCGGATGCCCAAATAATGGATGCCCAAAAGTAGTAAATAATACTATGGACGCCTGGGGGAATTCCCATCCGAATGCCCGAGCACTCTTGCCAGATGCCCGAATAATGGATGCCCTAAAATATATTAGGTTGCCCGGATACACGGATGCATGGCATATGTGCCGGATGCCCTTTAGAAAACTTAAAGGAAGGTTATCAATGTGAAACGGAACGAAAAGACAAAATATACAACACATACAAAGTTTTGTCTAAGTTAAACACTTGGTTATGCCTTAAAAATGACGAACATAAGTCACAAAAGGTAAAGTGTTAATTATTACAATTATAATTGTTTGAATTGTTGTTTACAAACATACGACACAAATCTAGCTTCAAGTGTTGGCCGCTGGATTCTGGGCGGCCGGAGTGCTTGCTGGAGTGGTAATGACTGGGGGCTGAGAATAAGGACCGGCAGGGTCTTTATGAGGAGGGACGTCAGGCTCCATGTTCAGTAGATCACCTAGAGGTAGCCGGTAGGAATCCGCTAGCTTCTGGATGTAGGGATACTTGGCCTTAAAAAGATTGTTGAATTCAGCTTTCCATAATTTGGGAGCATCCCTATTGACGCTGGCAATGCCCTTTAGAGCCTCGACAATCTCCTCCTCCTTTCTACCCACACTTGCCCCGGTTACGAACCCAGCTTGGTAGGTCAGGCTATAAACTTTAGCCATACTCTTCTTGTATTCCGCACTGTTGAATAGCCGACGAACAGCACCGGGCAAAAGAGTGCGGACAACATTTTGCTTTACCACCTCCGCTTGGGCCACCTCGGCCGCCAAGGTTCCCTTCTCCACCTGCAAAGACTCCAAAGATTGGCTTTTGGCAATTAGCTCATTTTCAAGCTTCCTGTTCCTTTCGGCCTGGGCCGCAGAGGTTTCTCTCCATTCCTCCCTCTCCCGGGTCACCCTGTCCACTTCATCCTCCATGTTATTCTCTTTATCCTTGCTAGCTTGATGCTCGGTTTCCAGCTTCTTCATTTCCTCAGACAACCTCACGTTCTCACCCTCAGCGACAACCAATCTATCAACCAACCCCAGACAGCCCTGGTGAGTCTGAGTGAGTTCCCAATACTCGGCCGACATACCGTTGAACCTTTTCAGCAACTCGCCTTGGGCTATCACACTTTTGCCAAACTCTTCATAGGCCAGGCGAGTGAGCTCAATGTTGTTCATTTGTTCTAGAGCTTCTTGCTCGGCGGGGGTGGGAAGATTGTCAATAAGCTCCTTGCAAGACCGATAGGAGTTTATCCGAACGTCATCTCGAAGGGCCCAGTTAGGGATGAAGACGTTCGTGGCTTCATTTGCATAATGAATAAAGGGAGTTAGGAAAACAATTGGCATGTAAAAAAAAAAAAAAAAAAAAAAAAAAAAAAAAAAAGATGAATGATAAGCCGAAGGCTAGAACATACCCGAGTCCAGGTTGATCTTGTCAATCCGCCTAAGCCCATGAGAGTGGTGGGCCGAAAAACCTGAAGGATACAACATAATAACATAATAAGTTGGGAGAAATTACAAATATGAATAACCGAGCAATCTGCACGCACCTTCGGAACTATGATGAGGTGAGTTCACTGGCGGAGTTTGGCCGCCTTCATCAACGGGAGGGGTATGCATTTGTTGTAACTGCTCACCACCACCAACGGCATTATCCCCCATCCCTTCGATAACTACGTTGCCACCTCCACCCTCAGCAGCAATGTTCAGACCTCCCTCCTCAGCATTGGCATTCACATCTGTCTCCCGGACATCCTCCGGACGAACTTGATTCAGAGGGTCCGGGTTGTCGATAGGCTCCCAGGAGGAGATATGCTCAACGAATCGACGACGCTGTTTTTTCTTCTTGCCTTGTGCTTTTGAGGTTCCCTCTCCGACGCCCCTTTTCTTTGCCTGCCAGGCCAGGGCTTCTCTCTCTTTCTTTTCCCTAAGAGCAACAACATCGGGATCTGCTTCTTCGGCCCTCTTGGCTAAGGCATCTTTGGGAGGAATGGCTCCTCCCATGGGCAAAGGGTCGGAGGTTCTTTTTGGGCTCTCCCTGTTCGGTTCAACCGCCGGACCTTTACTCACAACCGTCCCCTCCCAGTCCGGAAGCTCAAGATATTCTGACATATTAACAACTGAAAGAAAGAAAGCGACAACAAAAACAAGTTGATTAGAAACTCTAAAGGACAGATCCGGGGAGACAAACATCAATCCCAAGATGACAAGCTAAACGAATAATTACCATGACCCCGGGCATCTTTTAGAACGGGCTCGAACTCAGGATTCTTGAAAACCGAGGAGAGATGGCACATCCATAAAAGACTCATCGTCGGACTGCGCAACTTAATAAGATTCTGGCTAAGTCTCGCGCCGTCCTCTTGGGAAAAGCCGGCGGGGAAGGTGTCTGTGATTTTTGAATCTTTGTGTCTCCACGCCATAGCAATAGGGATGGCCCGTCTGTCGATCAAGAAAAACTTTTCCTTCCAATGTTTCAGATCGGACAGGACCTCCTTGAAACACTTATATGAACCCTTACCCGTCCGGTTCTCAAAGGAAAACCAATGTACTTGCTTACACAGCCGGTAAAACGCCCGAAAGAGTGAAACCCTGGGCTGTACGTTGAGGCTGTAACATCTAATCTCGAAAAGCATCACCCGGTTCAATCCTAGCGGGACTACCTGAGAAATGTGCACCCTAAAGTGTTTGATCACATTCAGCAAAAAATTTGAGAAAGGAATTCTAACCCCCCCTATTTCTAACTGCTTAGGATAAATACCTATCTTATCCTCCGGCAGCTGATCCATAGTCATATCATCTGGTGGTAACACCGGACGTAGATCACTGGGAATACCGTACTCGGCTACTATATCGTCTAACTCAGATTGTGTTAACCTAGAAGTGTATATATGCATGTCAAACTTAGGAACGACGGGCTGAACGGTCTCTTCATTGGTTTCTTTCGTCTGACGGACAGACGTGTTCTCTCTAATGGGAATATTCCCCTCGGTTCCAATATCGGCCATTTCTAAAAGATGCCGAGACAATTTACAGATATTAACAGAAAGAGGGCAAGACAAACCTTAAGAGAAGATAAGAGGACGTCCGGAGATACGAAAGCAGTTTGTATGTGTGTGAAATGTAAAAACCAAATGAGGTAAAAAGGGGCTATATATATACTAAGGAAAACCCTATCTGACTGTGAAAATGTCCAATTAGTCAGAGATAGGGGTGACGTGGGCTTACGTGGGCCGTCCACGACAGAAGGTGAAACGACAGTGAGCGCGGGAAAAGCCCAAAAGACCACCAGGCCCATATAACCAGCCCATTATCATGGACCCATCCTGTTTGACCGGCATGATGCAAACCCCCTTTTTTCCCTTTGACAGGCCGAACAGTATTAAGTGTTGCATCATCGGCTTTTCGCCAATAATACAACACTGGGGGGACATGTTGACGTATGTGCCGGACGGACCAACATCCGGCCAGACACATACGCCGAACGATCATCCTGACGTCCGGCCAAGGAATGATGACCACCGACCATGTCAGCAGATTTTAGGGGATTTCCTTCCACGTGGCCTACTAAGTAGAGTGACTATAGGTCTGCGAGCAGTGAATATAGGCCTGCGGAACAGTAGTTGAACAATAGAAGAATAGTAACATGAATAGGAAGTTGGGGTAGTATAAATACCCCAACGCATTTACTACTTTGCACTAAGTTTTGGCACCTACATTCTTACATCATTTATCACTGCATTTATTACCCTTTACTCATCCTCACGCCGGAGCTTGGTCTCGAGATAACACCCGAGGCGAGGCTAACGCGTCTGTACATTGTGCAGAAAACATCCCATCCTTCTACCGGACCGCTAGGACTGGACGGAGACAGGATTTTGCTTCAACACCTTCCAAAACTCAAATATTGCATATATATCCAACTTGAAATTATAATTACATATATGTCCTTCAAAACCAATAAAAATTACATATATGTCCAAATAATTAAATTATGTGTTAATAAATCATAAAATAAATGATAACTAATACTTAATTTTAGTTTTGACCATTATACCCTTAAGTTTGTTCTATATCAAACAAGAGAAACACGATTCATGTTTTTTTTTTGGGGTAAAAGGGCATTCTTACCCCGATAAAAAACACGATTCATGTTTTTCCCACATCTCATGTTGTTCTATCAAATCACCATCCTCGTATACCCCTGACAAGCAAATTTTAGATTGACAAAAAAATGGCATATATTGAATCATAGAAGGGGAAAAGTTATTATTGGCACCGCTCATGTCACATGCGACGGAGAAAATCGATGTTCGAAGCAAAGTATACACCAACAAACAAATACAATATTTGACAAGAGAATACTTCTGTAAGTGAAGGAAAAAAAAGATAGTCCTGGATGGTATACGTCTTGCGGCAAAAAATATTAAATCATTTCTATCAAACTGCAAACACTTGAAATCTAGAGCGGGTATAAAAATAGCAGTGATTTAATTTTAAAATGTGATTTAATTTCATGTTGGGGAATACTGATAAAGTAACATATAAGCATTATGAACATGAAAGGGTATAACAGACAATTGTAAATGAAAATGATTTTGTTATATAAAATTTACTTATTTGGATATATTGGCATTTTTAATGTTTTTGAAGGATATATATGCAATTATCATTTTAAGTTGGATATATATGCAATATTTGAGTTTTGGAAGGATATATATGCAATTCACCCTTATATATAGATAACAAACCGACATATACAAAAGCTTAAGTATAAAGAAAACTTACTCATTTTCGGTATGTCTTAAAATAATTGTTTACTTTCTTTTTTAAGTAAAAACTAGAGAATTTAGTGAAGAAATATTTTATTTGAGTGGTTGAAAATTAAAGTTGTCTCACTTTTATTCAAGGTTGCAAAAACTGCTAGGCGCTAGTCGGGCGGTCGACCACCGCCTAGCGCCTAGGCCGCCTAGGCGGGGCCTAGGCGCCGCCTAGGCGGATTGAACTTTTCTATATAAAAAATGTAAAATTATATGTATTTGATATAAAATATGCATAATTTATATATTTTAAATAATTATATAATTTTTTTTAATTATATATCTTTTGTATATGTTGCAAAATTTACATTATGTGTTGTTTTGATTAAGTTTTGGTATACTTTTATTAAAGCCCAATGAGTTATTTGTTGTGCTTATTGTATAAACTTTTTAATGGGACAAGAAAACACTTATTATTAGGGTTACACAACATTAATAACCTAGCCTTCACTTCTTCTTCTCTCTTCAACCTCCCCTCCACCAATTAAAACAAAATTAAGAAAATCAAAACCCCAATTGAATTCAACTAGGGTTTCAATTTCGGATCCATAACTCCAAATCAACTAGGGTTTCAAAAATTTAAAACCCGAATCAGAAAAACCCCAATTGAAATTTAAAACCCCTATTTTTTTTTTAAAACATTGACTTTTGGTTGACTTTCGTTGACCGCCTAGGCCGCCTAGACCGACTAGCTCCGCCTAGGCGGATGTTTGACCGATTTTTGACTTTTCCGCCTAGCTTGGCCGATTTGCCTTAAATCGGGGCGGTGTATGCCCGCCTAGCGCCTAGGCGCCGCCTAGCGCCTAGGCGCCGCCTAGGCGGCCGCCTAGCCCGCTTTTTACAACACTGCTTTTATTAAACTTTTAAATTTTTGTCTCTTAAAAATAATTTTAAGACGGAAAAAGTATTACTTAAGATACTACCAAAATGACCAAAATACCCTTAGGAGTGAAGTCAAAACATCTAAAAAGAGCATTAGCAATATTTTTTGGCGCCAACTTCATTGAATTCAAATCAATTGAAGCCTTGACTCTGGCATGAACATCTCCATTTTTCAAGTGGGATATGAGTACTAAATGAGGATAGTAAAATAAATAAATAAATTTGGATATCTTTACTTAAACTCATAAAGAGGAATAATATGATTTGTACGTATACATACAACCTCGTGTTTTTACAAACAGAATAACTCGTGCTTTCATTTGATATTTATAATTCAGTGCATATACTTGTTGTATTTTTAAAACAAGATATATGTTGTATTTTTAAAATATAAAGTATATGTATATGAAATCGGGGGTGGGGGTGTTGTTGCTTGATTATCTTTTAAAGTTATTAAAAAAACATGAAAACTCATAAGTTTACACTTAACTTCATGCTATATAATTGGTTAAAAATTCAACCACTAAAGTTTTAGAGTAAACTGCAAAATACATCCTTGTGGTTTACAGTTTTTGAGACCTTACATCCCTGTCATAAACTATTGGCTAGTTACATCCTTCGTTAGCCAAACGTTAGCCATTCTACATCCCTGGACACTAACTCTGTTAGTTTTCTTCGTTAAGTGCTAACGGGAGGGCTGTTTTGGTCTTTTTACTCATACGAAGGATGTATTTTGCAGTTTACTCTTTTACATATAAGAGGGATGTATTTTGCAATTTACTTTTATACTTTTTTTTTATTTTTTTTATTTATTTTTTATTTATTTTTTATTCTTATTATTATTATTATTATTATTATTATTAGAGTTAACTATTTATATAAAAAAACATTTTGTCGAAAATTCCAAAAATTTTATAAAAAAAAAATTCCAAAAATTTTATAAAAAATTTATAAAAAATTCCGAAAATTTTATAAAAAAATCCGAAAAGTTTATAAAAATTTTTATTAATAATTCCGAAAATTTTATAAAATATTCCGATAAAATTTTTATAAAAAACAAATTCCGTAAAAAACTTTCTTTTAAAATTTTTTGTTTTTAAATTCCGTTAAAAATTTGTTTTTTAAACTTTTTTCTTTTTTACGGAATTTTTTATAAAAAATTTTCGACAAAAAAATTTCTTTTTTCTTTTTTGAATACTTATTGACGGAATTTTTTATAAAAAATTTTCGAAAAAAAAAATATCTTTTTTCTTTTTTGAATACTTTTTGACGGAATTTTTTTATAAAAAATTTTCGACAAAAATTTTTCTTTTTTCTTTTTTGAATACTTTTTGACGGAATTTTTTTATAAAAAAATTTCGACAAAAAATTTTCTTTTTTCTGTTTTGAATACTTATTGACGGAATTTTTTATAAAAAATTTTCGACAAAAAATTTTCTTTTTTCTTTTTTGAATACTTTTTGACGGAATTTTTTTATAAAAAAATTTCGACAAAAAAATTTCTTTTTTCTGTTTTGAATACTTTTTGACGGAATTTTTTATTAAAATTTGCGCAAAAGTATTCAAAATAATATATATATATATATATTTGTCAAAATAATATATATATATATATATATATATATATATATATATATATATATATATATTTGTCGACAAATATATATATATTATTTTGAATACTTTTGCGCAAATTTTTATAAAAAATCCCGTCAAAAAGTATTCAAAACAGAAAAAAGAAATTTTTTTATAAAAAAATTCCGTCAAGAAGTATTAAAAAAAGAAAAAAGAAATTTTTTTGTCGAAAATTTTATATAAAAAATTCCGACAATAAGTATTCAAAAAAGAAAAAAAAATATTTTTGTTTCGAAAATTTTTAATAAAAAATTCCGACAAAAAGTATTCAAATAAGAAAAAAGAAATTTTTTTGTCGAAATTTTTTTATAAAAAATTCCGTAAAAAAGAAAAAAGTTTAAAAAACAAATTTTTAACGGAATTTAAAAACAAAATTTTTAACAGAATTTAAAAACAAAATTTAAAAAACAAGTTTTTTACGGAATTTGTTTTTTATAAAATTTTATCGGAATATTTTATAAAATTTTCGGAATTTTTTATAAATTTTTTAATAAAATTTTCGGAATTTTTTATAGAATTTTTATAAAATTTTTGGAATTTCTTTTATAAAATTTTCGGAATTTTTATAAAATTTTTGGAAATTTTTATAATATTTTCGACAAAATATTTTTTTTATATAAATAGTTAACTCTAATAATAATAATAATAATATTGGGGCTCGTGCTGCGGCTCATATTTTTAATCGTATTAGTTTCGCTATTGCTAGAGGAGTGGGGGCCCAGTTGGTTTTTCGGCTTCCCACTAATTTCTTGTAAACTCTTTGAGTTTTTAATAAAGTGATGTTAAAAATAATAATAATAATAATAATAATAATAATAATAAGAATTAAAAAAAAAAAAAAAAAAAGTAAAGTATAAAAGTATATTGCAAAATACATTCCTCTTATATGTAAAAGACTAAGCTGCAAAATACATCCCTCGTATGAGTAAAAAGACCAAAACAGCCCTCCCGTTAGCACTTAACGAAGAAAATTAACGGAGTTAGTGACCAGGGATGTAGAATGGCTAACGTTTGGCTAACGAAGGATGTAACTAGCCAATAGTTTATGACAGGGATGTAAGGTCTCAAAAATTGTAAACCACAGGGATGTATTTTGCAGTTTACTCAAAGTTTTATTAATTACCTTATTTTTTAAAGTTTTTTTCTTCACAAATTTGATACCTATACATTCATGTTTTTTCTCCATCAAACTATTAAACGTTTAACCATTTTTTTTTCAATTCTGACTTTCAGTTGTCCAATGAAAATGTTCGTTTTTCCCTTGTGTCAACATATAACAACCTGACTGACCCATTTTTTTTCCTCAATAAGATCATTTTAGCAAAATACTTTCAAAATTATGTAATTCTTTTATTATATAAAAGTTTTATTATATAAAAGATTATAAAATAAGTTAATTTAAGAAAAAAACAATTTTGAAAGAAAAATGTTATTGTTTTCTCTGAAGAGGTAAAAGGTTACGTTGATGTGACAATGACGCGAAGGTTGTGGTTTGGTGACTATTCTAGTCATATAATTTCTTTTAAAAACTTTGAAAAATTATTAGATTTGTTTAAGCTAATATAATTATTCACTTCAGCTTGTACGTCAAAACAAATAAGCTAATAAGCTTAATAAAATAAGCTTATACTTACTCCTTTTTTTTCAAAATTATTGTTCATATTATCATTTTGAGATATTCAAAAATAATTGTCTACTTATTGTTTCAACTAATTAAAAAAGGCTTTAGTGGTAGGGATGACATTTGATTGGTTGAAAAGTGTAGTTACCATACTTTTCTTAAACCATGTGTTGTGTGGTTTTTATTTGAGGACAATAATTTTGAGACGAAGGGAGTATCAAAATTTTACTTATATGGTATGTTTGGTAAAATGGGTTAGTGTTTGGGTTGGAGCTAGAGACGGGGCTTGAGCTGGAGCTTATATTATAAGCTGAAAGCATAGAGATTATCTTTTTATAAAGTTGTTTGGCGAATTAGTTTGAGTCGACGCTTATTAATGTAAAATCACATAAAATACATCAAATTAACTTTTATATATTTTCATCTTTTGCGTGATATTTTATTATATTTTGAACGGTATTTAAGTAATTTAACTAACTATAAGCCCTCATACACCCGTTTCAATTGGTTTCGACTTATGAAGGCTCATGGCTTATAAAATCTCACATAAGCATATATGACAAATAAAACTTATATACAAACAATCAACCATTGTAAAGAGATTTAGAGAGCGAGACAGACACCAATATTTATATTGGTTTGGGATAAAGGTTTGGATCACACGTACGTCCAGTTGTAAATCTGCAACACCTACACAATTTACTAGTACACAATCCTTGCGGTGGATTAAATCGTTACAAACTTCACTCCACCGATATACACAAACAGCAGTGCTCACAAAGATGAGCTACTACCCAACATAGTTCCGCCCTTAGAACCACCCACAAGAATCTCACGATTCCACCTAACCACTAAGACCACAAAGATCTTCCCGCACTAAAGCAACAAACCCCAAAACTTGACCTTCACTCGATCAAGGTTTAACCACAAAGGTAAAAGACTTTTACACCATTTATTTATCCACAAACCGGATAAGACTTTACAAATGAATAAGAGAGTTGTAGTGTTTTGAAACAACCTAAATTAGCCTAGGGACTCAACCTAATATAAGAGAGCAGAAGAAGACTCTCGACACAGCACACAAGAGTGGATTAAGTTCTTGCGATTTTTCCCTTGCGAAGAAGTGATCTTTAAATGTGATGATAAGAAGATGTTTAGACACGAAAAGGTTGAAAGAATTAGAGGGATTAGAGAGAAGAAAATAGAGGGAAGAAATGAATGGCAGGAGGCGAGGAACAAACATGACAAGGGCTTGCTATTTATAGACAAACCGGAAGACAGGCCCAGTGCGCTGGGTTTGGCACACTCGCGCGTCAGGGTTGTTAACCGGTGGTCTATATTTAGCTTTGACTCCTGTTAAACTCCATGTGCACTTCACTTTTGACCTTCTCAAGTTTATTTCAAAGCCCCAAGTGGGAATAGGTCAACAAATCATTAGCCAAGGTTTAGTAGGGATAAGTTTAGTGAAGTGTTTAAGAAAAGGCTGGGGTTTAAGTCTATTTTGTGTGAGAAAGAAAAAAACCAATGGACAAAGGGATTATCTTTGAGTGTTACCCAAAGGTCGGATAATAAATTGTCTCTCAAATTTTAAATTCAAATTCAAATTCTAGTTGTTGCGAGTGTGTGAGAAGGAAGAGTGTTGAAGTGGTATAAGCATATAAGGATGGAGACCAAGGCATGTGAAGAAGCCTATGTCTTAGATGGGGAGACAAGGCAAAGATGGAGGAGCCTATGCTCTTTGAGGGGAGACAATGTGTGATTTAAAAATGTGGAAAAATTAGACTTAACTAAAAATTGGACTTAACTCAACTCAAGAGTTGTCTTCAACTCAATAACATGCTTAAATGCTAGAGTTTTGATGTGTGTGGATTAATGCTTAATTCTGTTAAAATAAACCTGCATGATCTAAAGTTCAGAATTGTGTGTTCTCTGAAAGAAAACGTAATCATGTCTTTTAGATGATTTTATAAACATTGTGTTTTCTGCTTTTTTCCATTTTGAAAATGATAAATTTCCTCTTATAGGCAATCCACAAGCACATCCTCATAGATGATGTACACTCATTAACCATAGTTTTACAAAAAATCAACCTCACTTTGTTTCATTCTCCTACTATTGATGCCAACTTTTTAACCAAAATAAGACGCCATATGTTTCTATACAGTTTCCTTACTTGGAGACTGCATTTGGTAGACAAATTTGGAGATAGCATAACAAACTTTGCTTCATACTAAAAAAGGGAAAGAACATGGGCATAACCTAGAGATTGATTTTGCACGATCTTATGCTCATTGCAAGTAATGCAATGGTTGGATTTTGTATGTCTCTTTCAAGGAACTAAAACTAGAGAGTAACACTAACACATGGCATCAAAATGTGCATCGATCTTTTAGTGAAGTATTCACTTGAAGAAACAAGTACAACATGAACCATTAAGATTAACATTTTACATTCACTAAATGTGTAACACAGACCCAAAATCAACGATCTTAATTGGCGATAAAAGAATCTTTGGATAAAAAACAGATACCAACATATCATGCCTTGGGAAAATTGGGCGATTAAGCCATCATATAAACTTCCAGCATCAAATCATTTCCAAGAAATTAAAGGAACAGATACTGGTACAGAAAACAAGATTCTTTTTACGTCACTACTCAAGTCTACACGTACAACTAGCCAATATAGATCGATTTACGACAATGAGGTCCAGATATAGACCTGACCTCCACCTGTAGCCCCTGCAAGCATCCCAGCTATGAAGGGATGGACATCAAAACGACATGGGATTGCAGACATGTGAGGACTCTCAAGAGTAGTAACAAGTGTCTTTGTGTATGCGGAAATAACATCAACTCCTTTCTTCTTGTTCCCCGCAAAGATATATGAATCATCCCACCCCCATATACCCCTGTTTTTCAAATAAGTAAATAGGAACATATTTAATTTCCAGCAAATAACAGATGATAGCAAAATTTAGGTGGGTATGATTGGCCCATTTATTTATCTTAAACGGGTTAAATGGGTCAAAGCCATATAGTTAGCTAAAAGAGAGTGGCGTTGAATGGGTCAAATGTACCCGAAGTAATATACTCCGTAGTTATTTACTCATATTTTTCCGGGTAAACTATTTTTAAAAAATTGAAAAAGACAAAAAAATGTTCACGGGACAACCCAATCTAGCATGTACCTATATTTACCCTTCTGACCCGTTACCCAGCCCTCATGACTCACCCAATTTTCCAGTTGCCACTGCTACCAGAGACTGATAAAATCAGTAATTCCATATATATAGCATAAAGTAAGAGTGTGATACTACTACTATACCAGCCTAATCAACTCTTTAGCTTATATATGGTTGGACCACCATAGTGGCTTAATCTCTTTTTATAAACTTCATAACAAGATCATAGGCAGAAAGGTTTAGACTTTTAGCAAATGTCCAAAGGGTCAGAACTTTTCAAGTTGGAACCCCTAGTCAGCACTTTATATGGGTCATGTTTCAGGCATTGAAAAAGTTAGCTTTGACATTTATAATAATAAACACATTTGATGACTAGAAAATAGAGAAGCTTACTTCATTGAAGGAATATAGCTGCATGTCTGATTGTTATGGTTTATCATGAACTCCTCGTCATAATTCGTTCCACTTAGCACTCCAATTTTTTCATCGACACTATATGAAAGCATTACAAGATTGAATATGTTCAGCTTAATCATCGAGACCATAATATGTAGGATAGAGGACCATCGTGTTAAACATGTATCAACTTAGTTCAGAAAACATTTAGAAAAACGAACAAAAAGTGTTCATGCTTCTTAACCTTGTTGTAGCAATAAAGCTTCCTGAAGGTGAAAAGTAAGCAGAATACACCGGACTTTTACGAACAATCAACTTAACAAATTCAGGCTTACTCTCACTAAGTTTTCTCAAATCCCAAATACATGCAGTTTTATCTGAAGAGCTTGTAGCCATTATATTTGTATTTTCTGGATTAAAGTCTATCGTGTTAACTATAGACTCATGTATGTCCCATGACAATATTGACTTCCTGGACCGCTGGTCCCACTGACGAACTACTCCTTCACCCTCACCAAAATATAAGGAGTTCGCATCACCAGGTTGTTGAGACATAGAAGTAATTGGATTGACGGTTGAATATGATAGAGCAAATATCTCCTTTTCAATATCTAACGAACGAATTTGACCACCATAGCAGCTTGTGGTTATCTGCATCAAGTCACGTGAACATCACAGCATCAAAAACAAGATATATGAAGTTTTAGAAGATTATGCATCTACTGCAATTTATGGTGATCTTTATAGATTCTTAGACCTGTTTCACCCGTGTAAAAAAAGTAACTGATAAGGATCATATGCCCTTATCGAACTACATAGAACTGCTTTTTCATTGGTCTCATTTTAGTCATTTGTCTAAGGGCTTTCTTGTAACATAATGACCGGAATGGGGCACAAAGCCATCTCATATTGATTCAGATGTACAGAATAGTTGAATAGATAAAATGGGACATATGATGTGTAGTTCGATATTTTATGTTAAAAAGCCCTAATTTAAACTAATCAAGATACATATATACTATATTGCATTTAAAATAAGCTACCCTAGATCGATACAAATTAGAGAACAAGTATGAAACATTATTCAGTCCCATTAAGTAGTTTTCGACATTTAAACCATTAAAAATAGTAGGTATGCATAAACACGAATAATAAATTACCTTGTTCATCGAAAATGGTTGAATCAAAATTGCTGAAACATGCCCAGGATTAGTATGATACTTGTAAATTCCATCACCATCCTCGTTTTCAGAATCCACATTCCAAAACCCAATAGTACCCCATTTATTCCCAACAACAACCATCCTCATATCTGTTGATGGAAAGAATTTAATACTCCTTATCATTCTTGGTAGAAAATTAGAAATGTTTTTTGGCTCTAACTTCATAGAATCCAAATCAATCGAAGCCTTGACTCTACCATGAATATCACCGTTTTTCAATTGGGATATGAGTATTTGATCTGGTTTACATTGTGTCCGGAACATATCTTTTAACCCTGTAGAATCTGGCACTTTTCCTTGGGCTCTGAGAGATCTACGAATTACGGTTGGGGTTTTCGGCTTCACTTTCTGTGAGATATTAGTCTTTACCCTGTTCAAAACAACAACAGGCTTCATTTGTGCAGTATTTATATGTATATTTACGTCTATGTGTAGAGAGAGACCTGTGGAGCTTATTAAAGGCAGTAAGATCAGCAAGCTTTGATTTGATCTTGAAAGAAGCGAGCATTTCATCGTTGCGTTTAATGTTTTCAAGGCGTTTGCGCTCGTACTCTGTGAGTCTTTGATTCTCCATTTCTGTGGAAAGAAAGTAGAAAGACGAGGGATATTTATATGCACAATTGCTGTAGAACAGTTTATAAATAAACTCTTTTTAGATGACAGGCTATAGTACTGGTACATGACCAAAAGGATAAACACGTATTATACTGTGAATATGTAAATTAAGTGTTTCAAAACAGACTATAGTACTGGTACATGACCAAAAGGACAACACCCTAAAAAGACATTACATGAGGCAAGCATACAAACTATCTAAACCCTCGTACACAATGAGAGGAATATTAATGAAGAATTTGAGGTTACATTTGTAAATAATACAAATAAACTGGAAAAGCCGATGTGAAAAGGATTATAAAATTGAGCCTATTTAGCTTAAGCTACCTAGTTATATCCAAACACTTTTTTAGCTCATAAGCTCTTGGAACAAGCTAATCCAGACACCCTCTTATACTCACCTTTTACTACTTGATATCAAAGTTCAAGAGACCACGGCTTAGCTAAGCATCACTTATATCATATCGTGAAGAAAACATATGTTGCGAAAAATATAACGAAATGCTCAACTATGTTAGTAGCCTACTCATCAAATTCAGTTTCATTATGTTTTATTGACGTGGCCACGTCAAAGTTGTTTGCACTTAACTTGAGACCTCTCACAATTTTAGCAATGATACTCACAAGCTTTTTACCACTAGACATGAGTAGTTTAATTAATTAATCATATTTACCGGTGTATCAACCGTTTACATTCAATATAATTGCATTTAGGAAATTGAAGAAAAGCTTTTTTGGTGTTTGTTATAGCTTATTTAAGAGCTCATTTCTCATAAACCATTTTAAGCTTCTTAGCTTGTTTTCTGAGGTAGACGGAAGGTCGAACTGTAACGTATTTGTTTTAGAGGGGGGGCAATCTACATGTTCATTTAACAATCCTACTAATAATGCTTACTACTATAAGTGTAAGGGTTAAAAAATTTGGGAGGGGGGCCACCAAGGGCGGAGCTTAGTGAGGACCAGGATGGGTCCCGGCCCCCTAGGCCTAAGCCCGTTAGTGTATTTTTTCGCGATTTCATGTGTTATTATTTATTTTTATTTTTTTTCATCTCGGCCCTCCCATCTAATGTTTTTGCGGAAAAAAAATTGTTTCGGCCTTCCACAAAAATTTTTCTAGCTCCGCCACTGGGGGCCACGACCCTAACGGTCCCCACTAAGTTGCGTCCCTGAGGTAAACGGATGAGGTTTCCCTATTAAGGTTAATAGGTGGCTAAACAAACGGGAAACGGATGAGCAATCTACATGTTCATTTAACATTCCTACTTTAATGCTTACTACTACAAAGTGTAAGGGTTAAAAATGTACTTGTGGCTAAGGGGGGCGCACGACCCCTCCCGGTCTCCACTTAGTTCGGTCCCTGAGGTAAACGGTTTTCCATATTAAGGTTACGACAAGTCCTTGACTACAATGTAAGCGCGCTAACAATGGTTTCCTCGTGAACATTTTCGACTGTCCATGGCCTCTTGTGATTGGTGGCTAAACAAACGGGAAAATGGGCCTATGAAAAATAAGCTAAAACAAACACCTCAACATTGAATCTACTTATTCAGTATAAATAAATAATCGAAAAAGCGAAAAATCGATATCAGAAACACAGACCTGAATTATGAAACTTAAAAGGCTGGCAATAAAAAATCAAACATTAATTCGATCCTAAATAAATACAGATTGACCAGAGAAATGAAACAAAAGACAAATGATAAAAGAACAAAGAGACCTTAAATAAATGTACTTTACTTACTTAGGAGCACTGACCTCTGTGGAGTGTAGAATCAATGAAGGTTTCCCGCGTTTTTAATTAAGCAATTGGAACCAAACTTTTTGTTCTTTCTGAACAATTGGGAGTAAAGGTAATTTTTTTAAAAATCTTTTTCATTTTTGTTTGTTTGGTGGTGAATTAGCAAACTGTGGGTGGAAGTGGAACTGTAAACGAGGTAAGTACTACTAGTACCTATGGCTAAGATCACTAGGTGTCAAAACGAGGCTCGTCGTCGTGCCACTTCACCGCCACATCATCATCTCATTTTTCCACAACTAATCACAACAAACCCTCTCCTCACTCATAACAAACCTCAACCTCTTCATTTGGGGCCCCCACTACCACTTTATTTCTTTTATTCAATTTTCATTTCCAAATAAACTAATAAATAAATTCATGACTAAAATACATCGTTGGTCCCTAAACTTGGCATGGTGCATCGCGATGGGACGAAACTCGCCCTTTTCATTGTCGGGGGTCCCTATTTCAAGGTTTTCACTCGCTACAAGTCCTTTGACCAAGTCAACATCTAATTTTTGTTTTGTAGTTGAGGGTATTTTAGTCCATACACATTTATATTTTTATAACACATTTATATTTTACCCTTTCATCTTTCATCCTCTTCATCATCTACCCAAATCATTCATCTCCCCAAATCATCATCTCCCCCAATATCATCCCGGTCATTTCAAGTAATCCACATAGCTTGATTAATATGAAGTTATAAGTTACACCAATCTTTTGGTCATATTATTTAAGAAAATGGCATACATCCAACTGTCTTATAACTTCCTCGTTAACTTACATGAAACTTTACGATCACATCTTCAGTGTTATTAATAATTCATTTATCGTTGTTGTATATCCTATAGCTAACTTTCTCATCAATCTTTTGGTCATATTATTTCCTAATATATCGGCTTATATTAATCATTGTATAACCTCAAATAGGACTTGCTAATTGCTATGAGGAATTTAATAGGAAGTTATAAGACAGTTGGATGTTTGCCATTTTCTTAATTTATAACTGTTTCATTTGTGTCACATCCCAATTGATTTGGGAATTACAAGCCTTTCGTTGTATATTGTGGATTGCATACTGATACTTGGAGTTTACTCAACAAGTTAGAAGTTTAAAAAATCTGAATGTAGTCTACTGATTTGGCTTGTTTAACTTTTCATCTGTTGAGCAGGATACTTGTAAATATTCAGGCATCATTGAGGACTGCTGTTGTGACTACGAGAGCGTTAACAATGTTAATGGAGCAATTTTACATCCCTTGTTGCAACATCTTATTACAACTCCTTCTTCCGATATTTTAAGGTTTTCATACTACCCAATATTCACCTAAAAGTATAACTATTTGTGTATATACTAATTACCTTCTGATGTAATCAGAAGCTTCAAATTACATGAATGTGATCTCGTGGTCTTGTTCAACCCAATACTTCCAAACAATTAGCATGAACAGTGACTCGTTATGTAAAATCATTTTTCAAGTAGCTCAAGTAAATGATTTGATTGTAACTCTGACAGGTGAAGTTATGGTGTGATTGCCCCTTCTGGCCTGATGATGGAATGTGCCGCCTGCGTGATTGCAGCGTATGCGAGTGTCCAGAACATGAATTCCCAGAATCTTTTAAGAAACCATCACCATATATTCTTCCAAAAGATGATCATGTATGTCAAGAAGGAAAGCCGGAGGCTACAGTTGACCGTACTCTGGATGCTAAGTCTTTTAATGGCTGGGTTGAAATAGATAATCGATTGACTCATGATGATGAAACTGATAATGGTAATACCCAATAGGCCAATATTAAGTTTCACAAGTGCTGCATATATGGACAATGTTAACTGACGTTTTGATAAGTTGCAGGTGAAATGACGTATGTGAACCTGCAATTGAACCCTGAACGTCATACGGGTTACACAGGGCCATCAGCAAGAAGAATATGGGATGCTATATACTCAGAATATTGTCCAAGATGTAAGCGTTTTGTATATGTATGTCTATTACCTTTTGGTGATTTATATTGAGCTTGTAGGATATTCATATTTGCGCAGATGCATATGGAGAGACGTGCCCAGAAAAGAAAGTACTATACAAGCTAATATCTGGTTTGCACTCCTCAATTTCTATCCATATAGGTGCAGATTATCTAGCTGACGAGATTAGCTATAAGGTTTGTCTTATAATGATATATGTTTCCTACAAATACTGTTTGTTTAGTACATTCAGCAATAAGACTGTTGTAATCATTTTAACCAAGAAATTTGCATTTACAAATGAGTAAAGAATTTTCGGTTGTCTACCTGCGGGCTTGTATGCAATGTCGATGATGGAAAATGCTAATATTAATCATTGTATAACCTCAAATAGGACTTGCTAATTGCTATGAGGAATTTAATAATGGATAAAAAAAAGTGATTTCTGGTCAAATATCTCCTATTTGAAATGACCAAGATGATGTTAGAGGAGATGATGATTTGGGGAGATGAATGATTTGGGTAGATGATGAAGAGGATGAAAGATGAAGGGGTAAAATATAAATGTGTTATAAAAGTATAAATGTGTATGGACTAAAATACCCTCGACTACAAAACAAAAATCAGATGTTGACTTGGTCAAAGGACTTGTAGCGAGTGAAAACCTTGAAATAGGGACCCCCGACGATGAAAAGGGCGAGTTTCGTCCCATCGCGATGCACCATGCCAAGTTTAGGGACCAACGGTGTATTTTAGTCTAAATTCATTTCATTCAAATTAAAAATACAATACATAACACAATAATAAAAAAACAACACGATACGGAAAAAAAAAATACAACACATACTACTGGATTTAATCTTCGACATCCCACTTCGGGCAATTTTTCAAAATCTCCCAAACGTGAACATACTTGAACTCCTTTCCACCAAATTGTTGCTCGAAGTTTAGTTTCGCATTTTCGAGATGAGTGTGGTCATTTTGAGCACTTCGACGCTGCAACTGTTTGTAAATTGCGTTGAACTTTTTGCAATCGACGTTAATCCTCGTCCATTTACCCATGATTGAATTTTTTGTACGATGGTCATCGGTTGTCTGATTATTGAACATATGCCTAACGTCGTTCTAAAAAATATTTTCGGAACGGTTATTTTCCATATCTATAGCTTGCGAAATTTCTATCCAAACTTGCGCAAGCAATATTTCTTCAGACTTGTTCCACTTCAGAGTTTAAGACATTTGTGTGTTTTTTTTTTTTTGAATTGATGTAGATGTGAAAAAATGGTGGTTATAAATTTTTATTTATAATGGTGGTTTTCAAATTCAAATTAAAATTCTAAAATTCAAATTCAAAATTCAAAAACCGTATACTGTTGAGCGGGGTAATTCAAATTCAAATTCAAAATTCGAATTCAAAAACCGTATACTGTTGAGCGGGCTATTTTTTACCCCCAATATACCGTTTTTTTTCCTCATTCGTCACTCTGTTTCTCACACACTTTTCTCTGTGTGGATTTCCCTCCATAAACGGTTACCGTCAATCATAACAACCAGGTCAACCACCACATCCTCCACCGTCATCACCGTACAACCACCGTCATCTACGTCACGTCCTACACTTTATCCCACCGGTAATTCTTCAATTCTTCATTATTTTCTTCAATTCTTCATTATCTTCTTCAATTTCGTAATTATCTTCTTTAATTTTGCAGAATGGAGATTTTTGATCTTAATGAAGTTCCTGTTGGAGAAGATTCAATTGATTTAGATGTTTCGAGTTCAATTTGTGCTTCTAACGTTGATGATAATGCATCATGTGAGTTTTCGTTTTAATTCAGCTTTTTTTTATGTTAATCTGTTTATTAATTAAGTTGTTTTGTTAATTAAGTGTTTATTTAAGGTGTTTAAGCTTTTTATTCAGCTGTTAGTTTACTCTGTTTTGTATCGCCTGTGATATTTAGCTGGTGTTGTTAGGTTTTTTGCTTATTCATGAAGCTGTTAGTTTGATTTTGCTTTTATATAAGCTGTTAGTTTGATTTGTTTTTGTTCAGTTTAATTTGTGTAGTTTCAGCAGTGATATCTGAAGTTGATGATAGTTTGTTTTCTAATTAAGGTTTTAGAGTAATTTGCTTCTAATTTTAAGCTTTTTACTGAAAATAATCGTAAATGTAGTGTACTTGATTTCTTACTGCGATGTTTTGATATTTCTATGAGTAGGCTGTTATTGCTGCAGTTGTTGCATAGTTATTCGAATGAAGAAGAGTGACAGTGTTGGTGCTGATAGTTGTACTGTTAGTGTTTTTTGTCTTGGAAGCGTTTTGCTGTGTAGTTAAAGTAGTCGTAAATCTAGTGTTTTGGAAGTGATTTGTTAAAGCAGATGTTGTATGTTTAAGAAGAATAGCCGTGTTTGCAGTTGTTGCATATATTGACTGAAATTGAGTTATAGTTGTTGTCAATTTATGTTTACTGAATTCTGAGTTATAGGTTTTTGTGCTTTTTTGTTATGATAGTGCTTAAGTATATTAATGTAGATGTTATATTGCTTTTAAATATGCTGTTAGTTTTTTATTGGATGTGTTGTTTGTTTCTGTTTAGTATTTTTTGTACAATCATCTGTTATAGTATCACCAGTGATATTTCAAATAATGTATAGTATCACCAGTGATATTTTAAGACAATTTTTGAAGTTATTGTGTTATGCTTTTTGACTTTGTGTTTTATCACCTTCTTTACAGCTTCTAGTGGTTTGAAAACTCCTTCATCTTTTATTCATCATGATTTTATTGATACTCCTGGTGGATCGGTTTTTTGGGTTCCTAGAGTTTCTGCTAGTGTGCTGCCAGTTTTGTTTAGTGTTTATGATTCTGTTGAGGATTGCATTAGTATATACATGAGATATGCTTCAGAGGCAGGATTTGGTATTAGAAACTCTACTCAGAAAAGATTAAGGGATGGATTTGTAAAAGAGAAGTATTTAGTTTGCAATAGGGAAGGGTGCCCAAAGAAAATTCGTTTGAATACGTTATCTCCTAAGAAAGGTGACAAACAAGTGAGGACTTCAAACTTTAGAATTATTGGTTGCAAAGCACGTGCAGTTTTTCATATGATGCCTGGTAATAGAAAATATAGGCTTACTACGTTCGATGTGGAACATAATCATGAGCTAGATCGTGTTGAGTATAAGCATTTGTCCAAGAGTGAGAGGAAGCTAACATACACTGAGCAGCTGTTTATAATTAAAGCTTCGAATTATAATATTGGGGCGACTAGAGCTCACAGTTTGTATACCGGGTTGAAAGGGTCCTCAGCACTTGTTCATGGTACAGAGACTGAGTTTAACAATCTAGTCCGTGGTATAAACTGTTTCATAGGAGATAGCGATGCACATATGCTTATTAACCGTATGGAAGATCGGATGAAATTTACATCAGACTTCTCTTTTGATTATCTTGTTGAGAACGCGGAGCTTATTGGACTCTTTTGGGCTGATCAAGTTGCTAAATTGAATTACAAAGAGTTTGGCGATATCGACTCATTTGATGCCACATACAAAACTAACAAGTATGTTGTTTGAACCTGTTTTAGTATCTCTTGTGATATTTGCATTTGCTTTTTCTACATTTTGTATATATTATCACCTGAGATACTTTTTTTTTAGATACCGGATGGTTTTCGTGCCTTTTACTGCAATAGATAATCATAGGAGATCTGTGACTGTTGGTTCTGGTCTTCTTAAGAATGAAACTACTGAATCTTATGTTTGGTTACTGCAAGCATTTAAGAAAGCGTTTGTTCGTTCTCCAAATATCATTGTTACTGATCAAGATGGTGCAATGCGGAAGGCTATAGCTGAAGTTCTTCCTGATTCAAAGCACAGGCTTTGTATGTGGCATATCATGCAAAAGCTTCCGTCTAAGGTATCTCTCTGTGATATTTTGCATCTTTTATCTCCTGTGATATTTGCATCTTTTTGGATTGTATCACTTGTGATACTTTTTGTATCCCTTGTGGCATTTTTTGGATTGTATCACTTGTGATACTTTTTTCATTTGCTGTCTATAATGATTATCTTTTTTACTGTTTTCATATTGTATCGAGAATTTATGACGATACTGATTTCAAGAATAAATTTCACAAGATTGTTTGGAACATGTATATTGGCCCTGACGAGTTTGAGATGAGATGGAATGAGTTGATGGTTGAATTTGGTCTTTTAAATCATAAGTGGTTGAATAAGATGTATAGGATTAGGGCGTCATGGATTCCTGCTTTTTTTTGTTGATTCTCCTCTATGTGGACTGATGAGGACCACATCTAGGTCAGAGAGTGAGAACTCGTTTTTTTCACATTTCACGTCTCCTACTTCTACTCTTGTTAAATTCATGGTATGTTATGAGTCTGCAATGGAGAAACAGAGATACATACAAGAAAGATTAGATCATCAGTCGATTGACTCATTTCCTGCTTTGTTGACGCCATTAGCAATTGAAATTCATGCATCAATGTTTTATACTCGTAAGCTGTTTGTTCTTGTTCAGAAAGAGATAATTGCTGGCTCATGGTTATGTTCTATCAAGTCTAAAAGTTGTGGTGAGGGTTGCGATGTTTCTGTTATATCTGAGGAAAAACCGGATGCTGAGATTCTACCAAGAGTGGTTGATGATGAAAGTACTTCAGACAATACCGAGGAAGAGCTTAATTTGTATCAAAAAGACATTGGAGAGTACAAGGTACATCTCTTTTTTCTTTTTACAAGTTTTTTTTAAGTATCACAGGTGATATTATCTATTACTTTCTTTGTTTATAAGTCTATATCAGGTATCACAGGTGATATTATGCATGTAAAGTTCATAAAAGTTGTTATTGTTTTAGTATCACTTGTGATATTGTGATATTCTTTTTAATATCACCTGTGATATTATGTTCTTTTTATGTTTTATATGAGGTATCACCTGTGATATATTCAATTAAAGTTCATAAAAGTTTATATATATATATATAGATAAGCGTTCAAATGAGAAGGGCTTTTTTTGTGAGAACGCGAGAAGTAATCCTAACCATCCATTCAATCCTTCCTTTTCTTAAGATCTAATGGCCATAATCTATCATAACTTTTACACTAAATCTGATGGCTAGTATAAAAGATTAAAACACACACACTCACTTTTAAAAGTGTGAAAACACATATATTCTCTCAACGTTCATCAGCACGACAGCACCAACTTCCACCACAGTCATCGCGATCACCGCAGTCCACCGCCGTAAGCATTGCCGTTAACCACCGTCTACCTCAATCATCACCGATGACACCGTCCACCACCGTTATCATCGCCCATAACCACCGCCCACTGCCATTATTATCGCTGATCAAATCACCACCATCCACCGCCGATAATCATCATCATTACCTATCAGTTATCACGATATCATCATTAAAATGTAAATACTATCAAGGTACTGAGTAAGTCTGAAGTAAGATTTTGATTCATATATTTCCTTTGATTCAATGATTATCGATAAATTCTTTCTTGTGTTTTATGTGTTTGATTTTAGTTATTAGTTATGTTGCTGAATAACTTAGATGAACATGTAAACTTGATAGAAAAAAATGAAAGATGAAGTTCATGGTGGTTTGTCAATGTACACTAAGTGTTTGATGAAATGCTAGTTGTTTTACATATGAATGTAGGTTGATGTTTCTTAATCGGCACCAATTATTTGCTAAGTTCATGTACTAGCACTGTGTTCCCAAGTTAGTTTTATAAAGGAAATGGAAAGTAATGAATGAAAACAAAAAAATTATCATGTTCTTGAGTTCTTTTATAAAGGAAAAGGAAGTAAAAGTGGGGAAATTTTAGGCTATTTGGAAGTAAAGTGTTTCCTCCCAAAAGTGGGAGGAAAGTGTTTACTTTACCCTGAGTTCCAAGGTCTTGCATATAAAAGAAACTTGTGGTCGTCAGAACTGATCTAGCTTTTTTATTAAATTATTTTGCTCAACTTCTCGATGGTGTTAACATGAAAGTGGTCTTTAGTTATGTGATTTAGCAAATATGAAATAATATACACCATTTCTGAAGTTCAATAGAATAGTAGATTTGCTTATAACTCGATTTGTGTTGATGGCTTAAAATAAGGTATTGAGATTTGAGAGGCTTTAAATAAGGTATCGAATACCTTCACATGTGAAGAAATAAGGTATCGAATAACTTCACATGTGAAGAAATAAGGTATCGACGAATACCTTCACATGTGAAGAAATAAGGTATCGAATAACTTCACATGTGAAGAAATAAGGTATCGAATACCTTCACATGTGAAGAAATAAGGTATCGATTACCTTCACATGTGAAGAAATAAGGTATCGATTACATTCACATGTGAAGAAATTTTTTATAAATCGATTCGTGTTGATGGCTTCAAATAAGGTTGTGAATGAATGTGAGAAAGCTAGTGAGGATGAGGATGCGAGTAAGAGAGCATTAGTAGATCGGCATGCAAGTAGTAATGATACCAAGAGTCGTGAAGTTCTTGCTACTGTCAAACTAGAACCAAACAGTGTGAGTTTGCCTGATATGTATGCTAAGGAAACTGATCCCCGTTCATTGAAATCTCATTCCGAAAATGTTACCTCCTCTGCATTGGATTGTCGTCTCTAGGTAAGGTTACACTGGATAATGACCGCTCACATATCCCTTTAGGATTAGAACACAACATGATGAACCAAGTAACTAGTAAGAAAGGTAGTGGGGATGAAGATACGAGTAACACATCTTTAGTAGATCGACTTACATTCAGTAGTGATTTGGGTGGTAGTGCTGATATGCCTAATCAAGGTGAAGGGTCGAGAATAGTCTCGGATGATATGAAGAGCGTTATAGCACTTGCTACTGTAAAATTAGAACCAAACAATGGGAAGGTGGCTGATATGTCAACCAAACAAACAGATTTTCCTCTATCATGTGCTCCTTCTAATGATGTTGCTTCCTTTAGGATGGATTGTTCCTCTTCATGAATTTATTAACGCTGTGCAATTTTTTTTTTTCCGTTTCAAATGTCGTCTGTTAACATGCTGGTAGTTTTGTAGGAACATCTTAAGCAAAGTGACATGTCCTTCATATTCAGGTTACAGGTAATCCACAGAGTTCCTTACAGTTATATTTTTGTTAGTTTTGGATACTGTTTCTCAACACAGCTTAGTTTTTTGGTAGTTTCTACTCAATCTTATTTGAAAGTTGACTGGAGCATCATTTATGCAAACTCAATATACAAATAGTAGACCTTTCATTTTCCACTTTGTTTACCATTTGCATATCTTAGAAGTTTCAGGCCTATCCTTTTATGTCTCTTATGTAGTCATAGTTTTTTGGTATTGGATGCCACACTTTTATTGAAAGCTACTGCAACTGAGGCTTCTTTCCTATGTGATTACAATATTTTGGGTTCTGATGTTTAACATTGCGTAGGGTGCAGATGAACTCAATTATGTATGGTTGATGTCTAGTAGCTGATGAATTGGTACAAAAACCATCCACATTAATTTCCATGATGTCAGATGAACCGCCTGTTCGTCCAGCTCCCAGTCGTCACATTTTAACAACTCGCCGGTGTTACTGCATTCTTTCAAGGCTTCCATTTTTTTATCTGCATTTTGGCGTGTTGAACAGGTCTGTCATATGCAAGTGACTTTTTTCTTCTATTTGCTTCACATGTGGTTTTGCGGTTAAATTATCATGCACATAGCTCTCATAAAAATGGTGTATCATCGTTCTCATATAAAGAGTGTCTCTGTTTGCATGTCCATCACAGTATCTTATGTTGAAACAGTATGTAGTCCAAATTTCTTGTGAAGACTAGCCATATAAATTTCCTCACTTTTTCCTCCATTTACTTCAAAAATAGTGCATATTTCATATGACCGAGTAATCTCACTAGTTCTTCATGAATGATGTTCTCATCATTCATTGATACGACCACGTCTTCTTAGTGATATAGGAAATTTAGTCAAAGTTTAGCATATTAGTTCTTATCTGAAGAAGATAGGGACAATTTTTCATTGGCTTTTTCCTTTGAACGGGTCATTAATACTACATTGAAGAAATAAGATAGCGAATGCCCATGTTTTTCTCAATCGGGCGTGGACTTGTATCGTATGGTTGTTCATGTAATCGCAGATCTGTAGCAATCTTCAAAGATAGCAAACCATATGATCTCTTAGGGTTGTTAATAGTTTTTATTTACTAATTTTATTTTATATATTTATCTGTTTATTTACTGAACTGTATCATGGAAATATCATGAAGATAGCATGATTACAAACAATGAAGAGTCACTATCTCAACCTGCATAGCTAATTTAATTAAGATAGATGGGACCATATTTAGTGCCAATTAGTAAAGGTCAACTGCTGATCCAGAATGTGTCTGGTGTAAGTATATTCCTTGCACGACAATTATGTTGCAACTTAAAATGAGACCAGTTAGGTGTTGCTATTACCAAGTCAAAGTCAATTGCTGATCCAGAATGTTTGGCTGTGTTTTACCCTTCATTTTTACACCATAGCATCACCATCACAGAATTAGCGGTAGGTGTTTTAGCTTTAAGTACCTTACACCTATTAGAAAAATTTATCACTTGGGTGCATGTTCTTGCTTAGTGGGCCTAATATGCTTGCTGGTACAGTAATAGTTTAGTGGATAAACAAGTTTGCTGTATGTATGATCTTTAGTGTATTGATTTTTAATCTGAAAGCTTGTAAAAAATTCTCATTTAACTTAATAATATGGAATACACTTGACAAGTAGTTGATGTCATATTCAGATTCTTTGACTGATTGTAGATATTGAAGTTAGGGAACTTGTTGAAAGAGCATATGAGAGAGCAAAACTATAATTACAACATAAATCGACATCTCGCACAAACTTGCTCAACTCCTTAAAAAGAAAGAAACAGTTGGGGGTGAAGAGTTCATGAGCCTTTTAATTGATGGCAAAGCCAAACTCTACATATCCTACATTTCACACTTCTTATGTATATCAAAAAGAGTTGGATATATACAGGTACATTATTGCCTGTTTAATAACATTTTGAAATGTTGCTAGAGATGCTTAAAAAGGGGGTCGGGTAAAGGTTAAAACGGGTGGGTTTGAAAAACTGTAGTATTACAAGATTGGCCAACTTCTTAATAAGGTGATTTTGTAGGTTGGAAGCATTTAAATACATTTAATGAAACTTTTGATTTGTTTCACCTGTTACAATAAATTGTTTCTAATTTACGCTTGTGACTGTTACTAAAAAAAATTCAAGCTGAATTGACCTTTTTCTACTAAATGGGTTAAAATTGGGATCTATACTATGTTGTCACATACCTAATAAACTATACCAGTTTTGTATTAGACTACAGAATCTTGTGCTGAACATTTCAGCCATTTGCTTTTATGTCTCAGGAAGTTCCACCTTTGGATTTTCAAGAACTTCTGGCATGTTTGGTTAGGCAGTCTGGGCTCTTTCTAGATCACCTTGGTGTTAAGTGAGGTAAACAGTTTGTCCTTTTCTCTTAGTAAGAATTAATTTTTGACGTTCATATTCTACTTATCGTCATTAAAAGTTCTGTAGAATTTGAATGTCGGAATCTTATTAGTTTAGGCCAAATATGTTGCAGATTTATCTGACAAGGTGGTGGAAAGCTTATGTGTAAAAAGGAAAAATCAACTTTTGTTGCGGTCCTTTCCTGCAGGAGAGTCATCAATTCTTGAAGGTGATGACATAAATGATGATCTTGATTTAAGATTAGCAAGTGTGCTACAAAGTACAGGTCATCATTATGAAGGTGGGCTATGGGGCGATCTTACACAGAAAAAGACATGTAGCCGTTGTCACAACTGCTAGTCTGCCTTAGATGACAGGGGCAGCTGTAAATCCGTTGTTTCGAGCAACTTATTTGGCAAAGTCTCAAAAACAAAGTGTCACTTTGTTGGTTCCTTGGCTTACTAGAACAGACCAAGAATTAGTTTATCCAAATAATATTACATTCAGCTCACCAGAAGAACAAGAAGTTTATATACGCGACTGGCTCAAGGAAAGAGTGGGGTTTAATGCTGATTTAAAAAAAAAAACTTCTATCCTGGAAAGGTAACTTCTTCACCTTTATTTTTTCTTTCTGTAATCAGTAATGCTGTCTAGGATGTCATCTGTACTGAACATGTGCTAATTCTTTCTGTTCAGTTTCAAAAAGAAAGGTGTAGTATATTACCTGCTGGAGATACTTCCCAGTTTATTTCATCAAAGGATGCTGATATTGCAATCCTTGAAGAACCAGAACATTTGAACTGGTACCATCATGCTAAACGGTGGACTGATAAATTCAATCATGTTGGTGTTGTTCACACAAATTACTTGGAGTATATCAAGAGGGAGAAAAATGGAGCTCTGCAAGCTTTCTTTGTGAAACACAAACAATTGGGTGACGCGAGCCTATTGTGACAAGGTACATAACTGTTTCCTCATGCAACTAAAACTGATCACCAAAGTGTACTTTCAATTCATAGGTTCCCACCGGTCAAATTAGATTAGTGTCAAAATAATCAAAATTATAAAGTTATATATGACACACTACTCAACTATAAGAATATAAATTTTGAAAATGAAAGTGACTTAGGTCAACGCAACCTGCCCTGATCATGCTTTGTATGAACTTATTGGTCTAGAAATTGTTTTTGCAATTCGTGAAATTCTATATGCGATTTTCTCTGCTCATGTTCTCCACCTTTTTGCTGCAACCCAAGACTTACTCAAGTCCGTGATATGCAAGTCTTGCAAATTCCATGTAATGAATAACATACAATTGTTAAATTGTGAATTATTATGCATTTGAAGTTATTACCAGTTTTTTAATTGTAAAAATGTCACATGTGAATGTATAGATTGCAAATTAGGTCTTGATTGTTATTGGTGACTTAATTATATTGCGTAAAGTAGAATATAGCAGTGATCAAGTTTATTAAGAGTATCTTTGCGCGTGAACAGTTTATTAAGAGCATCTTCGCGCGTGAAAATATACTAGATGTTTTTCTTCGCGTGTGAAAAGTTTAGTAATAGTATCTTCACGCGTGAAAATATAGGAGATATTTTTCTTCGCGTGTGAAAAGTTTAGTATGAGCATCTTTACGCGTGAAAATATCAGCAAGGAACGAAGTTTTGACATTTTGATATGTTAGTATTGAATACTAGGTGCGATCATGGACTATATTGAATTATAGACGATTATTTAAGTTTTATTAAGATTCTCTTCACATGTGAAATATATCAGCAAGGAATGAAGTTTTGACGTTTTGAACTTTTGAACTTTTGATATGTTAGTATTGAATACTAGGTATATACTAGCATTGAATTATAGACGATTATTTAAGTATAGACTGTAATGAATTTTGACATTTTGATATGAGTTAGTTTTGCATAAATCAGAGATTATGTGTAAATACTAGTTGCGATTGAAGTTTCAAGACTTAATGAATGGGTTGACCACATTTAGAGAAGAAAAAGCATCATCCACGAGTGTCATTTTGATGATGTAGTAAGGAGAACTTTTTATATTTTGTTCGATGAGATGTATAGTTTTTCTGCATATTCGGTTTTCGATGAGATGTATAGTTTTTCTGCACATGTATAAAAGCTTTGATTAGTATGTCAGTTGACAAGATAATATATGGATGTTCATAGCAATCTGAGGTTTTTCCTTTCTAAAGCAATTTGTAAATTCCTTGTTCCGAACTAGCTTCTGGTATCATAGGCTAACACAAAATTATGGACATATGCTGACAAATTTGTTTTTTTCTTGTGTAGCATGTCATTGAAAATGAGGAAATGCGTTCACAGATGGAATCTGCACAAGGACTCGTCCAGAAATCGCTTTCTGAAAATGAAAATCTTGTTGATAAGGTAATTTTGTGAGCAATTGCACCGTACAATAAACTCAAGCAATTAATTTCCCTAAGGGTTGTCAGTTAGAGACGTCAATATGAGCGGGTCAGATAACAAGTCAAAATAGGCTAAATTTGAATGCTACTTTTGTAAGGTCTAAACATGTCTGGCTTGGTTGATGACCCACAAGCAGTTCTTTGTTAAATTTGAAAAAGGATAATAATAAATCATTGGCTACAAGAACAAAACTTAGAATAATAGTCTTAATCTTTGAGTGGAAGCGATCTAGGAGGCAACATTAATTAAAAAATCATGTGGCTTTCAACCAGTAGGGTGTTTCTTTCAACCCGTATGATTTGAACCAATAGGGATAACATACACCCGTATGATGGTTTTTTTGAAACAACCTGCTCACGAAATGATAGGAGTTGTAGATGCTCAGTGGGTTGTTCATCAAATAGTTCCTTCACTTGGAAACCAGGTTAGTCTTTTGCTTATAGGAGTCAAATAGGGTGGCTGAGGTGGGTTGGGGCCAAAACGTAAATTATTGTCAAAACAGGTCCGGTTGATTTGGCCAGATTACTTTTGATCAATTTTGTTTTACCCTTATTTGAATAATTGATCTGTAATGTATGATACCAAAATCTGAATTGTTACCGTACTAACATTTTCAAGCTTGTGTGCATTTAAGAATACACTTTGGACGATTTCAGCCTGTTTTACACTTTTACCCCTTCTTTCTATTATTTTTTTTATTTGCCCAACTTGACTACTTCTCTTTACATGATCCCCAATTCCCTGAGAGTTGGCACAAATCCGGATTTTCATTGTTTATTTTCTTTCTGTCAGGGCAAGGCCGAGAATGGAAAGGCAGCATGGGAAGGGGTATGACCGACTCTCTTTTTTACTGAGTATATAACGTTTGCATTTCCAACTGCGGTTTGTTAAAGATTTCACTTGTTTTGTTATCAGGTGAGGGAGAGGTGTAACAAAGAATGGGCAACCTTTCAAACACGGATGGCTTTAGCAGACCAAGCGTACATCAAGGCGAATGGAATACATCCCATTAATTCTACGAACAGTTAGGGAGAATTGAACACAATACTAATATTTTTGTATTAATAGTATTATTAAATTAATGATGAAGTTAGTGTTAGATATAAGTTCTACAAATAGAAAATATAAGTGTAGTATGTCATATTTCATCATGTGCATCACTGTATGTCTATATTTGGCTCAAACTTGCGTACCATTATTTATTTCATCTTCTTTTGAGCTTCATTGATGTCTGATTGCAGATTTCATACTTTTAGTTTATCTAAAGGTGATTTATTTTGAACCGTTTTAAGAAATTAAGATGTAATGTTTGCAGATTATGGAGCGGTACATAATGTCTACAAAAGTTCCTAGTTAGCAATTTTTACCGTGTTTTCAGGTTTTATATCTATGTTTTACTTGGCACGAAGTCACTCTCTTATTACGTTTGAATTGGTAAAATCATTCTTTTGTCTATACCATAACATTTAGCTCAAGAAGAATTCCAGAACCCTAGGTCATGATGCACTCAAAAAAGGTATGTCATGAGAGACATGAATATAATGATAATTTGACGCTTTGTTGTCATAGTCGTTTTTAACATGGTCCAAAACAAGAAATTGTGGGAAGCTAAGGATGCAACGGTGCAACCTGTCATGTAGTTATCGAGGATGCAACCTGTCATGCCCCTTAAATAAAGAAGAAAACGACAAACCATAACAATGTACTTACACACTAATTCAAAAGACTGTCAGCTGTAATTTACGTACCAGTAGCCAAAACATATACTAGTAATTCAGACCCATCCGTAAAACCAAACAAACATAAACACTCAGAAAAGAAACTACACACAAAAGCAAGTTTACTGTGCAAAAACAAAGTCCACTGTACCATGTCATCAAAAGAACATGACACAATCACTTGCTACTAGCCAGAGCTCAAACTCTATTACCTACGTTCTCTACACACCCGCAACAATACTAGACTACAGAAAACTTCAAGTCACTTTCATTTTAGTAAAAATAGCGAGTCAACAAACTCACCAATTCACTGCCTCTGGAGAATTAATTTTTCATACAGAACCTGAAAGTCTTTCTTGGTGGCAGTAGACTTTAGCTGAAGCACCTTGGCAGCAAAGCCAGCCTTTGTGAGCTTTTCCTAGAGTTCCAGTTTTTTTAATTTTGTATAGTCTTCAGGCTCTTGACTTTGGTTGTTGTCATCAGTAGAAACAATTTTTAAAGGGCTATTTGTACTTCTTGATATTTTGTTAAGTCCTGCTGCTCTATCATCAATATCCATTTCTTGAACAGAATCGGTACCAAAAGTGTCATTAACTCTCACACGTTTTCCATGTGAAACGGTTTTAAGTTTACCATCCAATGCAGATTCATTAAGACGAACAGTAGTCATTTGTTGCTGAAGCGAATCAAGTTTCCCTTGAGTAGATTGGAGCTGAACCGAAAGAGCTTCTGCCCGGTTATTAGCTTCTGCCCGAGCTGCCCGTTCGGTTTCCAGAAGTGCTTCAAGGACCTGCACATGTAGTTTTACAAGTACATTTTGACTATTAGGATGAAAATCTCTTGGATCGAGTTTATTTAACCGTGCCAAACAAGGGAATGTGGCAATGTACATGGATCATGAAAAATACAGATTGTTGTAATTTGACAATTTATCCTACTGATTTAATATTAACTTGGGCAGGGTAAAGAAAAAGCATGGGTGTTTGGTTGTTGATGAGAGTTCTGATATCGATTTCATTGAGAAGGGATGGAACAACTTTCACAGGAACAATGGAGAATCTGCTCTTCTTACATGCATCCTCTAGAAGTTCAACTTGTGAAGGTCCATCAGGGCAAAAGGCAACCACCGCCCCTCCACTACCTGTAAATTTTGACGCCGCACCCACCCTTCTGGCCATCTCCACCATCTCTATGTTTAGAGCGCCAAGGGCGGCATCACCAAACATCAGCCTGAAACAGAATCCAAATTGTTTAATCGTCACTTTGGAACATAATGTCCCATTTTAAATGTGCAGAAAAAAAATTAACATGTCTTTTACCTTCGTAGATCAAAGTTTTGATTCATAAGGGTTGCAAGTTTAGCATAATCCATTTCTAGCAAAGCCGTTTTTCCTTGAAGAGCCAAGTTTGCCACTTCTTCCATTGATGATATTATAAACTTGTCTCCGTCTAAGGATCTTTGTCGAACTGGACTATGTACCTGCAGTGATGGAATGTTTGATTAGATATATTTTGGTTGCCACCAAATTTAGTTTTTAAAAAAATGCACTACTTTTAAAGTATAATGCGCATTTGTATGCCACTAACGTTCCCGGAACCACTTGGATTTTCAGCATAGATGAGATGAAGTGGTGGGAGAAAACTTGTGTCTAACGGCATGTAGTTGCCATGACCATGTTTACTCATCATCTCCTTGTTAAAATCCTGCAAATAAAAGATAATTAATAATAGTAGTATATACTTATTTTAAGTATTAATACAACACCATACATAAATCTGATCATTCATATGCTCACCATGTCTACAAGTCCCCCGTAAACTTGTGCTACTCTATCCTGGAGACCCGCAACAATTCCAAGTTCCTTTTCAGCATTCAGAATAAGTTGTGGCCTAATCTCCACAGCTATTTTATCCCAGACATTGTAAAAATCAAGAAGGCAGCTAAAAGCAACACATACAATGGCACTGGAACCCGATAGCCCAGTCTGATACACAGTGGCGGAGCTAGAAATTTTTTTGAGGGAGGGCCGAAACAAAAAGTTTTCTGGAAAAATATTAGATGGGAGGGCCGAGATGAAAAAAAAAATTTAACACATGAAATCGCGTAAAAATATACTAACAGGATTAGGCCTAGGGGGCCGGGACCCTTCCCGGTCCTCACTAAGCTCCGCCCTTGCTGATACATCAAAAGGTAGATCGCATGCCATATTTTCAGTATTCAATTAAAAAAAAAATCGGTAAAGAGATAACAGGACGTCGTTTCAAGTTCTTTTATATACCTGGCGAGGGATATTGGTATCATATGAAAGAGAAAAATTGATATTGTGCAGATGGATCCCGTTTTCTTTGCAGTAATTGGTAAAAACTTTACAAGTTGCCATGAGCAAGCGTACACCTCCATAATAACCTTCGTTATCCAACCGGTTTACCTATAAAGACAAACATGGTTTTAACTTTTTAAGTTTTAACAATATCAAATAGATATATGTAAGGTTGTTACTAAATTCCTCAAGATGTTTGATTGCTGAGACTTCAGCATCTACTAAAACTCCTCTACACATTCCCACCGGCTCATCTCTCTATTTCTTTGCTAGCATTATGTGAGACCTTCAACTTATACAACAGGTTCTAGCATGATCCATGTCTAGCTATAGGTATGTATTTAGTTATTAAAGTCATGATACAAGTACATTTTGAAAGTCTTACATACAAGGGCCTAATATACGATAAAATATAATAAGATTATACAGTACAAATAGGTGGTCCAAACAGCCATTTCTTGGTGTGTTCAAGCATTCTATTGTACATAACACCAATATCTCCTATTTTTGCAACTCTGATATAAATAGAAGGCGAGTAAGACCAAAGCATCAATTCTTGCTGACAATCTTCACACGCGAAGATATTCTTACAAAACTTAAATAATCATCTCTAAAACACCAATATCACATATTTTTGAAACTCTAGTATAAATAGAAGGCGAGTAAGACCAAAGCATCAATTCTTGCTGAAAATCTTCACACACGAAGATATTCTTACAAAACTTAAATAATCATCTATAAAACACCAATATCTCCTATTTTTGCAACTCTAATACAAATAGAAGGCGAGTAAGACCAAAGCGCCAATTCTTGCTGAAAATCTTCACACGCGAAGATATTCTTGCAAAACTTAAATAATCATCTATGAAACACCAATATCTCCTATTTTTGCAACTCTAATATAAATAGAACGCGAGTAAGACCAAAGCATCAATTATTGCTGAAAATCTTCACACGCAAAGATATTTTTACAAAACTTAAGTAATCGTCTATAAAACATCTATATATCCTATTTTTGCAACTCTAGTATAAATAGAACGCGAGTAAGACCAAAGCATCAATCCTTGCTAAATATCTTCACGAGTGAAGATATTCTTACAAACCTTAGATAATCATCTATAAAACATCAATACCTCCTATTTTGCAACTCTAGCATAAAAAATACATTAGAAAGATCAAAAGCTTGATTACTTGCTGAAAATTTTCACACGCGAATATATTCTTATAAAACTTAAACAATCGTCTATTAAATCAACATTGAAGGGTGAACAAAAAATAATTACTCAATGCAAAACGGATTCAATTGATTAATTTGCTTACTGAGGTACATATAAAATCTCCCTGATAGTGAAAGAACAGAGGGATCTCTTAAGAATGCTATTGTATATCATGATACTTATTAGTTAATTACGTCCCATTAAGAGAAAATTGGATACATTGTGGAAAATAATAAATACACATTAAATTGTTATTAATCTAGACATAATGATCAAGATAAACACAAGTGACTGAAAACTAAGGGGTTGTGGGGGGACCTGTTTGACAAGCGACAACTGAGTGCAGCACAGTGGGATGGTAGGTGTAGATGGTAAACTTCCACCGCCACGCTTCTTCATCTTCGACTGCACGGCAAATACATATGTCATTAATGAGGGTAAGTATTCAAAAATAATGCATTTCTGACTTGTTAGATTGCATACCTTTACAGTTTCTTCACAGTACTTTATAGTCACTGGTATATTTGTGAAGCAACAACCATGCAGTGTATAAGCATACACAAGAAGCTGCTTTGCAGTATTAGTTTCAAAAGGGCTAAATTTGTCTGAATATATCCTTCTGTAGATAGCTGATCTAGCACTACATAGAGATTTAGGCAAGATAGGAGCACTACACAAGACGGCAAGATAGGAGAACTGCACAAGAGGAATCCGTAAAGAAATTATAAGATGATCTAAACAACATAGTTGCAACTTACATGTTTTCTTCGGATGACCTCTTCTTGATTAAACATCATTTATCTTTGGCAACAAAGAATTCCATTTTGTTTCCACAACTTTCAAATGGTTTGCATCCTCAAATAGAGCTGGCAAATTGGGTACATGTTAAGACCTGTTAAGAGAAAAAATGTACTATGCAATTTTTTTATTTTTTAAAATATTTGTTTTTAGTATTTTAGGGTTCAATATTTAACTTTTTTGATAAATAAAACGTATATCTGCCATACTCAAACCACCAAAGCTAAGTATTAAACGAGTTTTTTTCATGTTTGAAACTTATGTTATCCGCGCGCACCGGACCTGTTAAGACATGATTTGCCAGCTCTATCCTCAAATGATGATTGCCAAAATTCAAATGTACGCAGATCAATACAAAGCTGTTGCTTGTTTACAGAACTACCATCTAATAGAAAAGAGTCTTGGGCTTCTGTCGTAAATCTAGTAATTAGTGGTTTACTGAAGTCACCTAGTCATAAAGTAAAACCCTAAAATCCGTTTTCCGAAATTCCTATATAATTTGAATTTTTCCTATAAGTACTATGAACATAATTAAGTAATTAAGATCTCACGTTGTGAATTAATATGACATATAACCTAAGTTTCTAAATAATTAATGATACGACTATAGATTATGCGAATAAATACCCAATTCAGAAATATAATAATTGGTCATAATAAAGAATCGAGCCTAAGCATGATATCAACATACATTTTTTTTAAGTCTATGCACACATTATATCATATATTGCAACATTTGAAATTTTAAAAACTACCCTATATTGGTTCTTATATCACGTTTCATTTGAACAATTGCTAGGACCAATTTGTATTTTATTTTATTTTATTTATTTATTTTTTTTTCCACACGTTTGAAATGAGGATAAGAATCACTATTATGGAAAAGATTCTAAAGGGAACTAATCATCCAAAAATTAGGCTCAATCAACTCACTCGCTTTGTTTAATTGATAACTGAATACACGACATTTCTAAATTTACTTCACACGCATTCATAAATTCATATAATATCATATCACCCTCCTGCTTATCCTCTCCATACCGAAAATATAAGAAGACCAAAAACTCCAAGTTGTTTGTTTCTTCTCCAAGAATGAGGGTCATAGTTGGCAGGGTTCGTGATCGTTTGGAGTAAAGTTGTTGCAGTTTGGTAAACAGGTGGAGCAAGCCTAACTGCTTGGGGATCGTGTTATTGATGTTGTGCCTGTGCTCGCTTGGTCTTCTCTCGTTTGACTTAAAGAACCTGTTCGGTTCGTATGAGGTTTCGGTTCGTGATCGGGGCTTGGTGTAGGATCGATCGAGTCTCATTTTCTCTTGGTTCCGTGTGGTGCGTATAGATGTTGTATATGGCGAGGGTTTTTGGGTTCGACCTTCCTGATTCTTGTGTTCGCTTGTTGAAGTGGTCTCGCCCTCATAATAGTGTTCACTCTCGAACTATCTTTCGACTAGAGGTATTCTTGAACTCTATATGGCATGCATTCACGGACCCTATACAAAAAAAAAAAAAAAAAACTTGTCATACGCATACGTACATATATTACAAAGATGTCACAAGACTAAAGGGAAATGTTGCATGACAAATTATGATATGCATATTTATATATAAGAAACCTGACGTAAATCATTGGCTACTATATATGTTTCATATTGCCATTCTATATATATATAATTCAATCATTGGTCGAGCATGGTTTTAATAAGGTTACATATTTAATATTTTCGCTTTCAACCCTCATGTTTAAGAATTGGTCACATGCAAACCTTGAACTATTATGAAATTACACAAGACACCTTAAACTATTATAAAGATAATATTAAGTTTTTAAGTTTAATTACTTGTCACTATAAACCCTAAACTTAGGTAAGTTACACTTTAAACCCTAAGTTTGGATTATTTTTACTTTAAACCCTAAACCATGATAATTAGACTTTAATTGATTTAATTAGCATTTGTAAACCTAAACTGACTATTTCGGTAAATATCAATCTCGGGAAAAACATTTATTTTAGAAATTTACTATTGCGGGAAAACTTTATTTCGGCAAATCACGATCTTCTGAGTAACTGTAATTCGGTAAACTTACTATATATGGAATATCACCAAATTCGAAAGTTACTTAAAATGGAAAGTTACTTAATATGGGAAGTTTCTAAAAATAGGAAGAAACCTTAATTATGAAATATGGATAACGATGAACCCTAAAACTATGAAATAGCTTCTAAATATAAACCGATCATTAATTCGTGTAGATTCACTGAAGAAGGAGTAACTCCCGATCTTTACGTCTTCTGATGTGTTTGCACTTGCGATTAAGGTACAGATATTCTGACCTTTCTCATAAGGTTTCTCATGATCTCTTTGCATCTTTGATCTCTTGCCAATTTGATATTGAACCTTTGCTCTGCTATTGAACTATTGATATTGAACCTTTGCTATTGACCCTTTTTGCTATTGAACCTTTGATATTGATCCTTTGCTATTTGGACTTTTGATAATTGAACCATTGATATTGGATTATTGATTTGATTTGTGAACTGCTAATAATGGACTTTTGATATTGATTGACCTCTATACTGTACACTTTGACCTGTCAGTTGATACCCGAGCCATTAACTAGGCATGGGGGTTCCATGTCCGTGTCATTGATGCACCAATGGCATGAATCCAGTGTGGATGAGTGATGTTCCACACCGTCCCCATTTTGTATTGATTATGCGCACTTCAGATATATTTTATGGCCACTATTGTTTTGCAGGGGGCGTATGGATGCATCCTAGATTTGTTTTGATTTGTATTTGATATGATACGATTTGTTTTGGTGATGCGGCGCGTGTGTGCAATACACCCCCTCACATTTTGGGAGCTAGCTACTCCACTGGTTACTGAGGTCTCCCCTCATATTGGTTTGGTATTCCGAGGTCACCCCTCCGAATACAATGGCTACTATTGGATACTATTGGCGACTATTGCCACTATTGATATTGGTTTGTTTTGTTGGCTCGGGATGGATTCTGACAGACCTTACACTATTGATATACCCATATTGAACCTTCTGTATTTCCCAACGCATCATATTCTGTATTGATTATCTTTATCCAGTACCCTTATATGACTCACTCTATTACCAAGATATATATATTCCATTGCTTTGATCTGTCACACTCTCATTTCGTTAATTCCGATTATCGTTCCATTCACGTACCGGGTTATTATATGTTATTGGATTTGATTATGATATTCATGTTTATGTGACTACTGGTTACTCTGTATGATATGTATGTATGCGATATAAGATTTACCTGTTGTCATCTGATGTTATGCTATCTTACTGTTATGTGATCCTTTGATTTGTCTGGTAACAGTGCTGGTGTGAAATCGATTGTTGATCTGATTTTCTTTTGTACCTCGTTTGATTTATCTCGTGGACTATGACTATCTGTGGTGTCCTTATCTGCTTGTTGTTGACCTGCCATGTTGCAATTCTGTTTATGCTACGGTTTGATTGGGTAAATGGTTCAACTTATGAAGTCTAGCTTGTTAACTTGTTTAATTGCCCTGCTATGTCCCTACTTCATTTAATTATATCTTTATACTGTATTTCTACTTATTATGTGTGACTGCCATGTGTTGACTGATGTTAGTACTTCCGCTGTTGTGATACTGGTTATGTTTGCAACTAAGGGTTTTGACCTGTGTGAATTGCCATGCTCACTTATTAGTTAATTGCTTCCGCTTTCCTGTAGATATCTGTTTGGCTTGTATGTTTTCTGATTTCTTGAATTGATTGTATGATGTATATGTTGTGTGAGTATGACGTCTGCTATGCTTGCTTATGTTTCAGTACTTGTATGCTTGGTTTGTATGTGCTTGTATGCTTGTCATGATGCTTTGCTTTGCTTCGTTCTCTTTGCTATATGTGTTTTGGATATCTGTATAATTGTGTTCTGCAGGATCCTCATTGACTCATTGTTCTCATTTCGCTGCGACTTTGTTATCCGTTCCTTTGTTCATTTTGCATTTCAGATTCTATTTAGCTTTCGTTTTGTTATATCTGTTCACTGGGCTTTTTAAGCTCAGCCGCATTTCTTTTCCTGCGGCAGGTGTTAGGTTTGAAGATGGGCTTTGATGGGCTGAGAGTTGGATTATTTGAGTGGACCAACCCTAGTTACCTTATTATTTGGATTTATTTTGTCGGGCTATTGGTTTGAGATTTCGTTTTTATTTTAGACATTTTGGGATTTTGTAATCTTCCTTGTCAGTCGTTTGTTTATATGATTTGATACTTCATTTTTAAGGTTTTCGTTTGTAAGGATTTTATCGGTATGTTCTGATATGACACCAGAATATGACACTTCTACCCTTTTCGGGTTGGGGTGTTACAATTATGGTATCAGAGCTAAGGTTTCGTCTTGTTGACCTTAGGATTGACCTGTGAGGACCGGGTAGACACTAGGCTTCCGTCTGTTCTGATTTTCTCCGATCCGTTTGATTGTCGTTCAGATTTGACTTTGATATTCGTTTGTCTTCACTGATTTGGCCTTCCTCTTTTCGCATAAAATTTTGTTATTTTGTCTTCGCAAATCCGTTTGTCGATCACTAGATGGAGACTAACCGTCGAGCCGAAGATGATGGTGCCAACCCTGCATTTCTGCAACAGTTCCTAAGCTGGAGAGATTCGTGAAGCAGAAGCCGTACCCGACTGCCATGCTGCTGGAGACATCAGGATGCTGCTGGAGGGAGCTGGACGGATCAAACAAAGACGGAAAGGACGGAGACAAGATTCAAGCGGTGGCTGAGAAGGTTCATCTACTTCATATGACTGGGCGCGATTTGTGTTACTCCGATTTGTTTGTCACTCGTTCTGAGGCGGTTTGATATTTTGCTATATGATTTGATCGGTATTACTTTCTTTGATTTGTTCAGAACTCGGTTTGAATCGTGAAGTTTTATCGTTTAGCATTTTGGTGTTATCTCAGCTTTATTATTGGATCGTCGGTAATGAGTCATGAGGAACCATTTCGATCAGGTTGGTGGCTTTCTTTCTTTTGTGGTATAGTAAGTGGTTTTGATGTTGTATATGCTGTATGTATGTGATCTGGTCTATTTTGGTGTGTTAATTGCTACTTGTATGTTATCTGTTTTGTTGTATTGGTTATGTGGTTTGTCATGACCCGAGACAGAATATGATGACAATTAAGGACTTGTTATGTGATGCAAGTATTATGACGCCTGATCAACGTAATAATACCGAGATCATATAATTTGAGCTTATTGAAATCATACGACGTCTTGGGAAATGCCTGGGGTTGGTACGTGAATGGAATATGACTTGTATCCGTTATTTGTCACTCCTCATGTTCGATTGGAATTTTGTACCTCTTTGTGAGATCCTCGCCGACATATGTTACGTGTAAGATTTGTACGCTTTGGAACTGATACGGTTATGATCTGTGTGAGTCTATGGATTGCTACATCTGCCTTGAACATATACGCCTCTGTGTACCTTTGCGACTTCAATTTTCGAGGACGAAAATTTTCTTTTAGAGGGGAAGAATTGTAAAACCCTAAAATCCGTTTTCCGAAATTCCTATATAATTTGAATTTTTCCTATAAGTACTATGAACATAATTAAGTAATTAAGATCTCACGTTGTGAATTAATATGACATATAACCTAAGTTTCTAAATAATTAACGATACGACTATAGATTATGCGAATAAATACCCAATTCAGAAATATAATAATTGGTCATAATAAAGAATCGAGCCTAAGCATGATATCAACATACATTTTTTTTAAGTCTATGCACACATTATATCATATATTGCAACATTTGAAATTTTAAAAACTACCCTATATTGGTTCTTATATCACGTTTCATTTGAACAATTGCTAGGACCAATTTGTATTTTATTTTATTTTATTTATTTTTTTTTTTTCCACACGTTTGAAATGAGGATAAGAATCACTATTATGGAAAAGATTCTAAAGGGAACTAATCATCCAAAAATTAGGCTCAATCAACTCACTCGCTTTGTTTAATTGATAAGTGAATACACGACATTTCTAAATTTACTTCACACGCATTCATAAATTCATATAATATCATATCACCCTCCTGCTTATCCTCTCCATACCGAAAATATAAGAAGACCAAAAACTCCAAGTTGTTTGTTTCTTCTCCAAGAATGAGGGTCATAGTTGGCAGGGTTCGTGATCGTTTGGAGTAAAGTTGTTGCAGTTTGGTAAACAGGTGGAGCAAGCCTAACTGCTTGGGGATCGTGTTATTGATGTTGTGCCTGTGCTCGCTTGGTCTTCTCTCGTTTGACTTAAAGAACCTGTTCGGTTCGTATGAGGTTTCGGTTCGTGATCGGGGCTTGGTGTAGGATCGATCGAGTCTCATTTTCTCTTGGTTCCGTGTGGTGCGTATAGATGTTGTATATGGCGAGGGTTTTTGGGTTCGACCTTCCTGATTCTTGTGTTCGCTTGTTGAAGTGGTCTCACCCTCGTAATAGTGTTCACTCTCGAACTATCTTTCGACTAGAGGTATTCTTGAACTCTATATGGCATGCATTCACGGACCCTATACAAAAAAAAAACTTGTCATACGCATACGTACATATATTACAAAGATGTCACAAGACTAAAGGGAAATGTTGCATGACAAATTATGATATGCATATTTATATATAAGAAACCTGACGTAAATCATTGGCTACTATATATGTTTCATATTGCCATTCTATATATATATAATTCAATCATTGGTCGAGCATGGTTTTAATAAGGTTACATATTTAATATTTTCGCTTTCAACCCTCATGTTTAAGAATTGATCACATGCAAACCTTGAACTATTATGAAATTACACAAGACACCTTAAACTATTATAAAGATAATATTAAGTTTTTAAGTTTAATTACTTGTCACTATAAACCCTAAACTTTGGTAAGTTACACTTTAAACCCTAAGTTTGGATTATTTTTACTTTAAACCCTAAACCATGATAATTAGACTTTAATTGATTTAATTAGCATTTGTAAACCTAAACTGACTATTTCGGTAAATATCAATCTCGGGAAAAGCATTTATTTTAGAAATTTACTATTGCGGGAAAACTTTATTTCGGCAAATCACGATCTTCTGAGTAACTGTAATTCGGTAAACTTACTATATATGGAATATCACCAAATTCGAAAGTTACTTAAAATGGAAAGTTACTTAATATGGGAAGTTTCTAAAAATAGGAAGAAACCTTAATTATGAAATATGGATAACGATGAACCCTAAAACTATGAAATAGCTTCTAAATATAAACCGATCATTAATTCGTGTAGATTCACTGAAGAAGGAGTAACTCCCGATCTTTACGTCTTCTGATGTGTTTGCACTTGCGATTAAGGTACAAATATTCTGACCTTTCTCATAAGGTTTCTCATGATCTCTTTGCATCTTTGATCTCTTGCCAATTTGATATTGAACCTTTGCTCTGCTATTGAACTATTGATATTGAACCTTTGCTATTGACCCTTTTTGCTATTGAACCTTTGATATTGATCCTTTGCTATTTGGACTTTTGATAATTGAACCATTGATATTGGATTATTGATTTGATTTGTGAACTGCTAATAATGGACTTTTGATATTGATTGACCTCTATACTGTACACTTTGACCTGTCAGTTGATACCCGAGCCATTAACTAGGCATGGGGGTTCCATGTCCGTGTCATTGATGCACCAATGGCATGACTCCAGTGTGGATGAGTGATGTTCCACACCGTCCCCATTTTGTATTGATTATGCGCACTTCAGATATATTGTATGGCCACTATTGTTTTGCAGGGGGCGTATGGATGCATCCTAGATTTGTTTTGATTTGTATTTGATATGATACGATTTGTTTTGGTGATGCGGCGCGTGTGTGCAATACACCCCCTCACATTTTGGGAGCTAGCTACTCCACTGGTTACTGAGGTCTCCCCTCATATTGGTTTGGTATTTCGAGGTCACCCCTCCGAATACAATGGCTACTATTGGATACTATTGGCGACTATTGCCACTATTGATATTGGTTTGTTTTGTTGGCTCGGGATGGATTCTGACAGACCTTACACTATTGATATACCCATATTGAACCTTCTGTATTTCCCAACGCATCATATTCTGTATTGATTATCTTTATCCAGTACCCTTATATGACTCACTCTATTACCAAGATATATATATTCCATTGCTTTGATATGTCACACTCTCATTTCGTTAATTCCGATTATCGTTCCATTCACGTACCGGGTTATTATATGTTATTGGATTTGATTATGATATTCATGTTTATGTGACTACTGGTTACTCTGTATGATATGTATGTATGCGATATAAGATTTACCTGTTGTCATCTGATGTTATGCTATCTTACTGTTATGTGATCCTTTGATTTGTCTGGTAACAGTGCTGGTGTGAAATCGATTGTTGATCTGATTTTCTTTTGTACCTCGTTTGATTTATCTCGTGGACTATGACTATCTGTGGTGTCCTTATCTGCTTGTTGTTGACCTGCCATGTTGCAATTCTGTTTATGCTACGGTTTGATTGGGTAAATGGTTCAACTTATGAAGTCTAGCTTGTTAACTTGTTTAATTGCCCTGCTATGTCCCTACTTCATTTAATTATATCTTTATACTGTATTTCTACTTATTATGTGTGACTGCCATGTGTTGACTGATGTTAGTACTTCCGCTGTTGTGATACTGGTTATGTTTGCAACTAAGGGTTTTGACCTGTGTGAATTGCCATGCTCACTTATTAGTTAATTGCTTCCGCTTTCCTGTAGATATCTGTTTGGCTTGTATGTTTTCTGATTTCTTGAATTGATTGTATGATGTATATGTTGTGTGAGTATGACGTCTGCTATGCTTGCTTATGTTTCAGTACTTGTATGCTTGGTTTGTATGTGCTTGTATGCTTGTCATGATGCTTTGCTTTGCTTCGTTCTCTTTGCTATATGTGTTTTGGATATCTGTATAATTGTGTTCTGCAGGATCCTCATTGACTCATTGTTCTCATTTCGCTGCGACTTTGTTATCCGTTCCTTTGTTCATTTTGCATTTCAGATTCTATTTAGCTTTCGTTTTGTTATATCTGTTCACTGGGCTTTTTAAGCTCAGCCGCATTTCTTTTCCTGCGGCAGGTGTTAGGTTTGAAGATGGGCTTTGATGGGCTGAGAGTTGGATTATTTGAGTGGACCAACCCTAGTTACCTTATTATTTGGATTTATTTTGTCGGGCTATTGTTTTGAGATTTCGTTTTTATTTTAGACATTTTGGGATTTTGTAATCTTCCTTGTCAGTCGTTTGTTTATATGATTTGATACTTCATTTTTAAGGTTTTCGTTTGTAAGGATTTTATCGGTATGTTCTGATATGACACCAGAATATGACACTTCTACCCTTTTCGGGTTGGGGTGTTACAGACATGTTTATACATTTTAGCACAATTGGTATTAGATAATTTTGGGTTCTTCAAACGGTTTATCATTTTCTCGTTTATACCCTCGAGTGCTTCTAATCTACGGTTTGTCTATAGAATTTAGATATACATGAAAAGATACCAGCAACAAGCAATAAGATGTGCATCAGGTAGAGGTGGCAAGATGAACAGGACAAGCAGCTTGGATAATGAACCAAAATGAGTTCGGGTTGATTGGTTATAAGAATACATTACAACAATCTGTCAAGAAATAAAATAGAGATATACCGTCTGTATTATGACAATTTTTATGAAAGTGTCAAGTAGATTAACAGAAAAAGGAAAGAAACCTTTAAAGCGTCCTTATCATTTTGACCACAGCTTCAAGCGTGAGGCATGCAATTTATAGAATGGATCTACAGCTGATGTCTCACGTGAGTAACTAAGCTATTCACTAAGTTTTCCTAAGTAACATAGATGCGACCAATCTTTCCTGTTAACCACATAATTTAGTCATTTTAATCCATTTGACAAATAACTTGAAATAACTTGGGTGATGATTCAAGACCTACTGCCACTGATAAGCCCATCTAAATCAGCTGAATATAGAGATTATACTAAGCCATCTGTTACAATAACTGAGCTTGCTGGTCCATCTCAGCCTGTATCTGATGACCTCGAAAACAGTCAAATTGAATCAAATGAGGCTTCCCCATCATGCACCACTAAGGGCGACTGTGTGTGACCAACATACCACCCGATCCTTAGCAGGAATTTGAGTTGGATACAACGATTCCAGACCTCAACAAGAATCTGAAACACATACTGACAGGACTGAGAGTACACTCTGATTACAGACCATAAACCAGCAATAACCTGATCAACAATGTACATACACCCGTCAACACTATTTACATTATACGGTAATCAAGAGAAACCACGAAAAAGTGGAAAGAAGAGTTTATGTTTGGTTACCATGATACGCAACAAGATTCTTTTTCTTTTCTGAGACAACATTTTTCTTCTTTGGGTCAGCAATGTTTCTCTCAAGATCATCTGCTATCTCGTCTTTACTTATTTCCTTAAGCTCACGCCTGGCAGCAAGAATAGCAGCTTCAATCATCAGGTTTTGCAAATAAGCTCGGGTGAAACCAGGTGTTCTCCATTCAATCTTATCAAAATACATGTCTTCTGCAAGTGCCTTACCCCTTGAGCGCACCTACCATATACAAAGATTACCAACGTCTCCCTATGAAGCTGGCGTCGAAGAAAATCAATCACCTTAGAAAACTTATCCGTTCCAGCAATCTAAAATTTCAAAACAAATCATTTACCTAACTAGCTATTTAAATTTAATCATCAAAACTTTTGAACCTTGACTATAATATAAAAGTCACAAAAACCAGTACAGCAACAACAACAATTCAGTGAGGACCTAATCGAACCAATTATCATACCACTTATACCTTGCTCACCTAAGCACAAACTAAAACTTAAGCTAGATATTGAAGGTTCAACTGTTGAGAAAAATTAGCTAAGTCGCTAACTATCAGGCAAATGTATAAAATCAAAATTCTGATTCATAACTATAATCAATCATACTAATAGTAACGTTCATAACTATAATCACAGACATAAAATGAACATATCAATCATACTAATAGTAACGTTCATAGATTTCAAAAACTCAATTCTTAGACTCTAAACAATAAATAGTATAAGTACAAGTACGAATAATAAAGGTATATTTAGGTAGCAATAACACCTTAATCAGAGCTCTTAAGCTAAAACTAGTTATTAAAGCGTAGATCAGTCTCCATGGCATCATTAGAGTTAACATTCATCCTTTAATGCAAGGTTCGACTGATCGGCATTCGAGTGATAGTTAGCGTAAATATTCACTGATCAGATCTAACAATACTTATACTACTTATGATTAAAGGTTCGACTGATCGGCATTCGAACTATGCTTATCTGAAGCGGAAAACTAACTATTATTAGGCAAATGTAAGCGATCATATCATCAATCATACCTCTAATAATAAATAATACTTAGAAGCTGAAAATCACAGTTGACGTACAATGTATCATAAACTAATACAACTTGCGTATAGTCCGGTTTTAGATAAAAACTAGTTATCGAAGTAGTAATAATGAACAACTGTAATCACCTACATAGAATGAACGGAAGCTGCCGTAAACTAATGATTCCTAATAGTCGACTCTGAAACTAGTTATTGAAGGATCTAAATCGATAACTCTAATCACATATACTATAAGTAAATAAGCTAACCAAGGGTTTGAAAAAGCTAATTCGTAAAGTAGAAGCAATTTGATAGTAATAAATAAGGTGAAAATAATTAATAATGACAAATAATGTAATCCATTACTTACTGATATTTTTCACACGCGAATATAATGTAATCCAAACTTAAATCCGTTAATTGCATCAAAACTTCATTCCTAACTGATAATCTTCACATGTGAAGATAATATTACTAAACTTATATGCACTTTTAAGCTCAAAAATCCATTACTTACTGATATTTTTCACACGTGAAGATAATGTAATCCAAACTTAAATCGGTTAATTGTATCAAAACTTCATTCCTAACTGATAATCTTCACATGTGAAGATAATATAACTAAACTTATATGCACTTATAACCTCAAAAATCCATTACATGATATTTTTCACACGCGAAGATAATGTAATCCAAACTTAAATCGGCTAATTGCATCAAGACTTCATTCATAACGGATAATCTTCACATGCGAAGATACTTTAACTAAACTTATATGCACTTATAACCTCAAAAATCCATTACTTACTCATATTTTTCACACGTGAAGATAATGTAATCCAAACTTAAATCGGCTAATTGCATCAAAACTTCATTCCTAACTGATAATCTTCACATGTGAAGATAATAAAACTAAACTTATATGCACTTATGACCTCAAAAATCAATTAATTAAAATCAGTTCACCTCTAACTAAACTTAAATCCGCTAATAATTTTCACAATTCAATACAATTCTTTATAAAAATTAATTAAATAATAATAAATTATGATAATTACTTGATATCTCTGTGTATTCCGGTGATATCACTGATTTCAGATTCACCTTGTCGTGATTGTGGAGGAGTGGTGGTGTTTGATTTGGCGGTGAAGCGGTGGTTTGAACGGTGGTGGTTGTGATTGGAGAAAGTTTGTTGGATCGGAGATTGTAAGAATCCATGCCTTGTCGAGGTGGTTCTCAGTCTCCGGTGTACCAGAGACAGTGTTTGATGGTGGTTTTCCGGCAAATTCTCCGGTCATGTTCTCAATGTTTGATGGTGGAGTGGTGGTTCGATCAGGCGGTTTGAATGGTGGTGGTTCGAACGGTAGTGATCGGGGGTGTAGTGATGGTTATGACAAGATATTGTTGAAGGTAGTTAGATCGGAGAGGATCTATTGATGTTCACCTTCTAAGTTGTGATATGTGTGTTTTTTTTAAAAATTATATATTACCTGTGATTTTTACTTTTAAAATAATATAGATAGTGCAAATAGTGCTTCAATCTAAGCCATTAGATCTGAAAATGGGAGGGATTAGATCAAGGGCTAGGATCTCTTCTCGCGTTCTCACTAAATTTAAGCTTCTCACAAGAATGAGCCCCTATATATATATATATATATATATATATATATATATATATATATATATATATATATATATATATATATATATATATATATATATATATATATATATATATATATTTTGATGAAGGTGTTGTATAACAAAGTAGATGGTTCAGTTGCTTGCTGTTGTCAGCTGTTTGTTCGATGTGGTATTTTGTGTCGTCACATCTTTTGTGTGTTCAAGAATTCCAAGGTTGTTTCTATCCCAGATCAGTATTTACGTAGGCGTTGGTCAAGGGATTTGATTCCTGCTGATTTGAGGAGGCAAAAGGCTCGTTATGGTCAGAACAATGAAGAAATAGAGAGGCTTGCAATTGAGGCAACTGGTTTAGTTGAGTCGTGTGTTCATATGATGAGTAACAATAAAGGAAAGTTGACTTCTTTTGTAGACAAGCTGAAGAAGTTGAAAACTGAAGTTGAGGCTGATTTGCCAACTGTTCCTTCCCGTAATGTTTCTGAAATTGTTGAAGAGTTTATGGGTATAAAGAAGCCTACTAAAATTTATGTTAAAAATCCATCGAAAGCGAGCAATAAGGGGTTTATGAGGGAGCGTATCAAGGGTGGACGTGAGAAAGCATTTGATAAAAGCAAGAAGCAAAAGAAGTTGTGCAGTATTTGTGGGTCGACGGAGCATAACAGGGCTACTTGTCCAGACAAAGGTAAATATTTGACCAATAATGCTGAAGTAGGCGGCAGCTCTGCTGAAGGAGTACTTGTACAGGTTGAGGTGGAGTCATCGGCGCAACCACTGCAATAGAGGACATGGAGGTTGAGGTTGAGGTGCAGTCTATCTGTTATGTCTTATCCAATTTTATCACTTGTGATGATTTTCTATTTGTTATTACTTTTCTTCCATTTTTTCATTTTTATCACTTGTGATAAAGCATACAAAATTGATGAAATGCTTACACCTTTTTGTGAGTTTACTTTTTGTGACTTTATTGAATAATTGAAATAAGTTTTTTTGCTAATCTAGTTCTATTATATTGTTACGGCATGTTATTTACTGACATTTGGATACTTTAATAAAGTTAACAAAAGCAAGGTTGAATTCTAATTTTCCAAAATCTTTCAACTGAATAGAAATCATCATTGTTTACAACGATAAAGATAATGGTTTTTACAAAACGATAGTCTGCCATCAGGATTAATAAGTAGCTGAAGAGGATTACTAATTGTTGTTACATGAAACCAAACATAAAACATTATGCAGTCGGTCAATTGTTGTTTAGTTCTGCATACCTTCTCTTTATTGCCTCCTTGACAAGCTTCTTTACTTCTTTTTCGTCCTTGTTCTCTGCAAGAAACTTTAATGCATAGTCTGACATCATCTTCCATTTTTCGTTCATTTCATGAAGCAACATCTTTGTTACGTATCTTGATCTCATATTTTCTATCTGAATTCGATGTTGTTTGTGTGTTTCCTTTAGAATGCCTGTTTGCCATCTTGATCTAATTTTTCCTTCGTAGAGTTCCATGTGTATCATCATGTACAAACCGCAATCTATCTTTTCTGCTTTTGTTTGCCAATCCATCTTTAATATTGTTGGTTCTTGTGTTTGATGCATCATTTCATATCCTGCTGGATGTTCATATGTTGACAAGTGTCTTACAAAAACCGCCCTCTCAAATTTATAATATAAAATGTCAATTATAGACTAGTATCCCTTGTGATATTATACTGGTAAAACATAAATAATCAAATAATTTTTCTTACCACTAACTCATAATTTTCTTTGTACTTTTCTTCGTATGTTGCATCTGAATCGCTGTTGTCAATTATGACAAATGTTCCTTTAACGATGTCGAAAACTATTAGATAGTAATGTCCATGTGCTATTATTGGGAAGAATACCTGTTATCATGAAAAAAGTATTAAATTTAAAATAATATACTAAGTTTCTTGATTAATTTATATAAGTAATGTAATATACCAAGTTAATATCATCAAATTTGAGTCTGCTTGTGTCTTCTTCCATCTGAATAGCAATCAAGTGTTCAAACATATCATATTGTTTATCTACTTTGTCAGTGAACAATTCTGGCTTATCTTGTAATACTCCTGGAAGCTGATTGACAATTAAAAAAAATGTTATTATTATTATTAATAAATAAAAGTTAATACAGAAATACATTCATTTTATATAAAAATTTATCTTACCATCATTGATGTATAAAAGTAATGCCGTTTGATCTTTCTATCTGAGAACAATTCCTCGTAGTTTAGGATATCATCAAAGGTATCTATCACAGGAATTTCAATTTTCAAGGTTGGCGCTAGTGATTGAACATTCATTCTCATTAATCCTAAACCTTTATCGTCTACGAAAACTTGTTCTCTGTTTACAATATCACAAGTGATAAGTATAAGGAACTGTGTATATAGGTAAATGTTTTTTGTATCACAGGTGATAAATATAAGAAACTAATATATGTTTTGTTATCACAAGTGATAACCATAATAAATTAGATATTGAAATTTTAAATATAAACTTACGCTTCGTTTCCTTGCATACAGAAGATGCTTCTTGCCAAGAGTTTTTCCACCTCTGTTAGATTTTTTGTCGTGCTGACCTTCTTGTTCATGTATGGAGATTTCAGGCACTTATATTGTTTTTCTTCATCACTTGATTTTGATTGTACTCCTGGGCTATCAAATCCTAGATCAAAGCTTGGCTGAGACCCTGGTATAAAGACGGAACTAGGGCTCTGTGAAGATGGAGTTGTTTGTTCCTTTTCTTCAACACTTTTCTGTTTCTTAAGGTTCTCACGGTTCTCACTTTCTGCATATCTGTTCACTTCTTCATTTCGTTTTGCATCCATGTTGGCTTGTTGCCTTTCTATTTCTCTCAATTCATTTCTAAATTCTTCATCAGTTTTGTTTAGTAAATCTCCAAAAATATCATCATCAGTATCAAAAGGTTCTCTTTGATCTTTAGCTTCTTCATTACTTTTTTGACTTGTAACCTTGTTTGTTTCATCTTTTTCCCCTTCATTTTTTTCTTCAGCTTCACCCTTTTTGTTACTGTTCCCATCGATGTTTCCCACAGCTTCATCCTTTTCTCGTCTATTCTTGTTGTTGTTTTCATCAGTTTCATCATTTTTGGTATTGTTTGCGCCTTTGTTTCCACTACCTTGCGCAACTTCATTCTCATTATAGACTGATTCTCCATTTTGGTCGTTTGCTTCATCGTTTTTTACAGCATCATCAATTATCATTGATTCGTCATTTTCATCTCCGTGTTCTGTATATTGTCTGGCAAATGGATTTTGTACTTCATTATTTCCATCTTCATCATCACTTGTGCCAAATTTTATGGAGCTTGACTCTGTTGATGTTGATTTAGATCTTGATGATAAGAATGGACTTTTTCTTTTGAAACAATCATCTGGTTCACTAAAAATCTTTTTTATTCTTTCTCTAAATTGCCGAAGCCTTTCATCCCCTTTGAATTTACATATGTATTCTTTAATTGTTTCTTCTAGCATTTCTTTCTCACTCAAAATGCTTTCTATCTTATCTTCTAGCATCTGATACACTTCCTGTGATTGAATTTCAAATTTAAGATCATATTAGTTATGCATAATCAACAGTAATATTATTGTTTTTTTTTTTTTTTTTTTTTTTTTTTTTTTTTTTTTTTTTTTTTTTTTTTTTAATATTTTACTGTATTATCACAAGTGATATCTTGCATAATTTATTTTATCACTTGTGATAGGACATAACAAAGAACTTAATTTTTTTTATACTTACCTGCTTTTGAATATCTTCTTCATCTTTATTCATGTCTCCTATAATTTCCACCATTCCAAAGTACTTGTTGAAATCAATTTCCAGAATCTCCCTACTTTTTAACAGACTTGTGTTCCAACTTTTTAGAGCTGGTATTCTTCTCGGCACATTCATTTGATCAAACTTTGTGTAATGTAAATATGCAAGTTGTTTCATCAACAATTTTATCAGTTCAATGAATGTATATTTTCATAACATTTTATGTTAGGAAGAAAAAATAATTTAAAATTTATTACTTACCATCAAGAATGTAACTGGGTCGTAACACTCAACCTCTGTCCTATTATTCTTTCTTGCAGACCAATCATGTTTTGTTGAGCTTGCACAATCAAAAATATACCTGCACCAGTCTATATCTTTCACGTTATCTCCTTCAAACACGTTTTCCAACACCGTTTTTGTGACAACAGAGCTTTTATCGCATCCTCCCAATGTATTTGCAATAAGCATTAAAATGTTCATTCTGAACATGAAATCTGTGTTTGTTGTTTTTGTTATCTCCTTTGATATGGCATTTGTTGTCAAACTGTTTTCGTGTTTGAATTGATTTTTCCATTCTTCAACAAATTTATCGTTGTATTGTCTTTGGCCTTCATCTCTTTCTAGCGTCCTTGATCCATTTGGTAGTCTGAGAACTTCATGCACAGTTTGTGGAGATATTTTTAAATTTCCTGTTGGAAGTCTAAGGTTCATTGATTCTGTGTCGAGGCTGTCTACCACAAAGAAGGCAAGCTTTGTTGGTATTTCATTTATTGGGAATTCTATCAAGTCTCCAAAACCCATTTGTGTTATAACCTTCTTTCTTTCTACACTTAACCCACGCATTGCCTCAAAAAGTGGCTTAACTGATGCCCTTCCCTTGACTATTGTGTACACCTTTCGTTTCTTTTTTGAATCTTTTTCAATCTCTTCGTTTACATCATCTTACATTTCACCAATTTTTCTTTTTCCTTTTCCTTTTTCTCTTTCATGATTATCTTCTTTATTATCATTTTTTGCAGCTGTTTCTTTTTCAGATTTTTCTGTTTTTTCAGGATTTTCTTTTTCATCCTGTTTCATTTTTGTGTAATCTTCTTTTTCAGCTTCTTTTGGATCCTGTAGTAAAAATAAAATAATAAAATAAATTTTTTTGTCATTTATCACTTGTGATATTTTAGCATTTATCACTTGTGATATAGCATTCACATAACTATCGCAAAACACTTTTTCATATACCTGTTCTGTAGCTTTTTTCGATGCTTTTTTTTCTTGCTCAGGCTTTAATTTTGTTGCTTCTTCCTTCATCATCTTCTTTTTTTCCTCCAACCCTTTTTCTTTTTCTTCCATTTTTTGATGCAAACCTCTAAAACGTTTTTTCTTACTTGCTAATTGTTTTCTTCTTTTTGGTTTCTGTTCATCTGTATAATAGCAAATCCAGTTATACATTGTTTGGCAATTTCACAGTCATTGAATCTACAAATTAACCAAATTTGGGTAGACGTTTTTAACAACCAAACTACCTTCAGTATTGCGTACACCTTTTCGTTTCTTTTTCTACATGTTAACAACCAAATCACCTTGTTTTATAATGAGCCCAAAAAAAGTTTCAACGATCCCAAAACAGTCACATTTATGTCCTTTAGTTTACAAGTTCACTCAAAGTAGTTACAACTTCAAAATGTATAAACTAAGTTCTTTTCACTATGCATTTTGAATGAAGTTGTAAGCCCAAAACAGTTAGTTGAGCTTCAATCAAACTACAATGTGCCTCAATTTATAGATATCCCAAAACTACAACGATCTTAGTTTCTACAGCTGTAAACATCTAACAATCAATGACATGAGCTGTCGCTATTGTAACTTCTAATTCAATAGCATAAAATTTTGTCTTCAACATATTTTTTTAAATCACAGAAGATAAACTGGTATATTACACATATCTTGAACAATCATTTCATTTTTTTTTTTTTTTTTTAAATATAATCTGTAATTTATCATTGTTTCAAGACATCTTAAAATAAGCAAAACATATATAAAATATGCATATAAAACTCAAATAAAATACGCAAACAGTAAATAAAATTCAATTAATTTTTAAATAATATCGAAATGAGTGTCGTACCGTTATACATATTTTCAACAGATTGTTTTCCCTTTTCTTGTTGAGGTTGCGATTCCTTCATGTTTATGTATTTTTGAATTTGATTCAACGGTTCGTCATTTATTTTTCGAAGGATAGATTGTTGGTGTGTGTTTTTTTTATTTGTGTGTGTGTTTTTCCAGATCTGGGTTTTATTTTTTTGAACTTTACATTTTCAGTCCTTATATTTTTAGTTTATGTAAACTTTTTTGCTTTTTTTAATTTATATCACCTGTGATAAACAATTAAATACATTTTTTGAAAAGCTTTTGTCTATACTAGTCAACTGAAAATTTTCACAGCAAGGACATACAAGCTCACACCTCAAAATACATTTTTGGAAGTAATTAATCCTTACTTATTTTTTGCTTTTTCTTTTTTTGTTAGATGACAGGTGTCATGACAGGTGATATAATAAACTTTTAGTTATATCACTGGTGATATGTTCTAATATCACAAATGATACATTCTAAAAAAAGAGTGAAAAAGAAAATTTTGTTGGTAGGCTAGTTTTGTGGTGACTCAAGATCTAAATTTTGTTGGTAGGCTAGTTTTTGTTTACCAGTTTTAACATGTTTTCACAGAGTATGTCATTGCAAAAATAATCAATCTCTTAATTTGATATACACTTTAAGGACAGTGCGTCTTGGCAGTCATCTTATCATTTACCAAAGTATCGCAAATAAATCATTTACACTTTGAAAAAAAATTCATCATAATCCCAAATTTACCGATCTTTGGTTCACCAATTCATTTATTTAAACTAAAGGTACCTGAGTAGCGAAATCTTCTATGAATTATCCAACAGCATAAATATATATAGTGATATATACATGCATATGTCAGCAGAAGAACATAAGCAAGGTTATATTCATATTACCCAAAAGTGTTTACTTCCATCTAAAATCAAGAACAAAGCGTAAAATACATCTAAAAGCATACGTCTGCATTTCCAACAAAAAGATGCAAATTTCAGAGCAAAATGTAGTACAATCTCCGGCACCAGGGAATGTGATTCAGGTACCTAATAGATCCACCCATCTACTTAGGTATTTCCCAAACTTGGACACTGTCCGTCACATTTCGTGGCTCGGCAGTCCTACTTGCATCTAAAATGCAGAACAAAATGTAAAATCCAACTAAAATATGCAAAATCCAAAACAAAATGTAGTTCAATCTCCGGCACCAGGGAATGTGATTTAGGTACCTAATAGATCCACCCATCTACTTAGGCATTTCCCAAACTTGGACATTGTCCGTCACATTCCGTGGCCCGGCAGCCCTACTATTGTTTTTTGCATATCAGATTCTTAAACCTACTTTAAACCATCTACGTTGTTTAGAAATCTAAATACTTAAAACAGAAATGTAAATTGTTTTTTGATAGCATTAAATAGATTTAATGCTTGTTTTCTTCAGCTATCTTCTTCCTGATAGCTTCTTCAACCACCTTTCGAATCTCCTTCTCATCATGGTTGTGTTTTTCAGCAAACTTGATTGCATATTCTGACATGAGTTCACTCTTTTGATTCACTTCATGTAACAGTATCTTAGCTGCATACCTCATCCTCATTCTTGTCATTTGTTCAGCATATCTGTGATTCCTTTCATCAACGATGTTTGGCTTCCAACTTGGTCCTGCTTCACCTTCAAATGTTTCCATATGCATCATCATGTATAAGCCGCAATCAATCTTGTTATCCTTTGTTCTCCATTTCATCTTTAACACAGTTGCTGGCTTCTCTTTCAACATCGTATTGAGGATTGGGTGTGAAGCCCTCATCAGGTAATTTACAAGAATTGATTTCTGCAAATTAACAAAATATTACTTGCTACAATTTATCTCTAGTGATATAAGTATTTAAACAGAGTTCGGTTCAGACATTGCTTACCACAAAATCGAAGTTGGGTTGTAGGGCGCATCTGAAATGCTGTTGTCCAGTATTACAGCGTTGCCCTTCTCAAGATTGAAAACTATGACATAGTAATGGTCGTGAGCAATTATTGGAAAGAAGACAAGTTTCACATCTTTCAATTTCCGTTTGGCTTCTTCCTCAGTCATGAGTTTTTTCATGAGTATTTCAAAATTGTCACACTGCTTTTTTTCATCTTTTACTTTCTTCAGAATCTCTGGCAGCTGTATCATAACAATAGATTCAAGATAATTTAAAATACATATTACATAATTTTGAAACGCATGGATATATTATTGCATTTTTTTGGGAAGTTTTAATATCTTACCACTGCATCTGTTGGGAAGAAGTATCTTGTCTTCATTTTTCCAACTTTGTTCTTTCTCTCTTCATGATTCAATACCGAAGCGAATGCATCGATCACCTGACTTTCTATTAGCAAGCCCGACGCAATTGATTGCATTACTATTCTTGGTATTGGTGTGCCCTTGCCATCATTGAACACCTCTTCTCTGTTTTTTAATATCACAGTTGATAAATTTTAAGTTCTTAAATATAGCATACCACTTGTGATAAATAACATAACCTTAATACTAACAGCAAATTTAAATCTTACATGATATCTTCTTCCATCGGAAATAAGCTGTTAGCTAGCATTGTTTCAGACTCTGTTAACGGTTCCATCGTGTCTGCCTTCTTGTTCATATAAGGTGATTTCAAGTACACTGATGGTTTAACAATCCTTTTTCCTTCCCTCTTTTCATTTTCTTTGTTGCTTTCTTCAGCAACATCTTTCTGAGTCCTGAATGCCTTGTGTTGAATTTCTGGGCTTTGAAATTCTGCAACTTTAGCCCTTTCTTCTTCTTCTTGTGCAACTTTGGCTGCAGCGTCTTTTTCAGCCTGTTTTTTGAGCATCTAATAAGGTTTAGATATGAAAAAGTTCTGCATGGTGTTTTGTTTAAGTTTATATGTCTAACGAGCTTATTTTTGTTTCAGCTTATGTTACAGAAGCTGCTTATTTTTGTTTTATTTTTGAGTCATATAAGCCTATAATTCTCAAAATAAGACAAAAAATGAGTGATTCATTTCCCATTCATGTGAATAAAAACTATGCAATGCATAAGAATGAATTGGGATTTATGCAAATCAAAAGAAAGCATACATTCACCATTCATTCTTAAAGTTTGGAGTTCCCTATTTCTAAAATACTAGTTATTACAAGCCATAGATCATAAGTTTTTTCACAAAAGCATGCACGTGAACAAAAAGCATGCAAATGCGTAGGAATGAATGGGTACTAATAGTAGTTTAACTAGAAGGGACTGAAAATGGCTCTTCAAAGGCACCAAGATACATCGCCTTTTCTTGCCTATTTTAAGCAGAGCAACTATCTAACCTTTTCTCTTCTTTTCTTAGCAAGTTCTTTTGCAGCTTCTTTTCTTTTCTGCTTCTTTCAGTTTTGTAGCCTCTTCTTTTGCAGCTTGTTTTGCTGCAGCTTCTTTTGCAGCCTGCATTAATGAAAAATTAACGAATAAATAAATTAAGAAAAAAACTATCGTATTGTATGACTTTGTTATTTTTAGAATTTATAACTTGTGATATTACCTTTTCGGCTTCTTCTTTCTTCTGAGCTGCTTCCTTTTCAGCTTCTTTTTCAGCTGCTTCCTTTTCAGCCTGTTTTTTAGCCTCTTCTTGTTTTTGGATTGCAGCTTCTTTTGCAGCTGCTTGTTTCGCTGCAGCTTCTTTTGCAGCCTGCATTAATAAAAATTAAAGAATAAATAAATAAATAAAAACTAAATAAAAAAAGTGTTGTATTGTATGACTTTGTTATATTTTAGAGTTTATCACTTGTGATATTACCTTTTCCGCTGCTTCTTTCTTCTTCTTTTCAGCTTCTCTTTTTTTCCCAGCTGCTTTTTTCTGAGCTTCTTTTTCGGCTGCTTCTTTTTTGCAATTGCTTCTTCTTCAGCCTGTATTTTTTACCATTTTCTTCTGTTAAAATTTATCACTTGTGATATTGTATACAGATAAATACTTTAGATTATAATTATCTAACCTGTTGTTTATCTGTTTCTGCAGGAGTCACTTTTGTTGTTTTTTCTTTATCGTTGTTTCCTCCTTCGCTATCATCATCATCCTCATTATCTGTATCTTCATCATCACTTTCATCATCAGTTTCATCATCTCCTCCTTCTTCAGTATTCCTGCCTTCATCATCACTTTCATCATCTCCTCCATTTCTTCTGCTCGTTCCTTCTTGATTATCAATCACTCTACCATTTTCATCTATTTGAAGATTCCCCTGGAATTGTGTGTTGTATTTTTCTACATATAACCTTATTGTTTCATCTCCCGGGTATATCTCCATGCTTACCCTTATAAAATTTTCTAACTCTCTCTTCTCATTCAATACTCTTTCAAACTTTTCTTCGACAGCTTCATATAGTTGCTGTGTTTTTAATTAAATAAAGCAATTATAAGTATTTTATCACTAGTGATATATTCAAAATTTTCATATTAATTATAAGTATTACCTCTTTCTGTTTTCTGATATCTGCTTCTTCACTCTCATCCTCTTCTTTGATCACCATGACATTTCCAAACCCTCCCATCTCCATCTCCATCTCTTGCCTTTTCTCAATCAGTTTTGTGGTCCAATTTCTTATGGCTGGCCATTTTCTTGGCACATCCATTTCATCGAACTTTGTGAAATGCATGTAGATAAGCTGTTTTCAAGAAAACAAAACATTCATTAAAACCTTTACTTATTAAAAGAAGTGGTAGATTAATCTTTTTTTAGTATCCCAAGTGATATTGTACATGGCATCTATTTTTTAAAAAACAACTTGTAATATCACTGGTGATAGAATACATTTAATATGTCATTAACTTAAAGTATCACTTGTGATACCCTACATCATATTTGTTTTAAAGATAACCTTGACTTACCGTGAATGCTGCATGTGGTCCATAGTACCAATTTTCCGTTGTTGAGTCATCCCAACCTTCCTTGCTTAATTTCATAGAGTTCCAAATGTATGAGCACCAGTCAATTGTCGTTATTTCCTCTGGTGTCATCAGAAATTTGATGACGTGATACTTCAGCATCGAACTGTTATAGCAGGTTCCCAGACAGTTTGCAAACAGCATTAGGAAATTCATCTGGAAGGTGAAGTCTGTTTCTTCAGTACTCTGAATCACCTTTGATAATGCTGTTGTTGTTATCCTTTTTTTTCCCGGGAATTGTGCCATAAACTGTTTCATAAACAAGTCATCCCAATCCATTTCTGGTCCTGAGCAAAGTGTTCTCGGACCCATTGGTATCCCTAGAACTTCCCTAATTGTTTTCGGTTTGATTTTTATGACACCCCCATTTGGCAAGTTTATTTGCATCTTTTCCATATCCATATGTGTCAATATGAAGTAGGGCAGCTTTCCAGGGATTTTTTGCAATAGGAAATCAATCAGTGTTCCAAATCCCATTGCCATGACCATTTTCCTTCTTTCTGGGCTCAGCGAATGTGTTGCATCGTAAAACGGTTGGACAGTCATTTTAGCCCTCAACGACTTGAATGGAATGACATATTCTTCTTCTTCTTCCTCATCTTCCACCTCCATTTTTTCCTTGCTTTTCTTCGTCTGTTCTTTCTTCTTCTTTGCTTCTTCCTTCTTCCTTTGTTCTTCTTTCTTTTTCGTTTCTTCTTGTTTCTTCTTCTTCTTCGTTTCCTTCATTTTTTTTTATTTGTTGCCTTTCCTTCCTTTTTCTTTTCTTCTTCTTCCTTCTTTTTCTTTGTTTCTTCCTTCTTTTTCTTTCTTGCATCCTCAGCTTTTTCTTCCCCTCTCTTTCTCTTTCCTTTTTCTTCCTGCTTTTGTTTTTCGGTTTGTTGTTTTTTTTATGCTGATCTTGTTACAACAACTGGTGAATCTGTTGCTTGTTCTTTTCTTTTCTTTGTTTGCTTGGGTTTCAAATTTGGTTTTGCTTCTTTGGGTATGACTGTTTCTTGGGGTGTCGCTTCGGGTGTTGTTTTGGTTGTTGTTTCTGGTGTTGGTTCAGATGGTGTCGCTTCGGGTGTTTTTGGTTGGGCTGTTGGTGGTGTTGGTGTGGTTTCTATGGTTGCTAGAGTTGTTATTGGTGTGTTTTCTGGTGATGTCATTTCCGGTGATGCTTGATTTAATGGTGTGACAAGCCTTGATCGTGCAATGGTTGTTATCTGTTTTGTGGGTGTCTTTTCTAGATAGGTAGTTTTTATCGATGACTTCGTGTATTTTGTGGTTGTTTTCTGTGGTGAGGGTGTAGATGTTTCCTGTTGTGTTTCTTGTTGTGCTAGTTTTGTTTGTGGTGTTGGTGGTGGTTGTTTTTTTTTTATATGTTGCTTTTTTGAATTGGAGTTTGTTTCTTGCTTCTTTTCTTTTTCATTTCTTTTAGACTTGTATTCAAATCTACACAAAAGAAATCCCAAGTAAGTTTTCATGAATATTTATTGCTGATAAATATAAACTCTGAATGTTTATGCGTCATACAATTATATAACATTCTACTGCAAGTATGTCATATCAATTTGTATCACAGGTGATATAACACAGAAGCTAAATGTCAAAACAAGTATGCCGCATACATACAGGGTTTATGATAGTTGATATTTTTCTAAATGAGACATGCTTATATGTTGGAATTTACCTTTTTCTTTTTAAATCTCTGGAGATACGCTCAAAAATTTGCTTGTCGACAAAACTGCATTTACAAAATTTTTTAAGAAACAAACAGAATGTCTTCAATTTTTATGTTTAAAAGATTTATTTTAGCAGACAAAAACTGACCGTTTAAAGCTTGTATTGTCTCCAGATGCTCGTAAATATCATCTTCTACATTTTTTTCAAAATCAAAATTTTAATGTCTTATGTTATGTAAAACAAAAAGACACTATAAATTCTAATCAAAAATGTATTTGAAATATAGTTATTTCACGTATAATGGCTTATCATCACAGTTGTTATACTATCAAAAATCAAAAAAAAAATCACTATTTCTGTTCCATTAATTATTTAAGTTATCCGCGTCTGCTCTTCATCGTCATCACTACCATCAGTACCACTACCACTACTAGTAACACTACGACTACGAAAAGTCATAACTAAACTACCACCTCTACCACAAAAAACTAAAAATGTATCAGTTATCGCGCTACATGATCTCTAATCGTGTGACAAGTAATCAATTATCGCTACATCTGTTTTTATCACTAGTGATATACCATAAAATATTTCTCTGTCACACTCAAAAACGCATCATAAGTTACATCAAAATTATACTTGTAACAAGCTAAAAACATATCCATTATTACGAAGAACGCTAAAAGTCAAATCGACGTTCGCTACCACTACTACTATCACTACCACTATACTGAAGCACCACCAACACCACTACCACTACCACCACCACCACTACCACCACCACTACCAGTATCAAAACTAAACCACTAAAACTACCAAATCACTACCACAAAATTACCACAACTGTTTTACAGTATGACACCTAAAAACACCTAAAAACATCTAATATCAGCAAAATCTGCATAAATTTCTTCTTCTTTTACAGTATGATAGCAAAATCTCAAATAAATACATAATCATCAATTGCATGTCATTAATACAGCAAAAAAATACAGAAAAATGTTCATAAATAGCAATAACATTCATAAATAAGTATAGAATCAGTAGAGATACATAAATAACATCTAAATAATTAGTTTGAAGCTTCGTACCATCGTTTTCGGGGTTGGTGGGTTTGTTTTGATCCATTTTTTGTGCTTTTTCTTCTTCAGTTGAAGATTGATGCGTTTTTGTGTTTTTTTTTTTTTTTTTTGATTTTGACGGTTAATTGTTGGTTGATTTTGATAGTTAGGGTTTGTTTTTAGTGAGAGAAAGCGACGTGTTGGTTTTGCTGATGAAAATGACGCGTGTGTTGTGTTTATGTGGTTGGTGGAAGTTTCACGTTTTGGCAAGAATAGTCCCTCCGTGTTTTTTATCCTCAAAAAATGTTTTTTGATCCAACGGCTGATACTTGTCCCTTGGTAAGTAGGGGATCGAAGGTTTCTGAAATAAAGTCCCTCTAATTATGAAATAAGTTTATTTAAGAAAGTAATGTTATTTTTGGAAAAAGAAAGAGGTTATAGTTTTTTCACAATAGGTCAAAGGTTCAAACAACACTAAATGTGTATATTTGAAGGTGTTTATAGAAGGGTGATGAAGTCGCATACATGTGATTAGAAAATACTCGTCTTCCCAAAATTAACCCCAATAGAGGAAAACCTTATCCATTTATAAACTTATTTAAAAATTGTTAAGTATATTTAAGCTTATATGCCTCTTTACTCGAGCTTACAAGTCAAAAATATTAGCTAGTAAGCTTGAATAGAAAAATGATATATCTTTCTACTTCAAATGACAAATCAATGAAGTAAATTAAGAAAAAGATTAGTGTATTACAAATGTTACACTCTGGTGTGTGTAGAAAAATAAATATGTACATTAACTAGGAGGATGTTGTAGCATCGCTAAAAAGACTATTATACTTAGAACACCAATACCCAAGATAAAGGAATCCATAAAATTTAGAGAAACCTTTTTAAATAGCTCAAATTTGAGAGCATAGGTCTATTTTATAGAAAAGAAAAAGAAAAAAAAAATCTAAACGTAGATCGATACGATTTACCAATTGTGTGACTCCACAAACTTTTTGACAGCTGTCCATCCTTTAAGACAAGTCGTATTGGTAAGGTTGACCATCGGTCGGTCGATTCATTGGATGCGTCCCCTGCCCTTACGAGACAAACACGAAACACATTCCTTTGAAAAAATTGAAGATTCGATTAGGCAGTTAACCAAATAGTCGTGTGTGTGGGTGTATTTTTTTAATTGATATCTATGGAATATGTTTTTGTTGATCGTGGTCACTTATTACTAGCATTTGGTCATAGAGAAAGAAAATTGAGTTGCCGCTAAAATGACAAATGCTAAAAAAAATAAGAGAGTAAAAGAATGTTTCTTCCAGATTTAATGTTGACTCAACCTTCCGAATACAAACTCAAACTGAAATTAATTCCAAAAAAAAAACACAAACACAAACACCATAGTCAAATCAATCAATCAACCTCACACACCAAACACACCTTCAAAAACACACACATACACACTTTATTTTATAAGTAGCATGGTCTTTTTTATCTATATCTATACTATATTATAATGCATGTAAAAGTCAAACCTCATTCCAAGCTTAACTTTTAACCAAAATTTAAGATAAGGAGCTCCAATCATGAGATGACATGTGTCACTTTTTAACAAACTCCAAGCCTAACTGCTAACCACTAAAAATTAAGATAAATAGCTCAAATTATAAAGTGACATGTGTCACTTCTCAACTAAAAAATTATCTTTATTTTCAAATTGAAATATCTTTTTATCTACTTATTTTTTATAATCTAATTTCACCATATTTTCTAAAATTTTATGCTCTTTAATTCAACATCCATTTTGATATATTTTTATAAGTTTTTAGCTTTTATATTTTTAGTGGTTTATTTTATTTTAATTCAAATTTTTACAACTTTAACCTTTATTTCAATTAATATAATCTTGATTCGTCAAAATTATATACTTTTGAGGGAGTGTTTGACGGGTACGAGATTGCGAGGTATTTCTATATGCGGGAATAATGATGTCACGGGAAAGCTACGGGTAACCCAACCAAAAACATACAACTAACACATATAAATTCGAAGTGTTGTGAAACGAATTCACAAAACGGGTAAGCAAACACATATAACTATACTTATCGCCGCCGCTGTGCGCGGGTATCCGACTAGTTCTATTAAACTCACTTTATTTTCTTCACTTTTTAATTTTTTTAACTCGAGAAAAGTTTATTTAGAGACGGTTAATTTATCGTAACGGAGAGACAAAAATCATTTCTTTTAAAGAAAACAAAAAGGCTAGTTGCTTAAAAATGTATTTTACTTGTCACGTTTTCTAATTTTTTGTATAAGGTTACCCCCAAACTTTTAAAGTGAAAATTTAGAGAAAGAGAAAGGGCCCAAGGTGAAAGTTTGAAAAGCCAAAACTGTATATATAGTTTTCCCGCTTTCATTATATCATCTTTTTTCTCATATCACAATTGATAGAAACCTTAACCCTAAAAGTAAGTAGAGTAATTAATCAAAGAAAAGTGATGGATGATCCAACGATGGTCAGAAGGCCGTTTGATGGTTGTGTTCCACCAAAACTGTGAAGAAACCATTGCACTGTTGAGAAAAGATTTACCCAAGTATGGACCTGTCATGAAATTTGGTAATTATAATTTTTTTTTATATATATGTTTTTGTTTTCAAATGTTTTATGATGTTTGTGAACTAATGTGTTTTTGCCTACAATAAACAAAAGAAAAGCTGCCGACAAAATAAAGGAAAAGAAAACTTTTTTGAAAGCCAAAAGTCATCCCAACTATTAAGTATGACAAAAGAATAGTAAGTCTATATTTTTAGGCATGCTTTGTCCGAAGCAAAATGCAATTTGGTTTTCTTCATTATTTGGTCAACATATGTGATAAATGTTTACATGATTGGTCGGTAGGAAATGTTTATTTTGAATAGCTGCATGTCAAGTTTTCACACCATGCAAAGTTGGTGTATAAAAGGAATGCTGAAGGTGTAGTTCAATATGTACCAGCTTCCCAAAACAAAAGATAGTTTATCAAGTTTTAATAATAACATTTTGAGTGCATTGTTTCTTTCATATAACCAAGAGTTATTTAGTATTTTGTCGAAACATATTTTGTGAGCAATATTTTTGTGAGAGTAACATCTCATATATCCAACATAAATTGGTATCAGAGCTTGTTCGAATCCATTTGGGTTAAACGAGTTCTTATCATTTTTATAAAGGTGTCATGGCAAGACGACAAGGTTTTGATTTAAGTCATGTTGTCGTCCCAATTTTTGATGGTGAAAATTATGATTATTGGTGTGTCAAAATGGAGACACTATTTGATTCTTTAGATGTGTTTGACGATGTCAAAAACACATTTGAAGAACCAGTTGATACGGAAAAATTAACTGAAGAGCAGATGAAAGATTTTAAGCAAAAGAGAAGCCGAAATGCAGCCGTTTTAAGTATGATTCAGCGGGGAGTCACACCGTCAATCTTCCCGAAAATCATGCGTCTAAAAAAAGCAAAAGAAGCTTGGGAGGTGCTCAAGCAAGAATTTCAAGGAGACGTCAAAGTGAGAGCTATAAAGCTACAAACTCTCAGACGAGATTACGAGAACACGAAGATGAAGGAAAATGAGTCACTAAATGACTATTCATCTAGATTAACCGATTTGATTAATCAGATGAAAAGTTATGGTGATGAAATTGAAGACCAGCGTATTGTTGAGAAAATTCTCATCAGTATTCCTGAAAAATTTGATCCAATTATAGCAGTCATTGAAAACACCAAAGATCTTAAAACTTTGGGTATTCAAGAATTGCTAAGTTCTCTCAAGTCATATGAGCAACGTATGACTCTCCACTCCGGCAAGGCGATCGAAAGTGCATTCCAATCCAGCCTGCAAGGCGACAAGAAGCCACCACAAAATTATGGAAGAGGGAGTTCATCCCGAGGTGGTCGAGGAGGCAGAAATTTTAGAGGCCGTGGACGTGGACAAAGCTACGGAAGTTTTAGAGGTTAAAGCAGCTTCGACAAAAGATCATTTGGCGATGGAAACTCTCACAAGTGTTCCATTTGCAAGAAAGACAATCATGAGGACAAAGATTGTTGGTACAAAGATAAGTACAAATGTACTTACTGTGATCAATTTGGTCATTTAGAAAAATTTTGTCGAAAGAAAAACCAACAACAAGCAAACTTTTTAGAAGAAAAACAAGAAAATGAAAATATTTTCTTTTGTCACTCAGCTAACGTTGAAAGAAGTGATACATGGTTTCTTGACAGCGGTTGTAGTAATCATATGACCGGTGATGAAAGTATTTTGGTCGACATTGGCACTGCAGGAAATTCTCAAGTAAAATTGGGAAATGGAGCAGTAGTACAAGTGAAGGGAAAAGGCAAGATTCCGATCAAGACAGAAATAGGTATCAAGTATATTAATGATGTTTTACTTGTTCCTGACCGTACGCAAAATTTGCTAAGTGTCGGACAACTAGTAGAGCACGGATACATTGTTGTTTTTGAAGGTAAAGGCTGCAGTATATATAATAAAGGAAGAAATAGAGGGTTAATGCAGAAGATAACAATGGGGCGGAACAGAAGTTTTCCGATTACATTCAGGTACGAAGAACACTCTGGGTTAAAAGCCACAACAACAGATGAAGCTTTGTTATGGCACAAAAGGCTTGGACATCTAAATTTCCAAAGTCTAAATTTACTCCACCAGAAAAATATGGTTGGAGGTTTGCCACAAATTCACGAGATTGAAGGAGTTTGTGAAGGGTGTGCGCTTGGAAAGCATCACCGAAAACCATTTCCAAAAGGAGTCGCTTGGAGAGCCAAAGAAATTCTCGAGCTAGTACACACAGATCTTTGTGGTCCAATGAGGAATCCATCTCATGGTAATAATCTCTATTTCATTCTATTTATTGATGATTTTAGTAGAATGACATGGGTTTATTTCATGAAAGAAAAATCTCAAGTTTTTGGAATTTTCAAAAAGTTTAAAAATTTTGTCGAAAAACAAACGGGGAGTTTTATCAAAATTTTGAGAAGTGATCAAGGAAAAGAATACAACTCAAAAGAATTTGACAAGTTTTGTGAGGATGAAGGCATGCACAGACAGCTCACAACTCGATACACACCTCAACAAAATGGTGTAGTTGAGAGAAAGAATCAGACCGTTGTAGAAATGGCGAAGTCAATGATGCACGAGAAAGGTTTACCAAAAAGTTTTTGGGCAGAAGCAGTTTACACAGCAGTATATTTGTTGAACAGAAGTCCAACAAAAGCCCTCGATAACAAGACTCCACTTGAAGCGTGGAATGGACGAAAACCTTCGGTAAGACATCTTAAAGTTTTTGGGTGTGTTTGTTATTCTCAAATACCAAATCAAAAAAGATATAAATTAGACGAGACAAGTGAAAAGTGCATTTTTGTAGGCTATAGTAGCAAGTCAAAAGCTTATAGATTGTATAGCCTAAAAACAAAAGATGTAATAGTTAGTCGAGATGTAATTTTTGATGAAAATTCTTCCTGGAATTGGGAAGAAGAAAAAAAGGAAGGACCGAGTTTTCCCACTAACAAAATGCAGGATGAAGCACATGTGGAAAGTGATGAAAATCAACCATCACATGATGAAGTACCCAGCGAAGAACCAGATGAAGAATCTCAAAGTCCACCACCAAGAAAATTTCGTTCGTTGACAGAAATATACAATGCTAATTTTTGTCATGTAGAACCAGAAAGTTTTGAAGAAGCGAGTAGAGAAGAATCATGGAAGAAAGCGATGGAGGACGAAATTCAAGTTATTGAAAAGAATAACACGTGGGAGCTCACAGACAGACCATTAGACAAAGACGTTATTGGTGTCAAATGGGTGTACAAAGTCAAGTACAATGCAGATGGTTTCGTTCAAAGGAACAAGGCAAGACTAGTCGCAAAAGGTTACTCACAACAACCTGGAATTGACTACGACGAGACATTTGCTCCAGTTGCTCGAATGGACACAGTCCGAGCAATCATCTCACTAGCAGGACAGAAAGGTTGGTTACTCTACCAACTCGACGTCAAGTCAGCATTTCTGAATGGAGAACTTAAAGAAGAAGTTTATGTGAATCAACCTCAAGGATTCGAGGTTGAAGGAAAAGAAGAAAAAGTTTACAAGTTGAAGAAAGCGCTTTACGGACTCAAGCAAGCACCGCGAGCGTGGTATAGCCAGATAGATGGTTATTTTAAAGAATAAGGTTTTGATCAAAGCAAGAGCGAGCCGACCTTGTATGTTAAAAGTCAAGGTAAAAATGACATTTTAATTGTAGCGCTCTATGTCGATGATCTTGTGTTCACAGGGAATAACAAGAAAATGATTGAAGATTTCAAAAATGAGATGATGCAAAAATACGAGATGAGTGATTTAGGTCTTCTAAATCATTTTCTCGGAATGGAAATATATCAAGACGATGGCGGCGTTTTTATTTGTCAAGAAAAGTATGTCGAGAAGATTTTGAAGATTTTTGATATATCAGAATGCAAACCGAAGGACACTCCTTTGGTTGTCAATGAAAAGCTCATGAAAGAAGATGGTTCAAGTAAAGTGGATGCTACACTTTACCGAAGTTTGGTGGGGAAATTGTTATACCTCACAGCAACAAGGCCCGACATCATGTTTGCCGCAAGTTTACTCTCAAGGTTCATGCACAATCCTAGTCAGATCCACATGGGAGTTGGTAAAAGAATTTTAAGATATTTGCAGGGCACAAAAGATTTTGGAATCAAGTTCGAAATAAATGCAGATATAAATTTGCATGGTTTTTGTGACAGTGATTGGGGAGGATGTACAGATGATATGAAAAGTACATCTGGATATATTTTTTCACTTGGTTCAGGTGTGTTTTGTTGGTGCTCCAAGAAGCAACAAACAGTCGCACAATCATCAGCGGAGGCAATAAACAAAAGAAAAGTTGCTGACAAAATAAAGGAAAAGAAAACTTTTTTGAAAGCCAAAAGTCATCCCAACTATTAAGTATGACAAAAGAATAGTAAGTCTATATTTTTAGGCATGCTTTGTCCGAAGCAAAATGCAATTTGGTTTTCTTTATTATTTGGTCAACATATGTGATAAATGTTTACATGATTGGTCGGTAGGAAATGTTTATTTTGAATAGCTGCATGTCAAGTTTTCACACCATGCAAAGTTGGTGTATAAAAGGAATGCTGAAGGTGTAGTTCAATATGTACCAGCTTCCCAAAACAAAAGATAGTTTATCAAGTTTTAATAATAACATTTTGAGTGCATTGTTTCTTTCATATAACCAAGAGTTATTTAGTATTTTGTCGAAACATATTTTGTGAGCAATATTTTTGTGAGAGTAACATCTCATATATCCAACAATGTTGAATATTTATTTATTGTTTTCAAATAGTACCGTTACAAATTACAGCTTAATATGGGTTGATGTTGTTGATTATATTGGCTTTCAACCATACCCAAAACTTGCCCGCATCCAGTTTTTCTGCATAACTATCATGGTTATATTATTATTCATATTTGGCTCCTTAAACGTTGAATTGAAAATTGGAGGTTGCTTTGGCTTATTATGGCATTCTGTTCTGGTTTCTTAATAGTTACTAAAGGTCAAGCTGAATGCGTAGGATCTGGTGTCAAGCGCCCTCATGATGATCTAAACCCTGTAACAGCAGATGATTCATCAGCAACTGGTATATGTAATGTGGTTCTAGAATCCTTACAATAAATCTACTCTTATAGTGGTTGTTGCATCATCAGTGTGACTTGTTAATTTGTTTTGGTTTATTGCCATTCCCATGTAACACGTATCATGTATTCTGGTTATGCATTTTCTGAACATGCATCAACTCACAGATGTGTTTAAAAGTTAAAACAACTAATTGGAAGCAAAGTAGTACAAATCCTATGTCTCCTTACATTCTTACTTTGATCATGGAGGTCTTCACTCTTATTCTAAGAAGGAATACTGCTAATGATCCTCTTTTAAAATATCATTTTGGCTGCAACTGTTTGTTGATGGTCTGCTGGTGTTATGCAATGGAGACCCTTACTTAGTTCGTGTTATTAAAAGATCTCTTGAGCAGTTCAGTCAAAGTCAAGTTGCTGGTTTACACCCCAATATGAATAAAAGCACTATTTTTTTTTAAGCTTGAAGGATATTGAAAGGCAAAGAATTGTACAGATTATGCCTTTTAAGTGTTGGGAAGCTGCCTATGAAGTACCCTGGAGTTCCCCTGCTTTAGATGATTGTAAAGTTTTAGTTGACAAGGTGAAACATAAAGTTCAAGATTTGAAGAATAAGTCTATGTCATATGCAGGCAGACTGCAGCTCATCTCATCAGTTCTTACATCTATCCACATTTATTGGGCATCCGTGTATCTTATTCCAAAACCAGTGGTTAAAGAAATTGATTATTCTTAAAGGTCTCACATGGTGTCAACGTGAATTTCAAAAAGGAAAAGCTAAGGTTTCCCGGAAGTTTATCTGTAGACCAAAAAGTCTCAGGTGGATTGGGATTAAAGCCTTTAAGCCTTTGGAATGAAGCTTTACTCTCAGAACACATCTGGAATATTGCTGCAAAAAAGGATTCTTTGTGGATTAAATGGGTAAACATGGTTAAACTTTTAGGCAAGAGTATTTGGGATATCAGTGTGGATAGTCAAGATAGTTGGGGATGGAAGAACCTTATGATGCTTAGAGATAAGTTGAAGTCACACATTTTTCATAAGATTGGCAATGGTCAAATGGTATCTGTTTGGTATGATAGATGGTGCACTCAAGGACCCTTATGCAACTTTATAACTAGAAGGGACATCTATGATGCAAGGAAGATGCTACTGTCAGTGAACTTGTTTGTAATGGTATCAGGTTGTGGCCTGATGATTGGATTGCAAGGTTTCCTTTATTAAATTCTATACAGACTCACAAACTAATAGGTGATCAGCACTGTTTGGAGGATTTCAGAATTAACCATTTGACTTCTTCATGGGGGAAAGCAATATGGTTTAGCCAATGCATGTAATCCCAAGCATGAATTTATTCTTTGTATGGTTGTTCAAAAGAAATAGCAAACACAAAATAGGATGATGGTATGGAACAATGCTGTGGATATGAAATGTCCTCTGTGCAAAAACTGTTGTGATTCACATAATCACTTATTATTCCAGTGTGATTTTTCAAAGGAGGTCTGGAAAGAGATGAAAAAGTTGTGTAATCGAGGGATCTAGTCATACAGGTATAAATAGCATTAGTATAAGATTGAAGCTTATGAGTCTTAGAGTCAAAAATTCTGAAGCTGTTAGAAGAGTTGCTGATCAATGGAATGTTAAGATGAATGTTCAGGTGGAATGAAGGTTCCTAAAATTGTGTTTGGATGAATGGAAAATGAAGAGCAGATGGCTAGTACTTTAATTCTTCTTCTTTGCTATACCTTTGTGAGTCTACGTTGTCTGCTATGAGGTGCTGGGGCATCATGAGAGACCATTTACTTATTACATATGCTGGCAAACAATGAATCAATGCAGAGATAACAGAGGGTGTTTGGCATTTTGTTTACAATATAGAGTATGTTAAAACGCAATCCCAAAAACACTTTCATAAATGAAACAGATATGTTACAAGTTCCTAACTCAGAGACTGCATTTGGTAGACAAATTGGTTATAGACTTATAGCATATCGAAATCTGTTATATAATCAAAGAGAAAAAGATCACAGGCATAATCTTCAAGATTGATTTTGCAATATATAGGAAGTGCAGTGGTTGGGTTAAACAAAGGCACATAAAATGGACCAAAATGTGCATAACATTTCATTATAACTCTTTTAAGAAACTAAAACCAAACTACCAAATGGAATCAAAATGTGCATAAATGTTCTAGTGAAGTATTCACTTTAACAAACAAGTACAACATGAACCAATAAGATTAACATTTTACATTCACTAAATGTGTAACACAGATCCAAAATCAATGATCTTAATTGGCAATAAAAGAATCTTTGGATCAAAAACATATACCAACATATCATGCTTTGGGAAAATTGGGCAATTAAGCCATCATATAAGCTTCCAACATCAAATCGTTTCCAAGGAATTTTAGAAACAGAATTTGGTACAGAAAACAAGATTCTCTTTTACGTCACTACCCAAGCCTACACATAAAACTAGCCAATATAGATCAATTTACGACTATGAGGTCCAGATATAGACCTGACCTTTAACTGTAGCCCCTGCAAGCATCCCAGGTATGAAGGGATGGGCATCAAAACGACTTGCGATTGTAGACACGTGAGGACTCTCAAGAGTAGTAACAAGTGTCTTTGTGTATGCGGAAATAACGTCAACTCCTTTCTTGTTCCCCACAAAGATATATGAATCATCCCACCCCCATATACCCCTGTTTTTCAAATAAGTAAATAGGAACATATTTAATTTCCAACAAATAACAAATGATAGCAAAAATTTAAGTGGGTATGATTGGGCCATTTATTTAGCTTAAACGGGTTAAATGGGTAAAAGCCATATAGTAATAATAAACACTTTATATAGGTCTTGTTTCAGGCATTGAACAAGTTAAGTTGACGTTTATAATAATAAACACATTTGATGACGAGAAAATAGAGAAGCTTACTTCATTGAAGGAACATAGCTCCATGCCTGATTGTTATCGTTTATCATGAACTCCTCGTCATAATTTGTTCCACTTAGCACTCCAATTTTTTGATTGACACTATATGAAAGCATTACAAGATTGAATATGTTCAGCTTTATCATCGAGACCATAATATGTAGGATAGAGGACCATTGTGTTAAACATGTATCAACTTAGTTTAGAAAACATTTAGAAAAACAAACAAAAAGTGTTTTCCTGCCTCTTTACCTTGTTGTAGCAAGAAAGCTTCCTGAAGGTGAAAAGTAAGCAGAATACACCGGACTCTTACGAACAATCAACTTAACAAATTCAGGCTTACTCTCACTAAGTTTTCTCAAATCCCAAATACATGCAGTTTCATCTGAAGAGCTTGTAGCCATTATATTTGTATTTTCTGGATTAAAGTCTATCGTGTTAACTATAGACTCATGTATGTCCCATGAAAATATTGACTTCCTGGACCGCTGATCCCACTGACAAACTACTCCTTCACCCTCACCAAAATATAAGGAGTTCACATCACCAGGTTGTTGAGACATACAAGTAATTGGATTGTCGGTTGAATATGATAGAGCAAATATCTCCTTTTCAATATCTAACGAACGAATTTGACCACCATGACAGCTTGTGGTTATCTGCATCAAGCCACGTGAACAGCTCAGCATCAAAAACTATGAAACTACTTTCATCTATTTGTCTCACTAAAGATGGCTTTGTCACCCGGTTAGGTCATTTTGTAACCCGTAATCTTAACGTTTTACACGAATTTTAACATCTATGTTTTATACGAATGTAAACATTATACAGTATATAATAACACATTTACGCATAAAGTTAACATTATCAATCATTTACGAAACCCCATTTCTAAGGGGTTTCTTGTAACAGAAAGACCCAAATTGGACACAAAGCCGTCTCATATTGATTTAGAATTTTAGATGTACACAATAGTTTTTAAAATGGAATGGGACATATGATAAGTATTTCGAGATTTTATGTTGAAAAGCCCTAAATTAAGCTAATCAAGATAACAATATACTATATTGCATAACAATAAGCTACCCTAGATTGACACAAAAGAACAAGTATGTGTGAGTTGTGACTATCACTCTAAGATCTGTGAGGTCTCAAGTTCAATTCCTGCTATGTGCAAACAACCCTGAAGTGGCCACGCCAACCTCCTAAAAAGGGAGGGCTTTACCTGGTTTGAGTCTGGGTTCAAACCCACCCCGTGGATTAGTCAGCCAAAAGGTCGGAAACCATGGTTACCCCCCAAAAAAAAGAGCAAGTATGAAACCTTATTCAGTCCCATTAAGTAGTTTTCGACGTTTAAACCATTAAGAGTAGTAGATATGTGAAAACTATAAAAAGCAATCCATCTATCGAGTATACAGATCATTTATACATAAACACCGAAAGATATATTACCTTGTTCATCGAAAATGGCTGAATCAAAATTGCTGAAACAAGCCCAGGATTAGTATGATACTTGTAAATTCCATCACCATCTTCCTTTTCAGAATCCACATTCCAAAACCCAATAGTACCCCATTTGTTCCCAACAACAACCATCCTCATATCTGTTGATGGAAAGAATTTAATACTCTTTATATTTCCAAAACCCAATAGTACCCCATTAGCAATATTTTTTGGCGCCAACTTCATTGACTCCAAATCAATCGAAGCTTTGACTCTAGCACGAACATCTCCCTTTTTCAATTGGGATATGAGCATTTGATCTGATTTAGAACATGTATTTGCATCTTTCATGCTAGCAGGTTCCAATTCTTGTAATTGTGATTTGAAAGTTTTTGGTCTCTGTGGTTTAGATTGTTTCCGGAACTTATATTTTAACCCTGTAGAATCTGGCACTTTTCCTTGGGTTCTGAGAGATCTACGAGTTACGGTTGGGGTATATTTACGTCTATGTGTAGAGAGAGACCTGTGGGGCTTATTGAAGGCAGTAAGATCAGCAAGCTTTGATTTGATCTTGAAAGAAGCGAGCATTTCATCGTTGCGTTTAATGTTTTCAAGGCGTATGCGCTCGTACTCTGTGAGTCCTTCAGTCTCCATTTCTGTAAAAAGAAAGTAGAAAGATGAGGGATATATGCACAAATACTGAAAGACAGCAGGAAAAGGATATCTTTCTAATTCAAAAAACTAGTCACTAGTGACGGGTTATATACACTTTGCACACAACATGTAAAATCATCAAGCAACGCACAAGTGCAACGAGTGGCGGATTAGGAAATAATTCAAGTGAGGGTAAACATTAAACAGTAAACATCTACAATTTTATCAATACATACATTATGCGTAATAAACAATGAACCTATCTACTTAAAACCTCATTAAAGCATTCATATGCTGGTTTTATGTGTTCCTTAAAAAGGTTGACCATTTAAATTTAACTTTGACTTTTTTTTTTGGTAAAGGATTACCCCGGTAAAATAAGTAACACTTTGACTTTTTCGAAGTCAAAATGTGCAACTCGTGACTTCAACTTCACTTTTGCTTTCTCAAGTCTGAAGTTGTAGCGTTATGCATAGCTTTAATGAGTCTTATATTTTATGTTTTGGGGTAACCATGGTTTCCGACCTTTTTGGCCAACTAATCCACGGAGTTTGAACCTACCGCCACACAGACTCAAACCAGGTAAACCCTCCCTTTTTCACGAGGTTGGCGTGGCCACTTCAAGGTTGTTTGCACCTAGCTTGAAACCTTACACAATTTAGAATGAGAATCACAAGCCCTTTTGCCACTAGGCCACTCTTGAGTGGTTAAATATTATTTGTTTTGTGTACACAGGTTGTCGACAATCATGAGCAGCATATGAACTTGCTCCATATACAATTATACATACCTAACATATACAATCATACATCCCATAAAAGGTGTGAATTGGCGGGAACACCTTGACCCCGGATGCCTTTTGGCACCAGCCATTGTCCACCCCACAAGAAATAGCTCCGGCAACTCTCCTGCCCAGTGGGACACCAACCGGAGTGAGCAAGAGCCGAGAGTCGAACCCTTGACCTTTTATCCATAAAATCTCTCCAGTGGGCCCATGGGTTTTTTTTTGAGGTGGGTACCAACTGAGCCAAAGCCCTTTGGTTATACAATTATACATACCTAATACCTAACATTTTACTCGATATCCAAAGAGACCTTACTACCTTTGCTTGTCCTAAGCATCACTTAACCACAAAACTCAACTACGTTAGCAGCTTACTCGTCAAAACAAATGTACCAAATGTGGAATCAAAACAAACAAAGTTATACTTAATAATGAAACATTCAAGCCCTAAATGAAACAAGCAATAAATGACAAAGTAACAAACCTTGAGTGAACTAAGGAACACCGAGCTTTGGAGTGCTAATCAATGGAGGTTTGCCGCGCTTTTTTATAAAGCAATTGGAGGCAAAAAATTTCTTCTTTTTGAACAATTGGGGGTAAAGGTCATTTTTTTACAAAACTTTTTCATTTTTGTTTGGTGGTAAATTAGCAAACTGTGAGTGGAACTGTAATCGAGGTAAATGTATTTAAGACACTTTTTCTAATTTGATGTAATCAATAAAAATTTTGCTAACATACTTTTGAGTTTCGTTACTTTTTTATTATTATTATTTTTTTTCTCCTGTAAAATGATCATTTTATTCTTTGTTGTTAATAGAGTGGTTATAAAATATAAAGGTAAAATGATTATTTTACATGAGCAAAATACACTAAATTGACGAAATTCAAAAGTTTATAAATTAAGTTGCAAAAATTTATTCGCTACGAGTTATATATATATTTCTAAATGATTATCCTTTGAAAATATGATTTTGTAAGGTCGTGGTTAAGTGGACGTTTTGTTTATAAATCCCAAAGGGTTGTTTGTTTGACCCGTCGATTGAACCCTAAAATGAAATGGGTTGTACTATTAGAACCCCTCCTATAGGGTCACATCACAGGTTTTATTCCTTTTGTCCCTCACTTTTTTCAGTACAACACAGTTTTTTGTCAGTTTCTGTTCCGTATTTCTGACAGTTTTAAGCGTTTGACTTATTAAACTTTATATTTACTGTTCCGCATTTTCAGGTTTATAGTTTTTTGATATAAACAAAATTATAAAAATAAAAAAAAAATGCAAAAAAAAATAGGGGAAGCTGTGTTTTTTATTTATCAAAAGTGTGTTGTGATACAAAGTTATATATATGCTATGTTATATATAGATAACAAACTGACATATACAAAAGCTTAAAGAAAACTTACTCCTTGTCGTCTTAAAATAATTGTTTACTTTCTTTTTTAAGTAAAAATTAGAAAATTTAGTGAAGAAATATTATATTTGAGTGGTTGAAAATTAAAATGTTCACACTTTTATTAAACTTTGTGATTTTTGTCTCCTGACAATACTTTTGAGACAGAAAGAGTATTACTTAAGATAAAAATGAACAAAATACCCTTAGGAGGTGAAGTTAAAACATCTAACAAGAGCATTAGCAATATTTTTTGGCGCCAACTTCATTGAATTCAAATCAATTGAAGCCTTGACTCTAGCATGAACATCTTCGTTTTTCAATTGGGATATGAGTATTGAATGAGGATAATAAAATAAATAAATAAATTTGGATATCCTTATTTAAACTCATAAAAAGCAATAACATGATTTGTACGTATGCGTATAACTTCGTGTATTTTTTTAAAAACAGAATAACGCGTGCTTTCATTTGATATTTATAATTCAGTGCATATACTTGTTGTATTTTTAAAACAAGATATATCTTGTATTTTTAAAATATAAAGTATATGTATATAAAGTCGGGGGTGGGGTTGTTGTTGTTTGATTATCTTTTAAAGTTATTAAAAAAACATGAAAACTCATAAGTTTATATTTAACTTCATAAAAATTCAACCACTAAAGTTTTTTAATTACCCTATTTTTAAACCTTTTTTCTTCACAAATTTGATACCTATACATTCATGTTTTTTCTCCATCAAACTTATAAACATTTAACAATTTTTTTTTTCAATTTTGACTTTCAATTGTCCAATAAAAATGTTCGTTTTTCCCTTGTGTCAACATATAACAACCTGACTGACCCATTTTTTTTTTCTCAATAAGATTATTTTAGCAAAATACTTTCAAAATGATGTAATTATTTTATTATATAAGAATTTTATTATATAAAAGATTATAAAATAAGTTAATTTAAGAAAAAAACAGTTTTGAAAGAAAAATGTTATTGTTTTCTCTGAAGAGGTCAAAGGTTACAGTGATTTGACAATGACGCGAAGACGGTGGTTTGGTGACTATTCTAGTCTTATAATTTCTTTGAAAAACTTTGAAAAATTATTAGGTTTGTTTAAGCTAATATAATTATTCATTTCAGTTTGTACGTCAAAACAAATAAGCTAGTAAGCTTAATAAAATAAGCTTATATTTACTTTTTTTGTTTCAAAATTATTGTTCATATTATCATTTTGAGATATTCAAAAATAACTGCCTACTTATTGTTTCAACTAATTAAAAAATGCTTTATTGGTAGGAATGACATTTGATTGATTGAAGAGTGTAGTTACCATACTTTTCTTAAATCGTGTGTTGTGTGGTTTTTATTTGAGGACAATAATTTTGGGACGAAGGGTGTAAAAATGATCAAGAGCACACAACAATTCGCACGTACACCCAGCCAACCACCCCTTGGTGTATTTTATTATAACAATGTCAAGAAGATAAGTCCCCAACTGGGTGCTTACCAATACAAATACAAAGAAACAATAACTGATCTCTACTAGGTAGACACCAGTAATCTCACTACAAAGATCACTCAACACTCAGACTTAACAAGATCAAAAGAGATTGATCTTGATACTAAGAACAACCAGATATCAAGACTGATATCAAGATAGATATCACAAGAGAAAGACTAACTGTGTGAAACTGTTAGAGAGAGAATAACAACAGATAATATGAGAGTGATAAGAAACCCTAAGCTGATAAGAAGCTTATATACTCAGCAATCTTTCAGTTTAGCCCCTGGACGTATCTTTTCTCCACTTAAGACTCAAACTTGTTTAGACTTTGAAACTTGACATTCTTGGTCCTTCATATTATTCAACACCCCTCCACAAGTTGATAAGTCTGCACTTTGTAAGCTGCTTCCATCCATCATCTGACTGCTACTCTTATCACAATTGTTAACTCCTGCAAAAAGATCAACCATACCAAGACTTTTGCAAAACAAAGAATGTTGTCTTTGTCCAAGACACTTAGTAAAAATATCTGCCACTTGCTTATCTGTATGAATCTTAACAGTTTTAATCACTCCAGCAGAAACCTTTTCTCTAACCAAATGCACATCCAACTCAAAGTGTTTGGTTTTTTCATGAAACACAAGATTAGCTGCAATCTGGATTGCAGCACTATTATCACATAATATATTCACAGGCAACAACTCTTTAAGACCAAAACTATACAACAAGTTGCTCAACCAAATCACTTCACAAGTAGTAGAAGCCATGCTTCTATACTCAGCTTCTGCTGAACTTCTAGATAAAGTAGCTTGTTTTTTACTTTTCCAAGAAATAAGAGAGTTACCCAAGAAAACACAAAAACCAGTTACAGATTTCCTAGTTAGAGGACATTTAGCCCAGTCAGAATCTGCATAAGCTTTAAGCTTGAGATCAGACTCCTTATCAAATTGCAATCCTAAACCAGGAGACTTTTTCAAATATTTTAAAACTCTCAGAGCAGCCTTAAGATGGGATTGTAAAGGTTTATGCATGTGTTGACTCAAACAATGAATAGCATAACTAATATCAGGTCTGGTATTAGTTAAGTATATCAATTTACCAACTAATTTTTGATAGTTATTTATATTGTTCAACACTTTATCTTTTTTAGCTTCAACACAACTCAAAACTAGAATTCTCAGGCAAGGAGTATCAGCAGGCTTAGCTGCAAGCAAACCATACTCATGTAACAATTCTAAACAATAGTTTCTTTGGGTCATACAAATACCATTATCATTTTTAATACTTCAATTCCAAGAAAATATTTCAATTCTCCCAAATCTTTGATCATAAATTTAGAACTCAAAAACTTTTTAAAGTTATTGATTTCTACTTCATCATTACCATGTTATAACAATATCATCAACATACACAAGCAGAGCAACAAACAGCATAACCTTTTTGTTTAATATACAAAGAATAATCCAGTTTACTTTGTTCAAAACCATGTTCAACTAAAGCATTAGTGAGCTTAGCATTCCATTGCCTAGGTGATTGCTTAAGACCATATAAAGACTTATTTAGCTTGCATACTTTAGTATCATCACCACCATTAAAGCCTTTAGGTAATTGCATATAGACATCTTCATCAAGATCACCATATAAAAAAGCATTATTAACATCTAACTGATATAAAGGCCAATTTTTACTAACAACAATACTTATCAGACATCCGACAGTAACCATTTTCACAACAGGACTGAAGGTTTCATCATAATCAAAACCTTCTCTTTGATTAAAACCTTTAGCAACTAATCTGGCTTTATATCTATCAATTTCTCCTGTAGACTTATACTTAATTTTCCATATCCATTTATATCCAATATCATGTCTACCAACAGGTAACTCACATTCAGTCCAAGTATTATTTCTGTTTAAAGCTTCAATTTCATTGTTCATAGCTTCAGACCAATTAGGATTTATAACAGCTTCTTCATAATTTTTAGGTTCAACAAATTTATTTAATGTAGAAGCAAAGCACATATTAGTCCTACTCAAACTAGCATAACTCACATATTTTTCAATACCATATCTGACTTTAGAGTGCATCTCATTAAACCTAATAGAAGTTTTAGACTCTCTACTAGACCTTCTTAATACATGTGTCTGCACATCTTCATTAACATTTTCAGACTGAGTAAAAACTAAACCAGTATTTTCAAGACTAGAATTGCCCTCAGACCAGTGTTGGTCACCAAAGTGGGTTGCAGATTGCCTATCTTCATAATGCATATAAGTAGTATCTGTGTCATTATCATTAGCATCATGTGAAGATGGCATACTACCATCCTCAACTGGTGGTGTATCTTCCCCTTCATCATTGGGACTTTGAGACTTTAGACTATCAAAAAACTTCAAGTGTTCACCCTCATTTACAATGTTAGTATCAGTTGACTCACAGGTTTTCATTTTTAAAGGAAAAACATATTCATAAAACTTTACATCTCTGGCAAAAAACACATTTCTTGTATCTAAACTCAACAGTTTATATGCTTTCTTAGTAGAAGAAAAACCAATTAGAACACATTTTTCAGACCTATAAGACAACTTATCATGATTATTTAATATGGTAGCAAAACATAGACAGCCAAAAGACCTCAAATGGGTAAGACTTGGTTTAGTTTGATACAATAACTCATAGAGACATTTACCACTTAGAACTGAAGATGGCAGCCTGTTTATAAGATATACAGCAGTTAGAACACAATCAGACCAAAAACTTAAAGGAATCACCCCTTGAAACATAAGACTCCTAGCTACATTGAGTAGGTGTCTATGTTTCCTCTCAGCAATCCCATTTTGCTGAGGTGTATGAGCACAAGATGTTTGATGTATTATACCAAGATCAGAAAACATTCCACTCATTTTCTTATTACAAATTCAGTACCATTATCAGATCTAACAGTTTTAATTTTAATACTAAATTGATTAGAAATTAAGTGAATAAAAGAGCAAAATACATCAAACACCTCATCTTTAGTTTTAATCAAGTAAGCCCACACAAGCTCTAGAATAATCATCAACAATAGTGAGAAAATACTTATATCCTTCTCTACTTGTTACTCTGTAAGGACCCCATAAGTCAAGATGAATAAGTTCACCAAGATTCTTAGACTTATTATCAGACAAAGGGGAAGGTTCCCTTGTCTGCTTAGCCCTATGACAGATCTCACAAACAGAAATAGAAGAATTCTTGGAAATACCAAGATCCTTTTGAAGAACAAACAAGACTGGATCAGCAGGATGACCCAGTCTATTATGCCAAACAAGCTTAGACACATTATAAGACATGACCATATTGCACTCACCCAAATTATTATCAGGCTGCATATCAAACAAATACAATCCATCATACTGACTACCAGTCCCCAGAACATTCTCCCTTTTCAAATCCTGAATATAACAAGTATCTTCATCAAAACCAACAAACATTTTACTATCTCTAATCAGCTTATTAACAGATAACAAACTCACACAGTAACCAGGAACCACTAAAACATCATAAAGAGTAACATTATTGGTTAATTTTAAGTTTCCAACATGACTTATAGTGGCAAGAGTACCATTGGGATGTCCAACAGTAATCTTTAGACTAGAAATATCCACAACATTAAACATACCAACAGTAGAAACAGTCAAATGCTGATTAGCACCTGAATCTATAATCCATCCCAAAGATATAGTTTTAACAGAAAGACTAGAATTCCCAAATAAATATTTAGAAAAATTAATATTAAACCAAACTATTTCCATTAAAGAATGAAGCCCTACCTGCCATATTGGCATGTATGCTTCCAGAAGAACTATCATTGATCAAAGACAAGAGTTTCTTCATCTGCTCAGAAGTAAAACCAGAAGATGTATTTGCAGATGAAGTAATAGATGGTTTTTCAGAGACTTTATTATCAACATTAGCATTATAGTTTTGTCTAAAACCATTTTGTTTAGATGGATTATTATTCTTAACAAAGCCAGGTGGAAAACCAATGAGTTCATAGCATCTTTCAATAGTATGTCCAATCTTACCACAGTTTTTGCAATTCAGATTAGGATTAGGACCTCTATTAGCATTATTAGTATTAGAGTTGGTTCCTCTAGTGTTATTACTGTTGTTATACATTCTTATATTGTTATTAAATGACTTAGCAGCAAAAGAAGATGCGTTAATTTTAGACTCAGAAACACTAGAGGACTCAGGAATCCCTCTGTGTGACTCCTCCCTAGACACAACAGCATAAGCATCTTTAACCTCAGGGTAAAGGATCCTCTGGTTAATAAAGAAGTTCTAACAGGTTGATAACATTCATCTAGACCCATAAGAAATTGCATCAGTTTCATCAACTGCTGATGCAATACTAACTCAGTACTAGCCTCACAAGCACATTTATGTTCACAAACACATTTAGGCAACTTAGTTAGAGAATCAAATTCTCTCCATAAAGAATTTAGCCTATGATAGTAATCAGCAACAGAACTACCACCTTGCTTAACAAAGTTAATCTTTTGCAACAAATTGTATATAACAGAACCATCAACTTTATCATATGTTTCTTTTAATTCTTGCCAAACAGAAGCAACATTTTCAGAATAAACCAATCCCATATAAACATAATGAGACACAGAATTCATAATCCAAGTTAAGACAATGGCATTGCATCTATCCCATTGAGCAGACAAGACATTACTAGCAACAAATGATTCCTTAAGACAGGTACCATCAACAAAGCTATACTTATTCCTAGCTTGTAAAGCCAATTTCATAGCACCAAACCAGATTCTATAATTTTCAGTTCCAAGCAGTTTAAATGGAATAAGAGCAGTACCACTGTTATCATTAGTTTGAATATGTAAAGGATTACCAGTATCAAGATTACTAATTAATACTTGAGTATTACTACCACTAGGTTCATCTTCAATAGTCCATAATAACTAATCAACAAGAACAAACAGCAAGAACTAACAGAAATAATCCTCAAGAAACAATAACAACAAGACCAACAAATAACAACAACTAAACTGCACAATCCAACTTCCAAGACTGCCCAAATCCTATCCTCCTTCGACTTAGACACAACAAGAAACTAAGAAACAGAAATAACAATCTATATAAACTATCACTCACACCCAAGAATAACAACAAATCAGCCAGAAGACTAGGAACAGCCAGAGCAGGTATTCGTACCAATCTAGGTTGGCAGATCAAGATGTTAACTGTTCCCGTTTGCACCTTCTTAACCAATTTTGTGTTATCTTAAGAGAAAGAGAATACTTACAGAGATATACCACGGGAATGAGAAACAACAACTCACTAGATTCACTTAGTCTAGTGAGATTGAATCAAGAACAGACCTAATTTCAACAAGAAACCACCAGGGATGAAAATCCCCAAATTACCAAATTAGGGTTTAAAAATACCCTAACCAAGAAACCCACAAAATCACCAGATCCAATCCCAAACAGAACAAATCGACCACGACCGTTAAGAAAACAGCCTCAATTAACCAATTCAACCACCAATTGCAAGAATCCCCAAAAAACTTCGAAACCCTAGAAACCCTAGAATCTCAAAACCACCAGATCAGAACCGTGTGCTCTGATACCATGTAAAAATGATCAAGGGCACACAACAATTCACACGTACACCCAGCCAACCACCCCTTGGTGTATTTTATTATAACAATGTCAAGAAGATAAGTCCCCAACTGGGTGCTTACCAATACAAATACAAAGAAACAAGAACTGATCTCTACTAGGTAGACACCAGTAATCTCACTACAAAGATCACTCAACACTCAGACTTAACAAGATCAAAAGAGGTTGATCTTGATACTATGAACAACCAGATATCAAGACTGATATCAAGACAGATATCACAAGAGAAAGACTAATTGTGTGAAACTTTTAGAGAGAGAATAACAACAGATAATATGAGAGTGATAAGAAACCCTAAGCTGATAAGAAGCTTATATACTCAGCAATCTTTCAGTTTAGCCCCTGGACATATCTTTTCTCCACTTAAGACTCAAACTTGTTTAGACTTTGAAACTTGACATTCTTGGTCCTTCATATTATTCAACAAAGGGAGTACCAAATTTTTACTTAAATGGTATGTTTGGTAAAATGGTTTAGAGTTTGGGTTGGAGCTAGAGCCGAGGCTTGGGCTTGAGCTGGAGCTTATATTATAAGCTAAAAGCTGGAGATTATCTTTTTATAAAGTTGTTTGACGAATTAGTTTGAGCCGACGCTTATGAATGTAAAATCACATAAAATACATCAAATTAATTTTTATTTGTTTTCATCTTTTGCGTGATATTTCATTATATTTTGAACGGTATTTAAGTAATTTGACTAACTATAAGCCCCCATAAACCTGTTTCAATTTCCTTCGACTTATGAAGGCTCGTGGCTTATAAAATCTCACATAAGCATGTATGACAAATAAAACTTATGTACAAACAATCAACCATTGTAAAGAGGTTTAGAGAGTGAGACATACACCAATAAAGATTTTTATCATCCATACGTCCAGTTGTAAATCTGCAACACCTACACAATTCACTAGTACACAATCCTTGCGGTGGATTAAACCGTTACAAACTTCACTCCACCGATATGCACAAACATCAGTGCTCACAAAGATGAGCTACTACCCAACAGAGTTCCGCCTTCGGAATCACCCACAAGAATCTCCCGATTCCACCTAACCACTAAGACCACAAAGATCTTTCCCCACGAAAGCAACAAACTCGAAAACTTGACCTTCACCCAATCAAGGTTTAACCACAAAGGTAAAAGATTTTTACACCATTTGCTTATCCAGAAACCGGATAAGACTTTACAAATGAATAAGAGAGTTGTAGCGTTTTGAAACAACCTAAATTAGCCTAGGGACTCAACCTAATAGAAGAGAGTAGAAGAAGACTCTCGACACAACACACAAGAGTGGATTAAGTTCTTGCGATTTTTCCCTTGCGAAGAAGTGATCTTAAAATGTGATGATAAGAAGATGTTTAGACACGAAAAGGTTGAAAGAATTAGAGGGATTAGAGAGAAGAAAATAGAGGGAAGAAATGAATGGCGAGAAGCGAGGAACAAACATGACAAGATCTTGCTATTTATAGACAAACCGGAGGACAGGTCCCGGTGCGCTGGGTTTGACGCACTAGCGCGTCAGGGTTTGTTACACCAGTGGTCTATATTTAGCTTTGACTCCTGTTAAACTCCAAAGCCCCAAGGGTCGGATAAATTGTATCTCAAATTTGAAATTCAAATTCAAATTCTAGTTGTTGCGAGTGTGTGAGAAGGAAGAGTGTTGAAGTGGTATAAGCCTATAAGGATGGAGACCAAGGCATGTGAAGAAGCCTATGTCTTAGATGGGGACAAGGCAAGGATGGAGGAGCCTATGCTCTTTGAGGGGAGACAATGTATGATTTAAAAATGTGGAAAATTAGACTTAACTAAAAATTGGACTTAACTCAACTCAAGAGTTATCTTCAACTCGATAACATGCTTAAATGCTATAGTTTTGATGTGTTGGAAAATTTAGTGCACTTGTGGGATTCACACCTTGTAATGGGTTAGGAGGTACGGAGTGTACACCCATAAGGTCCATGAACACCCTGACTCTTATAGTGGTTTGTATTGGTAGTGCTAGTAGAAAGTACTGCTTGTGGAAAGTACTGCTTGTGGTTTCCACTGATAAGCAGTGTTTCCACTGATAAGCAGTGTTTCCACTGAAGCAGTGTATCCACTGCTAGCGCTATGAAAGTACTGCTTGTAACGGCTTTGACCTATTCAAGTGGCAGTTTCAACTGCTTAATGACCACGTTTAATTGGTCATGTAACCACTAACGGCTATAATGGGGATAATTATGAGGCTATTAATGGGCCGATTAATACTCATAATTCCATTTGATTAGCTTAGAGAAAACTCCTATAAATAGGAGATCTGATTATGCATGAAGGACATACAGAAAACGATTAACACTTATAAGCGCAAGGGTTATTGAATTGTGCCTAATTCTATAACTACATTTGGTCTTATCCCAAGTAAATATTCGTGTAACCCAGGCATTAGGGTCGAATAGTTTACTTTGGAAAGTTATCACACGATTCCAAGTGATATCCGGTAACCACCTAGTGGTATTTGTTTCTGCTGACTTGTTGCTTGTTTCTGCTGAATTGATTATCTAACCATGTTCTGGGAGCTACAACGCCAACAATCAAAGTAAACTATTTGTGATAATCAATGGCTGCTGCTGCAATGAAACATATGGCTTCAAACTTTGCCAAGCTTGATAAGTTTGAAGGGGTGGACTTTAGGAGATGGCAGAAGAAGATGCATTTCTTACTGTCAAGCATGAGTGTGGTTTATGTGCTAACCACTCCTATTTCGGATGATGGGGATGATGCTACTGTTGAGCAGATCAGGAGGAGGAGCAAATGGGAGAATGATGACTACATTTGCAGAGGTCTAATTCTCAATGGTATGTCTGATTCTTTGTTTGATATTTATCAGAACTTCGAATCTTCCAAAGAACTGTGGGATTCCTTGGATGCCAAATATATGGCTGAGGATGCATCAAGTAAGAAGTTTCTTGTAAGTAATTTCACAAATTACAAAATGACTGATTCAAGACCAGTCATGGAACAATACAATGAACTTCTTGGAATACTTGGAAGGTTTACACAACACAATATGCACATGGATGAGGCTATTCAAGTCTCTTGTGTTATTGATAAACTTCCTCCTTCTTGAAAAGATTTCAAGCATACCTTGAAACATAAGAAGGAGGAATTAACTCTGGTTGAGTTGGGCAGTCATCTGCGCATTGAGGAATCTCTCAAGGTGCATGCTAATGACAAGCCAAAGGGTAGCAATGCTGCTGGACCATCTGTTGTCAATATGGTAGAGCATAACAACTCCACCAGGTACAATGACAACAAAGGCAAACGCAAATATCATGACAACACAAGGACAGATCCTAACAAGAAGGCTACACCTACTTGTTGGAAATGTGGCAAAACTGGTCACATTAAAAGGGATTGCAAAGGTGTAAAAGTTGGTGGTAAAGCCAATGGATCAGGCACTAATGGTTCAGGGAGTGGTGGTTCTTCCAACTCACTGAAAGGATGACGATGTTGCGTGGTGGGTTGACTCTGGTGCAACAGTTCATGTGTGCAAAGATAGAAGCTGGTTCAAGACTTATGAGTCACTGAATGATGGTTCTATTTTTCACATGGGAAATGAGTCAACAGCCTTGGTGCATGGTCATGGTTGTGTAGATCTTAGGTTTAGTTCTGGAAAGATTGTAACTTTGCTTAATCTTATTCATGTTCCTTATATTAGGAAGAACTTGGTTTCAAGTAGTGTTTTGAATAATCATGGATATAAACAAGTTATTGAATCTGATAAATTTGTGCTTTCTAAGCATGGTATTTTTATTGGTTTTGGTTATTTATGTAATCAAATGTTCAGGCTTAATATTTCCACTGATAGTGTTAATTCAGCATTTGTGACCACCACTGACCTGACTGACTCTACCCTATGGCATGCAAGACTTGGCCATGTACACTATAAAAGGATGAAAGATATGTCTAGGGATGGTTTAATCCCAGCATTTGACATGGACACTGAAAAGTGTAAAACTTGCATGTTGACCAAGATAACCAAGAAACCTTTTCAGGGTGTTAGTCGTGAGACTAAGTTCTTGGAGCTTATACACAGTGACATGTGTGATTTGCATGCCACTCCTTCTTTGGGGAATAAGAAGTACTTTGTGACATTTATTGATGATGCTTCTAGATTTTGTTATGTCTATCTTTTACATACCAAGGATGAAGCATTAGATAAATTCAAAGTGTTTAAAACTGAAGTTGAATTACAACTTGGGTCCCTGATCAAAAGATTAAGGACTGATAGGGGAGGTGAGTACATGGATACTCTGTATTTTCAGTCTGTTGGTATAATCCATGAAACGACTGCCCCTTATACTCCTCAGCAAAATGGTATTTCTGAAAGGAAAAACAGGGTGCTGAAGGAGATGGTTAATTCCATGTTGTCCTATTCTGGACTGAGTCAAGGGTTCTGGGTTGAAGCTATGTTAACAGCTTGCTATTTATTAAATAGGGTTCCCAACAAAAGGAACAAGGTTACCCCTTATGAACTCTGGACTAAAAGGAAACCCAACCTGAACTATCTCAGGGTCTGGGGTTGTAGGGCTGCTGTAAGACTCCCTGATCCAAAGCTAAAGATTTTGGGTGAAAGAGGCATTGATTGCATCTTTGTTGGATATGCTGAGCATTCCAAGGCTTTTAGGTTCTATGTTATTGAACCTAATGAATATGTTTCAGTTAACTCAATAATTGAATCAAGGGATGCAGACTTTGATGAGAATAGATTCTCATCAGTCCCTAGACCAAGTCAGAGGATTCCTAATGGAACTCATGACACTGGTGTATCAGAGGTCCCTGATGATGAACCATCAGTGGTCCCTGATGAGGTTGTGGTTCAACAACCTGAACCTATGCTCAGGAAGAGCAAAAGGGTCAGGACTCCAAAGTCATTTGGACCTGAGTTTCAACTATTCTTGGTTGAAGGAACAAGGGATGAGGTCTCTGATCAATACTCCTATTGCTTCATTGTTGAGGATGATCCCAAGACATTTGAAGAAGCAATGAAGTCCCAGGATATTGCTTTCTGGAAAGAAGCAATCAATGATGAGATGGATTCCATCATGGGCAACAACACTTGGGTGTGGGTTGATCTACCTCCTGGTTGCAAACCTTTGGGTTGCAAATGGATTTTCAAAAGGAAAATGAAGGTAAATGGAACTATTGAAAAGTTCAAGGCTAGACTAGTCATTCAGGGCTTTAAACAAAAGTCAGGGATAGACTATTTTGATACTTATGCCCTTGTGGCTCGTATCAGTACCATAAGACTGCTGATTGCTTTGGCATCAATTCACAATCTGATTATTCATCAGATGGATGTGAAGACAGCTTTCTTAAACGGTGAATTGGAAGAGGAGGTTTACATGAACCAACCTCAGGGCTTCATCATGCCTGGCAATGAAAACAATGTGTGTAAACTGATTAAGTCTCTTTATGGACTGAAGCAGGCACCTAAGCAATGGCATCAAAAATTTGATGAAGTGGTTTTGTCTAGTGGTTATGTTCTTAACCAAGCTGACAAATGTGTATATAGAAAATTTGATGAATCTGGTAAAGGAGTCATCATTTGTCTATATGTTGATGACATGTTGATCTTTGGCACTGACCAAAATCAGGTTGACCTAACAAAGGAGTTTTTGTCATCAAGGTTCTCCATGAAGGACATGGGGGAGGCTGATGTTATCCTTGGTATAAGGATTAAACATGAAAGTAAAAGAATTTCTATCTCTCAGTCTCATTATATTGAGAAGGTACTGAGGAAATTCAATTACTTTGACTGTACTCCAGTGAGTACACCTATGGATACTTGTGAGAAGTTGATGCCTAATAATGGCAAGGCTGTATCTCAACTTGAGTATTCTAGGGTAATTGGCTGCCTGATGTATGCCATGACTTGTACAAGACCTGATATTGGTTTTGCAGTGGGAAAATTGAGCAGGTATACTAGTAATCCTAGTGCTCATCACTGGCAAGCAGTTCAGAGGGTACTGAAGTATTTGAAGAGAACTATGGATTATAGTCTCTCATATACTGGTTACCCATCAGTGTTGGAAGGTTACACTGATGCAAGTTGGATCAGTAACACTGAAGACAATTCGTCTACCAGTGGCTGGGTATTCCTACTTGGTGGAGGTGCAATTTCTTGGGCATCCAAGAAGCAAACTTGTATCACCAGTTCAACAATGGAATCTGAATTTGTGGCTTTAGCAGCTGCTGGTAAAGAAGCTGAATGGTTGAAAAACTTGCTTCTTGAGATTCCATTGTGGCCTAAACCTATAGCACCTATTTCTATCCGGTGTGATAGTGCAGCTACATTGGCTAAGGCTTATAGCCAGATGTACAATGGTAAGTCTAGACACTTAGGTGTCAGACATAGCATGATTCGTGAGCTTATCATGAATGGGGTGGTATCTATAGAGTTTGTTAGATCTTAACAGAACTTAGCTGATCACTTGACGAAGGGTCTGGCTAGAGACTTGGTTATGAAGTCTGCTAAAGGGATGGGTTTAAGTCCAACTTAGTCACTGAATGCTAGGACACCCAACTCCCTCCTGAGGAAACTTAGGAGCTGAGTTCAATGTGGAAAGCTGAACATTCAGTGGACTGGAGGACATGTTTTATTTACATCCCAAGGGTGTGCTCAGAACCTGCTGAAAGGAGGATGAAGTCTTTACTTCTCAATGGTTAATTTTCTTTGAAAAAGTGCTTGGCAGGAGCATGAATAAAGAGGAACCACCTATGTAAATGTTGAAGTTTTGCCGCTTCAGGAAGCTTTGGACTTTTAGCTTTTACAACATTTATGAATTTGGATATGGACATATGGCTTGTATAGTGTCAGGAGCTAATAAGTGTTTGAAAACTTGTGTGTATTTTATCTTCAGGTATTCAAATGGGTTGAAGGGTTCAATTCTTAGAACACCTTGATTCTCGAATATTTGAACGTGTAATTTACTAATATGGAAATTCAATCCTCAGGACATTTTTGTTTATGCACATGTTTTGTTTAATGGTTGTTTTCATGCAAAGGAAGTGAACTAAATTTGGGGAGGATTGTTGGAAAATTTAGTGCACTTGTGGGATTAGTTCACACCTTGTAATGGGTTAGGAGGTACGGAGTGTACACCCATAAGGTCCATGAACACCCTGACTCTAATAGTGGTTTGTATTGGTAGTGCTAGTAGAAAGTACTGCTTGTGGAAAGTACTGCTTGTGGTTTCCACTGATAAGCAGTGTTTCCACTGATAAGCAGTGTTTCCACTGCTAGCGCTATGAAAGTACTGATGAAAGTACTGCTTGTAACGGCTTTGACCTATTCAAGTGGCAGTTTCAACTGCTTAATGACCACATTTAATTGGTCATGTAACCACTAACTGCTATAATGGGGATAATTATGAGGCTATTAATGGGCCGATTAATACTCATAATTCCATTTGATTAGCTTAGAGTAAACTCCTATAAATAGGAGATCTGATTATGCATGAAGGACATACAGAAAACGATTAACACTTATAAGCGCAAGGGTTATTGAATTGTGCCTAATTCTATAACTACATTTGGTCTTATCCCAAGTAGATATTCGTGTAACCCAGGCATTAGGGTCGAATAGTTTACTTTGAAAAGTGATCACACGATTCCAAATGATATCCGGTAACCACCTAGTGGTATTTGTTTCTGCTGACTTGTTGCTTGTTTCTGCTGAATTGATTATCTAACCCTGTTCTGGGAGCTATAACGCCAACATGATGTGTGTAGATTAATGCTTAATTCTGTTAAAATAAACCTGCATGTTTAACCTGCATAATCTAAAGTTTAGAACTGTGTGTTCTCTGAAAGAGAACGTAATCATGTCTTTTAGATGATTTTATAAACATTGTGTTTTCTGCTTTTTTCCATTTTGAAAATGATAAATTTCCTCTTATAGGCAATCCACGAGCACATCCTCATAGATGATGTACACTCATTAACCATATTTTTAAAAAAATCAACCTCACTTTGTTTCATTCTCCTAGTATTGATGCCAACTTTTTAACCAAAATAAGACACCATATGTTTCTATACAGTTTCCTAACTTGGAGACTGCATTTGGCAGACAAATTTGGAGATAGCATAACAAACTTTGCTTCATACTAAAAAAGAGAAAGAACATGGGCATAACCTAGAGATTGATTTTGCACGATCTTATGCTCATTGCAAGTAATGCAATGGTTGGATTTTGTATGTCTCTTTCAAGGAACTAAAACTAGAGAGTAACACTAACACATGGCATCAAAATGTGCATCAATCTTTTAGTGAAGTATTCACTTGAAGAAACAAGTACAACATGAACCAATAAGATTAACATTTTACATTCACTAAATGTGTAACACATACCCAAAATCAACGATCTTAATTGGCGATAAAAGAATCTTTGGATCAAAAACAGATACCAACATATCATGCCTTGGGAAAATTGGGCGATTAAGCCATCATATAAACTTCCAGCATCAAACCATTTCCAAGAAATTAAAGAAACAGATACTGGTACAGAAAACAAGATTCTTTTTACATCACTACTCAAGTCTACACGTACAACTAGCCAATATAGATCAATTTACGACTATGAGGTCCAGATATAGACCTGACCTCCACCTGTAGCCCCTGCAAGCATCCCAGCTATGAAGGGATGGACATCAAAACGACATGGGATTGCAGACATGTGAGGACTCTCAAGAGTAGTAACAAGTGCCTTTGTGTATGCGGAAATAACATCAACTCCTTTCTTCTTGTTCCCCGCAAAGATATATGAATCATCCCACCCCCATATACCCCTGTTTTTCAAGTAAGTAAATAGGAACATATTTAATTTCCAGCAAATAACAGTGATAGCAAAATTTTAGATGGGTATGATTGGCCCATTTATTTATCTTAAACGGGTTAAATGGGTCAAAGCCATATAGTTAGCTAAAAGGGAGTGGTGTTGAATGGGTCAAATGTACCCAAAGTAATATACTCCGTAGTTATTTACTCATATTTTTCCGGTAAATTATTTTTAAAAAATTGAAAAAGAAAAAAAAAATATTCACGGGACAACCCAATCTAGCATGTACCTATATTTACCCTTCTGACCCGTTACCCAGCCCTCATGACTCACCCATTTTTCCAGTTGCCACTGCTACCAGAGACTGATAAAATCAGTAATTCCACATATATAGCATAAAGTAAGAGCATAATACTACTACTATACCAGCCTAATCAACTCTTTAGCTTATATATGGTTGGACCACCATAGTGGCTTAATCTCTTTTTATAAGCTTCATAACAAGATCATTTAGACTTTTAGCAAATGTCCAAAGGGTCAGAACTTTTCAAGTTGGAACCCCTAGTCAGCACTTTATATAGGTCATGTTTCAGGCATTGAACAAGTTAAGTTGACATTTATAATAATAACACATTTGATGACGAGAAAATAGAGAAGCTTACTTCATTGAAGGAATATAGCTGCATGTCTGATTGTTATGGTTTATCATGAACTCCTCGTCATAATTCGTTCCACTTAGCACTCCAATTTTTTCATCGACACTATATGAAAGCATTACAAGATTGAATATGTTCAGCTTAATCATTGAGACCATAATAAGTAGGATAGAGGACCATCGTGTTAAACATGTATCAACTTAGTTTAGAAAACATTTAGAAAAACAAACAAAAAGTGTTTTCATGCTTCTTTACCTTGTTGTAGCAAGAAAGCTTCCTGAAGGTGAAAAGTAAGCAGAATACACTGGACTTTTACGAACAATCAACTTAACAAATTCAGGCTTACTCTCACTAAGTTTTCTCAAATCCCAAATACATGCAGTTTTATCTGAAGAGCTTGTAGCCATTATATTTGTATTTTCTGGATTAAAGTCTATCGTATTAACTATAGACTCATGTATGTCCCATGACAATACTGACTTCCTGGACCGCTGGTCCCACTGACGAACTACTCCTTCACCCTCACCAAAATATAAGGAGTTCGCATCACCAGGTTGTTGAGACATATAAGTAATTGGATTGACGGTTGAATATGATAGAGCAAATATCTCCTTTCCAATATCTAAAGAACGAATTTGACCACCATAGCAGCTTGTGGTTATCTGCATCAAGTCACGTGAACATCACAGCATCAAAAAAAAATATGAAGTTTTAGAAGATTATGCATCTACTGAAATTTATGGTGATCTTTATAGATTCTTAGACCTGTTTCACCCATGTAAAAAAAGTAACTGATAAGGATCATATGCCCTTATCGAACTAATGCCCGTTAGTGTTAGTCTATAGGTTATAATTTACGTTATTTAGTAGTTAGAATACCTTATCGAACTGCTTTTTCATTTGTCTCGTTTTAGTCATTTGTCTAAGGGATTTCTTGTAACATAATGGCCCGAATGGGGCACAAAGCCATCTCATATTGATTCAGATGTACACTATAGTTGAATAGATAAAATGGGACATATGATGTGTAGTTCGATATTTTATGTTAAAAAGCCCTACTTTAAACTAATTAAGATACATATGTACTATATTGCATTTAAAATAAGCTACCCTAGATCGACACAAACTAGAGAACAAGTATGAAACATTATTCAGTCCCATTAAGTAGTTTTCGACATTTAAACCATTAAAAATATTAGGTATGCATAAACACGGTATAATAAATTACCTTGTTCATCGAAAATGGTTGAATCAAAATTGCTGAAACATGCCCAGGATTAGTATGATACTGGTAAATTCCATCACCATCCTCGTTTTCAGAATCCACATTCCAAAACCCAATAGTACCCCATTTATTCCCAACAACAACCATCCTCATATCTGTTGATGGAAAGAATTTAATACTCCTTATCATTCTTGGTAGAAAATTAGAAATGTTTTTTGGCTCTAACTTCATAGAATCCAAATCAATCGAAGCCTTGACTCTACCATGAATATCACCGTTTTTCAATTGGGATATGAGTATTTGATCTGGTTTACATTGTGTCCGGAACATATCTTTTAACCCTGTAGAATCTGGCACTTTTCCTTGGGCTCTGAGAGATCTACAAATTACGGTTGGGGTTTTCGGCTTCACTTTCTGTGAGATATTAGTCTTTACCCTGTTCAAAACAACAACAGGCTTCATTTGTGCAGTATTTATATGTATATTTACGTCTATGTGTAGAGAGAGACCTGTGGAGCTTATTAAAGGCAGTAAGATCAGCAAGCTTTGATTTGATCCTGAAAGAAGCGAGCATTTCATCGTTGCGTTTAATGTTTTCAAGGCGTTTGCGCTCGTACTCTGTGAGTCTTTGATTCTCCATTTCTGTGGAAAGAAAGTAGAAAGACGAGGGATATTTATATGCACGATTGCTGAAGAACAGTTTATAAATAAACTATTTTTTGATGACAGGGTACTGAACTACTGATACAACGTAAATTTAGTCTCCATGCAAAACAAAGTATAACCCAGGTGGGGTCAAACTTAAAACAATAAACATGTATTATACTGTGAATATGCAAATTAAGTGTTTCAAAACAGACTATAGTACTGGTACATGACCAAAAGGATAACACCTTAAAAAGACGTTACATGAGGCAAGCATACAAAATAATTTAAACCCTCGTACACAATGAGAGGAATATTGATGAAGAATTTGAGGGTAAATTTGTAAATAATACAGATAAGCTGGACAAGTCGATGTGACAAGGCTTATAAAATCGAGCTATTTAGCTTAAGCTACCTAGTTATATCAAAACACTTTTTTAGCTCATAAGCTCTTGGAACAAGCTAATCCAGACACCCTCTTATACTCACCCCTTTTACTACTTGATATCAAAGTTCAAGAGACCGCGGCTTAGCTAAGCATCACTTATATCATATTGTCAAGAAAACATATGTTGCGAAAATTATAACAAAATGCTCAACAATGTTAGCAGCCTACTCATCAAATTCAGTTTCATTATGTTTTATTGGCGTGGCCACATCAAAGTTATTTGCACTTAAAGGTGTATCAACCGTTTACATTCAATATATAAGCATTTAGATAATTGAGGAAAAGATTTTTTTGGTGTTTGTTATAGCTTAATTAAGAGCTCATTTTTCATAAACAATTTTTAGCTTATTAGCTTGTTTTCTAGTTTTCGCTCATAATAAGCTACAAATCCGGAACTTGACAATTTTAATTGGAGGGGTCAAACTGTAACGTATTTGTTTTAGTTGGAGCAATCTACATGTTCATTTAACATTCCTACTTTAATGCTTACTACTACAAAGTGTAAGGGTTAAAAATGTGCTTGTGGCTAAGGGGGGCGCACGACCCCTCCCGGTCTCCACTTAGTTCGGTCCATGAGGTAAACGGTTTTCCCTATTAAGGTTACGACAAGTCCTTGACTAGAATGTAAGCGCGCTAACAATGGTTACCTCGTGAACATTTTCGACTGTCCATGGCCTCTTGTGATAGGTGGCTAAACAAACCGGGAAATGGGCCTATGAAAAATAAGCTAAAACCAAACACCTTAGCATTGAATCTACTTGTTCAGTATAAATAAATAATCGAAATAGGCGAAAAATCGATATCAGAAACACAAACCCGAATTATGAAACTAAAAAGGCTGGCAATAAAAAATCAAACATTAATTCGAGCCTTAAATAAATAAAAATGGAACAGAGAAATGAAACAAAGGGACCTTAAATAAATGTACTTTACTTACTTAGGAGCACTGACCTCTGTGGAGTGTAGAATCAATGAAGGTTTCCCGCGTTTTTAATTAAGCAATTGGAACCAAACTTTTTGTTCTTTCTGAACAATTGGGAGTAAAGGTAATTTTTTTAAAAATCTTTTTCATTTTTGTTTGTTTGGTGGTGAATTAGCAAACTGTGGGTGGAACTGTAAAACGAGGTGACTCCAAATTTTACTGTATCCATTTTGACTTTTCATAGCCACGTTCAACTTTGAGGTTATCTATTTTTCAGTTATTATAGAATACTTGATCCAAAATATATAAATAAATGAATTGAGTTTTAAAAATATTTTTCATTAGTATAATTTTTCTATCAAGTATTATATATACAAAAAAAATATTTAATGTCAAAGTTAAACTTGTTTGACTCTAAAAAATCAAACTTGACACTTATTTTGAGACGTACGGAGTAGTACCTAAGGCTAAGGTAGAGGTGTCAAAATGTGACCAAAAGCAAAAAGATTGGCTAAATGGACAAGTTTTTAAAAGATTTGGCCACATTTAGCCCTCTCCTTTTTTTGAAATGGGCACATATAGCCCATTGAAAATTTAAATGAGCACTAACGGGCACATTGTTTTTCTCAATTGTAGAACATTACGATCGTTTTAATGAAATATTTTTTTATATAATATATTTAAGTTTTTTAATATAACTAAGATATTGCATTTAAGGAATTTATTTCGTCATTTTGGGTATTTTATTAAGCAATTTGTATAACATGTGCCCGTTTGGCCCGTGCCCGTTTAGCCCATGCCCATTCTAGCCCGTGCCCGTTTAGCCCGTGCCCATGCCCGCCCGGCCCGCCCGTTTTGCCACCTCTAGGCTAAGGCCATCCACAATGGGCCAGAGGCATACGCATAATAAAGCTTTTACACAGTTCAATCCATTGCAAATTGGCCAGGTCATGCATACATTAAATATGAGCTTGTTACTGAACATACTGGTATTATACTCTCACAAATAATAAACTATACTTACTTTAATATATGGGACCCACTGGCATGTATATCCTTGTGGGCATTTCCTTTTAACTTTTTGTCTTTATTCAACTATATTATAATCAAATAAATTTTGCAATGTTGAATGGGTTGAGAGTGTTACACCCAAGATAGTTTAATGAATCGAAGATGCCCTAAAGAGTAAAGACTAAGGTGACAAACTTTGTATGCATGCTCACATTACACATGCGTGTCATATCAGCTTTCTCTCTCCTCTTACTTCATTTCATTTTTCTATCACTTTTTTGTGAACATGGTCATCTTCACTCACATTTTATTAAAATACCCACTGTATTCAAATATACCTCACTATATATCACACACTCACAAACAAAATTAAAAAAAAAAATTAATAAAAAGAATGAGGGTTCCACATCGCTCCATGTACAAACTAGGTGACCAAGTCACCTTAACTCTTCTTGATTTGCACAATTCACGCGCGAAGGGGTTGGAAGGCATTGGGGTGGGCGTGAAAACATGGGTCACCATTTTGATTTTGCCCCCTTGCCGATTAATCTAAACCGGTGGGTTAACCCGCGCGTTGCCGCGAGAGCATTGTGTCAAAGATGCAATAATCAACCGACCATGCCACTTAAAATTACTTTAAAGGATAAAAATTGTCAGAATACATTCAAGTAAAAACGTTTATTTATATTTTACGATCTTTTAATGTTTTGTCGATAACAAACGTAAAATCATTTTAACGAAACAAATAAAATACGTAAATGGCTTGAGCCAATAGTTTACTAACACACTTACGTTTTCATATAAAACACTAAACAAGTAATAGTGTTTTCATGGTATAGTAATGCATATGTACAACAACTAGTGTTTACATAATGGGTAGATATATACATACTTAGTATGTATTATAATGGGTAATAGAATAGTTAGAAGTATAAGTATTTGACCCATTGACTAAATACATTGAATGTAGTTGGGTAAAACCCAAAGTCCATGACCCATACCCATGAAGCATGATCCATAACCCATGACCCATTGCATGACATCATGCATAAGTCATAATGGGTATTATCCATGACCCATGGAGCTAACCCATGATCCATTGACTAGATGCATTGCATCTTCTATATACATTGTATCTATTTAGATACCCATGGATCAAAACCCACAACCCATGATCCATGATCCATGACCCACAACTCACTTTAGGGGGAGGGTCCTACGGATCACTAGTAATACACTAGGGTTCGTTTGGTAGGACGAAATGAAATGTCAACTGAATGGAATAAACGATGTAATGGAATGAAGAGTGTAATGTAATGATTCATTGTAGTTATTAATATGTTTGGTTTGTATAATAAGACGTAATGGAATCGATAATAAAAAGACTAAAATATCCATTAATAATAGAAAGTTTATTTAATGTGGTTAATTAATGAAGGAGTTTTATGTAATTTTGATTTCATATGTAATGAAAAAAAAGTAGGGGACCCCTAAGGAATGGTTTTGGTGTAATGGGTCATTACTTGCAATGAATCATTACATTCTATAAATGCAAACAAACAACATTTATTCATTACATCGTAATAATCATTTCCATTACGACATACCAAACGCTACGTAATTAGCTAGCTAGCTCCAACGCCCTGGACTGTTCCCCGTGGATCTTCATATATATTTTTTCTTTCTAAATTTAAACCTTTTTTTTAAATAATTATTATAGATATTCCCCCACCCTCATTCCAGAGGTACTTGGATACTTACCAAGAACGCAGAGCAGCAGCGGTCGCAGCTTTAGAAGCAAGAGCAGCAGCAGCAGCGGCAAGGCGTGAGTGTTTTACTCGCCTTTTTTAAATCACTGTCTCTTTATTATATGCATGTTATTTTTTACCGCAAGGGTACTTAAATTTGCAAACTACTTATGTATTTCACCTCTTCGTTATCAACTTGAATGGATCTTTAAAAACTAATTTTAATTGACACATCATTTTATTGTTACTGTCTAATACTTATCAATCTTTTACAGCCCCTCGCCCACGTATCTTTATAGACCCACAGATGAAGAAGAAGTTGATGCTTCGCAGAAAACATGAAGCAGCAGCAACTGGTGAGTTTGATACTTTGATCTGCTAACAGTTTTTATGCTGCTTGGCTTTTGAACCATTTGATTACTACATGTATTTGTTAACTTTTGGTCAAAACCCAAAAGCATGTTATCTCACCCATTTTGAATAACTACATGTATTTGTTAATGCATATTTAAGTGAACTTATTTTTCAAGCTGTAACTAAATTATGGTCATGTGATTCTTCTTATTGTGTCGGTTGCTTGAAGGGTACCAAAGGTCGAGTGAAACCTCCCTGACTGTTGAATTATATTTTTGAAATATTGTTGGCTTATTATGATGTTCGTGTTGTTTATTTAATACAGTAGGTACCAAAGTTCAAGCTGAATGCGTAGGATCTAGTCTTAAGCGTTCCTGCGATGATGATTCAAACTCTGGGACATCAGAAGAAACTGATGCTGGTAATGTGGTTCTATAACTTACTACAGTAATTCATAAGCACCCTCTTTTAGTGGTTGTGGCCTTTCACTGTTTGCTTACTAGTGTCGATCAGATGTATACAATCATAGAGCTGCAAGATGTTATATTTGCTGTAAAAACCAAGGAACTAGAACATTTTCAAAGCAGATAGGTAGTATATAGCCAAAATCTGTTTCTCGCTCTTTTGTTTGGGTTGTTACATGTAAGCGTCATAATTTAATCAAAGTTGGGGCCGTCTAGGTAATTCTACATGTACCATAATAAAACATTCGCATGCTGTGATTGTGAAACAATTCAATTTTGGCATCTTCAAAGATAAACTTCAACTCAAATTAACATTTTAATTGATTTCTTTGGCTTATATATTATTGCATTTTGTGTTGGTTATCTAACAGATTTCAAATTCTTTGTGGCGGGTCACTCGTCGTTGGAAATACCCTCTCCTAAGTGCGGCCTTCACGAGGATCTAAATTCTACAACTGCTGGTGACAATTAAATACGATTTCGTTTATGGTTCTAGAAATTATTGTTTTGTCTGTAAGTTATCCCCATGAGGATAATATCCACTCATATAGTGGTTGGGTTTCTCCGTTAAATTACTACTAGGTGTTGATATAAGATATTATGAAATATTTGTATAAATTCCATCGAACGCTATCTTATCATCATCACTTTCCTTTGCTTTTGTTAATTTACATGCATCATCTATGACAATGCGTGTATTTGGTGTGTTAGTTTTATGTTCAAAACAAAAAAGAAACGAAGGAAAATAGTACTGTTACAAATTAAAGCTTAGTATGGGTTGATGTTGTTGATTATATTGGCTTTCAACCATACCCAAAACTTGCCCGCATCCAGTTTTTCTGCATAACTATCATGGTTATATTATTATTCATATTTGGCTCCTTAAACGTTGAATTGAAAATTGGAGGTTGCTTTGGCTTATTATGGCATTCTGTTCTGGTTTCTTAATAGTTACTAAAGGTCAAGCTGAATGCGTAGGATCTGGTGTCAAGCGCCCTCATGATGATCTAAACCCTGTAACAGCAGATGATTCATCAGCAACTGGTATATGTAATGTGGTTCTAGAATCCTTACAATAAATCTACTCTTATAGTGGTTGTTGCATCATCAGTGTGACTTGTTAATTTGTTTTGGTTTATTGCCATTCCCATGTAACACGTATCATGTATTCTGGTTATGCATTTTCTGAACATGCATCAACTCACAGATGTGTTTAAAAGTTAAAACAACTAATTGGAAGCAAAGTAGTACAAATCCTATGTCTCCTTACATTCTTACTTTGAGCATGGAGGTCTTCACTCTTATTCTAAGAAGGAATACTGCTAATGATCCTCTTTTAAAATATCATTTTGGCTGCAACTGTTTGTTGATGGTCTGCTGGTGTTATGCAATGGAGACCCTTACTCAGTTCGTGTTATTAAAAGATCTCTTGAGCAGTTCAGTCAAAGTCAAGTTGCTGGTTTACACCCCAATATGAATAAAAGCACTATTTTTTTTGAAGCTTGAAGGATATTGAAAGGCAAAGAATTGTACAGATTATGCCTTTTAAGTGTTGGGAAGCTGCCTATGAAGTACCCTGGAGTTCCCCTGCTTTAGATGATTGTAAAGTTTTAGTTGACAAGGTGAAACATAAAGTTCAAGATTTGAAGAATAAGTCTATGTCATATGCAGGCAGACTGCAGCTCATCTCATCAGTTCTTACATCTATCCACATTTATTGGGCATCCGTGTATCTTATTCCAAAACCAGTGGTTAAAGAAATTGATTATTCTTAAAGGTCTCACATGGTGTCAACGTGAATTTCAAAAAGGAAAAGCTAAGGTTTCCCGGAAGTTTATCTGTAGACCAAAAAGTCTCAGGTGGATTGGGATTAAAGCCTTTAAGCCTTTGGAATGAAGCTTTACTCTCAGAACACATCTGGAATATTGCTGCAAAAAAGGATTCTTTGTGGATTAAATGGGTAAACATGGTTAAACTTTTAGGCAAGAGTATTTGGGATATCAGTGTGGATAGTCAAGATAGTTGGGGATGGAAGAACCTTATGATGCTTAGAGATAAGTTGAAGTCACACATTTTTCATAAGATTGGCAATGGTCAAATGGTATCTGTTTGGTATGATAGATGGTGCACTCAAGGACCCTTATGCAACTTTATAACTAGAAGGGACATCTATGATGCAAGGAAGATGCTACTGTCAGTGAACTTGTTTGTAATGGTATCAGGTTGTGGCCTGATGATTGGATTGCAAGGTTTCCTTTATTAAATTCTATACAGACTCACAAACTAATAGGTGATCAGCACTGTTTGGAGGATTTCAGAATTAACCATTTGACTTCTTCATGGGGGAAAGCAATATGGTTTAGCCAATGCATGTAATCCCAAGCATGAATTTATTCTTTGTATGGTTGTTCAAAAGAAATAGCAAACACAAAATAGGATGATGGTATGGAACAATGCTGTGGATATGAAATGTCCTCTGTGCAAAAACTGTTGTGATTCACATAATCACTTATTATTCCAGTGTGATTTTTCAAAGGAGGTCTGGAAAGAGATGAAAAAGCTGTGTAATCGAGGGATCTAGTCATACAGGTATAAATAGCATTAGTATAAGATTGAAGCTTATGAGTCTTAGAGTCAAAAATTCTGAAGCTGTTAGAAGAGTTGCTGATCAATGGAATGTTAAGATGAATGTTCAGGTGGAATGAAGGTTCCTAAAATTGTGTTTGGATGAATGGAAAATGAAGAGCAGATGGCTAGTACTTTAATTCTTCTTCTTTGCTATACCTTTGTGAGTCTACGTTGTCTGCTATGAGGTGCTGGGGCATCATGAGAGACCATTTACTTATTACATATGCTGGCAAACAATGAATCAATGCAGAGATAACAGAGGGTGTTTGGCATTTTGTTTACAATATAGAGAGTGTTAAAACGCAATCCCAAAAACACTTTCATAAATGAAAGAGATATGTTACAAGTTCCTAACTCAGAGACTGCATTTGGTAGACAAATTGGTTATAGCATATCGAAATCTGTTATATAATCAAAGAGAAAAAATCACAGGCATAATCTTCAAGATTGATTTTGCAATATAGGAAGTGCAGTGATTGGGTTAAACAAAGGCACATAAAATGGACCAAAATGTGCATAACATTTTATTATTACTCTTTTAAGAAACTAAAACCAAACGACCAAAGGGTAACACTAACACATGGAATCAAAATGTGCATAAATGTTCTAGTGAAGTATTCACTTTAACAAACAAGTACAACATGAACCAATAAGATTAACATTTTACATTCACTAAATGTGTAACACAGATCCAAAATCAATGATCTTAATTGGCAATAAAAGAATCTTTGGATCAAAAACATATACCAACATATCATGCTTTGGGAAAATTGGGCAATTAAGCCATCATATAAGCTTCCAACATCAAATCGTTTCCAAGGAATTTAAGAAACAGGATTTGGTACAGAAAACAAGATTCTTTTTACGTCACTACCCAAGCCTACACATAAAACTAGCCAATATAGATCAATTTACGACTATGAGGTCCAGATATAGACCTGATCTTTAACTGTAGCCCCTGCAAGCATCCCAGGTATGAAGGGATGGGCATCAAAACGACTTGGGATTGCAGACACATGAGGACTCTCAAGAGTAGTAACAAGTTTCTTTGTGTATGCGGAAATAACATCAACTCCTTTCTTGTTCCCCACAAAGATATATGAATCATCCCACCCCCATATACCCCTGTTTTTCAAATAAGTAAATAGGAACATATTTAATTTCCAACAAATAACAAATGATAGCAAAAATTTAAGTGGGTATGATTGGGCCATTTATTTAGCTTAAACGGGTTAAATGGGTCAAAGCCATATAGTAATAATAAACACTTTATATAGGTCTTGTTTCAGGCATTGAACAAGTTAAGTTGACGTTTATAATAATAAACACATTTGATGACGAGAAAATAGAGAAGCTTACTTCATTGAAGGAACATAGCTCCATGCCTGATTGTTATCGTTTATCATGAACTCCTCGTCATAATTTGTTCCACTTAGCACTCCAATTTTTTGATTGACACTATATGAAAGCATTACAAGATTGAATATGTTCAGCTTTATCATCGAGACCATAATATGTAGGATAGAGGACCATCGTGTTAAACATGTATCAACTTAGTTTAGAAAACATTTAGAAAAACGAACAAAAAGTGTTTTCCTGCCTCTTTACCTTGTTGTAGCAAGAAAGCTTCCTGAAGGTGAAAAGTAAGCAGAATACACCAGACTCTTACGAACAATCAACTTAACAAATTCAGGCTTACTCTCACTAAGTTTTCTCAAATCCCAAATACATGCAGTTTCATCTGAAGAGCTTGTAGCCATTATATTTGTATTTTCTGGATTAAAGTCTATCGTGTTAACTATAGACTCATGTATGTCCCATGAAAATATTGACTTCCTGGACCGCTGATCCCACTGACAAACTACTCCTTCACCCTCACCAAAATATAAGGAGTTCACATCACCAGGTTGTTGAGACATACAAGTAATTGGATTGTCGGTTGAATATGATAGAGCAAATATCTCCTTTTCAATATCTAACGAACGAATTTGACCACCATGACAGCTTGTGGTTATCTGCATCAAGCCACGTGAACAGCTCAGCATCAAAAACTATGAAACTACTTTCATCTATTTGTCTCACTAAAGATGGCTTTGTCACCCGGTTAGGTCATTTTGTAACCCGTAATCTTAACGTTTTACACGAATTTTAACATCTATGTTTTATACGAATGTAAACATTATACAGTATATAATAACATATTTACGCATAAAGTTAACATTTTCAATCATTTACGAAACCCCATTTCTAAGGGGTTTCTTGTAACAGAAAGACCCAAATTGGACACAAAGCCGTCTCATATTGATTTAGATGTACACAATAGTTTTTTAAATGAAATGGGACATATGATAAGTACTTCGAGATTTTATGTTGAAAAGCCCTAAATTAAGCTAATCAAGATAACAATATACTATATTGCATAACAATAAGCTACCCTAGATTGACACAAAAGAACAAGTATGTGTGAGTTGTGACTATCACTCTAAGATCTGTGAGGTCTCAAGTTCAATTCCTGCTATGTGCAAACAACCCTTAAGTGGCCACGCCAACCTCCTAAAAAGGGAGGGCTTTACCTGGTTTGAGTCTGGGTTCAAACCCCGTGGATTAGTCAGCCAAAAGGTCGGAAACCATGGTTACCCCCCAAAAAAAAGAGCAAGTATGAAACCTTATTCAGTCCCATTAAGTAGTTTTCGACGTTTAAACCATTAAGAGTAGTAGATATGCGAAAACTATCAAAAGCAATCCATCTATCGAGTATACAGATCATTTATACATAAACACCGAAAGATATATTACCTTGTTCATCGAAAATGGCTGAATCAAAATTGCTGAAACAAGCCCAGGATTAGTATGATACTTGTAAATTCCATCACCATCTTCCTTTTCAGAATCCACATTCCAAAACCCAATAGTACCCCATTTGTTCCCAACAACAACCATCCTCGTATCTGTTGATGGAAAGAATTTAATACTCTTTATATTTCCTTGTAGAATATTAGCAATATTTTTTGGCGCCAACTTCATTGACTCCAAATCAATCGAAGCTTTGACTCTAGCACGAACATCTCCCTTTTTCAATTGGGATATGAGCATTTGATCTGATTTAGAACATGTATTTGCATCTTTCATGCTAGCAGGTTCCAATTCTTGTAATTGTGATTTGAAAGTTTTTGGTCTCTGTGGTTTAGATTGTTTCCGGAACTTATATTTTAACCCTGTAGAATCTGGCACTTTTCCTTGGGTTCTGAGAGATCTACGAGTTACGGTTGGGGTATATTTACGTCTATGTGTAGAGAGAGACCTGTGGGGCTTATTGAAGGCAGTAAGATCAGCAAGCTTTGATTTGATCTTGAAAGAAGCGAGCATTTCATCGTTGCGTTTAATGTTTTCAAGGCGTATGCGCTCGTACTCTGTGAGTCCTTCAGTCTCCATTTCTGTAAAAAGAAAGTAGAAAGATGAGGGATATATGCACAAATACTGAAAGACAGCAGGAAAAAGGATATCTTTCTAATTCAAAAAACTAGTCACTAGTGACGGGTTATATATACACTTTGCACACAACATGTAAAATCATCAAGCAACGCACAAGTGCAACGAGTGGCGGATTAGGAAATAATTCAAGTGAGGGTAAACATTAAACAGTAAACATCTACATACATACATTATGTGTGATAAACAGTGAACCTATCTACTTAAAACCTAATTAAAGCGTTCATATGCTGGTTTTATGTGTTCCTTAAAAAAGTTGACCATTTAAATTTAAGTAACACTTTGACTTTTTCGAAGTCAAAATGTGCAACTCGTGACTTCAGCTTCACTTTTGCTTTCTCAAGTCTGAAGTTGTAGCGTTATGCATAGCTTTAATGAGTCTTATATTTTCTGTTTTGGGGACCATGGTTTCCGACCTTTTTGGCCAACTAATCCACGGAGTTTGAACCCACCGCCACACAGACTCAAACCAGGTAAACCCTCCCTTTTTCACGAGGTTGGCGTGGCCACTTCAAGGTTGTTTGCACCTAGCTTGAGACCTTACACATTTTAGAATGAGAATCACAAGCCCTTTTGCCACTAGGCCACTCTTGAGTGGTTAAATATTATCTGTTTTGTGTACACAGGTTGTCGAAAATCACGAGCAGCATATGAACTTGCTTCATATACAATCATACATCCCATAAAAGGTGTGAATTGGCGCGAACACCTTGACCCCGGATGCCTTTTGGCACCAGCTATTGTCCACCCCACAAGAAATAGCTCCGGCAACTCTCCTGCCCAGTGGGACACCAACCAGAGTGAGCAAGAGCCGAGAGTCGAACCCTTGACCTTTTATCCATAAAATCTCTCCGGTGGGCCCATGGGTTTTTTTTGAGGTGGGTACCAACTGAGCCAACGCCCTTTGGTTATACAATTATACATACCTAATACCTAACATTTCACTCGATATCCAAAGAGACCTTACTACCTTTGCTTGCCCTAAGCATCACTTAACCACAAAACTCAACAACGTTAGCAGCTTACTCGTCAAAATCAGTTACATTATGACATTATGTTTATACATTGCATTGTTGGGGGAGTTTGGCTAAGCTTATTCAAGGTGCTTATTAGCTTATTAGGTTATCCTAATACAGTAACTTTACCATACACCTTAAATAAAGTGCTCAGGATTATTCTTAAAGCCAGACAATCCCTTAATAATACACCAGGGGCGGAACTAGGGGTGTCCCGCGGTGTCACGGGACCCCAATGAAATGTTGTTTCGCAGTGTTAATTTAATAGAAATAGCCGTAAAGTCGTAAAACGTAAAATTGGTAAATCAGCATGTATCAAATGTGGAATCAAAACAAACAAAGTTATACTTAATAATAAAACATTCAAGCCCTAAATGAAATAAGCAATAAATGACAAAGTAACAAACCTTGAGTGAAGTAAGGAACACCCAGTGCTAATCAATGGAGGTTTGCCGCGCTTTTTTTATAAAGCAATTTGGAGGCAATTTTTTTCTTCTTTTTGAACAATTGGGGGTAAAGCTAATTTTTTTCATTTTTGTTTGGTGGTAAATTAGCAAACCGTGGGTGGAACTGTGATCGAGGTAAATGTATTTAAGACACTTTTTCTAATTTGATAGTATTTTGTAAAATATCTAACAAATATATACTTTTATTTGTACAAGTAAACTAACTATAATATTAATACAAGTACTAAAGTTTACTTACACTTGATAAAATATATATTATTTTGTCAAGCACCTAACTAGATATTTTATTTTATAAAAGGCAATTAGACTTTTTATAAACTAGTTACATAATACATTTTACAAGTTTATTTTCATGAACATTTTAATCTAAATGTAAATACAATTTTACATCACTTCATGCATCATCATATCTTTAGAAGATTTGGTCAATATTTGGTTAGATTTGCAAGATATTGAAAGATATTCTAAGATATCAAATCTAATAAAGTATTATTTTTTAGATTACATTTTTGGCTATAAATAGAGCTCATTGTCTTCTCATTTCAATCATCCCTTCCAACACACATTCTTTCTATCTTTCTTTCATCTTTTAGATCTATAGATAACCATGTAGTAACATACATCATCACATGATCATAATGCTTCTAACATTCATCTTTGTTGTAAGCATACTTTACATTTTGATCAACCAAGGAAAGCTTGGAGTTCTAGCCATCCTCATTCACCAAAGCATATCAACATATGAAGATTCAAGATCTCTTGATATCCTCATTGATTGAAGACTTCTTATTTAAGAAGATCATTTAGATTAGTCATTCATATCCATTAGACATTTATGTCATGGATCATCATTGTAAACATCATTGCATCATCACAACACTTTCACCAAACTAGATTAGATGGTTTATGTGTTTGTACCATAAAACACAAGGTTTCTTATGTTGGGCCATAAAACATAGTGGGAGTGGTTGTACCCTTGAAAAGAACTCGACATCTAGCTTAGTGTCGGAAATATTGTATAGGCGATGTTAGGTTGGTTCTACCTCGAACTAGAACCCGGTATTTAGCTTTGTACCGGAAAAAGTGTAAGCGACGATTGTAAGGTTTTCTTCGCCGAGAAGGGAGCTTGTTGATTTAGTGAAGTAACTCTCGAGTTGGGTACTCGGGGAGTGGAGTAGGGCGGAGAGGAGATCCGTGACCGAACCACTATAAATCCTCGTGTTCGGTTTGCACTTTCCTTTCTTTATCTCTTTACCTTTATAATTGCTTATGATGTGGTTTGATGATGATGCTTGTGTGACAACTTGGTTTACTATGCTTTATATTAGTCATAAACAATAATTGATACTTTCATATAATAACAAGCTTCATAAGTGATTTGATACAAAAGATCTAACGATTTTAAACGGTAACGTATTCACCCCCCCCCCCCCCCTCTACGTTTTCACAGTTATCGTTCAAGATGGTTCTGCTAAACATGATCCATAAGGTCTAGTTGGAGTTAAGTGTGCGTTTCTCGGTAGCGTATTTCTTTTGCTTTGCGACGGTGGGTATCACATCTTTCGACCCATCTTTGTTGCCTCATACGTGCTTACGGATCCACCCCCATTTCGTTATAGTCACGTAATGCAAATATTTGATCTTTTAAAATCATGTTATGCAAAATAATGCAAGAATACATGATTCTACGTATCTTGACAATTTCCATTTGACGTGTCGGTTGTTGCAGTATACCTCAACGTCATTAAAGTACACCAAAAGCACTTTCAACATCCTTTCGGGCACTTTCTTGTTTCCTTTTAAAATAAGTATGTTTTTGGACATTTTTGACGAGAAGGATTTGACGAAAGTTGCCCACTGTGGGTAAATTTCGTCAGTCAAGTAATACCCATGTTCATACCTAGTTCCATTAACCATATAATGGGCTCTTGGGGCAATGTCAGCAAGAATTTCGTCGAATAATGGAGAGTTATCTAAAACATTAATATCGTTATTCGCCCCCGTCATCCCAAATCCATAAATCTTGAGAAGCAACAGCTTCAAGCATAATTGTTGGGTATTTTTTTATCACCCCTACCAAATTGCGCTTGCCAAGCCACCGAAAAATTTCTCCATTCCCGGTGCATACAATCAATGCTACCAAGCATTCACAGAAAACCATGACATTCTTCATGTCGTTGATAAATATTTTGAATGTCGGACCATGTTGGTTTTCTTAAATACTCCGGCATAAACAAATCAATAACGCATTGTTAAAATTATCAAGACAATCACGCGAAGTATGCTCACCCATTTGCAAATATTCATCAAACGCATCGGGTGAGGTGTCGTACGCCAATTGGCGTATGGGAGCCGTACACTTCATAAGAACACTTAAACTCATTCGACCCGTACAATCGGGTGATTGGCTAAAGAATTTAACATAATCTAAAATATTTTCGGAAGTATAAGATTCAATACTTTCGACTATTTGTAGAAATAGTTTCCGGCTCATACGAAATCTTCTTCGAAAATTCCGGTTCGAATACTTACACCCTTGAATGAAATAGTCGTTACGCAAACGTTCTTCTGCAAGCTCACGTTCACGATATACATGGTTACGAGTGAAGCGAGGTTGAGATGCTTCTTGTTCCAACTGTTGCTGATACTTGTACGCGGCCATCATAAAATCGAAGTCAGTTTCGTCCTCAACGTCTAACCATTGCTGCGGTCATTCGTCAATGTGATTCGGATTCATTGTGAATGAACAAGTTTTTTTTTTTTTTTTTTTTTTTTTTTTTTTGTTATAGAGAGGAAGTATATAAATTTGAATTTGAATGATGGAAGTGTGAAAAAAAATGTGTGTTATTTGAGTATTTATAGTGGTAAGGAAACGGTTTTGAATTTTTTATTTATTTAAAAAAAAAAAAAAAAAAAAAAAAAAAAAAAAAAAAAAGCCTAGCCGTTTTACACTTGGGGGGCTAAAATGATTTTTTCATTTTTTTTATTTTTTATTTTTTTTTAACCCAACGGATATATAGCTATTTGGGGGGTCAAAGTGCAATTTTTTTTTTACCTGTTCCACCTTAACGTTGCGTTAAGGGGATAACATACCCTCGTTAACGCAGCTTTAACGCCGCGAACGGTATGGTTAACACCCCTTAATGCAGCAACGTTAAGGGTTAACTAGCACCATACCAATCGCTCTAATGAATAAAAATTTTGCAACATACTTTTGAGTTTCGTCACTTTTTTTTATTGTTCTCATGTAAAATGCTTATTTTATTTTTTGCTGTCAAGAGAGTGGTTATAAAATACTCCCTCCGTCCCAAATTTTATGTCCATTTTGACTTTTTAATCAAACTTTGACCTTAAATATATCTTTTTGTATTATAAAATACTTGTTGTAAAATATATAAATAAAAGTAGGTTTTAAATGTATTTTCATTGGTATAACTTTAATCAAGTATTATATAATACAAAAACAATATATTTAAGGTTAAAGTTTGGTTAACCTAATCGCCAATTATAAGCTGAAAGCTAGAAATTAGCTTTTTATAAAGTTGTTTGACGAATTAGTTTGAGCCAACACTTATTAATGTAAAATCACATAAAATACATCAAATTAATTTTTATATATTTTCATCTTTTGCGTGATATTTCATTATATTTTGAGCGGTATTTAAGTAATTTAACTAACTATAAGCCCCCATAAACCCGTTTCAATTGGTTTCGACTTATGAAAGCTCGTGGCTTATAAAATCTCACATAAGCATATATGACAAATAAAACTTATGTACAAAAAATCAACCATTGTAAAGAGGTTTAGAGAGTGAGACATGCACCAATATTTATATTGGTTCGGGATAAAGGTTTTGATCATCCTACGTCTAGTTGTAAATCTGCAACACCTACACAATTTACTAGTACACAATCCTTGCGGTGGATTAAACCGTTACAAACTTCACTCCACCGATATGCAAAAACATCAGTGCTCACAAAGATTAGCTACTACCCAACAAAGTTCCGCCCTCGAAACCACCCACAAGAATCTCACGATTCCACCTAACCACTAAGACCACAAAGATCTTCCCCCACGAAAGCAACAAACCCCAAAACTTGACCTTCACCCGATCAAGGTTTAACCACAAAGGTAAAAGACTTTTACACCATTTGTTTATCCACAAACCGGATAAGACTTTACAAATGAATAAGAGAGTTGTAGTGTTTTGAAACAACCTAAATTAGCCTAGGGACTCATCCTAATAGAAGAGAGTAGAAGAAGACTCTCGACACAACACACAAGAGTGGATTAAGTTCTTGCGATTTTTCTCTTGCGAAGAAGTGATCTTTAAATGAATTGATAAGAAGATGTTTAGACATGAAAAGGTTGAAAGAATTAGAGAGATTGGAGAGAAGAAAATAGAGGGAAGAAATGAATGGCAGGAGGTGAGGAACAAACATCACAAGAGCTTGCTATTTATAGACAAATCGGAGGACAAGTCCCAGTGCGATGGGTTTGGCGCACTGGCGTGTCAGGGTTGTTACAACTGTGGTCTATATTTAACTTTGACTCCTGTTAAACTCCATGTGCACTTCACTTTTGACCTTCCTAAGTTTATTTCAAAGCCCCAAGTGGGAATAGGTCAACTAACTCATTAGCCAAGGTTTAGTAGGGATAAAAAATGTTTAGTGAAGTGTTTAAGAAAAGGTTGGGGTTTAAGACTATTTTGTGTGAGAAAGAAAAAAACTAATGGACAAAGGGATTATCATTGAGTGTTACCCACGGGTCGGATAATAAATTGTCTCTTAAATTTGAAATTCAAATTTCAAATTCAAATTCAAATTCTAGTTGTTGCGAGTGTGTGAGAAGGAAAAGTGTTGAAGTGGTATAAGCCTATAAGGATGGAGACCAAGGCATGTGAAGAAGCCTATGTCTTAGATGGGGAGACAAGGCAAGGATGGAGGAGCCTATGCTCTTTGAGGGGAGACAATGTGTGATTTAAAAATGTGGAAAAATTAGACTTAACTAAAAATTGGACTTAACTCAATTCAACTCGATAACATGCTTAAATGCTAGAGTTTTTATGTGTGTAGATTAATGCTTAATTCTGTTAAAATAAACCTGCATGATCTAAAGTTCAGAACTGTGTTCACTGAAAGAAAACGTAATCATGTCTTTTAGATGATTTTATAAACATTGTGTTTTCTGCTTTTTTCCATTTTGAAAATGATAAATTTCCTCTTATAGGCAATCCACAAGCACATCCTCATAGATGATGTACACTCATTAACCAGAGTTTTACAAAAATCAACCTCACTATGTTTCATTCTCCTACTATTGATGCCAACTTTTTAACCAAAATAAGACACCATATGTTTCTATACAGTTTCCTTACTTGGAGACTGCATTTGGTAGACAAATTTGGAGATAGCATAACAAACTTTGCTTCATACTGAAAAAGGGAAAGAACATGGGCATAACCTCGAGATTGATTTTGCATGATCTTATGCTCATTGCAAGTAATGCAATGGTTGGATTTTGTATGTCTCTTTCAAGGAACTAAAACTAGAGAGTAACACTAACACATGGCATCAAAATGTGCATCGATCTTTTAGTGAAGTATTCACTTGAAGAAACAAGTACAACATGAACCATTAAGATTAACATTTTACATTCACTAAATGTGTAACACATACCCAAAATCAACGATCTTAATTGGCGATAAAAGAATCTTTGGATCAAAAACAGATACCAACATATCATGCCTTGGGAAAATTGGGCGATTAAGCCATCATATAAACTTCCAGCATCAAACCATTTCCAAGAAATTAAAGAAACAGATACTGGTACAGAAAACAAGATTCTTTTTACGTCACTACTCAAGTCTACACGTACAACTAGCCAATATAGATCGATTTACGACTATGAGGTCCAGATATAGACCTGACCTCCACCTGTAGCCCCTGCAAGCATCCCAGCTATGAAGGGATGGACATCAAAACGACATGGGATTGCAGACATGTGAGGACTCTCAAGAGTAGTAACAAGTGTCTTTGTGTATGCCGAAATAACATCAACTCCTTTCTTCTTGTTCCCCGCAAAGATATATGAATCATCCCACCCCCATATACCCCTGTTTTTCAAATAAGTAAATAGAAACATATTTAATTTCCAGCAAATAACAGATGATAGCAAAATTTAGGTGGGTATGATTGGCCCATTTATTTATCTTAAACGGGTTAAATGGGTCAAAGCCATATAGTTAGCTAAAAGAGAGTGGCGTTGAATGGGTCAAATGTACCCGAAGTAATATACTCCATAGTTATTTACTCATATTTTTCCGGGTAAACTATTTTTAAAAAATTGAAAAAGACAAAAAAATGTTCACGGGACAACCCAATCTAGCATGTACCTATATTTACCCTTCTGACCCGTTACCCAGCCCTCATGACTCACCCAATTTTCCAGTTGCCACTGCTACCATAGACTGATAAAATCAGTAATTCCATATATATAGCATACAGTAAGAGCGTGATACTACTACTATACCAGCCTAATCAACTCTTTAGCTTATATATGGTTGGACCACCATAGTTGCTTAATCTCTTTTTATAAACTTCATAACAAGATCATAGGCAGAAAGGTTTAGACTTTTAGCAAATGTCCAAAGGGTCAGAACTTTTCAAGTTGGAACCCCTAGTCAGCACTTTATATGGGTCATGTTTCAGGCATTGAAAAAGTTAGCTTGACATTTATAATAATAAACACATTTGATGACGAGAAAATAGAGAAGCTTACTTCATTGAAGGAATATAGCTGCATGTCTGATTGTTATGGTTTATCATGAACTCCTCGTCATAATTCGTTCCACTTAGCACTCCAATTTTTTCATCGACACTATATGAAAGCATTACAAGATTGAATATGTTCAGCTTAATCATCGAGACCATAATATGTAGGATAGAGGACCATCGTGTTAAACATGTATCAACTTAGTTCAGAAAACATTTAGAAAAACGAACAAAAAGTGTTTTCATGCTTCTTTACCTTGTTGTAGCAAGAAAGCTTCCTGAAGGTGAAAAGTAAGCAGAATACACCGGACTTTTACGAACAATCAACTTAACAAATTCAGGCTTATTCTCACTAAGTTTTCTCAAATCCCAAATACATGCAGTTTTATCTGAAGAGCTTGTAGCCATTATATTTGTATTTTCTGGATTAAAGTCTATCGTGTTAACTATAGACTCATGTATGTCCCATGACAATATTGACTTCCTGGACCGCTGGTCCCACTGATGAACTACTCCTTCACCCTCACCAAAATATAAGGAGTTCGCATCACCAGGTTGTTGAGACATAGAAGTAATTGGATTGACGGTTGAATATGATAGAGCAAATATCTCCTTTTCAATATCTAACGAACGAATTTGACCACCATAGCAGCTTGTGGTTATCTGCATCAAGTCACGTGAACATCACAGCATCAAAAACAAGATATATGAAGTTTTAGAAGATTATGCATCTACTGCAATTTATGGTGATCTTTATAGATTCTTAGACCTGTTTCACCCGCATAAAAAAAGTAACTGATAAGGATCATATGCCCTTATCGAACTACATAGAACTGCTTTTTCATTGGTCTCGTTTTAGTCATTTTTCTAAGGGCTTTCTTGTAACATAATGACCGGAATGGGGCACAAAGCCATCTCATATTGATTAAGATGTACAGAATAGTTGAATAGATAAAATGGGACATATGATGTGTAGTTCGATATTTTATGTTAAAAAGCCCTAATTTAAACTAATCAAGATACATATATACTATATTGCATTTAAAATAAGCTACCCTAGATCGATACAAATTAGAGAACAAGTATGAAACATTATTCAGTCCCATTAAGTAGTTTCGACATTTAAACCATTAAAAATAGTAGGTATGCATAAACACGAATAATAAATTACCTTGTTCATCGAAAATGGTTGAATCAAAATTGCTGAAACATTCGCAGGATTAGTATGATACTTGTAAATTCCATCACCATCCTCGTTTTCAGAATCCACATTCCAAAACCCAATAGTACCCCATTTATTCCCAACAACAACCATCCTCATATCTGTTGATGGAAAGAATTTAATACTCCTTATCATTCTTGGTAGAAAATTAGAAATGTTTTTTGGCTCTAACTTCATAGAATCCAAATCAATCGAAGCCTTGACTCTACCATGAACATCACCGTTTTTCAATTGGGATATGAGTATTTGATCTGGTTTACATTGTGTCCGGAACATATCTTTTAACCCTGTAGAATCTGGCACTTTTCCTTGGGTTCTGAGAGATCTGCGAATTACAGTTGGGGTTTTCGGCTTCACTTTCTGTGAGATATTAGTCTTTACCCTGTTCAAAACAGCAACATGCTTCATTTTATGCAATATTTATATGTATATTCACATCTGTGTGTAGAGAGAGACCTGTGGAGCTTATTGAAGGCAGTAAGATCAGCAAGCTTTGATTTGATCTTGAAAGAAGCGAGCATTTCATCGTTGCGTTTAATGTTTTCAAGGCGTTTGCGCTCGTACTCTGTGAGTCTTTGATTCTCCATTTCTGTGGAAAGAAAGTAGAAAGATGAGGGATATTTATATGCACGATTGCTGAAGAACAGTTTAAAAAGAAACTATTTTCTGATGACAGGGTACTGATACAAAGTAAATTTAGCCTCCATGCAAAACAAAGTATAACCCAGGTGGGGTCAAACTTAAAACAATAAACATGTATTATACCGTGAATATGCAAATTAAGTGTTTCAAAACAGACTATAGTACTGGTACATGACCAAAAGGATAACACCTTAAAAAGACGTTACATGAGGCAAGCATACAAAATATTTAAACCCTCGTACACAATGAGAGGAATATTGATGAAGAATTTGAGGGTAAATTTGTAAATAATACAGATAAGCTGGACAAGTCAATGTGACAAGGCTTATAAAATCGAGCTATTTAGCTTAAGCTACCTAGTTATATCAAAACACTTTTTTAGCTCATAAGCTCTTGGAACAAGCTAATCCAGACACCCTCTTATACTCACCTTTTACTACTTGATATCAAAGTTCAAGAGACCGCGGCTTAGCTAAGCATCACTTATATCATAGGGCAAATCACCTAGAAATGTAGTTAACTTGCCACTTTTTATCATTGTATGTAGCATTCTTTTTTTTTTCTTATTCTGTCAATAAACTTCTATCGTTAGTCCTTTGTGTGTACCCGTTACCAAAAAAACCTGCATCGTTAGTCCTTTATGCTAACGACCGTTAATAAATAACTTAAAATATGGTTATCTTACGCTAAACTTGCATCGTTGGTCCTTTATACTAACGATCGTTAAAAAATAACTTAACATTTGGTTTTCTTATGTTTCCGTCCGTTTTTTCGTCCGTTTTTACACGTTTTCGTTCGTTTTAACACGTTTTTGTCCGTTTTTTCACGTTTTCATACGTTTTTACACGCTTTCATCCGCGTTTTCAAGTTTTCATCCGTTTTTACACATTTTCGTCCGTTTTTGCGCATTTTCATTCGTTTTTACACGTATTCGTCCGTTTTTACACGTTTTCTTCCGTTTTTTCACATTTTCATGCGTTTTTACACGTTTTCATCCGTTTTAACACATTTTCGTCCATTTATGCACGCTTTCATCCTTTCTTATACGTTGTCGTCCGTTCTAACACGTTTTCGGTATTCGTCCGTTTTTACACGTTTTCGGTATTCGTCCGTTTTTACACGTTTTCTTCCGTTTTTTCACATTTTCATGCGTTTTTACACGTTTTCATCCGTTTTAACACATTTTCGTCCGTTTATACACGCTTTCATCCCTTCTTACACGTTGTCGTCCGTTCTAACACGTTCTCGTCCGTTTTTTCACGTTTTCATCCGTTTTTACATGTTTTCATCCGTTTTTACACGTTTTCATCTGTTTTTCACGTTTTCGTCCGTCTTTACACGTTTTGGTCCGTTTTAACACGCTTTCATCAGTTTCTACACGTTTTCATCCGTTTTTACACGCTTTCATCCGTTTTTACACGTTTACATCCGTTTTTGCACGTTAAAACGGATGAGAATGTGAAAAAACATGTAAAAACGAAATGAAAACGTGAAAAAACGGACGAAACCGTGTTAAAACGGACGAAACCGTGTTAAAACGGACGAAAACATGTAAAAACGAACGAAAACGTGCAAAAATGGGCGAAAATGTGTAAAAAAGGATGAAAACGTGTAAAAACGGATGAAAACATGTAAAAACGGATGAAAACGTGAAAAAACGGACGAAAACGTGTTAGAACGGACGACAACGTGTAAGAGGGGATGAAAGCGTGCATAAACGGACGAAAATGTGTTAAAAAGGATGAAAACGTGTAAAAACGCATGAAAATGTGAAAAAACGAAAGAAAACGTGTAAAAACGGACGAATACGTGTAAAAACGAATGAAAATGCGCAAAAACGGACAAAATGCGCAAAAACGGACGAAAACGTGTAAAAACTGATGAAAACGTGAAAAAACGAACGAAAACTTGTAAAACGCGGATGAAAGCGTGTAAAAACGTATGAAAACGTGAAAAACGGACAAAAACGTGTTAAAACGAACGAAAACGTGTAAAAACGTACGAAAACGTGAAAAAAACGGACGGAAACGTAAGAAAACCAAATTTTAAGTTATTTTTTAACGATTGTTAGTATAAAGGACCAACGACGCAAGTTTAGCGTAAGATAACCAAATTTGAAGTTATTTATTAACGGCCGTTAGCATAAAGGACTAACGATGCAAGTTTTTTTGGTAACGGGTACACACAAAGGACTAACGATAGAAGTTTATTGACAGAATGAGAAAAAAAAAAGAATGCTACATACAATGGGAAAAAGTGGCAAGTTAACTGCATTTCTAGGTGATTTGCCCTATATCATATTGTCAAGAAAACATATGTTGGGAAAAATATAACGAAATGCTCAACTATGTTAGTAGCCTACTCATCAAATTCAGTTTCATTATGTTTTATTGCGTGACCTCTCACAATTTTAGTGATGATATTCACAAGCTTTATACCACTAGACATGAGTAGTTTAATTAATTAAAGCATATTTAGTTATTTACCGGTGTATCAACTGTTTACATTCAATATATAAAGCATGAGCAATGATACATGGACCTAATGGTAGGCCTAAAAATAGGCCTAAATTGAGGTGTCATCATCTGATTGGTGAAATTAGAAGTGGGTCCCTTTAATGTCACCAACCAAAGAATGACACCTCAGTTTAGGCCTCCCAATTAGGCCTCTTTATCATTTCCCATAAAGCATATAGGAAACTGAACAAGAGCTTTTAAGGTGTTTGTTATAGCTTATTTATAAGCTCATTATTCATAAACCAATTTTCGCTTATTAGCTTGTTTTCTAGTTTTCACTCGTAATAAGCTACTAATAAACAGGTAAACCATAGACGGAACTTGACAATTTTAATTGGAGGGGTCATCTACTTGTTCATTTAAGTAATTAACACTTATACTAATAACGCTTTCTGCTACAAAGTGTAAGAGTTAAAAATGCACCTAAAAAGAGTGTGTGTGTGTGTTGGGGGGGGGGGGGGAGGGGGGGGCTCTCCTGAGGTAAACGGTTTTCCCTATTAAGATTACGACAAGTCCTTGACTAGAATGTAAGCGGGCTAACAACAAACACCTCAACAAACATTGAATCTACTTGTTCAGTATAAATAAATAAATAATCGAAAAAGCCGAAAAATCGATATGAGAAACAGAAACCTGAATTATGAAACTTAAAAGGGTGCCAACACAAAATCAAACATTCGAGCCCTAACTAAATACAGATGGACCAGAGAAATGAAACAAAACACAAATGTACTTTTACTTATTAGGAGCACTGACCTCTGTGGAGTGTAGAATCGATGAAGATTTCCCGCGCTTTTAATTAAGCAATTGGAGCCAAATTTTTTCTTCTTTCTGAAGGGTAAAGCTAATTTTTTTTTAAATCTTCTTCATTTTTGTTTGTTTGGTGGTGAATTAGCAAACTGTGGGTGGAACTGTAAACGAGGTGACTCCAAATTTTACACTACTTTCACCTTAAAATGTACACATTTTGTTGTGGGGTGAACAACTTTAAATTTAATTTTTAAGTAAAAACTAAATAATAAGTATATCTATATCTATATCTATACTACATATAATAGAAAAATGGTCAAAGGTGAAAAGTTGAAAAGTTGAATTGTTGAAATTGTCAAATGGGAGAAAAATGCATAATGTAATTAATACTTTTATTTAAACACCCCATTACTTAAAAGTACAATAATTTATTCACATTGTACAATCAATTAAAAGCATATCTACTAAATTAAAAACAACCAATTAAAACACCCCTTACTAGAAAGTACAATAAAATTTTCATAACGTACAATTTAAAGAAGCTACAGCATAATCAAAAATATAAAATAATTAAACACACTAATTAACAATATTTTTAAAACACTCTAAAATAAAAAGTACATGTTATTATACACATTATACAAATTAATAAAACACACAAAACTTCATACAAGCTAACAAGTTGATGTTACAAATAATTTTAAAAACCGTACCAACGTGTTCAACCGGGGACCGGTGTCGCCACAGGTTTGGCTAACCAATTAAAGCCATCCGAAAACGAACCAGAGAGGACCCTTTGAAACCGATACAAACTGGTGAATCAGGTCTCATCGAGATTTATTTCTGCGGTTAATCGTTACAGGGTACCCGCCGCCAAAACGCTCGAGTACCCTGCTATATACTATATATAAAGAAAAAACCAAAAAGTAAAAAGTTGAAACTAAAAGTGAAAATGTTGAAGACATATATTTCAAAAGGAAACTATTAATACACGTCGAAACCCAGGTTGACCCGGGACGCTTCAAATCTGGCGGGTTGACCCGATTTAATTTGACTTGTTTTCGACCCAACCTGTCGGGTTGACTCGGTTTAAATCGACTTGTTTTTTTTACCGTAACAGCTCAACCGGTTGAACCACCCGGGTCGAACCAGGTTTCAAATTTGACAAAATTATATGAGAAATGATGAAGTAGTAGTGGAAACCGTGACAAATTTGGAAAAATGATAGACCAAGTAATTGTAGTTTTTTGTTGTTTATTTTGCTTTGACACATGTACGTTGTCATTTGTATAATGTTATTTTGAAAAATGTTGGTCTTGCACCACTTAAGGGACTAGCATATATGAATCGTCTTTTAAAAGTTAATATATAATGTATAGCCCTTTATCCGGTATATCAATAATGTTATGTAAGTTTATTAGAATCACAAAAATTAAATAGTATTGTTATCTTTAGCGATAATTATTTGTACCCCGAACAAATAGCTTTAATAATGCTTAAATATCTATGCAAATTGATAGTACAAGATAATCTTATTATGGTGATATTAAATTTGTAAGGTTACAAGTTTAAAAGCCACATACCAAATAATAAACACTACACATGTAAAAGAAATAGTTATCACTGCCTAAATTACTGACAAAACAAGAAAAATCGGTCACACACGTTGGCTATACCTTTAAACTACAATATAATATTGTCAACTACATAATACGGTTGCTTTTTGTAATGCTTGAATCTATTATTACTAAAATCTTAATAACTTAAAAGTTAAAACAATACTATTAGAAATATACTCCCATACTTAGATCAACTCCACATAATTTTCATGAAAACTGTATATTTCTACTGCTATACAACCACGCATCAGAATTATAGTTATTCAAAAATGATTCCGTAACGCTACAAATACAGTTTGATGAAAGAAACTTATGAGTCGTCGGAATTTTGCAAAACACTAGACACCGCTGCCGCTAGGCGCGGGTACTCGTCTATTATATATAAAGGAAGAACCAAAAAGTAAAAAGTGAAAAGTTGAAACTAAAAAATGAAATGTTGAAAACTTATATTTCAAAATGAAATTATTAACACATATCAAAAACCGGGTTGACCCGGTTTAATTTGACCCGTTTTTGACCCAACCCGTCGGGTTGACTCGGTTTAAATCGACCCATTTTTCGACCGTAACGGTTCAACCGGTTGAACCACCCGGGGCGAATCGGGTTTCAAAACATTATATAAACCCCAAATCTTCAAACTTTTATTATTTTTCATTTATAACCCCATAAACATACACAAAACGGTTTTCCCTATTAAGATTACGACAAGTCCTTGACTAGAATGTAAGCGGGCTAACAACAAACACCTCAACAAACATTGAATCTACTTGTTCAGTATAAATAAATAAATAATCGAAAAAGCCGAAAAATCGATATGAGAAACAGAAACCTGAATTATGAAACTTAAAAGGGTGCCAACACAAAATCAAACATTCGAGCCCTAACTAAATACAGATGGACCAGAGAAATGAAACAAAACACAAATGTACTTTTACTTATTAGGAGCACTGACCTCTGTGGAGTGTAGAATCGATGAAGATTTCCCGCGCTTTTAATTAAGCAATTGGAGCCAAATTTTTTCTTCTTTCTGAAGGGTAAAGCTAATTTTTTTTTAAATCTTCTTCATTTTTGTTTGTTTGGTGGTGAATTAGCAAACTGTGGGTGGAACTGTAAACGAGGTGACTCCAAATTTTACACTACTTTCACCTTAAAATGTACACATTTTGTTGTGGGGTGAACAACTTTAAATTTAATTTTTAAGTAAAAACTAAATAATAAGTATATCTATATCTATATCTATACTACATATAATAGAAAAATGGTCAAAGGTGAAAAGTTGAAAAGTTGAATTGTTGAAATTGTCAAATGGGAGAAAAATGCATAATGTAATTAATACTTTTATTTAAACACCCCATTACTTAAAAGTACAATAATTTATTCACATTGTACAATCAATTAAAAGCATATCTACTAAATTAAAAACAACCAATTAAAACACCCCTTACTAGAAAGTACAATAAAATTTTCATAACGTACAATTTAAAGAAGCTACAGCATAATCAAAAATATAAAATAATTAAACACACTAATTAACAATATTTTTAAAACACTCTAAAATAAAAAGTACATGTTATTATACACATTATACAAATTAATAAAACACACAAAACTTCATACAAGCTAACAAGTTGATGTTACAAATAATTTTAAAAACCGTACCAACGTGTTCAACCGGGGACCGGTGTCGCCACAGGTTTGGCTAACCAATTAAAGCCATCCGAAAACGAACCAGAGAGGACCCTTTGAAACCGATACAAACTGGTGAATCAGGTCTCATCGAGATTTATTTCTGCGGTTAATCGTTACAGGGTACCCGCCGCCAAAACGCTCGAGTACCCTGCTATATACTATATATAAAGAAAAAACCAAAAAGTAAAAAGTTGAAACTAAAAGTGAAAATGTTGAAGACATATATTTCAAAAGGAAACTATTAATACACGTCGAAACCCAGGTTGACCCGGGACGCTTCAAATCTGGCGGGTTGACCCGATTTAATTTGACTTGTTTTCGACCCAACCTGTCGGGTTGACTCGGTTTAAATCGACTTGTTTTTTTTACCGTAACAGCTCAACCGGTTGAACCACCCGGGTCGAACCAGGTTTCAAATTTGACAAAATTATATGAGAAATGATGAAGTAGTAGTGGAAACCGTGACAAATTTGGAAAAATGATAGACCAAGTAATTGTAGTTTTTTGTTGTTTATTTTGCTTTGACACATGTACGTTGTCATTTGTATAATGTTATTTTGAAAAATGTTGGTCTTGCACCACTTAAGGGACTAGCATATATGAATCGTCTTTTAAAAGTTAATATATAATGTATAGCCCTTTATCCGGTATATCAATAATGTTATGTAAGTTTATTAGAATCACAAAAATTAAATAGTATTGTTATCTTTAGCGATAATTATTTGTACCCCGAACAAATAGCTTTAATAATGCTTAAATATCTATGCAAATTGATAGTACAAGATAATCTTATTATGGTGATATTAAATTTGTAAGGTTACAAGTTTAAAAGCCACATACCAAATAATAAACACTACACATGTAAAAGAAATAGTTATCACTGCCTAAATTACTGACAAAACAAGAAAAATCGGTCACACACGTTGGCTATACCTTTAAACTACAATATAATATTGTCAACTACATAATACGGTTGCTTTTTGTAATGCTTGAATCTATTATTACTAAAATCTTAATAACTTAAAAGTTAAAACAATACTATTAGAAATATACTCCCATACTTAGATCAACTCCACATAATTTTCATGAAAACTGTATATTTCTACTGCTATACAACCACGCATCAGAATTATAGTTATTCAAAAATGATTCCGTAACGCTACAAATACAGTTTGATGAAAGAAACTTATGAGTCGTCGGAATTTTGCAAAACACTAGACACCGCTGCCGCTAGGCGCGGGTACTCGTCTATTATATATAAAGGAAGAACCAAAAAGTAAAAAGTGAAAAGTTGAAACTAAAAAATGAAATGTTGAAAACTTATATTTCAAAATGAAATTATTAACACATATCAAAAACCGGGTTGACCCGGTTTAATTTGACCCGTTTTTGACCCAACCCGTCGGGTTGACTCGGTTTAAATCGACCCATTTTTCGACCGTAACGGTTCAACCGGTTGAACCACCCGGGGCGAATCGGGTTTCAAAACATTATATAAACCCCAAATCTTCAAACTTTTATTATTTTTCATTTATAACCCCATAAACATACACAAAACGGTCTGTCATTATAAAATCGCATTGTTGTGCACAGGTACTCGTTTATATTTTGAACGTACGCAAAAGACTTACGACAATATCACATATCGTTAATTGTCTGCCGCTAGAAATCGCTGCCGCTAGGTGCGGGTACTCGTCTAGTTAGAGAAATATTCTCTTGAAGTGGTTGAGATTTATAATGGTCTCATTTTTATTAAACTTTGTGATTTCTTTTTCATGATAATAATTTTGAGATGGAGGGGGCAATATCTAATGCAAAAAGTGTTTAATGACTTTTTGAATTTAATGCATTTAATACATATCATATTTAGGGTCTGTTTGTTTAGTTTCTTATTAAGAGTGTGCTTGGTTCAAATTGAGAAATGGGAAAAGGAAAAGTAAAAGGAATGCAAAAAGAATGAAAAGGAATAAAATGAAGATTATCATTATCTTTGATAGTGTTTGGTTTAAGAAAAATACATTAATCTCCAAAGTGGCGGTGGTGGTGGTGGCTGGTGGTGGTGGTGGCGGCTGCTAGTGGTGGTGGATGCTAATGGGGTGGTGGCTGCTAATGGTGGTGGTTGGTGGTGGTGGTGGTGGTGGCTACTGCAGGTGGTGATGGTGGGTTATCATTATCATACCTCCCAATTTACTGGGTAATGCCCCATTACCTCATACTAAACAATGATTGCATTCCCTACTCCTAACCAGGTATGTTTAATCATTACCGTTCCCATTCCCCACCCCCATTACCCTCAACCAAGCACCCCCAAGTCATGTTAAATTAAAGTGCATGTCTAGATAAGTGATGTCTGTTTGTAGATGAATAAATGGTTGTTTGTTTTGTGTGCCGAATAAAGTGTCATAATTAGAAAAAGTTACTATTATACCCTTTTATTTATAATAAGGTTAAGAAGTGGGAGGGTAAATATGTAAAATTAGAATAAAAATGATGGACTTAATTTGAAGACACTCATCTCTCTGACTTTTTTCTTGGAGATCATATGTTAGTTTTAAGCACTAAACAAACATTCATTTGGTGACTTAATTAACTTATCTATTTTTCAATTAAGACACTTTAAGTTATTATCAAACGCTACTTTAATGAATAAGACTTTGCAAATATACTTGAGCTTATCATGTCTTTCTAAAAAGCTTTTTAAGAATTTTTCAATGCAATGTCAAAAAACATTTTCAAAAGACTTTTAAAATAGTAGGAAGCTATTCTTAGTTTATGCATTGAAGATGCTCTAAGACTAAAGGGCAAGGTAGTGTAATTCTCACCTTATATCTCATCGTCACGTCAGCTTTTTCTCTCCTCTCACTTCCCCTCACTCTCACTCAATTAAGTGTGGACAAGGTCACCTTATGGACGCCTTAACTCCCTTCTTTTCTTTTTTAATACTTAAGAAGTTAAAAACGTAAACATAAACATACAAAAGTTTATCTTTTCATTACACTTAATGTTTGTGGAGTAAGATAAAAGGTGGAGAGCAATATGTTTTATACATAATATGACATGTTTGTTAACACAACATTAAACTCTATTTGTCAATATGTCATCTTTGAAAAACCTTGAAAAATATTGTGAATCTTTTTAAGAATAAATCTATTGCAACAAAAGTTTGGGAGTTGAAATGAAAAGATATCTAAAGCGCGAGGATTGAACATTCATTACTCTTTAATTAATCGAGGAAAATAGCATTTCTCAAGTTTGAGTGTTTACTTTATGGTGGTCAAAGTTGTAAAATAGAACAATCTAGTGTTTTGGGAATAGCAGCATCTAAACCACCTGCCAAGTGCCGACACTGTATCCTTACTTTAGGAGGTGTCCAGTGATCATAAATCCTTGCTGCTAAAGGTGGGTTGTGGTAGCTGCATACAGCTCCTGTGGAACTCCTTGTGACAGTATGTACCATTCTTTTCTAAATACCTCGTGACTTTGTCTTCCGGTTCATGAATGACTACTATTTTGACATTAATTGACAAAAAATGCTCATATCTGCATAAAGAATTATTTGACATCTGCCTTCCAATAAGATAGTCCTTTATTGATCAATCCTTGACTGTAGTATGGCACATTGTTTATGTAACACCCCTCAAATACGAAAGCAATGGACTACTCGTATATTCCTCCGGTTAAACTAAAAACCATGGTGGAAGGTGTTGGAAAATTTAGTGCACTTGTGGGAATAGTTCACACCTTGTAATGGGTTAGGAGGTACGGAGTGTACACCCATAAGGTCCATGAACACCCTGACTCTTGTTGTGGTTTGTATTGGTAGTGCTTGGTGAAAGTATTGTTGTGGACTTGTGGTTACCACTGATTATCAGTGTTTCCACTGAAGCAGTACTTCCACTGGATCAGTGTTTCCACTGAAGTGGTGTTTCCACTAAAGTGGTGTTTCACTTAAGTAGTGTTTACACTGAAGCAGTGGTGTTTCCACTGAAGCATTGTAACCACTGATAGCATTATGAAAGTACTGATGAAAGTACTGCTTGTAACGGTTTTGACCTATTCAAGTGGCAGTTTCAACTGCTTAATGACCACGTTTAATTGGTCATGTAACCACTAACGGCTATAATGGGGATAATTATGAGGCTATTAATGGGCCGATTAATACTCATAATTCTATTGAACTAGCCAAGAGTATTATCCTATAAATAGGATATCTGATTATGCATGAAGCAGATACACAGAAAACACTAAACACTTATAAGCGAAAGAGTTATAGAATTGTGCCTAATTCTCTAACTGCATTTGGTCTTATCCCAAGTAGATATTCGTGATACCCAGGCATTAGGGTTGAATAGTTTACTTTGGAAAGTGATAACACGATTCCAAGTGATATCCGGTAACCACCAAGTGGTATCTGTTACTGCTGACCTTTGTTTTGTTTCTGCTGAACAGTTGAGCATTTCTGCTGACATACACCCCAACAATAAAAGTAAACTATTTTGTGATAATCAATGGCAACTGCTGCAATGAAACACATGGCTTCAAACTTTACTAAGCTAGACAAGTTTGAAGGGGTGGACTTTAGGAGGTGGCAGAAGAAGATGCACTTCTTGCTGTCAAGCATGAGTGTGGTTTATGTGCTGACTACTCCAATTCCTGATGATGGGGATGATGCTACGGTCGAGCAGATCAGGAGGAGGAGCAAGTGGGAGAATGATGACTACATATGCAGAGGTCTCATTCTGAATGGTATGTCTGATTCTTTGTTTGATATTTATCAGAACTTTGAATCTTCCAAAGAACTGTGGGATTCCTTGGATGCCAAATATATGGCTGAGGATGCGTCAAGTAAGAAGTTCCTTGTTAGTAATTTCACAAATTACAAAATGACTGATTCAAGACCAGTTATGGAACAATACAATGAACTTCTTGGAATACTTGGAAGGTTTACACAACACAATATGAACATGGATGAGGCCATTAAAGTCTCTTGTGTCATTGACAAACTCCCTCCTTCTTGGAAAGATTTCAAGCATACCTTGAAACATAAGAAAGAGGAGTTAAATCTGGTTGAGTTGGACAGTCATCTGCGCATTGAGGAATCTTTCAAGGTGCAGGATAATGACAAGCCAAAGAGTAGCAATGCTACTGGACCATCTGTTGTCAATATGGTGGAGCATAACAACTCCACCAGGTACAATGACAACAAAGGCAAACGCAAATATCATGATAATACAAGGGCAGATCCTAATAAGAAGGCAACACCTACTTGTTGGAAATGTGGCAAGACTGGTCACATTAAAAGGGACTGCAAGGGTGTTAAAGTTGGTGGTAAAGCCAATGGATCAGGCACTAATGGTTCAGGGAGTGGTGGTTCAGCCAACTCACTGAAAGGTCAGAATATGTTTAATAAGTCTTTTCAGATTTATTATGTTACATATGTATCTGAATCTTTTTATGTGCAGGATGATGATGTTGCGTGGTGGGTTGACTCTGGTGCAACAGTTCATGTGTGTGAAGATAGAAGCTGGTTCAAGACTTATGAGTCACTGAATGATGGTTCTATTCTTCACATGGGAAATGAGTCAACAGCCTTGGTGCATGGTCGTGGTTGTGTAGATATTAATTTTAGTTATGGAAAGATTTTAACTTTGTTTAATGTTATTCATGTTCCTGATATAAGGAAGAACTTGGTTTCAAGTAGTATATTGAATAATCATGGATATAAACAAGTTATTGAGTCTGATAAATTTGTGCTTTCTAAGAATGGTGTTTTTATTGGTTTTGGTTATTTATGTAATCAAATGTTCAGGCTTAATGTTTCCACTGATAGTATGTCTGTTACCACTGACAATGTTATTTCAGCTTTTGTGTCTACTTTTGATCAGACTAACTATATCCTTTGGCATGCAAGACTTGGTCATGTACATTATAAAAGGATGCAAGATATGTCTAGGGATGGTTTAATCCCAGCATTTTACATGGACACTGAAAAGTGTAAAACTTGCATGTTGACCAAGATAACCAAGAAACCCTTTCAGGGTGTTAGTCGTGAGACTAAGCTCTTGGAGTTAATACACAGTGACCTGTGTGATTTGCATGCCACTCCTTCTTTGGGGAATAAGAAGTACTTTGTGACGTTTATTGATGATGCTTCTAGATTTTGTTATGTCTATTTGTTACATACCAAGGATGAAGCATTAGATAAATTCAAAGTGTTTAAAACTGAAGTTGAACTACAACTTGGGTCTTTGATCAAAAGATTAAGGACTGATAGGGGAGGTGAGTACATGGATACTCTGTATTTTCAGTCTGTTGGTATAATCCATGAAACAACTGCCCCTTATACTCCTCAGCAAAATGGTATTTCTGAAAGGAAAAACAGGGTGCCAAAGGAGATGGTTAATTCCATGTTGTCCTATTCAGGACTGAGTCAAGGGTTCTGGGGTGAAGCTATGTTAACAGCTTGCTATTTATTAAATAGGGTTCCCAACAAAAGGAACAAGGTTACCCCTTATGAACTCTGGACTAAAAGGAAACCCAACCTGAACTATCTCAAGGTTTGGGGTTGTAGGGCTGTTGTAAGACTCCTTGATCCAAAGTTGAAAACTTTGGGTGAAAGAGGCATTGATTGCATCTTTGTTGGATATGCTGAGCATTCCAAGGCTTATAGGTTGCTTATAGGTTCTATGTTATTGAACCTAATGAATATGTTTCAGTTAACTCTATAATTGAATCAAAGGATGCAACTTTTGATGAGAATAGATTCTCATCAGTCCCTAGACCAAGTCAGAGGATTCCTAATGGAACTCGTGACACTAGTGTATCAGAGGTCCCTGATGATGAACCATCAGTGGTCCCTGATGAGGTTGTGGTTCAACAACCTGAACCTGTGCTCAGGAAGAGCAAAAGGGTCAGGAATCCAAAGTCATTTGGACCTGAGTTTCAACTATACTTAGTTGAAGGAACAAGGGATGAGGTCTCAGACCAATACTCTTATTGCTTCATTGTTGAGGATGATCCCAAGACATTTGAAGAAGCAATGAAGTCCCAAGATATTGCTTTCTAGAAAGAAGCAATCAATGATGAGATGGATTCCATCATGGGGAACAACACTTGGGTGTTGGTTGATCTACCTCCTGGTTGCAAACCTCTAGGTTGCAAATGGATTTTCAAAAAGAAAATGAAGGTAGATGGAACTATTGAAAAGTTCAAGGCTAGATTAGTTATTCAGGGCTTTAAACAAAAGTCAGGGATAGACTATTTTGATACTTATGCCCCTGTGGCTCGTATCAGTACCATAAGACTGCTGATTGCTATGGCATCTATTCACAATCTGATTATTCATCAGATGGATGTGAAGACAGCTTTCTTGAATGGTGAATTGGATGAGGAGGTTTATATGAACCAACCTCAGGGCTTTATCTTGCCTGGCAATGAAAACAAGGTGTGTAAACTGATTAAGTCTCTTTATGGACTTAAGCAGGCACCTAAGCAATGGCATCAAAAATTTGATGAAGTGGTTTTGTCTAGTGGTTATGTTCTTAACCAAGCTGACAAATGTGTATATAGCAAATTTGATGAATCTGGTAAAGGAGTCATCATTTGTCTATATGTTGATGACATGTTGATCTTTGGCACTGACCAAAATCAGGTTGACTTGACAAAGGAATTTTTGTCATCAAGGTTCTCCACGAAGGACATGGGGGAGGCTGATGTTATCCTTGGCATAAGGATTAAACATGAAAGTAATAGAATTTCTATCTCTCAGTCTCATTATATTGAGAAGGTGCTGAGGAAATTCAATTACTTTGATTGTACTCCTGTGAGTACACCTATGGATACGTGTGAGAAGCTGATGCCTAATAATGGCAAAGATGTATCTCAACTTGAGTATTCTAGGGTAATTGGCTGCTTGATGTATGCCATGACTTGTACAAGACCTGATATAGGTTTTGTAGTGGGAAAATTGAGCAGGTATACTAGTAATCCTAGTGCTCATCACTGGCAAGCTGTTCACAGGGTACTGAAGTATTTGAAGAGAACAATGGATTATAGTCTCTCATATACTGGTTACCCATCAGTGTTGGAAGGATACACTGATGCAAGTTGGATCAGTAACACTGAAGACAATTCGTCTACCAGTGGCTGGGTATTCCTACTTGGTGGAGGTGCAATTTCTTGGGCATCCAAGAAGCAAACTTGCATCACCAGTTCAACAATGGAATCTGAATTTGTGGCTTTAGCAGCTGCTGGTAAAGAAGCTGAATGGTTGAAAAACTTGCTTCTTGAGATTCCATTGTGGCCTAAACCTATAGCACCTATTTCTATCCGGTGTGATAGTGCAGCTACATTGGCTAAGGCTTATAGCCAAATGTACAATGGTAAGTCTAGACACTTAGGTGTCAGACATAGCATGATTCGTGAGCTTATCATGAATGGGGTGGTATCTATAGAGTTTGTGAGATCTCAACAGAACTTAGATGATTACTTGGCGAAGGGTCTGGCTAGAGACTTGGTTATAAAGTCTGCTAAAGGGATGGGTTTAAGTCCAACTTAGTCACTGAATGCTAGGACACCCAACTCCCTCCTAAGGAAACTTGGGAGCTGAGTTCAATGTGGAAAGCTGAACATTCAGTGGACTAGAGCACATGTTTTATTTACATCCCAAGGTTGTGCTCAGAACCTGCTGAAAGGAGGATGAAGTCTTTACTTATTAATGGTTAATTTTCTTTGAAAAAGTGCTTGGCAGGAGCATGACTAAAGAGGAATCACCTATGTAAATGTTGAAGTTTTGCTGCTTCAGGAAGCTTTGGACTTTAGCTTTTACAACATTTATGAATTTGGATATGGACACATGGCTTGTATAGTGTCAGGAGCTGATAAGTGTTTGAAAACTTATGTGTATTTTATCTTCAGGTATTCAAATGGGTTGAAGGGTTCAATTCTTAGAACACCCTGATTCTCGAATATTTGAAACGTGTAATTTACTAAGATGGAAATTCAATCCTCAGGACATTTTCATTTATGCACATGTTTTGCTTGATGTTTATTTTTCATGCAAAGGAAGTGAACTAAATTTGGGGAGGATTGTTGGAAAATTTAGTGCACTTGTGGGAATAGTTCACACCTTGTAATGGATTAGGAGGTACGGAGTGTACACCCATAAGGTCCATGAACACCCTGACTCTTGTTGTGGTTTGTATTGGTAGTGCTTGGTGAAAGTACTGTTGTGGTTACCACTGATTATCAGTGTTTCCACTGAAGCAGTACTTCCACTGGATCAGTGTTTCCACTGAAGTGGTGTTTCACTGAAGTAGTGTTTACACTGAAGCAGTGGTGTTTCCACTGAAGCAGTGTAACCACTGATAGCATTATGAAAGTACTGATGAAAGTACTGCTTGTAACGGTTTTGACCTATTCAAGTGGCAGTTTCAACTGCTTAATGACCACGTTTAATTGGTCATGTAACCACTAACGGCTATAATGGGGATAATTATGAGGCTATTAATGGGCCGATTAATACTCATAATTCTATTGAACTAGCCAAGAGTATTATCCTATAAATAGGATATCTGATTATGCATGAAGCAGATACACAGAAAACACTAAACACTTATAAGCGAAAGAGTTATAGAATTGTGCCTAATTCTCTAACTGCATTTGGTCTTATCCCAAGTAGATATTCGTGATACCCAGGCATTAGGGTCGAATAGTTTACTTTGGAAAGTGATAACACGATTCCAAGTGATATCCGGTAACCACCAAGTGGTATCTGTTACTGCTGACCTTTGTTTTGTTTCTGCTGAACAGTTGAGCATTTCTGCTGAGGTTGATTATCTTAACCCAGTTCTGGGACATACAACCCAAGATACTAGTAGCCCACCAATTTAGACTTATAAGAGTGTCAAACGTCTCGAATACCGATGTCGGGCGGGTTATTACAGTTTACAACATTCCTATGTCTTGACGGTACAAATCACTAAAAAAAATAGACCTTTAGTGACAGAGGTTTTAATAACACAATAAATGTCATTGTATTGAGTACCTTTTAGTGACACTTTATAATAAGTAACAAGAATGATGCACCCTAGCGTTGCAGCGGGTTCTTTGCTTTTATTTTTATGTTATATGTGTGGTGTTTAAATTGTGTGCGAAATTTGTTATGTAAATGTTGGTATATTAATTTCATTTGGCACATTTGTATAGTGATAGATGGGTCGGGATGTAAACCTTGACCTTAAGTTTGATGTAAGGGTGTGTTTTAAATTTTTTTTTTCTTTTTTTTTTCTTTTTTTTTAAAATATATATGTATATATATTTAATGAATTCGCAAGATCCTTAATTACATATTAGCGGTTTGTTTGCTTTTATTTTTATGTTATATGAGTTTTGTTATATGTGTAGTGTTTAAATTGTGTGCAAAATTTTTTATGTAAATGTTGGTATTTTAATTTCATTTGGCACATTTGTATAGTGATAGTTGGGTCGGGATGTAAATGTTGACCTTAAGTTTGTTGTAAAGGTGTGTTTTAATTTTTATTATTATTTTTTTAATATATATGTATATATATTTAATGAATTCGCTAGATCCTTAATTACATAATAACAAATAAAGTTGAGCATTGAATCTGCAAAGTGGCGCATACTTCGGGGTGAATTTTTGCCATTTTTCAAATTTTTTGAAAAGATAAGGATCGGTTTTGCAAAATGTGACACACTTCGGGGGTACTTCTAGCCATTTTTCAGAATTAAGGATTCCTTTTTCAAAGCGTCGTTGACTTGAGGGGTACTTTTTGCCATTTTCCCAAACTTCCGAAACGACGTCGTTTCAATATTGTCGTTTTGCCTTTTAACTTGGGGGCTAAATTGTCGTTTCGTCCAATATTTTCAAAGCCTAAAACGCCGTCGTTTCCGACGAGGATTAAAAAAGATAATAATGGGTAAAGGCTCTAAATTATGAGATTTGACGACACTTTTTATAAAAAGAATGTGTCTCAGAAGGCAAATTTTTTTATCATTTGTGTTACTATATATAGACTCTTACATTTTTTTTAAAGTACTACGTATAAGAGAAACACACGAATTTTTTGTGACACTTCTTTTTTATAGTTTAGTAACACATTTTTACTTTTGGTGACACCTTTTTCACTTATGATGACATTTATTTTATGCGATCAAAAGACCATTCCTTTTTAGCGAGTGGATTGTATCATGCTGGTTACCATTGAGAATAAGACGACTTAGAAAACTTGATGATAGCTGGTTAAACTTCATAATACTGGTTATTAATTTAGAATTATCTGAATTGTGAGATGATTGTACGTTGTTTATTTTTCTAAAAGATAATTATGAAATAAGTTTATTTAAAAAAGAAATGTTAGTTTTGGAAAAAGAAAGCGGTTATAGTTTTTTCACAATAGGTCAAAGGTTCAAACAATAGTAAATGTGTATATTTGAAGATGTTTATAGAAGGGTGATGAAGTCGCATACATGTGATTAAAAAGATCCTCTCAAGTTGTGTTATACAACTTGAGTCAAGTATAATTATGAGCGATTTGATTTGATTCAATGGTTCAAATCAAAACAACTTCTTTTGATTTGAACCATTGGATCAAATTCAATGGCTCACAATGACCTAACTTGACTCAAGTTGTATCCACAACTTGAGAGAATCTTAATCCGATTAAAAAGACTCATCTTCCCAAAATTTACCCCAACAGAGAAAAACCTCATCCATTTAAAAACTTATTTAAAAATTGTCAAGTATATTTAAGCTTATATGCTTCTTTATTAGACCTTACAAGTCAAAAATATTAGCTAGCAAGCTTGAATAGAAAAATGATATATCTTTCTACTTCAAATGACAAATCAATGAAGTAAATTAAGAAAAATATTAGTGTATTACAAATGTTACACTTTAGTGTGTGTAGAAAAATAAATATGTACATTAACTAGGAAGATGTTGTAGTATCGCTAAAAAGACTATTATACTTACAACACCAATACCCAAGATAAATGAATCCATAAAATTTAAAGAAACCTTTTTAAATAGCTCAAATTTGAGAGCATAGGTCTATTTTCTAGAAAAGAAAAAAAAAAAAGAAAAAAAAAATCTAAAAGTAGATCGATACGATTTACAGATTGTGCAAATCCATAAAATTTTTGACAGGTGTCCATCCTTTAAGATAAGTCGTATTGGTAAGGTTGACCATCGGTCGGTCGGTCGATGCATGGGACACGTCCCCTCCCCTTACGAGAAAAACACGAAACACATTTCCTTTGAAAAAATTGAAGATTCAATTAGGCAATCGACCAAATCGATCGTGGTCACTTATTACAAGTATTTGGTCATAGAGAAAGAAAACTGAGTTAGCGCTGAGATGAAAAACGCTGAAAAAAATGAGAAAGAGTATAAGACACATGTTTCTCCCAGATTTAATGTTGACTCAACCTTTCGAATATAAACTCAAACCGAAATTAATTCCTAAAAAATACAAACAAAAACACCATAGTCAAATCAATCAATCAACCTCACACACCAAACACACCTTTGAAAACATACACACACTTTATTTTATAGGTAGCATGGTCTTTTTATTTCAACTCACTTTATTTTCTTCATTTTTTTTTAACTATAGAGAAAAGTTTATTTAGAGACGGATAATTTATCGTAAATGGAGAGACAAAAATCATTTCTTTTAAAGAAAACAAAAAGGCTGGTTGCTTAAAAATGTATTTTATTTGTCACGTTTTCTAATTTTTTGTGTAAGGTACTTAATTTCTTTTAGTTACCCCAAAACTTTTAAATTCCACGCAACACTTGTTAAAGTGAAAAATTAGAGAAAGGGAAAGGGCCCAAAGTGAAAGTTTGAAAAGGAATATATTTTTCCCGCTTTCAATATATCATCTTTTCTCCTCCGATCACAATAGATAGAAACCCCAACCCTAAAAGTAAGTAGAGTAATTAATCAAAGCAAAGCAAAGTGATGGATGATCCAACGATGGTCAGAAGGCCGTTTGGTGGTTGTGTTCCACCAAAACTGAGTGAAGAAATCATTGCACTGTTGAGAAAAGATTTGCCCAAGTATGGTCCTGTCATGAAATTTGGCAATTATAGATTTTTTTTTTTTTTTTTTTTTTTTTTTTTTTTTTTTTTTTTTTTAATATGTTTTTGTTTTCAAATGTTTTATGATGTTGAATATTTATATTTTGTTTGTTGTTGTTGACCAAACCGAATCTGTGTTGAATAAGAATAAAAGGAAAAAGAATAGAGGAATTGTGTTATTGGGACAACATTCGGACTCTTACAAAAGCAGCAACGAGCGGCCCACCAAAGAAACCAGAATTGACATGGATGATCCATTTGGGTTAGAACCATTCATATGGGGCTCAGGGGTTAATTTTCAAAGAGGAACTAAAGGGCCTATGGAATTCACTGAACTTAATTTCGAAAACCATCAGCAACTCCGTGACAATGAACAACCAATTACAGAAGATGCTGAACACCCTGAAGCTAACAGTTCCACGAAGAAAAAAACGGATGCTGCTGCCGCTTTTAATGAAGAAGTGATGGAAACAATAAGGCTGGGAAATTTATTAGGTGTTCAGCTGGACGATTTTGAAACTTTGGTGCGTGAAGCAATTGACCAAGAAGGGCAACAATCAGGTTTCATATAAAATTTTTATCTTCTAATATAAAAGGGATTGGGTCTGTTGGTAATCCATCATGGGTCAAAGATATGGTTGAAATCTTTGGAATTGATTTCCTTGTAATTCAGGAAACTATGGTTTATACGGTGGGAAGTTTTGATTTTTCTAGAATGTGGGGGAAGAATGAATTTCAGTCTGATGTGGTTGAGGCGTCGGGTAGAACGGGTGGGTTAGCTAATGGTAACCGAGGTTGTGGCGCTAGTAAAATCATTGTCATTTTTATGGCTTAAGAGTCGTTCTAGGTTTATCTCCATTACATGGAGGGTTTAGGCTGTTTTTCCATTCAGGTTGTATCGTTTCTTGTTGGTCCTTGTTTTGAGGCCTTGCCGTTTTTAATGAAGTTTACCGTTCAAAAAAAAAAAAAAAAAAAAAAAAAAGCTACTACCAAACGTTACAAATTTAAGCGTACGCTAAAATGCTCACCATCGGAGATATGATGGAGATGATTGAGGAAGCAAAACGCCAAGAAGCAGCAACAGGTTAATTATTCATTTATTTATAAGTCATTATTTTTATAATAAGTCTAGTGCTGAATTTGGGTTAATTGATTGATAGGTATCAAACGCCAAACTATTATTGGTTATTATTCGCCCGATCCTACCTTTGTTGTTGACCTCGACTGCCCTGGACTGTGCCCCGTGGATATTCGTAAGCTACCTCCATCCGGTAATTGTTTTTTGATTTGACCATTTTCACTAATTAATTAGACATATATGTATATATATATTTTTCTTTCTAAATTTAAACCTTTTTTTTTAATTATTATTATAGATATTCCCCACCCTCATTCCAGAGGTACTTGGATACTTACCAAGAACGCAGAGCAGCAGCGGTCGCAGCTTTAGAAGCAAGAGCAGCAGCAGCGGCGGCAAGACGTGAGTGTTTTACCCGCCTTTTTAAATCACTGTCTCTTTATATGCATGTTATTTTTTACCGCAAGGGTACTTAAATTTGCAAACTACTTATGTATTTCACCTCTTCGTTATCAACTTGAATGGATCTTTAAAAACTAATTTTAATTGACACATCATTTTATTGTTACTGTCTAATACTTATCAATCTTTTACAGCCCCTCGCCCACGTATCTTTATAGACCCACAGATGAAGAAGCTGATGCTTCGCATTAAACATGAAGCAGTGTTGGTAGAAATTCGTCCCAAATCAAGATGTAGATAATCAACTTCAGCAGAGACGATCAACTGTTTCAACAGAAACAAACAATGGTCAGCAGTAACAGATATCACTTGGTGGTTACCGGATATCACTTAGAATCGTGTAATCACTTTCCAAAGTAAACTATTCGACCCTAATGCCTGGGTATCACGAATATCTACTTGGGATAAGACCAAATGCAGTTAGAGAATTAGGCACAATTCTATAACCCTTTCGCTTATAAGTGTTTAGTGTTTTCTGTGTCTCCTTCATGCATAAACAGATCTCCTATATATAGGAAAATACTCTCAGCTAGTCAATGGAATTATGAGTATTAATCGGCCCATTAATAGCCTCATAATTATCCCCATTATAGCCGTTAGTGGTTACATGACCAATTAAACGTGGTTATTAAGCAGTTGAAACTGCCACTTGAATAGGTCAAAACCGTTACAAGCAGTACTTTCATCAGTACTTTCATAAAGCTATCAGTGGTTACACTGCTTCAGTGGAAACACCACTGCTTCAGTGTAAACACTACTTCAGTGAAACACCACTTCAGTGGAAACACTGATCCAGTGGAAGTACTGCTTCAGTGGAAACACTGATAATCAGTGGTAACCACAACAGTACTTTCACCAAGCACTACCAATACAAACCACAACAAGAGTCAGGGTGTTCATAGACCTTATGGGTGTACACTCCGTACCTCCTAACCCATTACAAGGTGTGAACTATTCCCACAAGTGCACTAAATTTTCCAACAATCCTCCCCAAATTTAGTTCACTTCCTTTGCATGAAAAAATAAACATCAAGCAAAACATGTGCATAAATGAAAATGTCTTGAGGATTGAATTTCCATCTTAGTAAATTACACGTTTCAAATATTCGAGAATCAGGGTGTTCTAAGAATTGAACCCTTCAACCCATTTGAATACCTGAAGATAAAATACACACAAGTTTTCAAACACTTATCAGCTCCTGACACTATACAAGCCATGTGTCCATATCCAAATTCATAAATGTTGTAAAAGCTAAAGTCCAAAGCTTCCTGAAGCGGCAAAACTTCAACATTTACATAGGTGGTTCCTCTTTAGTCATGCTCCTGCCAAGCACTTTTTCAAAGAAAATTAACCATTAAGAAGTAAAGACTTCATCCTCCTTTCAGCAGGTTCTGAGCACAACCTTGGGATGTAAATAAAACATGTGCTCCAGTCCACTGAATTTTCAGCTTTCCACATTGAACTCAGCCCCCAAGTTTCCTTAGGAGGGAGTTGGGTGTCCTAGCATTCAGTGACTAAGTTGGACTTAAACCCATCCCTTTAGCAGACTTTATAACCAAGTCTCTAGCCAGACCCTTCGTCAAGTGATCAGCTAAGTTCTGTTGAGATCTCACAAACTCTATAGATACCACCCCATTCATGATAAGCTCACGAATCATGCTATGTCTGACACCTAAGTGTCTAGACTTACCATTGTACATTTGGCTATAAGCCTTAGCCAATGTAGCTGCACTATCACACCGGATAGAAATAGGTGCTATAGGTTTAGGCCACAATGGAATCTCAAGGAGCAAGTTTTTCAACCATTCAGCTTCTTTACCAGCAGCTGCTAAAGCCACAAATTCAGATTCCATTGTTGAACTGGTGATGCAAGTTTGTTTCTTGGATGCCCAAGAAATTGCACCTCCACCAAGTAAGAATACCCAGCCACTGGTAGACGAATTGTCTTCAGTGTTACTGATCCAACTTGCATCAGTGTAACCTTCCAACACTGATGGGTAACCAGTATATGAGAGACTATAATCCATAGTTCTCTTCAAATACTTCAGTACCCTTTGAACTTCTTGCCAGTGATGAGCACTAGGATTACTAGTATACCTGCTCAATTTTCCCACTGCAAAACCAATATCAGGTCTTGTACAAGTCATGGCATACATCAGGCAGCCAATTACCCTAGAATACTCAAGTTGAGACACAGCCTTGCCATGATTAGGCATCAGCTTCTCACAAGTATCCATAGGTGTACTCACTGGGGTACAATCAAAGTAATTGAATTTCCTCAGTACCTTCTCAATATAATGAGACTGAGAGATAGAAATTCTTTTACTTTCATGTTTAATCCTTATACCAAGGATAACATCAGCCTCCCCCATGTCTTTCATGGAGAACCTTGATGACAAAAATTCCTTTGTCAGGTCAACCTGATTTTGGTCAGTGCCAAAGATCAACATGTCATCAACATATAGACAAATGATGACTCCTTTACCAGATTCATCAAATTTGCTATATACACATTTGTCAGCTTGGTTAAGAACATAACCACTAGACAAAACCACTTCATCAAATTTTTGATGTCATTGCTTAGGTGCCTGCTTAAGTCCATAAAGAGACTTGATCAGCTTACACACCTTGTTTTCATTGCCAGGCATGATGAAGCCCTGAGGTTGGTTCATATAAACCTCCTCATCCAACTCACCATTCAAGAAAGCTGTCTTCACATCCATCTGATGAATAATCAGATTGTGAATAGATGCCATAGCAATCAGCAGTCTTATGGTACTGATACGAGCCACAGGGGCATAAGTATCAAAATAGTCTATCCCTGACTTTTGTTTAAAGCCCTGAATAACTAATCTAGCCTTGAACTTTTCAATAGTTTCATCTACCTTCATTTTCCTTTTGAAAATCCATTTGCAACCTAGAGGCTTGCAACCTGGTGGTAGATCAACCAACACCCAAGTGTTGTTGCCCATGATGGAATCCATCTCATCATTGATTGCTTCTTTCCAGAAAGCAATGTCCTGGGACTTCATTGCTTCTTCAAATGTCTTGGGATCATCCTCAACAATGAAGCAATAGGATTATTGGTCTGAGACCTCATCCCTGGTTCCTTCAACTAAGTATAGTTGAAACTCAGGTCCAAATGACTTTGGAGTCCTGACCCTTTTGCTCTTCCTGAGCACAGGTTCAGGTTGTTGAACCACAACCTCATCAGGGACCACTGATGGTTCATCATCAGGGACCTCTGATACACCAGTGTCATGAGTTCCATTAGGAATCCTCTGACTTGGTCTAGGGACTGATGAGAATCTATTATCATCAAAGTTTGCATCCCTTGATTCAATTATTGAGTTAACTGAAACATATTCATTAGGTTCAATAACATAGAACCTAAAAGCCTTGGAATGCTCAGCATATCCAACAAAGATGCAGTCAATGCCTCTTTCACCCAAAGTCTTCAACTTTGGATCAGGGAGTCTTACAACAGCCCTACAACCCCAAACCTTGAGATAGTTCAGGTTGGGTTTCCTTTTAGTCCAGAGTTCATAAGGGGTAACCTTGTTCCTTTTGTTGGGAACTCTATTTAATAAATAGCAAGCTGTTAACATAGCTTCACCCCAGAACCCTTGACTCAGTCCTGAATAGGACAACATGGAATTAACCATCTCCTTCAGCACCCTGTTTTTCCTTTCAGAAATACCATTTTGCTGAGGAGTATAAGGGGCAGTCGTTTCATGGATTATACCAACAGACTGAAAATACAGAGTATCCATGTACTCACCTCCCCTATCAGTCCTTAATCTTTTGATCAAAGACCCAAGTTGTAATTCAACTTCAGTTTTAAACACTTTGAATTTATCTAATGCTTCATCCTTGGTATGTAACAAATAGACATAACAAAATCTAGAAGCATCATCAATAAACGTCACAAAGTACTTCTTATTCCCCAAAGAAGGAGTGGCATGCAAATCACACAGGTCACTGTGAATTAGCTCCAAGACCTTAGTCTCACGACTAACACCCTGAAAGGGTTTCTTGGTTATCTTGGTCAACATGCAAGTTTTACACTTTTCAGTGTCCATGTCAAATGCTGGGATTAAACCATCCCTAGACATATCTTGCATCCTTTTATAATGTACATGACCAAGTCTTGCATGCCAAAGGATAGAGTTAGTCTGATCAAAAGTAGACACAAAAGCTGAAATAACACTGTCAGTGGTAACAGGCATACTATCAGTAGAAACATTAAGTCTAAACATTTGATTACATAAATAACCAAAACCAATAAAAACACCATTCTTAGAAAGAACAAATTTATCAGACTCAATAACTTGTTTATATCCATGATTATTCAATACACTACTTGAAACCAAGTTCTTCCTTATATCAGGAACATGAATAACATTAAACAAAGTTACAATCTTTCCAGAACTAAAATTAAGATCTACACAACCACGACCATGCACCAAGGCTGTTGACTCATTTCCCATGTGAAGAATAGAACCATCATTCAGTGACTCATAAGTCTTGAACCAGCTTCTATCTTTACACACATGAACTGTTGCACCAGAGTCAACCCACCACGCAACATCATCATCCTGCACATAAAAAGATTCAGATACATATGTAACATAATAAATCTGAAAAGACTTATTAAACATATTCTGACCTTTCAGTGAGTTGGCTGAACCACCACTCCCTGAACCATTAGTGCCTGATCCATTGGCTTTACCACCAACTTTAACACCCTTGCAGTCCCTTTTAATGTGACCAGTCTTGCCACATTTCCAACAAGTAGGTGTTGCCTTCTTGTTGGGATCTGCCCTTGTGTTATCATGAAATTTGCATTTGCCTTTGTTGTCATTATACCTGGTGGAGTTGTTATGCTCCACCATATTGACAACAGATGGTCCAGTAGCATTGCTACTCTTTGGCTTGTCATTATCCTGCATCTTGAGAGATTCCTCAATGCGCAGATGACTGCCCAACTCAACCAGAGTTAACTCCTCTTTCTTATGTTTCAAGGTATGCTTGAAATCTTTCCAAGAAGGAGGGAGTTTGTCAATGACACAAGAGACTTTAATGGCCTCATCCATGTTCATATTGTGTTGTGTAAACCTTCCAAGTATTCCAAGAAGTTCATTGTATTGTTCCATAACTGGTCTTGAATCAGTCATTTTGTAATTTGTGAAATTACTAACAAGGAACTTCTTACTTGATGCATCCTCAGCCATATATTTGGCATCCAAGGAATCCCACAGTTCTTTGGAAGATTCAAAGTTCTGATAAATATCAAACAAAGAATCAGACATACTATTCAGAATGAGACCTCTGCATATGTAGTCATCATTCTCCCACTTGCTCCTCCTCCTGATCTGCTCAACCGTAGCATCATCCCCATCATCACGAATTGGAGTAGTCAGCACATAAACCACACTCATGCTTGACAGCAAGAAGTGCATCTTCTTCTGCCACCTCCTAAAGTCCACCCCTTCAAACTTGTCCAGCTTAGCAAAGTTTGAAGCCATGTGTTTCATTGCAGCAGTTGCCATTGATTATCACAAAATAGTTTACTTTGATTGTTGGTAGAAATTCGTCCCAAATCAGGATGTAGATAATCAACTTCAGCAGAGACGATCAACTGTTTCAGCAGAAACAAACAATGGTCAGCAGTAACAGATACCACTTGGTAGTTACCGGATATCACTTGGAATCGTGTAATCACTTTCCAAAGTAAACTATTCGACCCTAATGCCTGGGTATCACGAATATCTACTTGGGATAAGACCAAATGCAGTTAGAGAATTAGGCACAATTCTATAACCCTTTCGCTTATAAGTGTTTAGTGTTTTCTGTGTCTCCTTCATGCATAAACAGATCTCCTATATATAGGAAAATACTCTCAGCTAGTCAATGGAATTATGAGTATTAATCGGCCCATTAATAGCCTCATAATTATCCCCATTATAGCCGTTAGTGGTTACATGACCAATTAAACGTGGTCATTAAGCAGTTGAAACTGCCACTTGAATTGGTCAAAACCGTTACAAGCAGTACTTTCATAATGCTATCAGTGGTTACACTGCTTCAGTGGAAACACCACTGCTTCAGTGTAAACACTACTTCAGTGAAACACCACTTCAGTGGAAACACCACTTCAGTGGAAACACTGATCCAGTGGAAGTACTGCTTCAGTGGAAACACTGATAATCAGTGGTAACCACAACAGTACTTTCACCAAGCACTACCAATACAAACCACAACAAGAGTCAGGGTGTTCATAGACCTTATGGGTGTACACTCCGTACCTCCTAACCCATTACAAGGTGTGAACTATTCCCACAAGTGCACTAAATTTTCCAACAAGCAGCAGCAACCGGTGAGTTTGATCTGCTAACAGTTTTTATGCTGCTTGGCTTTGAACCATTTTACATGTATTTGTTAACTTTTGGTCAAAACGTACTCACAAGCATGTTATCTCACCCATTTTGAATTACTACATGTATTTGTTAATACATGTTTAAGTGAATTTATTTTTCAAGTTATAACTAAATTATGGTCGTGTTATTCTTCTTATTGTGTCAGTTGCTTGAAGGGTACCTAAGGTCGAGTGAATCCTCCCTAACTGACTGTCGAATTATATTTTTAAAATATCGTTGGCTTATTATGATGTTTGTGCTGTTTATTTAATAGGTACCAAAGTACCAGCTGAATGCGTAGGATCTGGTCTTAAGCGTCCCTGCAATGATGATTCAAACTCTGGGACATTAGAAGAAACTGATGCTGGTAATGTGGTTCTATAACTTACTACAGTAATTCATAAGCACCCTCTTTTAGTGGTCATTGCCTTTCACTGTTTGCTTACTGGTGCTGATCAAATGTATACAATCATAGAACTGCAAGATGTTATATTTGCTGTAAAAACTAAGGAACTATGACAGTGCGTGTTTTTGGTGATCATGTAGAATTGAAAGGTTGCATATTAAGTAGTTATTTTCTACATGTTTCAACTAATCTTGCTAAAACAAAGTGGATGCAAGAAAAACTAACTGGGCTATTGATTAAAGCACATGTGGGCTCCTGATGTGAAATAACAACCCGAATTATATTATCGTTGCATCAATGTGCATAACAAACAATTATCCGCGTTTAGTTTTTGTTGGAACACATGTATTGTCGTTCTTATCCTATGTTTGTGAAAGTGATCATTTAGTTATTAAAATTGTTGTTTGCACTCTATTTTTATTCGTGATCATTTAGTTATTAAAATTTTTTGTTCTTTTTGTACAATTGGGGTTAAAAGTTTTTTTTTTTTTTTTTTTTTTTTTTTTTTTTTTTTTTGGTGAATTAGCAAAATGTGGATGAAACTGTAAACGAGGTGAGTCCAAATTTTATAATTATATAGTTCTAATATACTTGTGCATGCGTGGGTTTTTACATAAGTTTTTCATTATGTTAACATCGATTAATATTTTGCGTAGATTTTTGTTTCACCAAAAATTCGACTTTGTTTAACTGACATGATGTTTTGATTAATATTGTTAAAATTAAACTTTCTTTTTTCACTTTATGGAGTTCTCTTATTATATAAGAGATCATACTTATGCCAATGGACTATTATGCTAATTAAATTCCTCTCCCTCCATTTTCTAACCCTTAGTCCGGATAACGAGTCCGATGTCTAGAGTAGCATAAAATGTGAACATGGTTCTCCTAACATGTAAAAGAGAAAAGGTTAGACAACTTTGCTGATATCCTGATCATGGGTTGAAGAAAAGAAAAAAGTAATTATTATTTTAAATAACTGAAAGTACAATAATAACTAAACAAGTACTAAAAAACTGTTCAATTACTAGAAGGGGGAGTTTATACGGACCCTCCCATAAGGGGGTTTCATGGGGCCCTGTGCATTGCAGGTTTGTACGGTGTGCATCGCGGTTTGTACATTTTGACCAAAACATTCTTATTGTCACATCATAGGGGGTCCGTATAAACATGCTACAGTATTTTATGAAATTGACCCAACTTTATAAGCTCATAAATTTTAGTGGATAAGCTTATAAGCCGAAAATGTGAGCTTATGAGCTTATCAATATTTTCATAAACTGTTAAGCCCATCAAATAAGCTTAAACAAACACATCATATGAAACTGTAAAACATGGAGAAATGGAGAAAGTAGATGAATGAAGGAATGCAAAACATGTTATAGTTAGGATAATGAATATATTTAGTTGCTCAAGTTCTAGGTGGACATAACTCGAGTTGTTGTCAAATAGCTTGTGAATTGCTTTTATTCGATCACATACCGAATTTTTTTATTTCAAGGGTCCATTTACTTATTACATATGCCGGCAAACAATGAACCAATGCAGAGATAACATAGAGGGTGTTTGGCATTTTGTTTACAATATAGAAGATGTTAAAACGCAATCCCTAGCACACTTTCTTAAATGAAACAGATATGACTGCGTTTGGTAGACAAATTGGTGATAGCATATCGAAATTGGTTATATATTAGAAGAGAAAAAGATCACAGGCATAATCTTTAAGATTGATTTTGCAATATAGGAAGTGCAGTGGTTGGGTTAAATAAAGGCACATAAAATGGACCAAAATGTGCATAACATTTTATTGTAACTCTTTTAAGTAACTAAAACCAAACTACCAAAGGGTAACACTAACACATGGAATCAAAATGTGCATTAATGTTCTAGTGAAGTATTCACTTGAACAAACAAGTACAACATGAACCAATAAGATTAACATTTTACATTCACTAAATGTGTAACACAGACCCAAAATCAACGATGCAATAAAAGAATCTTTGGATCAAAAACATATACCAACATATCATGCTTTGGGAAAATTGGGCAATTAAGCCATCAATAAGCTTCCAACATCAAATCGTTTCCAAGGAACTTAAGAAACAGATACTGGTACAGAAACCAAGATTCTTTTTACATCACTACTCAAGTCTACACGTGAAACTAGCTAATATAGATCGATTTACGACTATGAGGTCCAGATATAGACCTGACCTCCACCTGTAGCCCCTGCAAGCATCCCAGGTATGAAGGGATGGGCATCAAAACGACATGGGATTGCAGACATGTGAGGACTCTTAAGAGTAGTAACAAGTGTCTTCATGTATGCGGAAATAACATCAACTCCTTTGTTCTTGTTCCCCACAAAGATATACGAATCATCCCACCCCCATATACCCCTGTTTTTCAAATGAGTAAAAAGGACCATATAATTAGATAACAGACAAAACAAACATATTTAATTTCCAACAAATAACAAATGATACCCAAATTTTAGGTGGGTATAATTGGCCCATTTATTTATCTTAAACGGGTTAAATGGGTCAAAGCCATATACTGTAGGTAGCAAGGGAGTGGCGTTGAATGGGTCGAATGTACCCGAAGTAATATACTCTATAGTTATTTACTCATATTTTGCCAGGTGAATTAATTCTAAAAAATTGAAAAAGACAAAAAATGTAAGAGCATCATACTACTACTACTATACTAGCCTAATCAACTCTTTAGCTATATATGGTTGGACCACAATAGTGGCTTAATCTCTTTTTATAAACTCCATAACAAGGTCATCGGATAAAAGGTTTTAGACTTTCAGCAAATGTCCAAAGGGTCAGAACTTTTTCAAGTTGGAAACCCCTAGTCAGCACCATATAGATCTCGTTTCAGGCATAGAACAAGTTAAGTTGACATTTACAATAATAAACACCTTTGGTGACGAGAATATAGAGAAGCTTACTTGAATGAAGGAATAAATTTGCCTGTCTGATTGTTATGGTTTATCATGAACTCCTCATCATAATTTGTTCCACTTAGCACTCCAATTTTATCATCGAGACTATATTAAAGCATAACAAGATTGAATATGTTCAGCTTAATCATCGAGACCATAATATGTAGACCATCATGTTAAACATGTATCAACTTAGTTTAGAAATATTTAGAAAAACAAACAAAAAATGTTTTCCTGCTTCTTTACCTTGTTGTAGCAAGAAAGCTTCCTGAAGGTGAAAAGTAAGCAGAATACACCATATTCTTACGAACAATCAACTTAACAACTTCAGGCTTACTCTTACTAAGTTTTCTCAAATCCCAAATACATGCAGTTTTATCTGAAGAGCTTGTAGCCATTATATTTGTATTTTCTGGATTAAAGTCTATCGTGTTAACTCTAGACTCATGTATGTCCCATGACAATATTGACTGCCTGGACCGCTGGTCCCACTGACGAACTACTCCTTCATCCTCACCAAAATATAAGGAGTTCACATCACCAGGTTGTTGAGACATATAAGTAATTGCATTGCCAGATGAATATGATAGAGCAAATATCTCCTTTTCAATATCTAACGAACGAATTTGACCACCATAACAGCTTGTGGTTATCTGCATCAAGCACGTGAACATCTCAGCATCAAAAACAAGATATATGAAGTTTTAGAAGACCATGCATCTACTCCAATTTATGGTGATTTCTATATATTCTTAGACCTGTTTTACCCATGTAACAAAAGTAACAGATAATAGCTGTAAGTGTATGCCCTTATGGATATTAAGAGCAGTGGGTGTGGGAGGATCGTGGCTCGCCGTGAGATGACATGGCACCTCGCCGGGGGTGCTCGCCGTGGGATTTCGTAGAGGTGTTCGTCGTCACCACGACGAAGTGATTTACTCTGACAAACCAAACGGCTCTAAATTGAATTCTCAAAATATATCCGTTTAACAACGGATACTTTTATTCAAAAAAAAAATCTCACAATGTCTCAAAACCCAAATGACGGAGGGTATTTCACAAACTTACTAAACTCAAACCCACCACAATACGGGGGTTCTTCAAACCCGTCTACCCCCTCCTCACAAAATTCCAACCAGTCTCCACAAGGAATTTTTCTTAACCAACAATATGTGTTTCAACAAGGATTCGCAAGTTACCCCGCCCGATTTCAATCACCACAGCCCGATTTCAATCACCACAGTTTTTTAACCCGTCACAACCTCCACAGTTTCCCCAAATGGAATCACAACCGTCCGGTTCACAATTCAAAGTACCAAAATCACGTGAACCGACCAAAGGTAAGGGGAAAAAGACGAAGGCAAAAAAAACAAAACAAGTTGTGGCTTTGGACGCAGACGAGGACGAAGATGTGGAAGTCATAGCCCAGGCAGGAGGAAGTAGAGCAAGTCTAAAGAAAGGTTGCTTGCGCAATGTTGGATAGAAATTTCCCAAGATCTAGATATGGGAAATGACCGTTCCGAAGATTTCTTTTGGAACGACATTCTCGACATGTTCAATGCTCAAAACCACGAATGACCAGCGTGGCAAAAATATGATAACTGGTAAATGGTCGAGGATTAACGGTGATTGCCAAAAATTCAACGCTATTTACAAACATCTGCAACGTCGAAGTGGTGAAAATGACCACGATCATGTCGAGAATGCGAAAGTTAGCTTTGCGCAACGTTATGCTGGGAAGGAGTTCGTGTATGAAAAATGTTGGGATATTTTGAAAAATTACCCGAAGTGGGAAGCCGAAGATCCGATTGACATTACATGTCTCGAGGATATATTCGGCCCGGACAAACGAGCTCGTCCTGAAAGAGATGGCGGCAAACGAGCCGCAAAGAAACAAAAGTCGACTTCAACGTCGAGCGCTGCGAGCTCCAGTGGGAGTCAATCGAGTACTTTTTCGGGACATATATCCGAAAAATATGCTCAAAAAGCCGACGCTCAAGTGGCTTGTTACGAGGCGAGGCGGCAGAAGGAAATTGCTATCCAAGAGATGATGGAGATGGAGTTTCTGATGATAGATCCCAATTTGAATCCTGACCCGGTAAAAGCAGAGATCATCCGAAAGAGGCAGGAACGACTAATAAAGAAATATCACGCAAAAGATAACTAGGTTTCTTATTATTAGTATGTGTTGTATTTTTTTTTACCCGTGTCGTTTTTTTTTCTTTTTCGTATCGTGTTTATTTTTCTTATTATTATGTTATGTATTGTATTTTTATTTTTAATGAAATGAATTTAGTTTATTTGGAAATTTGAATAAAAAAAATAAAGTGGTAGTGGTGGCCACAAATGAAGAGGTTGAGGTTTGTTATGAGGGAGGGGGGGTTTGTTGTGGTTAGTTGTGGAGGTTTGTTATGTTGATGTGGCGTTGAGGTGGCGGTGATGAAGAGGTATGGCTATATCACCACACCCACCGCTCTAAGGGGTGGAAATATTTGCATAAAATGACAAACTACTTTTTCATTTGTCTAATTTTAGTCATTGTAGTTTTATGTAGAGTTAATATACAAATATGTTATTAAATTTTTCAAAAAATGTGCCTAAGGTCCCGGACTTTCATTTTGTTCACTTAGGTTACTGAAGTTATGAAACATGACATTTTGAGGTCATTGAACTTATAAGCATATACGTAAACATCACTGAACTTGTAAAAACACAACATTTATGTTACCTAACTTTCCCAAAAATATACGTTCAAGTCACTCAGATTAACACTCAAATTATAGAATAGTATGCTTCCTATAAGTTGAGTAATCCAAGTGAACAAAATGAATGTTTAGGCGCACTTTTTTGAAAAGTTTAGTGACATCTTTGTCTATTATATATGTGAGTCACTAAAGATGGCTTTGTGACCCGGTTAGGTCATTTTGCAACCCGTAATGTTAACGTTTTATACGAAAGTTAACATCTACGTTTTATATGAATGTAAACATTATGTATAATAACATATTTATGCATAAAGCTAACAAATTCAATCATTTACGAAACCCGATTTCTAAGGGATTTCTTGTAACATAATGACCCAAATGGGACACAAAGCCATCTCATTCACTCTCATATTGATTGAGAATTTGAGATGTATGCAATAGTTCTATGTCTTTGAGATTTTATGGTTTAAATGAAATGGGACATATGATAAGTACTTCGAGATCTTATGTTGGAAACCCTAAATGAAACTAATCAAGATAACATATCGCATAACAATAAGCTACCCTAGATCGACGCAAAAGAACAAGTATGAAACCGTATTCAGTCCCATTAAGTAGTTTTCGACATTTAAACCATTAAAAGTAGTAGGTATGCATAAACACGGAATAAAAAATTACCTTGTTCATCGAAAATGGTTGAATCAAAATTGCTGAAACACACCCAGGATTAGTATGATACTTGTAAATTCCATCACCATCCTCGTTTTCAGAATCCACATTCCAAAACCCAATAGTACCACATTGATTCCCAACAACAACCATCCTCATATCTATTGATGGAAAGAACTTAATACTCCTTATCCTTTCTGGTAGAACATTAGCAATGTTTTTTGGCTCTAACTTCATTGAATCCAAATCAATCGAAGCCTTGACTCTACCATGAACATCACCGTTTTTCAATTGGGATATGAGTATTTGATCTGATTTAGAACATGTATTTGCATCTTTCATGCTAACAGGTTCCAATTCACGTAATTGTGATTTGAAAGATTTTGGTCTCCATTTGACCTTATATTTTAACCCTGTAGAATCTGGTACTTTTCCTTGGGTTCTGAGAGATCTACGAGTTACAGTTGGGATTTTGGGCTTCACTTTGCGTGAGATATTAGTCTCTACCCTGTTCAAAACAAGAAGAAGATTCAACAGGCTTCATTTTGTGCAATATTTATTTGTATATTTACGTCTATGTGTAGAGAGAGAGACCTGTGGGGCTTATTGAAGGCAGTAAGATCAGCAAGCTTTGATTTGATCTTGAAAGAAGCGAGCATTTCATCGTTGCGTTTAATGTTTTCAAGGCGTATGCGCTCGTACTCTGTGAGGCTTTGACTCTCCATTTCTGTAGAAAGATGAGGCTTATTTATATGCACGATTGCTGAAGAACAGTTTAAAAAGAAACTATTTTCTGATGACAGGGTACTGATACAAAGTAAATTTAGTCTCCATGCAAAACAAAGTATAACCCAGGTGGGGTCAAACTTAAAACGATAAACACGTATTATACTGTGAATATGTAAATTAAGTGTTTTCAAAACAGACTATAGTACTGGTACATGACCAAAAGGCTAACACCCTAAAAAGACATTACATGAGGCAAAAGACATTGTCGGGTAAGTGTAATTCTTATTTTCTTCTTTAACAACCAAACCCTGGTCTTATTATCAGATAGTGCCTTCCCTAATTCTGTCTCTAAAACTGAGCAAGCCTTCAAAATATTTAAACCCTCGTACACGTTTGTTTGGTGTTTTCTGGAAATATAGCTGGACACATTTATAACTTTTAGAAATGTCAAAAGTCAGGTTAATTTGTGGTGGTCTCAAGCTGGAAAAGCACATATGAAAAAGGCTATGCGAACGGGATGGGCCACAATGAGAGGAATACTAATGAAGAATTTGAGGGTAAATTTGTAAATAATACAAATAAGCTGGAAAAGCCGATGTGAAAAGTCTTAGAAAATCGAGCTTATTTAGCTTAAGCTACCTAGTTATATGCAAACACTTTTTTAGCTCGTAAGCTCTTCGAACAAGCTAATCCAGACACCCTCCTATACTCACCTTTTACTACTTGATATCAAAGTTCAAGAGACCACGGCTTGGCTAAGCATCACTTATATCATATCGTCAAGAAAACATGGGTTGCGAAAAATATAACGAAATGCTCAACAATGTTAGCAGCCTACTCATCAAATTCAGTTTCATTATGTTTTATTGGCGTGGCCACGTCAAAGTAGTTTGCACTTAGCTTGAGACCTCTCAAAACAATGCTTTATTGGAAGTAGGTGAGCTCATTTTTCATAAACAATTTTTAGCTTATTAGCTTGTTTTCTAGTTTTCGCTCGTAATAAGCTACAAATCCGGAACTTGACAATTTTAATTGGAGGGGTCAAACTGTAACGTATTTGTTTTAGTGGGGGCAATCTACATGTTCATTTAACATTCCTACTAAGTTCGGTCCCTGAGGTAAAACGGTTTTCCCTATTAAGGTTACGGCAAGTCCTTGACTACAATGTACGTGGCTTAACAATGGTTTCTTCGTGAACATTTTCGACTGTCCATGGCCTCTTGTGATAGGTGGCTAAACAAACGGGAAAATGGGCCTATGAAAAATAAGCTAAAACAAACACCTCAACAAACATTGAATCTACTTGTTCATTATAAATAAATAAATAATCGAAATAGCCGAAAAATCGATATCAGAAACAGAAACCTGAATTATGAAACTTAAAAGGCTGGCAAGACAAAATCAAACATTAATTCGAGCCCTAACCAAATAAAAATGAAACAAAAGACAAATGATAAAATAACAAAGAGAGACCTTAAATAAATGTACTTTACTTACTTAGGAGCACTGACCTCTGTGGAGGTGTAGAATCGATGAAGGTTTCCCGCGCTTTTAATCAAGCAATTGGAGCCAAATTTTTTGTTCTTTGTGAACAATTGGGGGTAAAGGTAATTTTTTTTTTTTTAAATCTTTACATTTTGTTTGGTGGTAATTTAGCAAAATGTGGCTGGAACTGTAAACGAGGTGAGTCCAAATTTTACACTACTTGACCTTAAAAAGTACTACTTACCTACCTAAGGGCTAAAGAGTAAATACAGAGGTGACAAAGTTTTTTTTTTTATGGGTGGGGTTATTCATACGGTGGCTATAATTTTATTTCAACCCTCTCTATTAATAGTAGGGGTACTTTTGTCCCCTTGTCCTTTTTTTTTTTTTTTTTTTTTTTTTTTTTTTTTTTTTTTTTTTTTTTAAATAGAAATAAGTGTGTGTATAATAATATATTGTACATGTATAATTATTTAGTTTGTATAATAGCACGTTAAATATTACCACATTAAATAACTGCAACAACAACTGTTATTATTAAATTAAACGTCAACGTTAACATATTATTTAAATACAACAACATCTACTACATATGAAGATTATTCATCTCGTTTAAAAGATCATGGAGCCTTGCACCCGACTGACAAGCGTGATCCTCAGGATTCCTTGTCAATTCTAACTCCATCTCCAGCGTCTTTATTCTTGTCTTCAACAGCTTGATCTCATTATCTTTAGCAACGCAGTTTGAACACTGCGTTGAAGATGAGGCTCGACTAATGTACCGTCTTTCAAATTCATCTTTCCAACTGAAGTATCGACACCCATAGTCATTTGTACCTGGCTGTTACATGTTAAGAAAATAATAAGAAATGTATTTTTAACAAACAAATTATTTACATAAAACCCTAACCAAACGTATGATTATTTACCAATGAAAGAGGACATGCATAATACGGTCGGCCCGGAAAGGATTTCGTGGATTTCCGTTCTATAATAAATCCTCTATTACATCGACACCAGAAAGGATTTCCTTGGCCCACCTGACAAAAGAATTTGCATAAATCAGTAATCAATCATTTACAACATAAAACATGTATCATTTACAATGTTATTATTAATTTAAATATAAACAGTAATCAATCATTTACAACATAAATCAGTAATCAATCACTATGTTTACAACATAAATCATTAATCAATTATTTACAACATAAATCAGTAATCAGTCACTATGTTTATAATTATTTACAACATGAATCATTTACTATGTTAGTCGATGCCTATATAATGATTCCCACTGGGATGCAGCTTCGGATATGTGCCTCCTCCATTGTGGGTGGAGATGCGGAAGTGGAGAATGTTCGTCTGGCGTCAGAACAATGTAATGACCTACTTCGTCCCCCACACGGGCTATCACAAGGGGGTCAGTTCTTTGTGAGAAGTCTGGACCACTGATAAGCGGAAAACACATATTCCAACCCCTGAGAGATATAAATGCAACGGGTCGTCTAATCAGTTCTGCAATAACCAACCCCGTGTTTGGCATGTCCATGTAGCGATCAGGCGGTGCATTTCCATGTCCGGACCAGTCTATTGTACGGCGAAGTTCGTTAAAACCATCTTCCCCCCACAAACCCATGTAAACCTGCCAATGTAGGTCCATCTGTTGCAATAACATCTGCCTAACTTGGCGCCACAAATGTTGTTATTCCCAAACACCATGGGCAACGCACTGAAACCCACAATTTCCGTCACCCACCACATTATATATACTGATTATGTATGGATGCCAAAGGACTGGAAGCACACCCATAAGCATTTCGCTTTCTGCATCTCCATCGTACAACCTGTGTCTTATTTTTGGTTGATCACTAGGACCCGTGAAAGAACTATGTCGGGCAGGTTCTTTGTTGAAGTTCGGGACTTGTGTAGATCTTGTAGCGGTGCTTCTTCGGTGATCCACGGTTGGAACTTCATTCAAGTCCGGGTCTTCATTCAAGTCCGGGACTTGTGTAGCCTTGCCCATTTTGTCCTTTGCACTCGGACTTCCACGGATATTTTTCTGAATAACACGTTCCCGTGTGTCATCAGATGCAGGTTGGTATATCGATCTCAACTTCGTTATCATATTATTCTTGACAAACGACGATGCTTTGGTAAAAACATTCTTGAATTGCCGAATGTCATCTCTAAACGAAGTATCATCATGATCATCATCATCATCATCACTGGAAGAGCCATCTTTAGGCGGTGGCCTATTGATATTAGGCCACGGAACATGTAGGGTTCTCCAAAAAATATTAAGTTCTTCCAGTGGAATGAGGCGTCCTGAAATCATTAAAATTAGTATATTACAATGCCGCCCGTAAATAAATCACTGATATTAATGGGGAAAACAACTTGATAGTTATAAATTTACTTACCATTATATACATAGTATTGCATCTCGTGAAAGCATGGCAGTCCATAAATTGTACGCAACTTATGGCTACAATCTTCTACGGTGATAAACAGGTGGAGTTCTTTTTGCATGAGTTTGAAAGCATGGTGAGAAACTTTATACCACAATTCTTGAAATAGTAGTATATTACAATCATTTATTTTCTCGCCGATGCTTCTATTAAAACTCTATTTTATCGCATTTTCTTGCGCAAATACAATCTTATCGATTGCACTCAACAACCTGTCTAAATTGGACTGTGTGCCGCCCAAATATAATTTCAACAACGCGTGGTGAGCCTCAACTCTACACGTTGTTGTCTGGCCGAAGGAGCGATATTCATCGGTGATGTACGAGACAAACATGTGTCTGTAATCTCGCAGCCAGTTATCCAGATACTCAGCGATAGCTGAAAAAAAAACAGTGAATTAATCAAAGGTCATTCGGGTGCTTATTAATTGAATAATAATAAAAAAATAGAATTAACAATTTAGTACGCGCATGGTTGACCAAGCGTTGTTGTAGGCGCTCATATTGTTGCTCGAACAAGCGGCGTTTCGGAGCTTTAACCGACCGATCCCATCTCCTTTTAATGGAGTCATACTCATCTATCCCACTGCATCTGTTTCTCATAAACTTGAGCAAATTTTGCTCTATATGCCATCGACAGAGTAATTTGTGAGCGGTAGGAAATTCTGCTCTACATGCCCCAACCAACGCTAAATCTCTGTCGGTGACAATAACACGTGGGTAGTATCTTTCGTCTATCACCTCTTTCACGCGTTGCAATACCCACTGAAAATTATGCCCCTTTTCACCGTGTATAAAGATGTACGCCATTGAAAATGTTTTATTCGTTGTAGTTACTCCAACAATTTCCAACAATGGCAATTTAAACATGGTGGTATTGTACGTGGAGTCCATCAGCATGATTTCAGGGAACGTACGCCATAGAGCATTCGAAGTGGGGTGAACAAAAAATAGCTCCTCAAGCTCATTATGCTCATTCACCCTCAGGTAATATGCATACCCTGAATCCGTCAGATGCGAGTAAAGGACTTGAATTTGAGTTCTATCACCTACTCTGACTCTCCGGGACTTATCAAGTGCATTATATATAGTTCTAACGCTAGACACGTTATCCGGATTACGTCCCTTTATTGTCGAAAGTATATTACGTGGTCGTACGCTATACTCTGACAATTCTCTGACCAAACTCAACTCATCATCTTTTAATCGCATTGCATATGGCACACCATGCAACGACTCTAGCAACTCATGATTATGGCTATCACACTTCACCCTCAAAATCCAATTATATCGTGTTGGTCTATATTTCGCAACTAATCTGAATGGACAATTGCTTTTTTTTGTTTTGGTTTTCCGTTTTCCACTACCGTGATATTCATAAATCCCGCTCTTTGTACACATATAATTAATTTCGTACATCTGACCATTTTTTGATTTGGTTCTCTTTTTAACAATGACAAAACCGAGCCCCGAGGCTATATTTTGCACCCACTCAGTTACTTCCTCGTGAGAACGGAAAGCCTGAAAATACATAACAAATTTTATAACACACTTTTTTTTTAACTAATACTTTTTTAATACTTTTATAACGGAAAGCCCCGAGGCTATATTTACCTCTTGTCTGATAAATGGGCAATCCTCTGATACTTCCTCGTGAAAACCGAAAGCCTAAAAAATAAAAAACACAACAAATTTAATAACTTTCATTTTTAACAAACTTTTATAAAAAATACAAATTTGTACATTTTTAATAACTTTCATTTTTAACAAACTTTTATAAAAAATACAACTTTTATTTTAAAAAACTAATACAAAATTTTATTATAAATAATTTTTTTAACAAACTTTTATACCTAACTTTGATAAATAACAAAATTTTATACAAAACTTTTATTATTATACAAAACTTTTATTATTTAACAAACTTTTATACATAACTTTTATAAATAACAAAACTTTTAATACAAAACTTTTATACAAAACGTTTATTATACAAAACTTTTATTATTATTCAAAACTTTTATTAAAAAACTTTTATTATAAATAACCCCACCCATATGGATACGTGTGTGGCTATGGCTGTGGTTACGCGTTCGTTTATTGTGGTATCTTGGTTGATATTATCTGTTTCTCTCTCACACTAACCTCACACACGTAACATACTTTCTCTCTCTCACTATCTATCTCTCTCTCTCTCTCTCTCTAATTTTTAGTTAGGGTTTGGGTAAATCTGGGTTCTTTGATGGTGAGTTTGTGATGTTTGTATGATATCTGGGTGAGTTGTGGGTTTAATTAAATGGATCTGTAATAAAAATAAAAAATGCCTAAATTTTTTTAGTTAGGGTTTGGGTAAATATGGGTTCTTTGATGGTGAGTTTGTGATGTTTGTATGATATCTGGGTGAGTTGTGGGTTTAATTAAATGGATCTGTAATTTTTTAGTTAGGGTTTGGGTAAATCTGGGTTCTTTGATGGTGAGTTTGTGATGTTTGTATGATTTCTGGGTGAGTTGTGGGTTTAATTAAATGGATATGTAATAAAAATAAAAAACGCCTAAATTTTTTTTTAGGGTTTGGGTAAATCTGGGTTCTTTGATGGTGAGTTTGTGATGTTTGTATGTTTTCTGGGTGAGTTGTGGGTTTAATTAAATGGATTTGTAATAAAAATAAAAAACGCCTAAATTTTTTTAGGGTTTGAGTAAATCTGGGTTCTTTGATGGTGAGTTTGTGATGTTTGTATGATATCTGGGTGAGTTGTGGGTTTAATTAAATGGATCTGTAATAAAAATAAAAAACGCCTAAAACTTTTTAGTTAGGGTTTGGGTAAATCTGGGTTCTTTGATGGTGAGTTTGTGATGTTTGTATGATTTCTGGGTGAGTTGTGGGTTTAATTAAATGGATTTGTAATAAAAATAAAAAAACGCCTAATTTTTTTTAGGGTTTGGGTAAATCTAGGTTCTTTGATGGCGAGTTTGTGATGTTTGTATGATATCTGGGTGAGTTGTGGGTTTAATTAAATGGATCTGTAATAAAAATAAAAAACGCCTAATTTTTTTTAGGGTTTGGGTAAATCTGGGTTCTTTGATGGTGAGTTTGTGATGTTTGTATGATTTCTGGGTGAGTTGTGGGTTTAATTAAATGGATCTGCTATAAAAATAAAAAACGCCTAAATTTTTTTTTAGGGTTTGGGTATTTGGGTTCTTTGATGGTGAGTTTGTGATGTTTGTATGATTTCTGGGTGATTTGTGGGTTTAATTTAACAAACCCTATGGTAAAAGCAGTTACAAACTGCTTATGTGAGTGGGTGATTATGTGATGTTATGTGAAACTGCCTGAGTTGTGTGGGTGCAAACGGGTAGGTTAACACCTTGATATGCCACCATTGAGTGGTATGAATACCTGCTCTGGCCTACCCCAGTCCACAGGCTCTGTGTGGTTTCTTGGGAAACTGCTTATGTGCTTATGATAAAAATGTGCTTATGTGATGTTATGTGAAACTGCCTGAGTTGTGTGGGTGCAAAGGGGTAGGTTAACACCTTGATCTGCCACCATTGAGTGGTATGAATACATGCTCTGGCCTACCCCAGTCCACAGGCTCTGTGTGGTTTCTTGGCAAACTGCTTATTGCACACAAGCAGATTGCACACAGGCTCATATTAGACCTTTGTGCAATAGTACGTTACAGGTGGGGTTATTTATATTGTGGCTATAATTTTATATTAACCCTCTCTATTATTTAGAGGGTTTGGAGATGAAGTTGCTTATGAATATGAAAATAACAAACTGCTTATATGCTTGATAAGCAGTTTGTTATTGTAAGCTGATTTGAAAATTGTTTTTTTTTAATAAATAAAACTGAGATAAGGCAATGATGATTTTGCAAAAAAAAAATTATTTTGCAACCTTTGATGTTGCAGCCATATATGATAATATGATTTTGGCTTGGCATTTCCGAATGGACGGCAACAAAAATTTTTATTTTGCAACCTTTGATGTTGCAGCCATATATGATAATATGTGAAACTTAATCCGAGCTTAATGTTATCTCTATTATTAATGTGTAAAATTGTTACCTCTGGTGATTGAGACATATCAGCAGCCTAAGATATTTGAGGTTTCTTTGTGGTTTGTTAGTTGCGGCTTTCACTTGCAGCTTGTGTTTCACTTGGCTTGTGTTATAACCCAACCCTAGGTACTAGAGAGGGTTTAACTAAAATTATAGCCACCGTATAAATAACCCCACCCTATCTGTAACTTGTGGAAACTTCACTTGTTGTAACTTGGTGATGTTTGTATGATGTTTGTGTGATTTCTGGGTTTATTTAATGGATCTGCTTGTGGTAACTTGGGGGTACTTTAATGGATCTGTTTGTGTGATGAGGCTGAATATAACATGGGAGGTTTCACTACCTACCATTTTGAGATTCTTCACTTGTGACTTCCTGCAGTTTGGGAATCTTACTTCTGCTTTTGGTACTTGCTTGTGAACATTGAGAAACATGTGTTTCACTTGGGCAATCTAACTTGGTTGCAATCTGGTATTGTGCAATCTTTGAGATTCTTCACTTGTGAGTTCCTGCAGTTTGGGAATCTTACTTCTGCTTTTGGTACTTGCTTGTGAACATTGTGAAACATGTGTTTCACTTTGGCAATCTAACTTGGTTGCAATCTGGTATTGTGCAATCTGATCTGTGCACTTGTGTGCAATCTGCTGCACTTGGACAAAAAGGTTTTTCAAAAAAGCCGATGACGATTGGTTTTATAACCGAAAGGATGGCAAAGTGATATTTTTATCACTTTGCAACCTTCATATCCGAGCCTAACACTTTTCTATCAATTGTTCAAATGGTTTTCTAAATCGGCGATGATAATCTGAGCCTTTGTGCAATCTGCTTGTGTGCTAATGCAATCTGCTTGTGTGCTAATGCAATCTGCTTGCGTGATAATGCAATCTGCTTATGTGCTTATGCACTTGGACAAAAAAAAACTAGGCGATGATGTAATCTGAGCCTGTGTGCAATCTGCTTGTGTGCTTATGCACTTGGACAAAAAAAAACTAGGCGATGATGTAATCTGAGCCTGTGTGCAATCTGCTTGTGTGCTAATGCACTTGGACAAAAAAAAACTTGGACATTGGACAAAAAACTGCTTGTGTGCTTATGCACTTGGACAAAAAAATACTTTTGGGACAAAATAACCCCACCCAAAACTGCTTGTGTGCTTTGTGCAATACTTGGACAAAAAAAATTCTTTTGGGACAAAATAACCCCACCCAAATATTTAAACAGACAAAAAAAAAAAAAAAAAAAAAAAAAAGGACAAAATCTGAAAAAAGTACCCCCTAAACCCTAGACCCTGTTTGCATTTTAGAGGTAGACCCCGTATTAATAGTAGGTCCCGTTTTTATACATTGTCACATGAGCTTTGTCTCCTCTTACTTTTCCTCACTTTTTATCATTTTTTTATGAACATGATTGTCTTCACTCACATTTTATTAATATACCTACTGTATTCAAATATACCCCAGTAAATATTACAAACATTATAAACAAAATAAAAAGACAATAAAAAAAATGACGGCCCCACATCACTCCATGTACAAACTAAGCGACCAAGTCACCCTAACTCTTCTTGATTTGCACAACTCACGAGCGCGAAGGGTATGGAAGGCATGGGGGTAGGCGTGAAAACAGGGTTCACCTTTTTTATTTTGCCCCCTTATAGATTAGTCTAAAATACATGTACAATCTAGTTAAAGCATAAAATAGATGTACAATCAAGTTAAAGCATATTTGGCGTTATCATGTTTAAATTCAATAAATATGGAATTTATACAGTATGAGTTTGGTTTAATAAATATCATAGAGAAATCGAAGATTGAATAAGACAATCTTGGTCATTTATTTTTAATCAGAATAAAATAACGCACTCACATCATATTTTTTTAAAATTAAAATCTTATACACTATAGATCGTTAAGTAAAACAGAATACATTATTATGTCGAGCATACAATCATCTTTTATTGGAGGAGCATTTTTATATATTTTCGTCGAACTTCTTCTTCGAGTTCTTTTATGTGAGTGTTGAATTTTAAAGTTAAAAGAATCACATGTGATTTGTAAGTTCATCTATATCCTTGCAAAAACTTGAAAATACATTAATATCCTTCTAAATTTCAAAATTACTTCAATATCTTTTAAATCTTTAAAATCCTCAAATATATCCAAATTAACAATCTAATTATGAAATGTAAATTTTATCTATAAAACAAATTATGTTTCCTTTTTACCCTTCACTCCTAATTAAAACATATCAAAGTGTAAATTGCCCATTTTCTTCCTCCGTCTAGTAAATTTACTAGTCTTTATGATGTCACATCCATTGAATATATCATGACTCTTCTTATGGGTCATTCTCAAAAATTGGGAGTGAACTATTTTTAATCTACTTTTAATTGTTTTTCTTGTAAGTATGTCGATTAATTAAGTGGGGCTCTAAAAACACAATATCTTTTTCTTTCAAGTTCAAGAGTTTTGGATGTAAAATTATTTTTGGAACACACATGCGAATGTAAAATTGTAGACGAATTACAACAATCCATGCATAGGTACAAGCCACAAATCCTAAATCGTTTGATAAAAATACATTAATATATATCAATTTTTCAGATATTACCTCGTTATTACCCTAAGGGTGTCCAAAAAGTATTAAATTATATAAATATAAGACGCAAGTAATTAATAGATTATAAGTAATTAATTGATCATAAGAAGCAAAGTAATACACCTGCACATAATAAACGTTTGGTTGAAGGCACACCAGTTCAACATATCATTTGATTGAGTGGAGAAGGTTAAAAAAGTAATTTTACTTTTAAAATATTACGGAGTATGTAAGTTTTAATTTTAAGTATTAAAATCAATTTTTTAATAATCAAATTGTCATTTTGGATAATTATGAGAGTTTTGTAGTTTTGAAAGGATAATGAAGTAATTATGAAATTTAGAAGGATATTGATGTAATTTTAAGTTTTGACAAGGATATAGATGACATTACCCCTATAAAAAATTATATATGATTTGTGATTTGAAATTTAAAACTTGCATCACATATTACATGTGATTTTGTAATGTCTAATTTTTAGTAACCATAAAAAATAAAAACAAAAAAAGAATGTTAATGTCTAATTTTTAGTAACCATAAAAAATAAAAACAAAAAAAGTAAGTCAAAAGTATATCGAAGTGTTCGTCTACTAAAATATAAAATAAAAACCCTTTGCTATAGGGTGTTTTTTTAAGCATAACGATTTATCATTTGTAAGATATTTTATTTATAAAAATAAGACGTAAAGTGTTTTTTTTAATAAATAATGAAAGCCAAAATGTGTCCATTTAATATTTGATTTTTGTTGACCTTCATCACACTTACCCCATTAACATATAATTAGTTTTAAAGTGTGATCTTGTTAACCATAGCTTTATAGTATCCACTTTTTCCAAGAGTGTTTTCTGTTTGTGCTAAGAGCCCAGAAACAGTGTAAGATAATCAGTAGCAATGCAATATCACTATCACTAGGTGGTTACCCGATATCACTTGGAATCGTGTGATCACTTTCCAAAGTAAACTATTCGACCCTATGCCTGGGTTACACGAATATCTACTTGGGATAAGACCAAATGTTTGTTATTGAATTAGGCACAAATCAATAACTCTTGCGCATATAAGTGTTTAAGCTTTCTGTTTGTTTATCCTGGTTTTGTGTATCTTCATGCTGATGATGACGATCTCTATTTATAGTAGAGAACACTCACTCCTAGTCAATGGACTTTATGAGTAATTAACGGCCAATTAATCACCCATAAAAAGCCTCCATTATCATAGGAATAATGGTTACATGACCAATTAAACGTGGTCATAAAGCAGTAATAACAACCACTTGAATGAGTCAAAGCTGTTACAAATTAATCACTGCAACACTACCAGTAGGAACCATTAAACTAGCAGCAGGAACCAATACACTACCAGTAGGAACCATCAGTTACTACACTAGCAGTAGTAACCAACACACTAGCAGCAGGAACCAATACACTACTAGTAGGAACCATCAGTTCCTACAATAGCAGTGTAAACAATACACTAGCAGTACTAACCACTATTGAGTCAGGGTGTTCAGGGACCTCATGGGTGTACACTCCATACCTCCTTACCCAAAACCAGGTGTGAACTAATCCTACAAGTGCACTAAATTTTCCAACAACCCTCCCCAAATTTAGTTCACTTTCTTTGCATGAGAAACAAACATCAAACAAAACATGTGCATAAACGAAAATATCTTGAGGATTGAATTTCCATCTTAGTACATTACACGTTCAAATATTCGAGAATCAGGGTGTTCTAAGAATTGAACCATTCAACCCATTTGAATACCTGAAGATAAAATACACAGAAGTTTTCAAACACTTACACGCTCTTGACACTTTACAAGCCATGTGTCCATATCCAAATTCATAAATGTTGCAAGAGCCAAAAGTCAAAAAGCTCCCTGAAGCGGCAAAACTTCAACATTCACATAGGTGGTTCCTCTTTATTCATGCTCCTGCCAAGCACTTTTTCAAAGAAATTAACCATTAAGAAGTAAAGACTTCATCCTTCTTTCAGCAGGTTCTGAGCACAACTTTGGGATGTAATATAAAACATGTGCTCCAGTACACTGAATGTTCAGCTTTCCACATTGAACTCAGCTCCCAAGTTTCCTTAGGAGGGAGTTGGGTGTCTTAGCATTCAGTGACTAAGTTGGACTTAAACCCATCTCTTTAGCAGACTTTATAACCAAGTCTCTAGCCAAACCCTTCGTCAAGTGATCAGCTAAATTTTGTTGAGATCTAACAAACTCTATAGATACCACCCCATTCATGATAAGCTCACAAATCATGCTATGTCCGACACCCAAGTGTCTAGACTTCCCATTGTACATCTGGCTATAAGCCTTTGCCAATGTAGTTGCACTATCACAACGGATAGAAATAGGGGCTATAGGTTTAGGCCACAATGGAATCTCAAGAAGCAAGTTTTTCAACCATTCAGCTTCTTTGCCAGCAGCTGCTAAGGCCACAAATTCAGATTCCATTGTTGAACTGGTGATGCAAGTTTGCTTATTGGATGCCCAAGAAATTGCACCTCCACCAAGTAGGAAACCCAACCACTGGTAGACGAATTGTCTTCAGTGTTACTGATCCAACTTGCATCTGTGTATCCTTCCAATACTGAAGGATAACCAATATAAGAGAGACTATAATCCATAGTTCCCTTTAGATACTTCAGTACCCTCTGAATTTCTTGCCAGTGATGAGCACTAGGATTACTAGTATACCTGCTCAGTTTACCCACTGCAAAAGCAATATCAGGTCTTGTACAAGTCATGGCATACATCAGGCAGCCAATTACCCTAGAATACTCAAGTTGAGATACAACCTTGCCATTATTAGACATCAATTTCTCACAAGTATCCATAGGTGTACTCACAGGAGTACAATCAAAGTAATTGAATTTCCTCAACACCTTCTCAATATAATGAGACTGATAGATAGAAATTCTTTTACTTTCATGTTTAATCCTTATACCAAAGATAACATCAGCCTCCCTCATGTCCTTCATGGAGAACCTTGATGACAAAAATTCCTTTGTCAAGTCAACCTGATTTTGGTCAGTGCCAAAGATCAACATGTCATCAACATATAGACAAATGATGACTCCTTTACCAAATTCATCAAACTTGCTATATACACATTTGTTAGGTTGGTTAAGAACATAACCACTAGACAAAACCACTTCATCAAATTTTTGATGCCATTGCTTATGTGCTTGCTTTAGTCCATAAAGAGACTTAATCAGTTTACACACCTTGTTTTCATTTCCAGGCATGATGAAGCCCTGAGGTTGATTCATATAAACCTCCTCATCCAATTCACCATTCAAGAAAGCTGTTTTCACATCCATCTGATGAATAATCGGATTGTGAATTGATGCCAAAGCAATCAACAATCTTATGGTACTAATACGAGCCACAGGAGCATAAGTATCAAAATAGTCTATTCCTGAATTTTGTTTAAAACCCTAAGTGACTAGTCTAGCCTTGAACTTTTCAATAGTTCCATCTACCTTCATTTTCCTTTTGAAAATCCATTTGCAACCAAAAGGTTTGCAACCAGGTGGTAGATCAACCAACACCCAAGTGTTGTTGCCCATGATTGAGTCCATCTCATCATTGATTGCTTATTTCCAGAAGGCAATATCCTGGGATTTCATTGCTTCTTCAAATGTCTTGGGATCATCCAAAACAATGAAGCAATAGGAGTATTGGTCAGAGACCTCATCCCTAGTTCCTTCAATTAAGTATAATTGAAACTCTGGTCTAAATGACTTTGGATTCCTGACGCTTTTTCTTTTTCTGAGCATAGGTTCAGGTTGTTGAACCACAACCTCATCAGGGACCACTGTTGATTCTTCATCAGGGACCTCTAATACACCAATGTCTTGAGTTCCATTAGGAATCCTCTGACTTGGTCTAGGGACTGATGAGAATCTATTCTCATCAAAGTTTGCATCCCTTGATTCAATTATGGAGTTAATTGAAACAGATTCATTAGGTTCAATAACATATAACCTAAAAGCCTTGGAATGCTCAGCATATCCAACAAAGATGTAGTCAATGCCTCTTTCACCCAAAGTTTTCAGCTTTGGATCAGGGAGTCTTACAACATCCCTACAACCCCAAACCATGAGATAGTTCAGGTTAGGTTTCCTTTTAATCCAGAGTTCATAAGGGGTAACCTTGTTCCTTTTGTTGGGAACCCTATTTAATAAATAGCAAGCTGTTAACATAGCTTCACCCCAGAACCCTTGACTCAGTCCTGAAAAGGACAACATGGAATTAACCATCTCCTTCAGTACCCTATTTTTTCTTTCAGAAATACCATTTTGCTGAGGAGTATAGGGAGCATTCGTTTCATGGATTATACCAACAGACTGAAAATACATAGTATCCATGTACTCACTTCCCCTATCAGTCCTTAATCTTTTGATCAAAGACCCAAGTTGTAATTCAACTTCAGTTTTAAATACTTTGAATTTATCTAATGCTCCATCCTTAGTATGTAACAGATAGACATAACAAAACCTAGAAGCATCATCAATAAATGTCACAAAGTACTTCTTATTCCCCAAAGAGGGAGTGGCATGCAAATCACACAGATCACTGTGTATTAGCTCCAAGAGCTTAGTTTCACGTTTGACACCCTGAAAAGGTTTCTTAGTTATCTTGGTCAACATGCAAGTTTTACACTTTTCAGTGTCCATGTCAAATGCTGGGATTAACCCATCCTTAGACATATCTTGCATCCTTTTATAGTGTACATGGCCAAGTCTATCATGCCATAGGGTAGATTCAGTCAGGTCAGAGGTGGTCACAAAGGTTGAATTATCACATTCATTAATAATATTAAGCTTGAACATTTGACTACACAATTACCCAAAACCAATAAACACATCATTCTTAGATAGAACAAATTTATCAGATTCAATAACTTGTTTATATCCATGATTATTCAAAACACTATTTGAAACCAAGTTTTTCCTTATATCAGGAACATGAATAACATTAAACAAAGTTACAATCTTTCCATAACTAAAATTAAGATCTACACAACCACAACCATGCACCAAGGATGTTGACTCATTTCCCATGTGAATAATAGAACCATCATTCAGTGACTCATAAGTCTTGAACCAACTTCTATCTTTGCACACATGAACTGTTGCACCAGAGTCAACCCACCACGCAACATCATCATCCTGCACATAATAAGATTCAGATACATATGTAACATAATAAATCTGAAAAGACTTATTAAACATATTATGACCTTTCAATGAGTTGGTAGAACCACCACTCCCTGAACCATTAGTGCCTGATCCATTAGCTTTACCACCAACCTTAACACCTTTGCAATCCCTTTTAATGTGACCAGTTTTGCCACATTTCCAACAAGTAGGTGTTGCTTTCTTGTTAGGATCTGCCCTTGTGTTATCATGATGTTTACGTTTGCCTTTGTTGTCATTGTACCTAGTGGAGTTGTTATGCTTCATCATATTGACAACAGATGCACCAGTAGCATTGCTACTCTTTGGCTTGTCATTATCCTGCACCTTGAGAGATTCCTCAATGCGCAGATGACTGCCCAACTCAACAAGAGTTAACTCTTCCTTCTTATGTTTCAAGGTATGCTTGAAATCTTTCCAAGAAGGGGGAAGTTTATCAATGATACAAGAGACTGAAATAGCCTCATCCATGTGCATATTGTGTTGTGTAAACCTTCCAAGTATACCAAGAAGTTCATTGTATTGTTCCATAACTGGTCTTGAATCAGTCATTTTGTAATTTGTGAAATTACTTACAAGGAACTTCTTACTTGATGCATCCTTAGCCATATATTTGGCATCCAAGGAATCCCATAGTTCTTTGGAAGATTCAAAATTCTGATAAATGTCAAAGAGTGAATCAGACATACCATTGAGAATTAAGCCTATGCAAATGTAGTCATCATTCTCCCATTTGCTCTTCCTCCTTATCTGTTCCACAGTAGCATCATCCCCATCATCAGTTATAGGTGTAGTCAGAACATAGACCACATTCATGCTTGACAGCAAGAAGTGAATCTTCTTCTGCCATCTCCTAAAGTCCACCCTTTCAAACTTGTCCAGCTTGGCAAAGTTTGAAGCCATGTGTTTCATTGCAGCAGCAGCCATTGATTATCACAAATAGTTTACTTTGATTGTTTGTGGTAAGAGCCCAGAAACAGGGTAAGATAATGAGTAGCAATGCAATACCACTAGGTGGTTACCGGATATCACTTGGAATCGTGTGATCACTTTCCAAAGTAAACTATTCGACCATATGCCTGGGTTACACGAATATCTACTTGGGATAAGACCAAATGTTTGTTATTGAATTAGGCACAAATCAATAACTCTTGCGCATATAAGTGTTTAAGCTTTCTGTTTGTTTCTCCTGGTTTTGTATACCTTCATGCTGATGATGACGATCTCTATTTATAGTAGAGAACACTCACTCCTAGTCAATGGACTTTATGAGTAATTAACGGCCAATTAATCACCCATAAAAAGCCTCCATTATCATAGGAATAGTGGTTACATGACCAATTAAACGTGGTCATAAAGCAGTAATAACAGCCACTTGAATGAGTCAAAGCTGTTACAAATTAATCATTGCAACACTACCAGTAGGAACCATTACACTAGCAGCAGGAACCAATACACTACCAGTAGGAACCATCAGTTACTACACTAGCAGTAGTAACCAATACACTAGCAGCAGGAACCAATACACTACCAGTAGGAACCATCAGTTACTACAATAGCAGTAGTAACCAATACACTAGCAGTACTAACCACTATTGAGTCAGGGTGTTCAGGGATCTCATGGGTGTACACTCCGTATCTCCTTACCCAAAACCAGATGTGAACTAATCCCACAAGTGAACTAAATTTTTCCAACATTTTCTTGGTTTTAGTGATTATCATCCAATCATCATAAGTCATTAATAGCAATGTAATGACAATCACTTGCTTAATCACAAATTTAAAGGCTATTGTTAACAGAATTTTAGAAATATCAGTAACAAAATTAAAATATTTTAGCATTACACATCTTAATACTTAATACTTAATACTTTCGTGTTTCACTCGTCGACTTGGTTGTAAAGTATGACAATGGTGTATGTATTCATGTGTACAAACTAGGATAGTAGCGTGTATAGCCGCAAAGATAAATAGTTGTGTTTGGTGTATGGTTATTTTGGTAAATTCTGGCCAACGATTCTTAATGTTTGCGGAGTAAGATAAAAGGTGGAGAGCAATATGTTTCATACATAATGGGTCAGGCTGTTTATCTCTAAGTAGATTTAAAAAACGGCCTTTCACCCTACCTGTTTTTCGAATGCATTATCGACTAACTGGTGATAGGTAGCGCCTGCATTCTTTAAGCCAAAAGGCATTTTTGTGTAACAGTAAACGCCCTGGCTTGTGTGAAAGGCCGTTTTTTCCTCGTCATCCTTAGCCATCGATTTGATGATAACCTTTGTATGCATCTAGAAATCACTTTAATGGATAACATGACAGGTTACTCTAACTCTAACTCATCACATCGCACCGATACTAACTTGACCGTCGGAGGTGGACCCCAGGGCTACGGCCTCGGGTCCACTCCTAACGGGCTCTCTTTGTTGACAGGTCTACTTAGGGCTCGAGAAGACGACGAACGGTCAAGGGAGAGTCGTCGAATCCAGCCCGCGCGAGATTATGCATCAACACATAATATGACATGTTTGTTAACACAACATTAATCTCTATTTGTCAATGAGGTGAGATCAATACAAAACACATCTAATCTAAAGAACAAATCATAAGATCTCAACCATTCATCTTCTTTTCATTCAATGGATGAGATGAAAGCAAAAATTAACAAAGGAAGGGTAAAAATGTAATTCTATAAAAACCCACATTTCACCCTTTTTAAAAAAACAACATATCTTGCAAACGGTAAATCTTCAAACTACAAAAAATACACCATCGCTACGAGAAAAAAATCATTTTTCTATTGATATGCACTTTTATATACTTTCGACGAACTTTTTTTTTTCAAAATTTTCGTCTAGAAAAATCCCACGGGATTCGTAAAAAACTCCCACGGAGTTTGTAAAAAAATCCCACGGGATTCGTAAAAAGACGAACTTTTTTTTTCAAAATTTCCGTCCAGAAAAATCCCACGGGATTCGTAAAAAAATCCCACGGGATTCGTTAAAAGACAGAACTTTTTTTTACAAAATTTCCGTCCAGAAAAATCCCATGAGATTCGTAAAAAAATCACACGGGATTCGTAAAAAAATCCCACAGGATTCGTAAAAAGACGAACTTTTTTTTTCAAAATTTCCGTCCAAAAAAATCCCACGGGATTCGTAAAAAGACGAACTTTTTTTTTCAAAATTTCCGCCCAGAAAAATCTCACGGGATTCGTAAAAAAATCCCACGGGATTCTTAAAAAGACGAACTTTTTTTTTTCAAAATTTTCATCCAGAAAAATCCCACGGGATTCGTAAAAAAAGCCCACGGGATTCGTGAAAAAATCACTTGTGATTTGTATAAATCCCATGAGATTCTGTATAATCCCATGAGATTATGTATAAATAATATCATGATTATGCTTTTAATAGTTTATAACTTAAGGCTCATAATATTGAACATTAATATCTAGAAAGCAGTTTCAGTTATATATAAGACTGATATTGGATCCGAATGGTCACTACAATACATCTTTTAAAGCATTTTTATTACTAATTAGAAAACAGAATATCACAAAAGAAAATTAAGAACCAAATAACAACTTGACCATAAAAGCTGAATCAAGTTTTCAATATTTCATTAATCTTACACCTTTGCTAAGAAAAAGAGCTGCATATCAGTATATCACACACATTGCATTCTAAACAAATTTCTCCGTAGAAAATGTTAATTAGACAGCTTCACATTTACGACATCTCCTCACCTCGCACTCACAATCACTGCTTCACTTTCCCGATCATCATCAAAACACAGTAATAATAATCATGAAAGTCTCACTAAAACTCCTCGACGATCATTCCAAATCCCAAAACAAGAATCCAAACCCAATCCATTTCTCAACCAAAATCCCAATCGCAGTCTTCAGCCTCCCTTTCCTCTCCGCCTTCACCACCACCCACAACCACCACCACCCTTCCAACAGCCTCTCCTTATCCCTCCGTACCCACTTCACTTCCGGCCCATCTCTTAAACTCTCCTACAACGCCACGTCGTCACAACCCCCCTCCACCTCACCACCACCACCTCTAACCCTCACCTTAAAATCCGATTAATAAAGGTATGACGGTTGATTCGGTTAATAAAGGTATGGGATCTGAGATAATAAAGGTATGTGATCTGAGAGAGAGATGAGAGAGACGTTAGTGAGTGTGTGTATATGTGTGTTTAGGTGGTTAGGTAGAAAGTATGGGATGACTAAAATGCTCCCTCAATATATTTGTTATTTAATCTAAACCGTTGGATGGAAGAAAAATAGATGGTTGAGATCTTGTTATTTGTTCTTTAGATAAATGTTGTTTCGTATTGAACTTTTCTCATTTGTCAATATGTCTCTTCGAAAAACCTTGAAAAATATTGTGAATCTTTTTAAGGATAAATCTATTGCAACAAAAGTTTGGGAGTTGAAATGAAAAGTTATCTAAAGTGCGAGGATTGAACATTCATTACTCTTTAATCAATCAAGGAAAATGGCATTTCTCAAGTTTGAGTTTTTACTTTATGGTGGTCGAAAATGATGAAGCTTTTAAAGTTGTAGAAGAGAACAGCCTAGTGTTTTGGGCCGATAGTACAAATCACTCAAAAAAGTATACCTTTTAGTGACGGAGGTTTTAATGACATAATAAATGTCATTGTATTTTACCTTTTAGCTCTTAATTTTGAGATTTGATGACACTTTCTATAAAAAGAATGTGTCTCAGAATGCAAAAAAAAATTATCATTTGTGTTACTATATATAGACTTACATTTTTTTTAAGTGTAAGAGAAACACATGAATTTTTTGTGACACTTCTTTTTTATAGTTTAGTAATACTTTTTTACTTTTGGTGACACCTTTAGGCTTTAACTTATGATGACATTTATTTTATGTGATCAAAAGACTATTCCTTTTTAGCGAGTGTATAGTATGATGTATCATGCCGATTATCATTGAGAATAAGACTTGTTAGAGAACTTGATATACTGGTTATTAATTTGGAATTATCTGAATTGCGAGATGATTGTACGTTGTTTATTTTTCCAGAAGATAATTATGAAATAAGTTTATTTAAGAAAGAAATGTTAGTTTTGGAAAAAGAAAGAGTTTATAGTTTTTTCACAGTAGGTCAAAGGTTCAAACAACAGTAAATGTGTATATTTGAAGGTGTTTATAGAAGAGTGATGAAGTCCCATACATGTGATTGAAAAAGACCCGTCTTCCCAAAATTAACCCCAATAGAGGAAAACCATATGCATTTATTATTTAGGGGGAATTGCATATATATCCTTTCAAAGCCTCATAATTGCATATATATCCAACCAAAACTCATAATTGCATATATATCATTCCAAAGCCTTAAAATTGTCACATATATCCAACGAAAACTCATAATTGCATATATATCATTCCAAAGCTTTAAAATTGTCATATATATCCAAATGATTATTTTAATAAAAAAAAAATGTCTAATAATTATAATTGATATATACAAATTACAAAATATATTTTTATTGGTTTGAATTTTATTATGTCATTTGATCAATATAGGATTGATATATAAAATACGATTATACCCTTATACTTATTAAATTATCATTTTATTTATTTATTATTATTTTTTTAACAATTACAAATATCCTTAAACCATTTTTTAAGAAAAGAAAGAGCAACCATGATCGGTGACTCAACCGTGTTCGTTATCGACGAATCTTGAATAAGAATATCAACTACAACATCTATCGTTCCATCTAAACGTAAACACCTATATATATATAGATCAAATGACATAATAAAATTCAAACCAATAAAAAAATATTTTGTAATTGTAAAAGAAAATAATAAAAAAAAATAAAAAAAAAATTATAATCGTCATTTTTATATACCAATTATAATTATTAGACATTTTTTTATTAAAATAATCATTTGGATATATATGACAATTTTAAGGCTTTCAAATGATATATATGCAATTATGAGTTTTGGTTGGATATATATGACAATTTTAAGGCTTTGGAAGGATATATATGCAATTATGAGTTTTGGTTGGATATATATGCAATTATGAGGCTTTGGAGGGATATATATGCAATTCACCCTTATTTAAAAGTTGTAAAGTATATTTAAGCTTATATGCTTCTCTACTCGAGCTTACAAGTCAAAAAATATTAGCTAGTAAGCTTGAATAGAAAAATGATATATCTTTCTACTTCAAATGACAAATCAATGAAGTAAATTAAGAAAAAGATTAGTATATTACAAATGTTACACTTTGGTGTGTGTAGAAAAATAAATATGTACATTAACTAGGATGATATTGTAGTATCGCTAAAAAGACTATTATACTTGCAACACCAATACCCGAGATAAAGAAATCCATAAACTTTAGAGAAACCTTTTTAGATCAAATTTGAGAGCATAAGTCTATTTTTTAGAAAAGAAAAAGAAAAAAAAATTAAAAGTAGATCAATACGATTTACCAATTGTTCGACTATATAAACTTTTTAACAGGTGTCCATCCTTTAAGACAAGTCGTATTGGTAAGGTTGACCATCGGTTAGTCTTACGAGACAAACATGAAACACATTTCCTTTGAAAAAATTGAAGATTCGATTAGGCAGTCGACCAAATGGTTTGTGTGAGTGGGCGGATTTTTTAATTGATATATGTGGAATATGTTTTTGTTGATCGTGGTCATTTATTACAAGCATTTGTTCATAGAGAAAGAAAATTGAATTGGCGCTGACATAACAAACGCTGAAAAAAAATAAGAAAGAGTATAAGACACATGTTTCTCCCAGATTTAATGTTGACTCAACCTTCCGAATACAAACTCAAACCGAAATTAATTCCTAAAAAACCACAAACACCATACTCAAATAAATCAATCACCTCTCACACACCAAACACACCTTCAAAAACACATACACACTTTATTTTATAGGTAGCATGGTTTTTTTATTCTATTCAACTCACTTTATTTTCTTCATTTTTTTTAATTTTAACTATAGAGAAAAGTTTATTTAGAGACGGATAATTTATCGTAAACGGAGAGACAAAAATCATTTCTTTTAAAGAAAACAAAAAGGCTAGTTGCTTAAATATGTATTTTACTTATCACGTTTTCTAGTTTTGTGTAAGCTAAGGTATTTAATTTTTTTTTGTAACACCCAAACTTTTAAATTCTAACCAACACTTGTTAAAGTGAAAAATTAGAGAAAGAGAAAGGGCCCAAAGTGAAAGTTTGAAAAGCCAAAACTATATATATAGTTTTCCCGCTTTCATTATATAATCTTTTCTCCGATCACAATAGATACAAACCCTAACCCTAAAAGTAAGCTAGCAGAGTAATTAATCAAAGCAAAGCAAAGTGATGGATGATCCAACAATGGTCAGAAGGCCGTTTGGTGAATTGTGTTCCACCAAAACTGAGTGAAGAAATCATTGCACTGTTGAGAAAAGATTTGCCCAAGTATGGCCCTGTCATGAAATTTGGTAATTATAATTTTTTTTATATATGTTTTTGTTTTCAAATATTTTATGATGTTGAATATTTATTTATTTATTTATTTATTGTTTGTTTGTTGATCTGATTTATAGCTACTACCAAACGTTACAAATTTAAGCGTACGCTAAAATGCTCACCAGCGGAGATGAAGAGGATTGAGGAAGCAAAACGCCAAGAAGCAGCAACAGGTTAATTATTCATTTATTTATAAGTCATTATTTTTATAATAAGTCTAGTGCTGAATTTGGGTTAATTGATTGATAGGTATCAAACGCCAAACTATTATTGGTTATTATTCGGCCGATCCTACCTTTGTTGTTGACCCTGACTGCCCTGGACTGTGTCCCGTGGATCTTCTTAAGCTAGCTCCATCTGGTAATTGTTTTTTTATTTGACCATTTTCACTAATTAGCTAGCTCTAACTGCCCTGGACTGTGCCCCGTGGATCTTCATATATATTTTTTATTTCTAAATTTGAACTTTCTTTTTTAAATAATTATTATAGATATTCCCCCACCCTCATTCCAGAGGTACTTGGATACTTACCAAGAACGCAGAGCAGCAGTGGTCGCAGCTTTAGAAGCAAGAGCAGCAGCAGCAGCGGCAAGGCGTGAGTGTTTTACTCGCCTTTTTTAAATCACCGACTCTTTATATGCATGTTATTTTTAACCGCAAGGGTACTTAAATTTGCAAACTACTTATGTATTTCACCTCTTCGTTATCAACTTGAATGGATGTTTAAAAACTAATTTTAATTGACACATCATTTTATTGTTACCGTCTAATACTTATCAATCTTTTACAGCCCCTCGCCCACGTATCTTTATAGACCCACAGATGAAGAAGCAGCTGATGCTTCGCAGAAAACATGAAGCAGCAGCAACTGGTGAGTTTGATCTGCTAACAGTTTATATGCCGCTAGGATTTTGAACCATTTGATTACTACATGTATTTGTTAACTTTTTGTCAAAACTCAAAAGCATGTTATCTCACCCATTTTGAATAACTACATGTATCTGTTAATACAGATTTAAATGAACTTATTTTTCAAGCTGTAACTAAATTATGGTCATGTTATTCTCGTATATTGTTTCGGTTGCTTGAAGGGTACCAAAGGTCGACTGAAACCTCCTTGACTGTTGAATTATATTTTTGAAATATCGTTGGCTTATTATGATGTTCGTGCTAGCTGAATGCGTAGGATCTAGTCTTAAGTGTCCCTGCAATGATGATTCAAACTCTGGGACAACAGAATGCTGGTAATGTGGTTCTATAACTTACTACAGTAATTCATAAGCACCCTCTTTTAGTGGTTGTTGCCTTTCAGTGTTTTGCTTACCGGTGTCGATTAAATGTATACACTCATAGAACTGCAAGATGTTATATTTGCTGTAAAAACTAAGGAACTAGAACATTTTCAAAGCAGATAGGTAGTATATAGCCAAAATCTGTTTCTCGCTCTTTTGTTTGGGTTGTTACATGTAAGCGTCATAATTTAATCAAAGTTGGGGCCGTCCCTCCCATGATGTGATTGTGAAACAATTCAATTTTGACATCTTCAAAGATAAACTTCAATTCAAATTAACAGTTTAATTGAATTTTTTTGGCTTATATATTATTGCATTTTTGTGTTGGTTATCTAACAGATTTTGAATTCTTTGTGGCAGGTCACTCGTCGTTGGAAATACCCTCTCCTAAGTGCGGCCTTCACGAGGATCCAAATTTTACAACTGCTTCTGGTGACAATTAAATACGATTTCGTTTATGGTTCTAGAAATTATTAATTTTGTGTAAGATATAGGATTTCACAAACATATCAAACCATGATCACATGAGGCGTTAACAAGTTTTAGAGAGAGAAAGTTCTAGTGAGAGAAATGGAAGAGAGTTGGGGACTATGTGAAACAAAGAAAAATGGTATTGAAGCTCCAACCCTCTATCTTGGGAGGTAGAGGGTATTTATAGTGTCTTACAATAAACGCCACCTACGGGCTGTGGATCAGGCATACAGTGGGTAAAGACCCGTCCGTCCTCCACGGTTTTACTTAACTAACAACTTACTAATATTAAATAACTACGACTACGAGCTTTCTAATGATTACATATACTTGAGGTGACCGACACTTTAATGACTGAATTTTCTAATTCCTAACAATCTCCCCCTAAGGGAGGTCACCTCAATTTACACAGAATACAAACAGATATTACATTAAGATTGTTCTAGAATTCTTGTTTAAGTTCTTTGCTCAGTAGCTCGTAGTCTTTGATTCTTCATGTTATCCATGTTTGAATAATTCAAGTGGAGGTCTTTAACTGATCCACGTGATGATGAGCAGCTTTGAGATCATCAGCATACATAAATCTCTGACTCTTCCATTGTGGTGTTGACATTATGTGACGTTGTGACAGTGGACCGACATGCTCACATTCTGGATCATGATTTCTTCTTATCAGAGTAGCGGAAGCTTTAGATGATTCATGATATTTGCAGCAGCGTAGCAGAAGCATGGAGTGAGAATATCAGAGTCATTGATGCACTAATCATGATTTCTTTTGAAATGAATGTGTTGTGTGAGCATGCGGCTATGGATTGACCTCTCCATTCTGATCAGCTGCAAACGTTGGGTGTACCTGCATACAACAGTTAGCAATAAAGCGCACGAAAGTGTCTTTGATCACTTTTGTTGAATTGAGGTACACGACCCACGGTTCCCCGTTGATCAGCACAAGTACTGCCTGTGATCAGGTATAATTCCGAAGAACCTCCTTGACAGGGTTTCGCAGCTGCTCTAGCTGTTCTCAAACCGGAACATCTCAAAGACGACAACACGGAGTGAGTGAACCAGCGAATTTGAGATTCACTGATTGATGAAAAGAGATTTAAAAAACAATCGTGTACTGCTCAAAATAAAGTGTTTTTGCAATACAACGAAGGTTTTAACGAAAATCAATTATCAATCATAAACACCTTTTCTTTTTGAGATATTAATACACAGTCGATGTGCTAGAGAAAAGATTTTTAAGCACAACGACCGGTTTTTCAAAGATATCCGTCAATCCATAACCTGAACCAGGATTGATTCAAGAATTTGAATCGCCCCATTGTTTTTGTTCAGTTGTCACATGGTTGATCTATTGGATAGATCTCACATGCCACCTACCAAGATCTTGTTTGATGTTGGCTCTAGAAGGCTTTCCATCTTTATTGTGAATATGTTAGTATATCACTCAGATGTTCTGGCAATACCACAAGGATAATGCGTAGGACTCTAAAAGTATATTCTCTCTTTCCACATTGTGTGAAACAGAGAGTCTTCATTGATTGTGTCCTTAATGAGATTTATTGATGATCTCGTGGCTCTAGAATCAATTGTGCACATTTGGTTCCTATGCCAGAGACTAGGGAGAGGGTCTCCTTCTTCAATATCAACCATCTCTAAGAGAAGGTCGATAGATAATGTAGGTTCCCTTGTGAGAATGAAACAAGTCCTTTTAAGAGGAACATGAGTAGTTTGGGAAGTTGTAGTGCAGTGCGTCACAGGGTCCATGACGTCTTGTCTTCAATACTAGTGTTACCTTAGTAACCACCAGTAGCATATGTATTGAACCCGGTTTCTGCCCTAAGGTTGAATTATTGGAGGGCTATTTCTTTTCACCCTTTTCACATTCAATCTTTTTCATTCTTCAACCCCTTCAGTGCTTACCGAGACTTCATTACTAGAACCTTGTTGGGTTTATTCTAGTTCTAGCTCTATCTCAGTCCGCACTCTTCCCATATCTCACTTTTCTCCCTTTTTTTCATCATACCTAAGGACTCTACACTATCTAGTGGATTGTCCCTGGGTAGATCCCTCCGGCTCTCGCGGGATCGTGGAAACGAATACCTAACCTAACCATCCTTATAACACCATGCATAAAACAAATTGGTCGGTCTTTTGGTATTGTTCATCAGCCATTGAAACCAATTGAAAACCATTTGAAAATCAATCCAAGTACTTATGATATATTATCAAAGCATTTTGTACCTGAATCGTTTATGATATTTTTAGAAAACGGCTCCCCCTCAACATGTGCATCATATGTTTGAAATCATTTTGGCACATGGAGGCAAGGGGAAGAATTCACTTCTTTTGATAAATATTTTCTAAAAATATCGACATCACTTTCCCAATAAAAAATCAGTGATTCATATACAGTTAAAGATGTTTTCGGGAAAGAATGTGGTTTTCAAAAAATATTTCTCCCCCTCAATATGTGCATCGAGATTTGAATGAGTTTTGCACATATTAGGGAAAACCTGCACTTTGAAACAAATTAATCACGTTTCAATCCTTTTTGGTTAAAAAAATGCTCCCCCTTAACATGTGCATGAAAAATTCGAAATCGTTTGGCACATGAATGGTGGAGAGTTTGCTAAACACTTATAAAACCAATTATCGAGTTATCAGTTTAAAACCAATTTAAATCACAAATTTTCCCCCGATCACAATCTTCAACTCATTTGAGATTTGTGATCTTTATAGATTTAAGTTGTTTTTGAAAGCTTTTGAGAAGAATTGTGACTTGTTTATGAAAACATTTAACCGATAAGGATCAAATCTGAGACTTTAAACTCCACGGATTAAACATGCTTTGATTATCTAATGTAACATAACAATAGCCAAGGTCTTAAACCACTTGTATAAAACATTGTTTTTTATTATCCAAAAGTAGGCCTTGCTCGTTTACGTACCAATTGTTTGAGAAATACTCTTTTTAATTCGATTGAAATCATTCTCCCCCTCAATCAATGACACAGGTTATTGATTGAGAGATAGAGATTTTGACAGATGATAAGCACATATGATTTTTCAAAAATAATAGAGTACGAGGTATTTTCAAAGCAATTATGTTTTCATTAGACGACAAATATTTTTCAGAAAAATCATTAGACGGAAAAATATTTGGAAAGAAAACATTTGTCCTTTTGGTGACAAACATTTGTTTTAAGAATCAGAGCATGAGATTTGAAAAATAAGATTAAGCATGGCTCTGTTATTTACTTTTTAAAACGGGTTATTGCCTGAAATAACAATAAGCCACCATTTTTCTCCGCCTTTTTTTCTTTCTTTCTTTTTTTTTTTTTTTTTTTTTTTTTGTACATTCGAAGAACATCTAAAAACCCGTGACATTCTTTGAATGTCAACACAAAGTCCGTAGATATTATCAAATCGAGAAAAACATGATAAAATAACATTTTTTTTAATGGATTTTTTTAAAGTTTTATATTTTTCTATTTGCTTTTTGTAGGTTTTGTAATTTTGTATTTTGCTTTTCGAATAAATATTTACAAGAGATGGATGAAGAAAGACCTTTACTCCTCGTCTTCCTCTTGAAGACGTTTGAGTGTTTCCGGCTGTAGACTCTTTAGACCAAGTCATGGAATGATAAACTCAAAACGTTCTCTAGGAAGAGCTTTGGTGAAGATGTCTGCTAATTGGTATTCAGTCCTCACAAAATAGAGTTCCACCACACCGTTCTCCACTTGCTCCCTGATGAAATGATGTCGAATGTCGATGTGCTTTGCTCTTGAATGTTGAACGTTGTTGCATGAGAGAGCAATAGCACTTTTATTATCACAGTACAGAGGGATTTTGTTGAATTCAAAACCATAGTCAGATAATTAGGATCTCATCCATAGGATTTGAGCACAACAAGATGACATGGCTATGTATTCAGCCTCTGTAGAGGATATAGAAGTACTCATTTGTTTCTTTGAAGACCAGCTCACAAGCTTATCACCCAAAAACTGAGCACCTCCTGACGTACTTCGACGTGTATCTTGACATCATGCATGATCATCATCTGCATAGGCTGTTAGTGACATACCAGTGTCCTTCGGGTACCATAGTCCCATATTGATGGTTCCTTGGAGATACCGAAAGACCCGTTTAACCGCTTCAAGGTGCTTTTTGGTAGGCTTAGCCTGGTATCTAGCATACATGCAAACAGCGAACAGAATGTCTGGTCTACTGGCTGTGAGGTACATCAGGGATCCAATCATACTACGATATTTCGTTTGGTCTACCATGATCCCTGAGTGGTCCTCATCCAATTTAGTACGCTCTATCATGGGAGTGTCAACAGGGTCACAAGAATCAAATCCAAATTTCTTTAAAATCTCATTTGCATATTTAGATTGATTTATAAAAATGCCTCCGGGACTTTGTGAAATTTGTAATCCCAAGAAAAATGACATTTGTCCCATCATAGACATTTGAAATTTGGAACCCATCTCATTAGAAAAACGGTCACATTCATTGGAGTCAGTTGAGGCAAAAATAATATCATCAACATAAATTTGAACGTGAATTAAATGTTTGTCTGACATTCTGGTGAACAATGTTGGATCAACTGCTCCTTTGCTGAATCCAGTAGATAGAAGAAACTTTGATAGCGTATCATACCATGCCCTTGGAGCTTGCTTCAAACCATAAAGAGCCTTCTTCAAACGATAGACGTGAGTAGGATGCTCTGGATTCACAAAGCCTTCAGGTTGGCTGACGTATACGACTTCTTTAAGATCTCCGTTAAGAAAAGCCGTCTTTACATCCATCTGATAGACTACCATGTTCTTACTTGCAGCATTAGCCAAGAAGATTCTGATTGCCTCGATACGAGCAACTGGAGCAAATGATTCTTCAAAGTCAATACCTTCCTCTTGACGGTATCCTTTTGCAACCAATCTAGCCTTGTTCTTTAATACATCGCCATGCTCATCAAGTTTTACTTTGAAGATCCACTTTAGAGCAATGATCATAGCACAGTCAGGAGCAGGTACTAATTCCCATACATCTAGTCAATCAAACTCATGAATTTCATCTTGCATGGCATTGAACCAGCTGTCTTCATTCATGGCAGTTTTGACATCTTTTGGTTCGACCTTGGATAGTACAGAGTTGAAGACGCACTATAAGGCATCAGTTGCAAGTTGTCTGCGAGTGGATACTGGACAAGAGGGATTTCCAATGATGTTGTCCAATGGGTGATCATGTGTCCATTTTCTAAGGTGTTCGTGTGGTTGTTGTTGAGGAACTGAAGTAGCAGAGTCGATTTCTCCTGATGAAGATGGTTCTGATGATGATTCAGGAGCAATTATGTTTTCAAATGGGGCATCTTCAGGAGTAGCAAAGGGATTCTCTCCATCAAGGGTGCCAGAAACAATTCCATGATGTACACTCGGTGATTAATGATTTGTTGATGAGACAGAGTGATCAGCAGCAGGCGCTTCTTGACTTAATGTCATAGAAACTGAAGGGTTAACTTCATTGACAGGGATAGGAGCAGCCTCTGTTGATGGAATTGACAGATCATTAGCAATTGGCTCGTAGTGTTCATCAAACATTGGATCAAACAGTTTCTTCAAGTCATATTCTGAAGGAGGTACATAAAGAGTTGCTGGCGAAGAATCATATACAAGAGTAGAACTGATGGGACTACTTGATGATGCGGGTCCGGAACTGGGTTGTCCTGGAGCCATTTGACCGGTCAGCTCATCGAACGTAACGTGAATTGTTTCCATGATATTTCAGGTTCTTTTGTTGTAGATTCGGTATCCTTTTCTGCTTGGTGCATATCCTACAAATACTCCAATGTCTGCTTTAGCTGTAAGTTTGCCTAAGTCTTGGCCCTCATTAGTTGGATAACACAATGCACCAAACACACGAAGGAATGAAATATTAGGTTTTCAATTGTGGACAAGTTCATATGGAGTTTTTCCATGAGAAGTGTGAATAAGGGATTGATTTTGAGTGTAGCATGCAGTGGCAATGGCTTCAGCCCAGAGAAACATTGGAACCTTTGAGTAAATCAGCATTGTTCTAGCGGCTTCCACACGAGTTCGATTTCGTCTTTCAACTACACCGTTCTGTTGAGGAGTTCGTGGAACACTTCTTTGATGACTGATTCCAACACTTTCATAAAACTCACTAAGTTCTTTGTTAACAAACTCAGTTCCATTGTCTGTTCGGATGATTCTGACAGTTTTGTTAAGTCGAACCTGCAGCTGTTTGATAAGTTTGATGATGATATCTGGAGTTTCATCCTTTGTCTTTAAGAACTTAACCCAAGTAAATCGAGAGTAATCATCAACCACAACTAACACATATTTCTTCCCGTAAATGTTCTGCACTCTCATGGGTCCACATAAATCCATGTGAATGGTATGAAGAACTTCCGTAACTGAGTTTGTAGGTTTGGGTTTATGGGCATACTTCTTGCTTTTTCCCAATTGGCATGCTGAACAAAGATGATCATTTTCATACTTTAGTCTAGGTAAGCCTATTACTAAGTCCTTTCTGGAGAAATCATTTATGGTGCCAAAGTTCTGGTGATTTAGACGATGATGCCATAACCATGACTTTGTTTTTGAAGCCTTTGACAACAAGCAGATTGGAGAAGACTTCATCATATTTTCGATAGAGATGGTGTATAGATTTGAACCACGTGTTCCTCTTAAAAGTTCTTTACCATCAAGTTCTCTAACGAAACAAGTATGTTTTCTGAAAGCCACTTCTAGATCAGAATCACAGAATTGACCGACAGAGAATAAGTTATGACCAAGACCTTCAACGTAATATACCCTGGAGATAACACTATCACCGACAACATAATCTCCATAACCCATAATTGCACCGAAATGATCATTCCCGAATCTAACAGTCCCGATGAATTTACTCACAAAGTTCATGAGCCGTGACCGGTCTCCAGTCATATGCTTGGAACAGCCTGAGTCCAGGTACCACAGAACGATTTGAACGATCTGCAATTGAACACAGACAAGAATGGATAACTGGATAATTGGGATCCCCATGCAAGAATGGGTTCCATTTGGTTAGTAATAGTGATTGGAACTCCCACATCAGAAATAGAAACAATGGACTCATCAGGGATAGATGCAGTACTAGTGTCAGTATTTGACCTATTCAAAGTATGTTCATTTCTTAAAGGAATAGTTCTACCAGTAGGCATCCATTTCCTAATGGGCATTGATCTAGATAATTTAGGGCACATCTCATTAAGATTGAATTTGCGGCCAGTAGGTATCCACTGATAACCTATGTTACTAAATTTCCTTCCTGTGGGATTCCAATGTTTTCTAACCTTCTTCCGCCATTGCTTTCTACCCTTCTTTGCTTGATTTTTTGCATTAACAATACTAACAGGGCATTTAACAGCATTAATCAACTCATTTACACCACATTCATGATTAGTAACAGAAACCAAGCAATCATCATTACATGTTTTGCCAAAAGTAGCAGAATTCGAATTAATTACAGTACGCTTATAGCTAATACTAGAATCAACACGATTCGTTTTATTTAACTCAAACTTAATGTTCCTAGGGTGATCTTCTACTTTCTTCCATTGCACATTTTTAGCTTGCGAGGTCCTATCTTGCTTTGTATTGCCTGGAGGCTTTGACCCGCTTGCTTTTGTGTCACTGATTACTCCTGTAGAGGGAATTATGGGAACATTAGTTGGTTGGGCTACCTTATGCATTCCTGAACTAGAAGTGCAGGGATCTGTACTACTTGTGGGCACTTTAAAGTTCACTTTCTTAACACTGGGCATAGAATGGTTTGCATACTTAGCACTAGGCATAGAACAAGGCATCACAGCTTTATTTTTCTCACATAAGGATTTTGGACATGTTTCTCTTAAACATTCTAACAGCTCTTGAGATCGTTTGGCCTGAATGCAAGCAAACCGAATTTCACTATCAAGTGGCTTGTTTATGTAATCTTCTTCAACAATCTCACTGAGACATTCTAGACTATCCTTAAGGTGAGCGAAATAGTTATGAAACACAAGTTCGTTATTTCTAAGATGAGGAGGAATATATTTAACAGTCACAGTATATTTGCAGTCTGTAGATGACTTCGATGCAACATTCTCATTAAAGACAAGTGGCATTTTCCCTTTTTCCTGACTCTTCAGATTCTCAATTTCCTTTTGTAAAGACGTTATTTTTTCGTTGTTCTTGTCACGAGTGACTTTCATTGAATCATATAACTCTTTAAAGTGTTGTTTAACTTTTTCATTTTCTTCTAGAAAACTCTCATTTTCCTTTTGTAAAACATTAACCAAGTTTTGAAGATGAAAAGTTTGAGAACACTGAGAATCTAAAGGAGGAGGCATTTGGGAGCCAGTCACATTGTTCTTTTCACCCTTTAATTGTGAAATTTGGGTTCTCATTTTTCTGATCGTGTTACAATGAGCTCGAATCTGTTCATCACGTTTGATAATTTCAAAAACTGCATCAAATTCAGGAGTATCCAAGGATGTCTTGATATTTGAGGTTTTAACATTTTCTTTTAGATGTTGATATTTTAATTGCAAAGCAAGATGCTCAACTTCCAATTTAGAAAACTGTTTCACCAGGTTATCATGATTATCTTGTTCAACTTTATCATGCAATTTAGAGTTAGTTTTCTCAAGCTCAATGACACGATC